>CM030007.1:138962313-140162313 GCA_017639485.1 Pluvialis apricaria | reverse complement strand
ATATTTGCTATCAATGTTAAGCAAAGTACTTTGCTTATAAGCAGGCTGACTATTTAAAGATAGGAAAGGGTTAATGGGTTTTGATAAATCTTAGGGTTAAGGAGTACACAATTTTTTGTGTGTATTCATTTGGTTCTGGTAAGCATCTGCATACTCAGATTTCTTGAGTTTGAAGTGGAGGTGAAAATATTCTTTCATAATTCTGCTGTATTACACCCATTGATATCATGGACTCTCATAATATTTGTAAATAAATTAGATTCTCTCTCTTCCACTTTTGACCAGTGTGTGAGACAATGTTCCTTGGCATTGCGGTTTTCCAGTTCTTGCTGGAAAATGACTGGAAAAATACTTTTACACAAAAAGTGAAAAAAGGGATATGACTGATTCAACTTTACTGCTGCAGATTCATAAAGGTTTGGGGGGGGAACCAGAGGTTTCTCCGTAAACTGGAAGAGCCATCCTTAAAATGTATCAAAATCAGCTAAATTGTTTGCAGTTCATGGTGCACTACTAACATTCCTGCAAAGGAGGTGGCCTGCATTCATTACAGCAGAGGTAACTAAAACCTGGTTTGCCTCACTAGCAACTATATATACTGCAGCAAAGCCTTTCTATTCCTGAATGCAGCACATGAGGATGAAGAGCTGTTCTAATGTGGATTTCTGAATATACTTACTTTTCTGACTGATAGGATGACTCTTCCTGTTGCCCCATTACCTGTTGCCAAAAAAACGCAAAACACACCTCCAATTATTTTCTTTATTTGACAATGACGGGGAGACAAAGTGCTCCTCATGGGCTGTAAGGAGCTAGTGATTGAAGTCCATCAAAGAATGTGTTGCCTTAGCCCAGTTAAACAAGACATCAGAAAAGCAAAAGAGCTCTCACTTCCAGCTGAGTTGAACTTCCCCTCTCCCTGGGGCTGTTTGTCCTATGACATGTAATCGTCAGCACCTTCATGTCTTGCTCCGTTTTCAGTGAGGTTCCTATAATTTTTTTTTAAACATGATACAGCCCATTTCCAGCACAACTGCACTCTTTAAAAGTAAATACGAACACAAATTTAAAGCTTAAATAAATAAATTTTTCATGGAGAACAAGAATCTCATTGTCTAGTTTGGGAAATTTACCTGAAGCTGGATTTTTGATCCTTAATTGAAAAACTAAGTGTCCAGTGGCCAGAACAGACACTGAAATGCTAAAGACATTGGGCCATTGGCATCTTCAGGAACCCAACAGTGGTTACTCCAGCCATGTTTGTATTTGCTGAAAGAGTGCTTTTGATTTATTTCCATAATAAAGAGCAAATAGCTGTAGCACCATAATGATTTGAAATTTGTTCCTAGCTAACAGGGCCCTGGTGGCCTTATAAATTTGTTATGGAAGCACATATTAAAGAAAATAGAACGTGTCCAACAGGATACCCGGCATGGCTCTGGTAGGTGGTAGAAAACATGCTTCTAACCACCTCCATGAGCAGAACTGGTCCAGCACACCTCTCCCTCTCTAGAACTGTAATCTTGCAACATTTCCATGATGCCTGCTCTTCTCCACACTTTCAAAGGAAAGTATGTGGATGAATTCTCTGAGCCACAGCATCCTGGCTGGCTGGAGACAGCTCTATGGGAGGCTGAGAGGAAGAGAGGGAACGTGGAGGTGAGGGAGGGATTAACTGCCCTCCCAAGAAGCAACCAACCTAATGAATAACTATGAAAGACTCTCCCGCCTAGAACATTAATGCTTAGAAATACCCAACAGAAAATCAATATTCTCTCTACCAAAAACAGTATTATCTCATTCCCAGGCTTGTGGTCATGTCAGCTCAAATTTCATATCCATAAATCTATCTGTTTGGCATGCACATTTTTTACACCTTAATTCAGCTCTTTCTTAGCATGAGATGTACTTCTCAAAAAGAAATTATCTAACAGGGACGGTTCGTGTGTCAGCACAGGTGAGAACTGGATCAAGCAAATGCAGGGCAGCTGAAGTCTGCCTTGGCCCTAAGCATCCCTGGGAGTGATATCATTTAAATCAGGTCTCTCCTATGCTTTGTGCTATTCATTGGTGCATCCAAGTCCAGTTTCAAAAGTGCGTGTTTGTTTTCCCCCATTGCATTCCCAGCACTCTTTTAATTCAGCCAAGAAATCATGAGCTGATCATAGGCATGGAGTAGCAGTCTTAAACCTGAGAATTTTGAACTAAGTTTCCTGACAATGGTTAGAAAAAGCCTCTCCAAGGAAAGGGATGCAGGATGAGCTCCTACTTTAAACACCAAGGAATTCAATCATGAGACGCAAGGCTGCTGGAACCCAGGCTTTCTTGCATTACTCTGTACAAATCTACCTTTTTATCAGCCTCTAATTCTTCTATTTGTCAAAATCAACAGTTTGCAATAAAGTGTTTTAGCATTCCTTTGTGAACAATGCCTAATAACCTAATTTAGTCGCTCTTAATGCTTGTGGCACATCCATGAGAAACTTTGAATGTTCTTCGATTCATTTGTTGCTTAGTTGTTCTGTAAAGCCACATCTATAAATGGCTTAGCTGCTCCCTGATAAAACTTGAACTTTGATCTTTGCTGTCCAGTTCTAATTTGATGCCTGAGTCACATGACATTGTTAGGTCTGAAGTATGTCAGTACTGAATGAGCATTCTGAATTCATTCAGCCTGTCTGAATTAGGAGTTTGCTTCTTATGAATAGTCTGTTAGAGTTCCTTAAAATTTATTGAGAATGCTCCTGGCAGCAAATTGTTTTCATATGGATACTTACGTGAAGGGAACAAAAGTGGGCAGCACCACACCCAACACAAATCATTTTATCTGCACAAATACAGTAGTATTTGCTTCAGGTTCCAATTACCACACTAGTTTATTACAATCCAAAAGTTTATATTCCCCACTAATGTACAATAGACAATGACAAGATTCTTGTCCCAACCATGTTACACTCTCTGTCTGTTATTCTGCTTTATTACTTTTAGATCATAGGAACCCTGAGTCTCTACAACCGCACTGTTGTAACCAAACAACAAATCAGGTCAAAAAGGTGGGAAACAAAGATCTCTGCCTATATTGAATACTGGAGACACTACTCTTATTTACTGACTAGCTTATCTTCATAGGACATTGGCTGGAATAACTACAGAAGAAAAAATGCTTCTTCAAAGACCATTTCTGAGCCATTCTGGCTTAGAGGTCTTTTCTTTCAAATAATTATTCCATTTTAGAAGTACATCAATTATTCTGGGATGCAGAGTGTCTTTCACTTCAGAATGCCATCTATTTTAAGATATTCTGGTACTATAGAACATTTTATGTCACAACAGCTGGCTAATTTTCCTCTGTAAATGAGACTTCTTTGTTTATGTCAGAACCCAGCCTTCAGACTTTAAACCATTCAGGTTTTCCTCTTCCTGTAAATAATCTGTAACTGTAGATCATCACTGAAAATATTCCTTGAAGAGCTGTGTTGTGGGTTAGAGCATTGGGAATTTGGGGAACAAGGAAGGAGGAGACCTGAATAAGGGTCACATTCTACAGCCAGTTCTTCATACTCTTACTCCATTTGTTTCTGTGGAAGAAATATGTGAAAAATGGATTAAAAGACTTGGTCCTAGTGACTCAATGATCTTTCTTCATACAAAATACTTGATGCAACCACAGAAATGGTTGGCTACAATACTGTGTTGCCTTCCTGTGAAAGTATCAAAGTTCAAAATGAAAATGGCATGAGTACTACTTTAGTGTAGTTTCTTGGACACATTTCAGGTTTTTTTCCACCGTTATTTACTACCTATCTTTCTCAATTTTGCCTGGGTTAGAAAATTACATGACAACCAACACTGAAGATAATTTCACTGCATGCATAGGCAAAGGCAAGCCATACTCAATATTTATCCCAGAGCACAGTTATAAATATGTTTTATTCTCACCAAAGCTTTCATCTAGACAGCAGTCAGCTGTCAGCTGTGTTCATTTTGATGCCAATAGTGAGTGGCAGAAAACTTCTGCTCTAGACAAGCTTTTACTAGGATCTTTCTAACGCTCTTCCCATATTCTGATTTGATTTCAGAACTTGAAACATTTAACTAGCATTTATTATAATGTCATAAAACCAACAGCATATTAATAATGTAACTTTTAAAAGAAAGTCCTGAGTTAAACCATTTCTGATACTTACCATATTCTTCACAAATTCATCAGAACTATCTGAGGAATGTGCTGAAATGTATGAAAAGATTGATAGGTACTCTAAGACAAGGCTGATCCTCCTCTCATTAAGATTAAAGATGTAGGTTAGCTTTGGAACTTTGGGGGCCTGAATGTTACAGTTGACAATTGTATTGTGGCCATGAGAAGGACTAAGTTATCCTGGCACAGGAGGGGCTCAGAGCTGCTTATTTTGCAAGAAAAGACAAAAAGTTTTAATAAAGGTCCTTGGGCAGAGAGGTAAGCATGACCTGGGGTATAGAATCATAGAATGGTTTAGGTTGGAAGGGACCTCGAAGATCATTGAGTTTCAACTCCCCTGACATAGGCAGGGACACCTCCCACTAGACCACGTTGCTCAAAGACCCATCCAGTCTGGCCTTAAACATCTCCAGGGATGGGGCTTCCACAACTTCTCTGGGCAACCTGTTCCAGTGCCTTACAACCTTCAAAGTGAAAAATTTCTTCCTAATATTGACACTGTCTCCCATAACATCCTCATTAAGAAGGTGAGGAAGTGCTGGCTAGATGAGGTGACAGCAAGGTGGATTGAGAGCTGGCTGTGTGACAGAACTCAGAGGGTTGTGATCAGCAGCGCAGAGTCTGGTTGGAGGCCTGTAAACAGCGGTGTCCCCCAGGGGTCAAAACTCAGTCCAGTCTTGTTCAATATATTCATCAATGACCTGGATGAGGGGACAGAGTGTATCCTCAGCAAGTTCGCTGATGATACCAAACTGGAGGAGTGGCTGACACTCCAGAGGGCCGCACTGCCATCCAGCGTGACCTGGACAGGCTGGAGAGCTGGGCAGAGAAGAACCTAATGAGGTTCAACAAGAGCAAGTGCAAGGTCCTGCACCTGGGGAGGAAGAATGCTAGGCACCAGTATAGGTTAGGGGTGTACCTGCTGGGAAGTAGTTCTGAGGAGAAGGATCTGGGGGTCCTGGTAGATAGTAAATCATCCATGAGCCAGCAATGTGCCCTTGTTGCCAGGAAGGCCAATGGAATCCTGGGCTGCATAGGGAAGGGTGTGGCCAGTAGGTCGAGGGAGGTCATTCTCCTCTTCTACTCTGCACTGGTGAGGCCACAACTGGAATACTGCGTCCAGTTCTGGGCTCCTCAGTTCAGGAGAGACAGCGAACTACTGGAGAGAGTACAGCGTAGGGCAACTAAGATGATTGAGGGATTGGAGCATCTCCCTTATGAGGAAAGGCTGAGAGAGCTGGGACTCTTTAGCCTGGAGAAAAGAAGGATGAGGGGAGACCTTATTTTAACATACAAGTATCTAAAGGGTGGGTTGAAGGAGGATGGAGCCAGACTCTTTTCAGTGGTTCCCAGTGACAGGACAAGGGGCAATGGGCACAAGTTGGAACGTAGGATGTTCTGTTCAAATACACAGAAAAACTTTACGGTTTGGGTGACAGAGCACTGGAACAGGCTGCCCAGGGAGGTTGGGGAGTCCCCTTCTCTGAAGATTTCCAAGACCCGCCTGGATGCAGTCCTGAGTAATGTGCTCCAGGCAATCCTGCTTTAGCAGGGGAGTTGGACTAGATGATCTCTAGACGTCCCTTCCAACTCTGAAAATTCCGTGATTCCATGAATATTTAAATCTACCCTCTTCCAGTTTGAAGTCATTCCCCTGTATAATAACGTCAGGTCAAGTTACAGAATGCAGCACAAAGCACAATCTCTGCTGATGCTTGAAATTCTTTAGAAAGCAGAGGAAAACATGAACAGAGACCAAGAATCTAAAATACTCCACTAACGTCAGAAGGTGCTCCATCTTTTGTCTAAAGTCACTATCAATCAGGAAAGTGACCTGAATCCCAAGCTCTTTCTTTCTACTACTGGATCCCTCCCATCCCAAGAAAAAGAAGGAAATTAAGTTCTAAAAAAGTAGCTTTAACTCTATTCTCCCAAAACTCTTTATTTCACATAAAAGTTGTGTTACAATTCTGCATAAGCCATAAAAGTTGGGGGTTAAGACTGACATGCCAGCCTTTGAAATACAGTATTATGCAAAGGGAGAAATAGGCAAAAGAAAAGAATGAGATCTTCAGAATGGCAGTAGGCAAGATGATTGCCTTAGCTGTGAGCTTTGTGGCTTTTGTTGTTCTTGTGTCACTATCCCACTATTATTTCAATGTAAAATTGATGGGTTTTCATACTGAAGAAAAAAGGGTTTTGACTGTCAGGCTTTTCATGTTGGCATTTGGAACTTTGAAAATTTGTTTTCCTCCTCATTCTGCCAGGCTAGTAAAAAAGAAGAATTAGGTGATGAGTCCTGTATATTTGTTGGCAAAATATCTCAAGAATATTAAATGAAACTACCACTTTTTTTCTGAATATTTTGCCTCAGCATGTAGAGCTCAGTTTGTTCAGATGCAAGGATATTAGAATGTGGACTGTTAGACTGAGCATGGCTGCTAAAATGTTATCATGCTACACAGTCAAATTTCTGTGTCAACTTTACCAGTGAAATATGTTTTGCTATCAAACCACACAGCCCAAAGTGAGCGCAATTGTTAATCTCATGCACTGCAAGCATCATAAGTAACCAAATATTTTCAGTAACAGTACATCAGGTAATCTGTAAGGTTAATTATCTGCAACTACAAAGATCTGCTATTGGCACAACAATCTGTTTCCATGACAACCTGAAATTAATTTGATCATTTTATGTTTTGAAAGCATGGCTAATTCGGCTTTTCTCATGCCCAGACCCAGTGGAGTAAAAGCTTTTACAGTTTTGAATTAAATAAAATCTGTGTATGCCTCGTGGACTTACATCAGAAATCTTGCATTTGGACTGCTGTGGCTCAAAAAACTTCCACAGATGGTAAAATTATCGTGATTTCTTGTTGTAAGAAATTATGTGGGTTTCCTGCTATTCTGCAGGACTAGTGATAAACTCTATTCCCCTCAGTGGAAGGATAAGAGTGGGTCTTTGGGCTCTAGGCCAGGCATTCGGTAGAAGTACCAAATTCAGCCAACGTGGCAACTAGCAATAAAAGAGAGCAAAGCAGTCTTGGTCATCACGTCTGGCAAGGCAATCTCAATGCTTTAAGCAAAACATGCCGGTTTCAAAACAAGATGGGAAAATAAAACTGAAAGGCATAAATGTAAAGCTGGGTAGAAAGCGATGTTCCTGTCCTGGCAAAATGTCTGAGATTTCCAAAGTATTCCCAAAAGAGACAAAATCAATATTTGTTTTCATTAGATGTGAGAGAACAAAAGCATAGTAATCAAGGGGATAAAGAAATCTACCGGGAGTTATGAGAATTTGTATCAAATGCCAGTTCCACTCTAAAAGCATTTGCATGGCAGGTATGTTGACTGCCATAGTCTCAGCTACCGTGGGTGGAGAGGGCCACAATATGTTTACAATAAAGGGATGACTATATCCCTCTACAAGTGCAAAGAATCACATACATAACTGGCTGAAGTGTCACTAATTCTGCAGTGGTTTTCTTCTGTGTTTGGTTGTAAGAAAGTGTAAGACACAATAGTGTTATGTTTTTTACTCTTTTCCCCTAAATTGTTGGTATATGTGGCTTTTTTTATTGAATCAAGATAGATTTTGTGCAGGCAGACCTATTCCAAGATGGGGAAAAAACCTCACGTGAAGCAAATGTACCTGTCTCACCTCAGGGGAAACACAATCATTAAAGTCACAGCTTAAGGATGGCTTAGAAATAGTACAAAAGGTCCATCAGTGTTTCTTTAGAAACAGCCACAGCTGAACTTGTGAGTAGTACTAAAGACACACCAGCGCTGGATGACTACAGGGCAGTTCTGTACAGAACAGCTTCTACAACCTGATTTATTCTGTCTCCAAAACTATAACCACGTTGAGTATCACAACTTTGTTTGAAATGACACTACCTGTGACAGTTCATTGGAAAAAATACTATTAAATTTAATTAATTTATTAATTCATTAAATTAATTAACAAAGCAGCAATATCATCTTTTCACTTACACCATATCAATATTCTGATAGCAGAAGAGATATGCCAAATCACCTCAGAGTTATATAAATGCCTGCTAGATAGAATCACTTTGGAAATGAAAACCTATGTTAGCATTTTGTTAGTAGTCAGTTCCTAGAGGGTGTTAATTCAGGCAAAGGGACAGCAATTTTTCACAAATTGAGTGGCTAAAAATGAACTTGGAAAAGCAGATGCCTAAGCTGGAGCAGCAGCTTAGGCAGGGTCCAGGCACTTAAAGCTTCAGCTTAAAAGTGTCTCCCATGGGAAGGGGACCAGTCCTGACTGCCACCTCCCAGCAAAGTAGTCTGGGAGCTGCTCCCCAACATCACCCAGGGAAGGGGGCCACCCTCAGCTGTGCTGTCTCCAGGCTAGCGCTGAGACCAGGCAGCCCACCCTCTGGTAGGGGAGAAGCTCTCTCAGCCCTTACACCTCTCTGGCTTGAAGAGAAGCAACATACAGCATATAAATACTGTAATAGTATTTGTTGATAAACAGTGATTTTAATTTTGAAAATTAGTGGGTCTTTTGATTTACTTTCATGCCAGAAAAGAATGACAATCTTTTGAATTTTAATTTTTGTTTGTTTGTTTGTTTTTACAAGGACAGACCCCTGAGTAACTGATAGCTAAGTAAACATAGAAATTAATGCAATTGGACTTTGTAGTCTGTTGGAGAGAATAATTTCACACAAGATGTACTAGATTCCAGTTGATTCCCAGCTCCCCTATAATTTGAGGGATCTTTTTTGACATTGGAGTCTGGCATTATGTCCTTGCCTGAAAACAGAACCCGAATCTGGGCTTGCGTTTCCTAAATATGGGCTGGTTTTGTTCACTTACTTATTTTGGCCGAGAAATTCTATTCTAGAATATGTGAAAATTTTCACCAAAGCTGATATGGTTTCAGTGTGTAGATATTTGTCAACAAAAAAAAGTACTTAATTGTTAAATTCCTTGCTACTTCTGTTCAGATATCGCTAGTAGGAGATTTTGGGGGCCTGTCTCTTTCCAAGAGCAGCTCTTTGTCTTTTGCCTTGTATTCATGAGTTCGATCAAGAGTCACACATCTTGTATTGCTATTAACTCTGGTTACTATATGATGTTCCAGGTGATGTAGATACCTGCTGTCAAACTATGATCCACTTCAGCAAAGTGAAACATCATTCCTTCAGCCAACCTAAAATAAATATTTCAAGGGCATTTTGCATAATGCCTGGGCTCCAGCTGCACAGATCTCTATTCATGTCCTTAGATCATCTGTCTTTGTTCAAATAATCCTCTCCTGGAGCTACAAATGGGAGTAAAACCTGCTGTTCTTGGTCTTCAGATTTGCTTCTTACACAGTGCACTTTTGAAGACAGTATGTATGCTTAAATTTAGAAACATCATAGTATCGTAGAATGGTTTAAGTTGGAAGACACCTTAAAGAACACCTATTTCCAACCCCCCTGCCACGGGCAGGGACACCTTCCACTAGATCGGGTTGCTCAAAGCCCCATCCAGTCTGGCCTTGAACACTTCCAGGGATGGGGCCTCCACAACTTCCCTGGGCAACCTGTTTCAATGCCTCACCACCCTCACAGTGAAAAATTTCTTCCAAATATCTTTTCTAAATCTACCCACTCATTTTACTTTTACGAGTTATGCCTTCAATAATTTTATGCAAATATTATACAGCACTAATGGCTAACAGATTATTCCGCTCTGCCTCCTTGTATCTTTGATTTAGATGCCTTTGTCTGAAAGTACTGCAATCACCTGCTGGCAGGAGCTTATATGACAGTCTTCATTTGCTTGAAATGTTGTGATAATTTTGTCTTTGAAGGACAAGGAGGAGACTCTTTCTCATTCAAATCCAAGCGACTCTTAAATTTTATAGTTATATTAGGAGATAGCATTCAAGTTTTATTTAATAATAAATTAACTTACTGTGCATCTAAAAATAGTGATAACAAAGGTGCAGCCCATTGTTTTGTCATCTGAAGAAACTGTAATGCCTGTTATTAAGCATGAGAAAACCTTCATTTTTAGGTCCAAATAACATAAATACTTGTGAAGTTTCATCAAATGTCTATTTCATTAAGCTGTACTTGTTTTTAGTTTTATAAAAAGAAAGAAGTACCAAACACTAGAAACTTGGACTAAATGCACACAGTCCGTCTGCTGCTCCACGCCATTTATGTGCTGATTGACTTGGGAATGTGGTGCATAGCCTAAAACTAATGTGGTTTTAGCTATGCCTATAATTTTCAAATTAACCATTTTTTTTAATTGTTAAGTTTTTCTAAACTGTGACACTTTCAACAACATTAGGAGCAGAAAACCTTGCCCTTTCTGGGGGGAGACAAATTTTTAGACGTGTATTTTTGCTGACTTGCTTTAGGTTTGTGTCACAGTTTCATATAAAGATTCCAACCCAAACTATGATTCTACGATTTGTCTATTGTTGTAAGTTTCCATGCCCTAAGGACACCAAAAGACCTTAATTTTCCTGTGCAGCCTCACCTGGGGCCTCCACCTACCTTCCTGCTGCCCACTGCCCCAGCAGCTCCACTTAAACTGCTAGCCCCATCGTGTGTCCAGTTCTGTCTGTTCTTGCTTACTTATGGACTTCCCTGAAGGACTCTAGCTGAATGCTGTAGGTAGCTTTGTCTCCAGTCCTGCTTCTGGCCTTATCTTGCTATTTTTGACTGGGGATGGGTGGACAGACCTAACTCCTAACCTTGTTTTGCCTTCCCGTAGCCTGTTGATGGACCCTGCTATCAGCACCCTGATCTGACTTGGTCTTTCAGATGCTCTGGAACTGTGCCCTGGTTGGTGATGGTACCATCACTGCCTGTGCTGAGGTTGTGCCTCCAGGATTTTTCTCTCTTGAAGAGCAGTCCCAGTTTTGCCGATCCCTGAGACAAAGAGCTCTGACTCTGCTAGCGATGTTTGGTGGTAGAGGCAGAAGAGCACACAGCTGGCTGGTGGTGTTCTGTCCATATTTTTTTTTTTTTTGTATGTATGTATTTACTAGCTGTGTGTTACATAGAGAGTTCTATTATTCATTGTAACATGGCGTAACATGTCATCTTGGTCCTTTAGATCTTTTATGTTCTGAGACTATGCCAACATATGAACTCACCCTCTTAGCGGGAAGTTCTTTTTTAATGTATTCCTTGAAAACCCACCGGGCTTCTGTACGACTGGTGTAAATCGAGTAACTCTATCAGAGTTATTGGGGCTGTGCCAACCTGTGCCACTTAAGAATATGATGCAATGTAAGGACAAATTCCTTTTATGCCAACTCCTTCTGCAAAGGGTACTTATCAAGAGGTGCATAGCAGATCCTGAAGACCAGATTCGAAGGTTACCAGATTGCCAGGGGACATATTCAGACTCTGAGCCTCCTTGCCCTGT
This sequence comes from Pluvialis apricaria, assembly GCA_017639485.1. NCBI lineage: Eukaryota > Metazoa > Chordata > Aves > Charadriiformes > Charadriidae > Pluvialis > Pluvialis apricaria. The sequence goes on along the minus strand of CM030007.1, from coordinate 140,150,708 downwards.
AGTTCTTGTAATAAATTGTACTTAATGCAGGACAAGTGTAAAACAATATAAACATGAGTGTGTGTGTGCGCGTTTTCATAGTTCCCTTTCCAGCATTATAAAAGATTGCATCAGAGGGAGAGCAAGTGAAGATAATAAAATTGGTGCTGGCATGATGCAGAAGGTGAGAGTAGACAACAAACAAGCAGACTCTTCTTTTGCAAAGGATTCATCTGTTTGTTAGACATGAGTGATATAGGTCAAAAAAGTGTTTGTAAGCAGATAAAACTACCATCCCTTTTCTGAACAAACTCTACATGCTGCAGGTTGAGGCATACCTTCTCCCTGTCTTCTGGCTTTTCAAAAGCCACAGTAAGGACAGAACCCAACTATACTTCTCAAGCTTAACTATTCTGGAAACTTTCTTTGGGGGATTCCTGTGTTCCAGCTACAAGTTCCAAAAACACACTCCAAATCCTCTTATATCATGTTTGGAATAAATAAGATCTGTCTGCCAGCATGACTCAGCAGTAAACAGCAACACTGTACAATTTTGTGAGCAGCTGACTGGAGGGTGGCATGCCACAAGGCCTCTCTATGCGTGCGTAGGGTCCCAGAAACTGCCATGTTCTTGGTGGTTCAGTTAATTCCCAACAGTATCTGGACTTTGTTATTGCTGTTTTTCATTTGTTGTGTGCTTCTGGGTTGAAAAACTGCCAAAATACCATAAACAGAAATCCTCATAGCTCTATTCTAATGAGATTTCCTTTTTTCCTCCCTGACCTCATGTAATTCTCCACCCAGTTTTTCCATGCCCAAGTGATCCAGATAATTTAGACAAGAACCAACAGTTCTGAGTACTTATCCAGAATCACAATACAGTGTTTTTCATTATTATTATATCCATTATTATAATGTCATGTATGTTTACAGACTTGAGTGAATAAAACAAACCGTTATCTGTCGTATAGCTATTCATTTAACTTCAAAAGTGTATTTCAGTTCCCTCATTGTACAGTCACGTACTTTTATGTTTGAGCTTGCCTAGCAGAATCCTCATGGAAAATGTATTCTTTTTATTGTAGTTTGAATTTTGAACTGTCCACCAGCATCTTTAACTGCATACCCAAAAGCAATGTGACTTTCCAATTTTCCGTTCAACTAGCTTGTAGTGTCTGATGTCACTAATTAGCTATGTAAGTGTACATGGAAATGATGCATATTGCATGCAGTAATCCACAGCAATAAGTCTACTGATGATATTCACAAAAGATTTGAATTAAAGCAGAGATGAGGATTTTGTAAGCTGTTCTCAGGCATCTTGGAAAATGGAAAGAGGGAGATTGACTGTTTAAAGGGTTTATTGCAGTTTGCATGGTGAGGTCAAATGTATACATTTACTTCTGTGACAAAAGAGGGACATTTCTGACCGCCTTAAGAAAACAAGGAGCTGTAGCTTTATCTTGAAAACAATGCCTGAAGCTGCAAGCCTTGAAGAAGTCAATGATGCTTAGGCTCTTGTGTCACAGTTCCACAGGCATTTTTCTCAGTGACAAAATCAGTTGAAGCCGTTCCTCAACCTTCCTTCCAACACCAGCTGCTCATTTCCACTCCCTGACTGCCATCTCAATTGTTCTTGCACAATTACTTGTGGACTGTCTTGACTGATCCTTTTCAGTCAGCTCGTTGTTTCCCTGATGGATTATTTTCAATTTGCAGCTTTTCCCTAATTTAATACCTCTGTTTCATTATGACTGCACTAGTGGGAGGGTGAGTTTTAGGTGGCAGCATAAGGGCAGAAAGGAAAAGAGTGAAGTAGAGCTGAGCAAGAGCCTGGCTTTGCTGCTGAGAACAAGTCTGATGTGACAATGGTTTAAGGCACTAAAACTAGTCTGTGGTCATTTCTAGACCCTTTGTGGGAAGGGTAGGTGCAATTTTAATACTCATCTATATAATATCACTGTTAAACTAATATTTTAGGTTTGGACACCACTTCTCAAGATAAAGTGGGCAGTGAAAAGCAATGCTGCATTGAGTGGATTTTTTTGTAGAAGAACCTAAGCTTCAGTATGAATGCTTTGGATCTAACTCAGACATGGCCTGCTTCTGACACACAGTAAGTCTAACTCATGCCTGCTGCATATGGCTCATGGTACCCATTCATATCCAATCCTGCACCTAGTGTCAAAATGTTAGATGACTACTCTGGAATACAGGCAAGGATAAATTAAGAATTGCTGACAAGAACATACTTCTACATTCAACAGTTCTTAGTCAAGTCTTTGGCAAAATTCCTTTTGGCTTCTCTATTAAAGGAAATAGAACTAATGTTTTTTGTTGTTTTCTGCTGAAGTTTGGTGGTTTTGTTTTGTTTTTTTTTTTTTTTACAGACTTTTCCATCATTGACTAAGCTCTTCCAGCTTTTCCTCATCTGACCCAAACTTCAGAGTCCTGAATTGTATGCCCAGCACAAAAGAGTCTTCTTCAGGGCTCCAGAGGACAAGTAAAATATTTCAAGTTTACCTTGTGAAGGAATGGAGTGGGTCGGAGTAATTCCTTTAGGATGAAGATAACTAGCTAATGCATCTGCGTAGTAGATTGCTGAGTTGTGAACCTTTCCTGATGATAGGATAGGATTCCTACTGAAACAGTACTGAATCAAGGTCACAGAATCCCATACACTCTCATAGCAGTGTTTTATAACCATGATGATCAAGGGATGAAGTGTTGCAAGGCATCATGGAGCAACAAAGGCAGGCTGCTCTTTAAGAAGCCAAGAGTCACAGCGGCGTAGGCAGGGCCACAGACCTCGCCAACAAGGGAGCTGCCCCAGTGTACCCAAACAGGTCCGGTGACAGTATCTACAGCCAGCCAACAGTACTGATCAAAAAGTCCATAGTGACCAGACAGGCCTGAGATCAAGCCAGAAAGTCAAATCAGTGGGCTGGTATAAGGGACAAAATTAGGAAGGTGTTAATTGGGTGCAGGTGTACCAGCAACATAACTCAGGTGAGTGGCAAGGGCCTGACCATAAAAGTGGCCACTGAGCAAAGGAGGGGCAAGGTTCCACAAGGGCAGACAGTTATTTTTCCAAAGCTGTGCTTTCACAACCATCTGAGCTGGTGGATAATATGGATGTGTTGTATCAACGAGTTGGCTGTAGGCTCAGGCAGCAAAACTCTTTGGGATGGGAAGATGCTCTCAGGTACCTGATGTATGGCTTGCTGGGAGCTGTGGCCGTTTTCTGAATCAAGCCAAGTGATGACACAAAGAGAAAAAGTGTACAGGCTTTTGGGTTCATCAGCTTTTCTGTCCATGCACTGCATCTCACATCACCTCATCTCACTTCTTCCTAATCATGTGATTGAGAATGACAAAGTGAAATGTTTCTCACAGTTGCAGAAGTGAGGGCTAGCAGGCTTTGAACTTATAAGCCTCAGCATTGTTGTTATGTTGCTTATGGAATAGCATTTCTGTTCCTTAATGATGAGTGGGATTATTCCTGTATGAGATTATTATGATAATATAATATTACTGTTAAGATATTATGAGATCTCACAACGTTTTGTGTTGGAGCCAGTGTTTTGATCAAGAAACAAGAGATTGCTAATCCTGTAGAAGCTTTTATATGTGAAAAGAATAAAGAAAATCATTCATCTCTCCCTTTCCCAATAAAAGGGTGTAATCAATGGGGAACATGCCAGTTGCCCAGTTGAAAGATATAACATTCCTGTTTATGATGGCAGGAGAGACATAAAAATCTTCACAGTCCTTGGCATACCTTCCATGTGAGTCTTGGCACCTGTGGCAATGCCATTTCCCCCAGAAAACTGCTGTCTGTTTCAATGTGGTAACCATGCACGCTAGCAGTGATAATTTTGGAATAAATCCTTACTTCTTTCTCTTGAAAAAAAAAATCTTTTAAAAAGAGAGATAGATTTTTGTTTTGGTCAAATTAAAAAATGAAGGAGATGTACTTATTCACAGTGTAAATTCTTTGAGAAGCACAGAGTCCTAATTGTTGGAGTGGAAAAATCAACTATTTAAAAAATGTAAAACCCCACTTTTTATTTCAGGTTTGAAACATGGTGCTTGGCTGAGCCAGGACACACAAATTTTAGCTCTACCTTCTAGGGTTTGGAATCTCATGTATTCTGGCAATTAGTTTGTCCTCTACAGTAAAATTCTGGGGCTCAGCTTGATTAAGAGAACATTTATGAATAACATCCTCAGAAAAATTAAAGCCATGGCCAGGACCAGGCCACAGTGGCAATGAAGTAAGTATCCTCTATGGCTAAGCTGTTCCATAAAACAGAAGAGCGGGCAGCTCATAACTCTTTACATCGATACCAGTCATCACTCTTCTTTAACAAATTGCTAAGCCCAACTGGAAATTCCTGAATTTTTCATTTCACTTCTTTCTAAGCATATTTGCCAATTTTAGTGGAAAACACCAGACATGGTGGTATATTTATGAATATGATGCTATTGACATGTTGGATGAATCATGGTTTTACACAGGGAAAGACCAATCTATTAATCCCCCTAAAAAGAAATTGGAAATTGAAAAGTCTATTACCCATGTAAGGCCAGATCCTGCAGCCCTTACTCCCTCTGATATCACTGAGAAGAAAAGAAGACTACCAGTCTCATAAGTATTTGGATTTTTTTCGAACTTTGATAGCTGTTTACTGCAAATATTTTTTTCAGTAACCAGTGCTCTTTTTAATCCTTCATCAGTCTGGCTACTGAGCTGGTTACTTTGACAGCAGGCAGGCTGAACTGACTTGTACTTGTAAGAAATTGGCTTATTGGATGAAAAGTCCCCAGAGTTCCCAGTGGGGCACTCCCTGCACTCTGCACCAGTACTCAAATCAGCATGACTGTGCGGAGCATTGCAAGGGTGCTGATGCCCACCAAACCCACATGCTTAGAAAGCTTGTCACCTTAAATCAGGGACACTGGCAAATACCTTCCAGAGGCAGTAGCAAGGTTGCTATTTCCACCCATTATTTTCCTCCTCCTATTGGGGGGACCTTTTCTTCATCAAAGCTGAGGGAATACTTCTCAGGCACTATTGAATAACTAACTTTGGTGACTGTTCTCATGCTGTGCCCTGTACAGCTAGCTGGTCCTTCTGCACTCTGGTCAGAGGTGCTCTGGCAGAAGGCAGTACAGGTCTTGATAGTGCTGTCTTGGCAACATAAAAATCACCTAGAAAGAAATGAGGGTTGTGCGAATAATACCACAGCCTCTTCCACCAGGAGATGAGCTATATTGTAATATGTAACGCACAAACAACACTACATATTAATGGCGTGGTTCCTGTGACCTAACTTTTACTATTCTTACGTTAGGAATCTTTTCTAGAGTAGTTGTCTAGAGTCTTTCTATGTTCATTGAAGAGAAATGTTCACTCTCAAGAGTGTTCTTAGAATGCACGTCTGGGATAAGAGGGCTCTGGGATGTATGTGTCTGTTCATTGACAAAAAATCATGGTGTTTTGACTAGGCACCTTGTTTTTGAAACCTGATGAAAAGAATCCCACCCTTACTATGGGAAGTGGAATGCAGTCAGAGGTATCAGAAAGTATCCCTATAACAAACTGCATGGACTAGGGTTTAAACAGGAAGGGAGTTTTCATCTGTTGTTCCAGTATCTCCCAGCAAGGAAGGGCAGTATCTCAGTATGGTATTAAACAGGAGGTGACAGATGTCTGTGAGGATCCTCTACCATCTAACGTGCAGAAGGTTCATTTTCATAGCCAAAGGGTATAAAATATCTCAATATTCATGAGGTTTTACAGACTCCCCCATACCTGAACCTTGTCTGCCAGAACTGCTTCCCTTCTTCAGGTACTCCCTTTTAGACTTTGAAGGATGGTTCTCACAATACTAGGGTCAAGGCCCTAGTTACTTCTCTTATTGTCCTGCGACCACTTGCAAGAGGAGTGAGAGGTTATGTTGCTCCAAGGGGCACATATATCTCTGTACTTGTCTACAAGGCAAAACTTTGTAGAAGCAGATGGAGTTCCTGGCTTTCCAGTAAGCACTTCTGAGATGTGGCTCAGTCCTGATCTTGTGACTCTCTAACTCTCTAGTGGCCACCAAAGGAAAGCAAGTGAGATGGCTTTTCTGTGTCAGATGGAAGAGTTGACAAAGCTAGGGCAGGCAAAGTTAGGGTGGAGTGTGTCAGAAATAAAGGACATTTTCGAGCTGTCTAGAAAACAGACTTGCTAAGGGCCCCTATCCACAGCTCATTACTAGACTGCCCAACGGCATTTCAAGGGGAACAACACAACCCTTGTACACTGCAAAAGTGGTTAGGCAGAGTCTCAGAGAAGGATCATTCCTGAGTGTCGTGAAGTCATAATGTATGTCAGGGGAAAAATGGATAAGTCTTGCTGCAAATCTTTTATTGTATACAATGGGGTAACAATACCCCTTCCCACACTGTGACATGGCTCTAAGCATAATATTAGGGATGTTGCAAACACAGAGAAAATTGTTCAAACGTGAAAACCACGTCTCTATGGCTGAAACTGACACTTTTTCACTCTCATCTCTTAATAAGTTTTGGCTCTCACCTAATTCATTATATTGCTAGCTGTGAAGACATGTGCTAGGAGAAAACTGTTCTAGTCAGTGTAGTTAAAAGCATGCCATTCTCTTCAGAAGGCACATATTCGGCACAGTCCATTGAGTCAGCCTGCAAATCATCTGGTTTCATTATTTTCTCCTTGTTTATAAGACTTTTGTGCAAGTGCTTTAACAAATATTCACAAGTATTTTCTTCCACTTTAGATGAGATTTTCTAATGAAATGAAAGTTGTTCTCATTATGTAGCACTTAGTAATTATTCTTGTAATCTCTTCTTCTTATAATCCCAGACTCTAAGGCCGCAGCTATCCACACTGGTATGGCTTGCAATATTCCATACCAAACAATGGGAACTGTGCCTTCAGGTCTTGAGTTAAAAGTCTGAATGCATTTTTCGAATACGCTTGGGGCATTTACATGCCTGACAATAAAAATAAGTGTAAACTCTATGAGTTTTCTGTGCAGCTTGCAAAAATCGTACTGGGTTTATATACACTTATATGTGTACACATACTTAATTTAGAAGAGATTTTTTTTTTCAGAAAGTTCTTTTCTTATAAAGAACTTCTAGCTTCTTCAGTGCAGAGGTTTGAGATCAAACATATTAGGTGTAACAGTTACTGCCACCTATATAAACTAAGGCTTGTTTGAGTACAATTCTGATGTTATAAATTAAGCAGAAAATTTGGTCTTACTGTTAAGACCAGTCACTGAAGTTGTTTCATACACAAGCTGTGTTTACCAAGATTTCTTTCCAACAAGTGCTGATTATGACTCTTTATCAAAATATGTTGCTGATAAACTAAGCATTCAAAAGAAAACAAAACTGTGTTATAAAAAAAAGGTAGAATTGCCTAGAATTTACCAGGTTGCAAAGGATCTTTAATGTTAATTTTATTTTTTATTTTGAAAAAGTTTTAATAGAAAACTGTTTTAAAAGAAAACTGTTTTAAATTTTAAATATCAAGGGTTTTCAATAGGTAGTGTTTTAAACAGTACAAAATTCTTTCCAGGAGGGTGTATTGTGACAAATAAAGTATCTCCCTTGCTTTTTTGATGTAATCCATGATGGATGGGGAGGGCTTCACTCTCTGAAGAAGACAATGCAGTGTCAGACACTCAGAAAGTAGTTCTTGTTTTAGAGGAATTAGGCAAGAACGACACTTCCAGCGTCATCTGTTCTTTTTTTTGTCCCATATAACTATATAAATGAGTACATATTTAATTTTCTTCATCCAAAAATGAGTATGTTTTTGATTTTCTTAATCCAAAAAACATAGTTTGAAAAAATGAATTCAGAGGACTAAAATATAATAAGCAGTAATTTTGATTCCCAAACTTACTATTAAAAAAACTTTTGGGAGCTAGTTGTTTTTCAGCCAGGCTTGGGATTTAGGGCTCTGGCTCAAGATTGTTAACCTTTGATAGCAACAGTGGCATGGCACCTCCCAACACATTTGTATGTTCATTTGCTTGCAAACCGCTCCCTAACCTTGTTTGTGGTTTGAAGGTTAAGAATAATTGTTAGACACTAATGCTACCAAAAACTCCATTTTGAAATAAAGGCAGATTAGTAAATCACGACTCGCTATTATCTAAACTTTGAGAGCAATGTATAGAATAAATTTTTTTTCAGTTAAAGTGACATCCTCAAAGTGAGATTTGTCACTTGTATGTTTGGAGGAAAAGCCAGTTCCATAAAAATACTATTTTTGTGGTACTGTACAGGATTTATTTGTTCTTCTTAGATTAAAAGCATACAAGTACTCAGCAATTTAGATCCAGTCTATCTTAAGCTGTTGCTGATAGTAAACATACCTTTTTTGGCATAACTATGCTTTCTCCTCTAAGAGGTATGTACTCTGGCAACATGATCTAGTGGAAGATGTCCCTTGCCACAGCAGGGGGGTTGTACTTGATGATCTTTAAAGGTCCGGACGCAGCTTTTGATACACCGTCTTGAGCTGCATCTTAACATGGTTGCAATAATGCATACAAAACTCATTCAGATGGCAGAAAATGCCCTTGTATTAACAATCCAATTCCCCTCACTGCTACCTTCACAGTAAACTCTTCTTGAGAGTATTTTTTCTTAAGTAGAGAGAGAACAAAGATAAAAAAATGCCATACAAAGGGGCTTTTTTTTTTTTTTTTGGTCCAGAGCGAAAAAAATAAATCTTCATCAGTTTTGCAGATCATAGATTAAATTACTGTGAGACCATGGTACTTATAAACATTTCTCTCCCTGCCTGTGAGAGACAGGTTCTGAAGGATGTCACCGGTTGTGCCAGTTCTGACCAGGGAACTAAGGGGATGGCTGGGCTGGGTGGTTGTTATTTTCAAGAACTTGAATTTCCCACATATGCCAAGCCTGGGTGGGAAAGAGGGATGTGAAACTACTATATGCAAATGCTTTAATTTCCATGGAACATGAAATGATGGAATTACAGAATAAGAAAAAAGAATCTTCTTGTCCCTTTTTTCCAGCCTGGCACTAGATTTTTTCCCTTTCCTCCCCTTCTGTGAGTGAAAAGCTTTGGGGAGTTCCTTCTCTGGCTACAGCTTTACTTCCAGAAAAAGTACCATTTCAGCTTCTACTTCAGTGATAAGTGCTCTACTTCAGAAAGCAAAAAGAACCAGAAGCGGTCTGAAAAACTGGAAATTTAAGTCGAAGTTTGAGTCAAGAATTTGGACAACATATGCTGGAAAACTGTTGGAATAACTTCTTTTTCAGAGATAGGCTCCCATGGCCATCTTTCTCATGAACACAGACTGATTAGATGTTTCTGCTTACAACTTGTGACTTTGCCTGTTCCATTTGTGAATTGCAACCATAATTCCAGAATTGTTCAGACTGGAAAGGAATCAGGAGGTCACCTAATCCAACCTCCTGCTCAAAGAGAAATCAACACTGAATTCAGGTGAGGCTGCTTAAGACTTTGTCCAGTTAGATCTTGAAAACCTCCGGGGACAGATAGTCCACAACATCTCTGGGCAGCTGTTTCAGTGATAGGTTGTTCTTACCATGATCTTTTTTTCCCTGTACACAATTTAAACCTCAGTTGTTTTAGTTTATGATCATCGTTGCTCATTCTCCTGATGCACACCTTCCTAAAGTCTTTGCTCCATTTTCTAAGTAACTTCCTTGTAGATATGGGAAGTTATTAGGCCTCCCCTCCTCCCACTAAGCCTTCTCTTCTTCAGGCTAAATAAGCCACGCTCCCTTAGCCTCTCCTCTTAGTTGATGGGTCTCATCTCTGTGACTATCTTGGTGGCCTTCAACTGGACTTGCTCAAGTTTATAACTGTCTTTCTTGTTTGAGGGCGTAGGGAGGTGTGGGGACAAATCTGGATAGCATATTTCAGATGTGGCCAAACAGTGTTGAGTGCAGGGAAATAATAATTTTCCTCAGTCAACTGATTATAGAACCAGAGAATCATAGAATTGTCTAGGTTGGAAAAGACCCTTGGGATCATTGAGTCCAACCATCTCCCCTACTTTACAAAGTTCTCCCCTACACCATATCCCCTAACACCACATCTAAACGGCTCTTAAACACATCTAGGGATGGTGACTCAACCACCTCTGTGGGCAGCCTATTCCAATGCCCAACCACTCTTTCTGTGAAAAATTCTTTCCTAATGTTCGGTCTAAATCTACCCTGTTGGATCTTGAAGCCATTCCCTCTTGTTCTGTCATTAATTACCTGTGAGAAGAGACCAGCACCAACCTCTCCACAGTGTCCTTTCAAGTAGTTGTAGAGAGTGATGAGGTCTCCCCTCAGTCTCCTCTTCCTCAAACTAAACAGTCCCAGCTCCTTCAACTGCTCTTCATATGATTTGTTTTCTAGGCCCTTCACCAGCTTTGTTGCCCTCCTCTGCACTCGCTCTAGCACCTCGATATCTCTCTTGTATTGAGGTGCCCAAAACTGGACACAATACTTGAGGTGTTGCCTCACCAGTGCTGAGTACAGGGGCACAATCACCTCCCTACTTCTGCTGGCCACGCTATTTCTAATACAAGCCAGGATGCCGTTGGCTTTCTTGGCCACCTGGGCACACTGCCGCCTCATATTCAGCCGCTTGTCAATTAGAACCCCCAGATCTCTTTCTGGCAGGCAGCTTTCCAGCCATACTTCCCCAAGCCTGTAGCGCTGCATGGGGTTATTGTGGCCCAAGTGCAGGACCTGGCACTTGCCCTTGTTGAAACTCATACCATTGATGTTGGCCCAATGATCCAATCTATCTAAGTCTCTCTGTAGAGCTTCCCTGTCCTCCTGGAAATCAACACTCCTGCTTAACTTGGTGTCATCTGCGAACTTGCTGATGATACACCCTATGTCCTTATCGAGATCACCAATAAAGACATTAAACAGAAATGGTCCTAACACTGAGCCCTGAGGCACACCACTTGTGACCGGCCACCAGCTGGATTTAAACCCATTGAGGACCACTGTTAGCCTTCATTGCTGCCAGAACGCAATGCTGACTCCTGTCCAGCCTTCTGTCCACCAAGACCCCAGGACTTCTGGGTCCTTTTCAGCAGAACTTCTACCCACCCAATCAGTCCCCTGGCTGTAAAATTACATGGGGTTTGTCCATCCCATGTGTAGGACTTTGCAATTGTCCCTCTTGAATTTTATAAGGCTCCTGTCAGCCCATTCCTCCAGCTTCTCCAGCCCATTATCCAGCTGAATGACAGCTCTGCATGAGGACTGTATTGACTGTCCTCAACCAACCTCGTGAGGCTGCATTCCCTCTTCTCCTCTAGGACACCGTTAAATGGGGAAGTGCTGGGACTGTAGCACCCACTAGTTTATGGATAAATGAGAATTTACACACTGTACTGGACTTTTAAGGGAACTAGAGACATTTACATGTGCATGCATGCCAATTATAAGGCACTTACAGAGAACAAATTAAGGTATATGTATAGACATTTCCTTTATGAAACCAGAGGGCCTGAGTCCTTCATATAAAATTATCCCCACTGCAGGCATTCTTGTCAGAAATCTCAAGAAACTGAGTGGCATTTGAAGAGTTATGTGCAATGAGATCTTGGTATTGCTATCCCTGAATGTTTCCATATAGTAAGTCAGGTATCCTTAAAGCACTGAGGTTTTCTTCAAATCAGGTTTTATTCAAATCAAGTTTTCTTATATGGTAAAGGCTTGGCTCTTTTTTATGTCTCTCAAGTTTGAACCATATCGAGGTTTCTCTAAAAAAAAAAAAGTAAAATGCAGAAAATGGCAACTGTCCCCAAGACTATGAGTGAGAGAAACATTTTATTGTGAAATTCAGTATAAAAGTGTGAAGGCTGAGAACTCTCAAATCCTCTAGGAAAGGCAGTTCTTCCTGACTGAATTTGATCATGTTAATGCCTTCTTAAATATTTGTAAACCCTGTGCCATGAAGAAAGAAAAAATATAAATCCTTTGCACTCATCAACTATTAGCAAAGGGGAAGAACAGCCACAGAGAGCACTTTATTTGGATAAGGTTTCTGCTTGGAACTCTTCTGGTGACACACGCAGAGGCACTGCAACTTGACCAAAGCTTAGAATTGCTTGGGCAGTGAAACTGTGGAATGGAAAGCTTCTATGATCTCCCTCTCTTTCTTTGATTACTTTAACCAAAATTTGTGGATTTTCTTTTTAAAAATAAAGAGTAGATGAGTGGCTTGCAGAACCTAGGATATTTATTTCTCAAGGTGAGGACTTTAACTCTAGGCTGCAAAGTCATGCATTAAGCTCTGGTAAGAGACAAACTTCGATACCCGGCCCATACTCAGCATTTCTTATCCAGAAGGTCTAGGTAGCTCCCCACCAGCATACAATCTTCTCTTCTTATGTGGAGGTGCCTAATTCTCTTCATTCAGTCTTGTAGAGGCCTAGGTGGCTCACAGAAACACCTGTGTTTTCCTTTAAGAGTCAAGGTGCTGTAACTTAGACACTTTGTTCTTTATTTGATCTAGGTCTTGTATACTTGCTTGACTGTAAGAACATCCCTGATTCAGTTGAGAAGTTTTAGAGGTGCTATAGCTGAACTGGCATAAATCAATGCAGGGAGGTATATCACCTCATCCATGGTTTTTAGGCAGAAACTTGCCCTAGTACAATAAATGAACATAGGCATGCAAGTCAGTGTTTGCACTGATATGCTGTAAGGTAGTGGTAAAGGCATCCAGCTTGAGTAGAGCTCGATTTTGAGTCCTCACTAAGCCCATTTTGCACCAGTACAGAAGAAGAAGAGGCAATGAAGACTGACTTAAAGGGAGTGCTCAAATTGCTCTCTTTATGGCAGGAAGTTCTTCAGTAGCCAAGAGTTGTCACTGTGGACCTGTGCTATCCACTGGTACATAGCAAGCATGCTTGGGTGCTTCCTCCTCTCTAGATGAGTGTGCTGTATTAACAGTGATGTTCTCTCTCCTTCTTCTTTACCAGTTTGCATATAAGGGTTGCTAAAGAGTGTAGCTCTTAATGACAGAGTTAAAAATAGCAGCTGAGTCTACAGGGGAACACACTCAAAGAGCGGGGCAGGATGGGGGTTAGAAGCAGGGTCTTAAGCAAGCTTCACAAAAAGTCCTGTTTCTCATCTTTCAGAAGCTATAGGTACAGTACACAAAAAATAGTCAGTATCAAATCCCCACAGAATGTGTTTATCTTGAGAACCCTCCTAAGATCCTAATCCACACTGAGTTTTCAGTAAAGAACATATTTCTGACACATATCTTTCCCCAGACCACTTTACTCAAGTAAAAGTTTTTGAAGGACAAACAGCCAAAGAGAAGGTACCCACTGACTCGGCTCCAATCTTGTGGGTTAGAGCTTTAGGCACACCTTTATACAGTTTCACTCCTCAGTTCTTTGTCTTTGCAAGGGCCTCAGCACTGGTGAGGCCAGTCTCTGCTGATCTCCACTCGCAGTATTCAGACTGATCTCTTGGGAACATAAACTTTTCAGCTCAATGTGCCTGGGTTAGTGTGAGGACATTTGGGTGACACTTAATAAGCAACACTATACAGGAGATGATTCAGTGATCTCTTGTGGCTTTTAGATTTTCTAAATATGTGAAAATCTAATCAGGTTTATCCAGCTTTCCAACCCCAAAATTATATCATTAACCTTTGTACCAATAAATAATAATGATAGAGCCATTATTCATATATACATCTAGACCGTGTTTACATCTTGCTAAATTCTTTGTTTCAAGCACATCCTGTAGCTATTATATGTTCCACTAAAAAGTGTTTACTTTCACCATATTTGAGTGACTTACCTTTTAACTTCCCTGAATGTGACTATTCTCCTTTTTCAGAGCATCTGTGATATTGTATACTCTTCTCTTACCCCTTGTTATTTACTTCTTCTCTAAAGTGAAGAAATCTTTTCTTTTTCACTAATTTTCCAAACCTGGAAAGTATCTGATGTCTTTGCTGAGGCAGAACTGATTACAGATAAGACCACATGTGATACAAGGGGCTTTATACAAATTTCTGCATTATTTTTTATTCCATGCGTTCTCAGGTTGCCCAGCTCTGTTGTCTAACAGCTAAACAATACCCTCACTTGCTTTGGGGGGAAAAAAACAAAACCCCCCAAGTATTTCACATGTACTCATTTAAAAACAGAGCAAAGCAGATGGAATATTTGAATAGCCCTAACCATTATGTTTCAGTGTCAGAACTTTTGGTTTGTCTTTCATGGGGTGCACCCATGGCTTTAGTATCGCAAACAGTCAGCCTGCAGGCTCATGCCAACCCATAAAGAATGTGAATCATTGCTTTTTAAATTTAATTTATGTTTCTTTGTTTGCAGAGAAATTTTTGTTCCCCAGTTTCAAGCAAAGATTGAAGCTGCTTCCATCCTTACAGCATGCTGCTTCCCCTCCATGAGATAGCATTATAGAAAAAAATATATTCTAATAGTGTTAATCTGGGTTTTTTTTGAGACTTAAAAGATAATTCTCATCAGAGCAAAGTAGCTTTTACATAGTGGTAGCTAGGGAGGGGTTGGGGAGGCAAAAAGAAATTTTGCCTACTTCAAGACCTCTCTAATTTACTAGGGGGATTTAAAGTGTCCTCAGCATACAGTTGAGTTTAGACTATGCATAACACAGGACTGGAAAACTGTACAAATAAAATTGAAATATTTCTTTATTTTAATTCTTTTCCGTATGTATTTGGTTTTGGGTGTTTTTTTTTTTTTTTCACCCACAGCTAATTAAATTATAGGTTATGAAGGGACAGATGCAACAGGATGGAACGAGGGCACTAAACTGGGATTGGGAACTTCATTCAGCTCCTTTCTTTTCGGCAAACTTCTGGTAAATCCTTGGTTGAGGCCTGTGATCCCAATTTCTCAATACTCCTGAAAATCACAGAAACTGGATACTTTACTAGGATCCTGATCTTCAAGACTTTTCAGCTCTTCACCCAAAAAACAGAAATAAAATTACTTTCCTACAGTAATAATACACTGTAAATAAGTTCCTAATTACAGAGTAGAAAATGCAGTTTGTAGAAAACACATGAAAGATGGTGAAGAGCTTGGAACCTGCAATTATGCAGAAATAGGAGTGGAGGGTCCTACATGTGCACCTACATGAGGCATATGTCTGTGCACATTAATTTATTAAACTTTCTTCACTGATCATCCTGGCAGCCACCTCAGAAGGCTCAGAGAAACTTAGATGAGCCTTAGGCATACAAGTAACTTTAGTTATGTGAATCTTAGATGAAAACGAAGCCCACTGTATCTGCAGAGTTGACTCATGAGCGCATCCATGAACAACTCTGTAGTTTTGATTCATTTACTACTGGTCTTAAAGGCTTCTGTGATAGGGTTATATTAGGCTGATTTTCTAAAGAAATAATGTTTCTGTGAACACGGGGTCTGTCCATCCATCCTTCCTAATAACTTTTGAAGTCACTACTCCATTTCAGCCCAATTTGGCAGCAGGGTAGAAGTGAAGACAAGTGCCTGTGAATTTTCATGACAAGGGGTATTGGGTAGAGGAAGAAGATTCATCTTAATACATTCATTAAGGAAAAGGCAAATAAAACTTATTTCCTTATTCATCTGAAAAAGTAGGAACAAGCTGAGCAGGCAGCACATGCATTGCCTTAAAACAGCTGGGACCATTGCCCCAGCTGACTGCTAAGGCATATGGCATGCCAACGTGCAGAGGGGAAGGGGGGAGATGCTGGGAATGGGGAATATGGGAACAGGGGACAGGCCATGAATCCATAGGAAAGTAGGCATCCAGAGCTGATATGCTCACCATACTTTCTGTGACGGCAAGGGCAAGGAGAGAGAAAAGCATGGCAGGTGCTAACTTAAAACTTATAAAACAGGGAAGCAGAGCCAAGACTGATGCCTGTGGCAATGAAGGTCCTGGACAGAAAGAAAGCAGCTGTCCTGCAAGCATGTGAGTTAGAGGTCTGGTTGTGTGAGAATGGGAGAGAGTATATGATTACTAGCCTCCTGTTTAGTTTGTGGGACTTAATAGCTCTGCTATGTATTTGGGACCCTCCGAAAAGCAGCCAATATTGTCTATATACTCTACTCTTTTCCTCAGGGGTGAAGTAAGGACAGGCTTCCAGTCAGACCTTACCGTGTTTCCCAGCTTTTGTGGGTTTCAGTCAACCCCTTGGAGTTTAGTGGAGGGAAATTTTTTTCGCTGTGGTTTGAATGCTTAAGGAATACACTCTAACGTACCATTGTAATTTCAATTGGTTTGCATGTTAGCCTGATTGTATAAACCCCTTGTTTTTGCCTTCCAAACGCAAGGAAGTCCGTTAGAGAGAGTGTAACATTCAACCCCCTCGGTCTCTTTTGTAGCCGTAGGGAGAGTGGGGGGGGGAAAAAAGCTATTGTGTGAAGAAATAAGACATTCTCAGTAAAATTTGGTGATGCATGTCACATTGTTGGAGGGAAGCAATGGGAGCCCTGGTCTGAAGCACATAAAAATCTTTGGATCTGCTTTCGAGCCCCTTCTGCACCCTTTGTTCAGGCAGGAGCCTGCAGTGGCAGCCTCTGCACTAGAGGCTCCTGGCTTGGCAGGGCAGTTCAGCCAGGATATTTTTGAATGCCCAGTGCTTCATGCCAGCTGTTTATCCAACTCTGTGAACAGCATCAGTCAGCTCCTCAACTGGGGCTCACTCCTCTCTGGTGTTAGTATGCTGCTGCAGCTTGAATCTGCAATTGTGCCTGTGCTTACATTTGGCACAGGTGGGGCCATTACAGTGTAGATTGCTTACTGGACTAATGGTGCAAATATTCTTGGAGATAGGATGTACCCTTGCAGCATTGGGACTCCCATGAGAGTGTGTGTAGCTCTACCTGCTTCCATGGCTTTGTGCAGATATACACAAGTTGAGGATCTAACCCAGAAATACCACCTTTCCTATTGCTTTCCTCCCCATGGTGACACAAAAAAATACCATTTTTATTAATGTTGGGAAGAAACACTTCTCAGGATTCCCTTTCTTTTCAAAATTAGGCAATCATTTTTCCATTATACTGACATATTTCTCTGTGGGAACTGCAAGGGAAAGGGAAAGACCTCTGCCAAATATATTCTGCTTTTTTTTCTTTTTTTAACATATGTTGTCTTGAATCTGTGAGAGGTCTCCTATGCCCAAACATCATTAAAAACCATATAACTTAAGTCTTTTTGAGTTGAGTTTATGTTATAAAAGCTGCTGTGAGTCAATGGTAATTTTACAGTCTTGGTTTTGTGTGGTCCTTGTTTGAAGAGTGTTCGGCTTAAAGTTGTCATACTGAAGCTCTAATGGGCGCACTCAGTAGGTGTGATTTATGGGACTTGTTGCCTTGTGAGAATGAAGTCATTTAGTGTATCAGGATTGCCCTTCAAATGAAGCCATTAAATCTTGTCATCTTTCTTCCAAAGTTGTCCTGAGCAGGGGTAAAAGCAAGCATGAGGGAATGTAAAATGGGGCGTGGGAGGAGAGGTGATTAGATTTCATCTGTTGATGAACACTTACAACACTTTTTCTAAAGTCATTAGTTGAATTTCATTTGCCTAGTGCCACATCTGGAGGCAAACACCACATCTTTTACTTGCCACCTCTATTTATATACCTGTGAAGTAGATCATTGTAATGAATACAGATGGGCAATAACTACAAAGTTATTGCATAATTTTTCAAAATTTTATGATTGCCTTTCCTACTTCCTCTTAGAATAATGGCCCCACTGTACACCCTGCAGACCATTCACTATATCTTTCGTACATTTTACCACTTCAGCAGATTTTAATTTATTGGAGACACACTAGAAGTGGTAGGTAAACAAACTACAGAAAGAATCTGATTTATAAGACAAGGAAGATTTGAACCAGTATTAAGTTGCTTTGGAGATCCTTTGGTGAATGCAAGTATATATGATTTTTCATCTTTCTGACTTGGCAGCAAAGGGCAGTGAATGCGTGTGTGGGGAGGAAGTCAACCGAAAGCCACCCACCGTCAGCTTTACAGAATATAGAACAGGTTTGTAATAGGATGTCTAGCTGGACGGAAAGTGTTTTTGTACAATTTGCAGCTTTAAACCTGCCTCAGAAAAAGTTTCGGACCTGCTAGGAGAAATCCAATTCTCTTTCACAGGGATGAAGCAGACTAGTTTTTTCCACCCTGGTGTTAGCTGGTGTAGTCTTGATCTGTGACTGTCATTCTGCTTTCTTCTCCCTCCTGTCCAATCCGTTCTGCTTCCACTTCTGAAATAATGAAGCAGGGCACTTTTTCCTGAGCTGTGATTATAAGTAAACTGACTTCTAAGAGTACGATCCATCTCCCATTTAAGTCAATGGGAGTCTTTGGGTTGATAAAATGAGTATTGGATGTGTCCCTAAAGCAACTGGATTTAAATCCTGGCCACACTGAAGCTGATGGCAAAGAGAAATTAGAATTTCACCCTGGTGTCTATGCATTATCTGCTGTATTGGCAAAGTTTATCACAAATTCTGCTTCTCCCTGAAGGCAGAGCTAAATGCTTTTGAACCACACGCAGCTTTTCTTAATCTCACTTCTGAAACCAGTCCCAACTCAAATCTGCAATCCTCAGGACCGCCAATAATGAACTGTATGAATGTCAGTTAAATTGGTCTTGGAACCCTGTTTAGGGACTGGCTTAGGATTATATAATTGACTCTCAAAACAAAAGACCTTTGACATAAATATCTAGAAATTAATTGCATTTTGGGTGTCCAGCTAGAAATCTGTCAGAGACACTTGATTTTCAGAAGGGTGCTTCCATCTAAAAACCCTGACTTCTCAAATTGCTTCATGGTGTACAATAAAAATTTGGATACCTCAGTCACTTTCATTTACAAAATTTTTACGGCACACAACACCAATGAATGCTTACACGATAGAATTATGCTTTGGAGTTTAATTCCCATTCATCTTTCTTTGAATGATCTTTCTAAATAAAACTACCAGGACTGATAACTGATTGTGGTGGCAAAAGTCGTTCTGTAAGCTGGTTTTGCCAGCACAGAGAACAGTATATCCCCACCCAGCAATAATGGATGTTTGTCATTGTTGTCTGCTTTTTATTCAAACCTGGGATACAAAAGACCATTTCTCATTGTTGATTTTTTTGGGGTCATAATTTTGTGGTACTTCATTTATTATGTGCTATTATAATAAATTTGACCCTTGCTACTGACTCTGAATAAAGAGCATCTGTTGTGTTTTGTTCGTCTTTCCCTGAAGCATAAGGACTCCAACTTTGCTAGATGAATTGTCTCAAGAAACCACAAGCACATACCTAGTACTGCGCCAGCAACTTCATAATACATTCTGAACAGAGCTAAAATGTTTTTGATGTTTGTTTTTTTTTTTCATTCTGATCAACAGTTTAAAATTGGAAAAAGAACTGAAGACAGCAGTTTCACAGTCTCTCAACAGCCTCCCATCCTCCAACTGGAATCTATCAGCCTTCAGCCTGAATCATGTGTAGAGCAGAGGAAGGTAAATCTGTCTAACCTTCACCCCTGCTCCAAACACCGAAACCTATATTATCAGCATTTCCAGTCTTAAGTTTCCCTTTCACATGCAGACAACTGTTTCCTTCATATGAGGTGACAAGCATTTTAGATTCTCAATCTCCTCAAAAGTTTTTACTCTTGCTTTTCCCTCTTTCTGTATTTTTTTAATCTTTTGGCATAGTTGATTCTTTCGCCATATGGAACCACTTCTGCCTCCTTATCCCCTGTACACACTTTCCCACTCAACATGATGACACGTGACCACTCAACTCATAAACAGGAGTTAGGGAAACAGAGGTTAAACCACGGGCACCAAAAGTGGTTTTGAGAATGCAAATGTGGAAAAAGTGGGATAATCCACAAGCATGTGGTTTGTTACCATCTGCCTCACGTTCTGAATGTATAAGCACATTCACCCAGAGTTTACAACTGGAAGGATAAAGTGTTTTTTTTTTCCTGGTAAAATACTGTGCATTTTGGCTTGAAAGGCATGCTTGCTTCCCTTCCTGTGGTGAAATTACAGGTGCTGCATGCTGCTATTATGGTTGACCTTTTTCAATAAAGAACCCACACAGGCCAGGGTACTAAACACGCAACTTGGCTTGATCCTGTTGGATTGCCTATAATCCCACATCTATCTTCTTCCTCCTGTAGCCCCATCTAGCAGCTCACTATGTCTGTACATCTGCCGTATTGCCTATCTATATGTGTACATGAATGAGAAATGTGTAAATAGAGGTACATATGTGTGTAAAAATTCACAGCAGCAAATGCATATCTTCACCCACCTGCATACAGTATGGGGCAGATTTCAAAAGGTGTTTAGCATCACTTGGGCATTATTTAGGTGACTGGCAGCTGCCATGGACAGACAACAAACTTGCCCTGCAGCGGTAGGGAGTGTTATAGAAGAGGTAGCATAGTCTATAAAGTACATGGAAAATGCCTTCCCCTGGGTGTACCTACTGGGTACAGCTCTGGGCTGTTCAGGAAGTGCTGTCAACAGTTGGGTCTGCCTCAGAGCTGGCCAGTGAGGCTGGCGGTTCAGTGGCTGTCTGCACCACTGCTGCATGGACTCACCTCAAAAAGGAGCTGACTTCTCAGAAAAGCTTACACCCAGTAGACCATTAGTGGCTCCAAGGTGCCACAGGGACTATATCTCTTCTAAAAGGAGTGAAAAAGGAGGAAAAGAAGGAGGAAAAGGTTATCAGAAGCAGTCAACATGGATTCACCAAGGGGAAGTCATGTCTGACTAATCTGATAGCCTTCTATGATGGCATGACTGGATGGGTGGATGAGGGGAGGGCAGTGGATGTTGTCTACCTTGATTCAGCAAGGCTTTCGACACGGTCTCCCACATCATCCTCATAGGCAAGATTAGGAAGTGTGGGTTAGATGAATGCACAGTGGGGTGGATTGAACAATGGTTGACAGATAGAGCTCAGAGGGTTGTGGTTAGTGGTGCAGAGTCTAGTTGGAGGCCAGTAACAAGTGGTGTCCCTCAGGGGTCAGTACTGGGTCCAGTCCTGTTCAATGTCTTCATCAGTGACTTGGATCAAGGGATAGAGTGTACCATCAGCAAGTTTGCTGATGATACAAAGCTGGGAGGGGTGGCTGACACGCTGGAAGGCTGTGCTGCCACACAGTGTGACCTGGACAGGCTGGAGAATTGGGCAGAAAAAAACCTGATGAAATTCAACAAAGGCAAGTGTAGGGTACTGCATGTGGGGAGGAATAACCCCATGCATCAGTACAGGTTAGGGGCTGACCTCCTAGAGAGCAGCGTTGTGCAAAGGGACCTGGGAGTCGTGCTGGACAACAGGATGACCATGAGCCAGCAATGTGCCCTGGTGGCAAAGAAGGCCAATGGCATCCTGGGGTGTATCAAGAAGAGTGTGGCCAGCAGGTCGAGGGAGGTCATGCTCCCCTTCTACTCTGCCCTGGTGAGGCTGCATCTGGAGTACTGTGTCCAGTTCTAGGCTCCCTGGTTCAAGAAGGACAGGGAATTGCTGGAGAGAGTCCAGCAAAGGGCTACTAAGGGGACTGGAACATCTTTCTTATGAGGAAAGGCTCAGGGACTTGGGTCTTTTTAGTCTAGAAAAAAAGAAGACTCAGGGGGGATCTTATCAACGCTTATAAATACTTAAAGGGAGGGTGCCAGGTAGATGAGAATAGTCTTTTTTCAGTGGTGCCCAGTCATAGGACAAGAGGTAATGGGCACAAACCTGAGCATAGGAAGTTCCATCTTAACATGAGGAGGAACTTCTTTACTTTGAGGGTGGCAGAGCACTGGAACAGGCTGCCCAGAGAAGTTGTGGAGTCTCCCACACTGGAGACATTCGAAACCCGCCTGAATGCTGTCCTGTGCAATGTGCTGTAGGTGTCCCTGCTGTGGCAGGGGGGTTGGACTAGATGATCTGCAGAGGTCCCTTCCAACCCTGATGATTCTGTAATTCTGTGATTCTGTGAAAGTTAATATGTACCAGAACAGTATCATGCATACCAGCAGGAGAAAAGAGGGACAGCTGAATATGGAAGTAGCCCACCAGCTTTTTGTCAAAAACTTTGACTTTTCTTTGCTGTAAATGTCCATCCCAAAGACGAACACTGAAAGCTGAATGCTTCTTTCTTAACTTTTCTTGTTCTTTTATTCTTTCATTAACCTAGAGTTTCTATTGAGAATAGGCTTAAGCTGATTAAACAAAGGAAAATGATCCACAAAAATGGTGGGAGAATATAGGAACTGGTGGGGTATCTGACGGAAGATGTGGTGTCTAAGGCAGGTCTTAAAAACGGATAATGAAACATAGGTCTTATGAGAAGCTGGTGAAACAGCCCTGCTCCGCAAGTCCTGCTTTTGGGAAGCGATGTTCAGCACCTCTTTCCGAAGAGTCAGGTTTCACCTCCTTCGACTGGGACTCGCTGGCCAACACAGGCAGTTCTGGGAGCATCTCCCAGTGCCAGCCCTTGGTGCCTTGGCTTCTGGCAGTCAGTGAGCATTTCAGCTGAGACACTTCACCACTGCCACTTCTTCGAAAGGAGGAGTTAACTGGAAGCAGGAGGGGAAAGGCTGCATGAGGCACTTGAAAAAGGTAGAGCCTTTTCAAAGAAACACTAGACCCAAAAAATTGTCAAAAGCACAGAGCTGGCTTAAATGCCTGATTTGTTTGTGAAATCTGGCACCAGAGGTGTTAGCAACAGAGTATCTGGGCAAACCAGAATCAAGGGTGTAATTCACTTCAGAGGCTGCAATTAGTCAAGAGCCGCTCCAGGGTCCGGGGGACACACAACACAAGGCCATGTTAACATCACAGTCCAGGGAATCCTCCTGCTGGCCACACTTCTGTCATATGGGTGACACACTACACAGTTTCTGGATCTGCTGTTCAAATTTTCACATGCTTTCATCATACTCCACATGCTAACCATGTCTTTTCATAACACAAAGGTCTAATGAAGCAGGGAGCTGGTGAGCTGAAATTTGTAGGTTTGGGTCTCAGGTCTGCTGCTGGCAGACTTCATCCAGGTCATTTCACCCTCTGTGTCATAGTCTCCCACCTGCAGAAAACAGTGTTAATAATATTTAACTATCTTATCGTATTAAATTGCAGCTTAATTACTGGTTTTCAAAGCACTTTGAGATGTTCACTTGAAATAGGCGAAGGGTAATTAACATCACATATTTATTTAGTGAGCTTTCCTTGCCGGGCACAATCTTCCTAAAATTCCCCTTGCAATAGCTGTTTGCACTGCTCTAGGAAAAACAAAGTGGTTCAGCCAGTACGTTTTCTGTGGGGAGACTTTTTGCTGCATGAATCAGATGGTTGAAACTTGAAGAGAGTGGCTGCCAAGATGAGGGGCCGACAAGTTCCTGAACAGGGGGAGGAGATGAACAGGTGCACAAATGTTTGCATTCCCTCAAAGGCGTGTGCATTGTGCCAGGCAACCTTAATGACACAATTACAAGGCTGTTGTTGTTCACTTCTGAGCTTGGCCAAAACAGGCCATTGCTCTTCTGTAGGACTGCTGGTTGTGTCTTTCTTCTGCAGGACTGCTGCTCACATCCCGTGGGTGAATGCGGGCATCAGCTAGACAGCAAGGTCTTCAGAGCTGACCTGTTTCTGTGGGAGATTTCGTACCTCCCATTCACTGTGCTTTCTAAATTTTGCTAAATATGGAAAAACAGCTTCAAGACAAGGACAGGAAAAATCTTAAATCTGAATCACTCTTACCATAGTGAAGCTTGTATGTCTGCCCAGGAGAAGCGACTGATTAAGATAGCTGCCACACCCTTTGTTTATGCAATGGATGCGGCACAAGTGATGCATGGCGGGATGCAGCCCCCAACAGCAAATGAAGCAGCACACAAGAAAACACAACCTTCCTGGTAGTCTTTGTGGCCTCCTGATTTCTAGGCATACCCTAGGCAGTGTTGGAGAGAAGGCTAAGCGTTAAGTTTGGCTTGAATGATGAACAAATAATTTCCAGTAACAAGCTGCTTGTTCTTGGATAGCACTATGCAAACTTAATTTTAGGTCTAAATGTTGAGTTGACACATCATTGTCACTCAGTCCAGAAAGGAATGACTGACGTTTTCATAATGCCTTGCTGATGCTCTGTCTTTTTTCACTTCCTTGCCCCTGAGGTGAGATTGGAAGAAAACACTCTTAACAGTTCCTACAAACTTTCCCTGGTGTTATGAGTGAGAAAGGGAAGGTTCAAAGCAAACAGGGGAATTTGATGCCTAAACCCAGCAGGTTTTGCCTGGTTAGTCTGTACAATAATAAACACTGAAGATTGCTCTTGAGGCATATTGTGAAATCCTGCCTCCTAATGGGGATAGAGGCTTAGGATAAATCATAACTGCATTTCACTGGTAGTCTGGGTTCAGGAGCTTTCACAGATCAAGACTTGAAAAATGGTAAACAGGAAAATATGCACAGTGAGAACTCTGTGCATGTGCTGATAATTTTATGCGACTCTTTTGAAGAGACCATGTCATTGAAGAAAAGCACATATTGAAAAGGCTCCTTAGAGGCTTTCAGGTAAACTAGAGCTATTTAATTATACAGATGATTTTTGTTTGCTTATGTCAGCATCATTAACCCGAAACTTTCATACAATGTGAGTCAGCACCCTCAAAATATAGAAATTAGTTTAAAAATCATGGCATTTCTAAAATAAATAAATAAATAAATAAAGCTTGAGGTTTTACTTTCCCTCCCAATGGTCTTCTGATTTTTAAGTTTTTAGATCTCCTTTTCAAGCCTTCCTCTATAATCACATGGGTTGGAAAAGTTTTTTTGGTGGTTTTTTTTCAGTGAAAGCAGAGATTGTAACTTAGTCACATGCCTTTGTCAACTGAAGCTGTAAAAGCATCAAATATAGAAAGACTCAGACCAAAATCAGTGAAGCTGTGAAAACTGTAACATCTGCCTGTTGCACCCTGCATTGCAGATCTTACACCCACCTTTGATCCAGCACCTCCAGCCCTGGGTGGGAGCTCGCAAGGGCAGAGCCACTTCAGTGCAGGGACACAGGAATGTGGGGCAGGATGGGACCCCACGTCTCAGCCTCACCCCCTCCCCCCCCCCCAACCACTGACCTACTCATGAAGCACCAGGTCCCACCTTCCCTCACAGCAGGTCATGTCTTACTCCAGGATCAGCTTTGATGAGATCAAAGAGGCTGCCTGTAGAATAGGTTATTAATCTGGGTAAGGATGGAGCGGATCTCAGGTTGCCTCTGAATTTAAGCACAGTTCAGCCGGTAAGGTCAGTCTTGTCCCTTTCTTTGACTTACGCCTACCACAATGCAGAAGAGCCCTCTAATGTTGTTCATGAAATAGAATGCCTGCATGCCCAAGCAAAGCTCCTGATAGCTGCAGGTGTATTTTTCTTGGGAAGCTAAATTGCTAAAGAAACAAAAGTTTTGGTTAGTTTAATTTGGCAAGACAAAAATGCTGTCCTAGGGGAAGACTTTATTTAGAAACTTTATTTTTCTCCTGTTAACTTAGATACTTTGTTGAAAAAAAGTTTAAAGGTTCAAAAGTTCACAAGAGAAATTTCTGTTATATTAAAAAAAAATAATATCCCAGTTGGGCAGGACAGTCCATAGATTAATTTGTTGTTACAGAACATGTTGAACCCCAAAGTGACATTACATTAGTTTTTGTGCTACAGTTTTAATTTTTTCTCTGTATAACTCATTTGCCTAATGTAAGAATCTAAAGCCCCAGTGCAAAAGGAAAAGGGGACAGCTTGCTTCTAACAAAAGTCCTGGCTTTGCTAGCATGAGGTATGCAACATGTAACTCTACCAGCCATTCTTTTTCTTTAGTGGAATGAGGTCTAATGATTTTAATTGCTGATACTTTCTTACTGTAATTAAGAAATACTCTTCACTGTTGGAAGCCTGATCATGACATGAACGATTTTTCTCCAGACAAAACCAAGAATGTTCAGCCAACCTCAAGGTCAGCTACCACATGGCAGCTAGCACTTGAAACCAGGAAGCAAAAATAGTATACAGTCTTCATGTGTGCACAATGGGCAATGAGTCTGCAGGGTGTTTTTGGTGGGGGAAATACAGTGGTCACCGTGGAGTGAAATACTAATCTGATTTTTTTCTACACAGCCTGAGCTCACATAAGCAAAACAATTGCTGCATGCAGTGCCTTTTAATATTATACTAAAAATAAGATTCCCGTACCGAATGGAGTATGTCTCATTCTGGCTACTTTGGTTTTGGGAATACTGCAACTTAGGCTTTGATAATTCAGAAAAGGCCCAGAAAAGACAAAAATAAAATTCACTACAGTCTTAGAAAAAGAAAGAAGCCATAGAGGAGCTGTCATTATCTGACTACGTGGGACAGACCTAAACAAAAGAGAGAGAGCCTGGAGGAAAGATGCAAGAACATAACACAGGATAATTAACAAAGAACTCCAAACAAAGCCCACCACTTGGGATTCAGTAAATATTGCACTGTGTGCTACATGTGCCTGCTAGGATGAGTGAAAATGCCATATTTGAGCTTGCTGCTTCTGGCCTCAAGATGGTCAGTTCTGGGGGCAGGTTCACGGCACAGAGAATGGCAAGAAGATTCATCAGAGCATCCAAACATAAGCCCGTGTATAAAAATGTAGTGAGTACTTTGAAGGGCAGTTAGGGGTACTGTGGAGTAAGACTTCTGGCTCATTGCATGGATAGCAGGACAGGTCTGTATCTTCTTGACTGTTTAAACCAGGCAAACGCTAGCCAAAGGGGTGAGTGACATTGGGTGCACGGGAAGCTGTTTACTTGTGACTTGGGAGAGCCTGGAGCTCTCTCACAGGGAGCCTTGACCTTCAGAGGGCAGCTGGGAAGTATTACTGTGGGTGGTTTCGTAGTTTATATTTCCTCAGAGGATCCTCAGACACTTCAAGCAGCTACAACCAGATTAGATGACTGGTCAGTCTTTTCAATTCCCACTGTATAGCAGGTGAAACAATAAAAAAAAGTATTGAGTAAGGAACATTAATCTGTATTCAGAGGTTTTTAATAAATGATAAATAAATATATCTGCTTCGTTCCTTTGACTTCTACATGCTTGTGTTTAGCTATGTGTTTTTAGTGGCAACACAATATCCGTGAGCTGTGGGCCCAACGAAATCATGAGCTATTTTTAAAAAAATAAAAATAATCTGAGCTGGGATTTAAAATAGGGTGTGGTGGAATGGTGAGGGTGAAAAGTTTGACAGAGTATCAATAGGCGGTTGGGACCTCCTGGCATTCCCTTCACTTCCTCTTCAATGAACACAAGATTTTTGCAGAGGTGCATTTTTGCTGCCACATTTTTGCAGCTTCCCGTTTCAGCCCTAGTTTATGCATTCTTCAGCAAGAAATCAAAAACTGTCACATGCAACCTCTCATCCTCTGAACAAACTTTTTCTTTCAGGCACTTTGGCTGAAGCAGACAGAATGCCACAGAATTTTAAATTTAAAATTGATGTGTTCCCTTTAGCATTAAGTTTAACTCCTTGTGGGAGAGTCCAGGAGGATATTTCCAAAGCAGTTTCTGGCCTGCCTGAAGCACAAGCCAGAGGAGACGTACCCTCAGGAAGGCAGGAGGGGGAGAATGATAGAGGAGACGGCAAAGGACATTGTTACAGAAATTAAATAAACTGAAAGTGTCAGGGGGGTGGATGGGATAGGCAGGGAATAGAGGATAGAGGACAGAGGATCCAGGCAGGCTGAGCATCCAATGAGGAGGAGGGAATAAGAATCACGACCTGAAGCATAAACAAAAAAGCAATCTGAAAGCATAGATTGTCACCTTCATTCCCTGTTTTCACTGAACTCCATCGGGATAAGGGCAAGAATGAATGCTGCAAGCACTGTACTGGTCAAAATGGATTCAGCAAACCAGAGTGGCCATTCACTGTGTTGCTCGTGGTGGCTTATGAACAGATTTCATGACAAAGACTGCTGCCCCGTGTCATTGGATACTACTTTGGTGTGAAAAACTTTTGCAAATAAGTATGTTCAGTAAAAATATAGGTTTTGGTACTTTATTTCCTTGCAGTCTACCTTCCCTCTCCTCTTCCTTACCCCTTTATACCTCCAGTTTTTTCTTGAGCAACATTTGTGAGGATGTGGCCTCATATCTAGGCATGGCAAAGTACAAAGCAGAGACAAGAAGAGTGATTGATAGGACAACCAAGGCCAGGTTGGATGGGGCTTTGAGCAACCTGATCTGGTGGAAATGTCCCTGCCCATGGCAGGGGAGTTGGAACTAGATGATCTTTAAGGTCCCTTCCAACCTAAACCATTCTATGATTCTATGACATTTTATGAGTGCAAAAGGTAGAATTAAATGTTCATTTCCATTTCATTGTTGTTGTGGGGAAGTATCTTATTTTTATTTATGAAGCATTCCTAGTAAGTTCATTATTTTTGTGTTGGCTGGTGTGAAATTCAATGCTGTTGATTAAAACACTTTGGTTATTTTTTGGTGAACTGGGCATCATTACAGGTTTAGAAAAAAAGTGGTAGTGGTTCCAGGAAGCTATTCTTCCTGAATTCCCTGTAGCAGATTCTTTTTCTCTAGGCAGGAAACTCTAACAACTCTAGGTGAATGGGCCAAAGGAAAGCAGTGGTTTTGTACACTTCCCTAACATTCATGTGGCTTGGGCCATTCCAGAGGCTTGGAAGTCCTGTGTGGGGACTCTGAAACTTGCATTTTGAGAGTACTGGACAGGCATTTTGGATGGATGACAACCCCTTTTCCCTAAAGTCCTTCTTTCTCACTTTTCCATTAACATTTACTTTTTCCAGTCACCACATCTCACAGAAGGGTTGGGGATTTTCATTCACTACTAAAGTCAAAATTGCTGGTTTTCTTTTTTTTTTTAGATTGTCTCTGAAGTCTGTCTTCCCATCTCCATACACAGAATTAAAGTTGATGACAAACCTCCTGTATTTCAAACACTGTGTCTTTCTTCTATGCAGTCTCTCTGATACTAACTTCTCCCCTCATAGCAATCAGGTCTTTTTTATGTCACCTTCAGCTTTCTTCATGGTTTCTTGCCTTCCAGATTTAATTAGAGATCATTGTCTTCTTTTTCATACTCTTATGGCAGATAACATACTTCAATCTGGGGCGAAGCAGCAAAAACCAACAGCCTGTTGCCACCTTGGAAAGGAAGGTCCTGGACTAGTAGGGCAGATCAAAATGAACAGGAAGTCTTGGATATTCTTATTAAATACATCTGAATGCTATTCCAGCCCTCCCTCTGCTGATGTAAAAAGTAACACACTTTTCCCCAGGTTCTTGCCTCATTCCTCCTGTCCTGCAAGCAACATTTCTTTCTTACAAAGCTGGTGATGTAAAGAAAATACATTTTGAGAACTAATTTTTTTAAGGATGTAAGTGAATTAAGGATGCCTCCAGGATTTCACTAGTTTTCCTTTATTAAACTGTGATGGCCTGAAGAGAACTGCTCTCAATTCAATTTAAGACCATTAGGAGAAAATGGACTGCTGAGGCCTGGGCCTTTAAGTAAATCTATGAATTTGGAGTCTCAGGAGAGCTACAAGGTTTGGCTATGATTTCTCCTTCTCTTTGATTAACCCATTTATTCACCAAGGCACTACACTTCTTGGGTAACTATCTCCTTCACCATCTCTTTCGACTGTATCCCCAGCGTGCATTCTTAAAAGGTGATTTAGAAGTCAGAATCTTCTCCTTTCTATAACAAAAATAAGAACAATTTAGAAGTTTCAACACATGAAGAACTTCAAAAATATGATTAACACACCAAAATGATTAGTCTTAGTTCTGTCACGTTACTTCACTGGACTGTACATGTGGAAGTTAGCTGGCACAGTGTAACCTGTCTGGGTCATGATTAACATGCCTTTGGGCACAACAGTCAAGTCTGTCTAGTAGGTGACCCCACCTTTGTTGAATGGGATAATCCCTGAAAGTCGCCAGGACTGTGTAAAAGGGTGGAAAATCAAAGACCATCTTAAGACCAGTTCACAAAAGGTACATTTATATTGTTCAGGGAAGGACTTACCTTCTCTCTGAAAATTATTCTAATGCAGATGTGTGGTAATACTTAAGCCACATGTGGCATCTGGTGAAAATAAAGATTTATTTTGGCTGAACTGGCTGTATTCACAGATAGAGATCCAGCTTTGAACTAGATGTTGGTTCATAGCCTGCTGCTGCCTTGGGATTAATTTCAGAATTTCTGTTTGTTTTTAATATGGAGAAATTACTTGCAGCTGATTTTTTAAGGTCTTTGTGTTCCTCAAACAGGCAAGCTACTGAAAAGAGATGGGAAAGTCAGAAAAGACTGAAAATGGCAGCGATTTTAGATGACATCAACTACAACTTTTTGGTTTCAGTTTTAAAGAAAGGTTATCATAACCTTGCAGAAATTAATAGCCATCTTGACAAGAGCTGAATTTCATGCATTTTCCCTCACCATGCTGTGTCTTCACTGGAGAATGCTCTCTTGCTTTGTGGACACGTTTAGGCTTCACCATTGCCTTATGCTCAGAAGCATCATAGTGACAATGCACAGATACATTTTCAGTCTGTGTCCCGCTGTCTTTTGCTGTGACTCTCCTTTCCCAGGACATTCTTTGGTCTGTTGGACTATCCTTTGCCTGGCTTTGTCCAGGAGGCAAAGTGAATGCTTGCAGAGGCAGACAGATAGGCAGCAAGATATCTAGTGTCGCCGTTGATTCCTGCTGTTTTATTCTGTTCTGAGCATGTCTTGCTTCCCATGGTGAAATAGAAAACATAGCGGGTGGCAGTGGAAGTTAGCAGGGGGGATTAGCACAGCAGAGGAGGGGAGCAGAGCAGAGCTCCTTTGTTGGCAGAATTTAGATTGGACAAGTTTCAGTGATGTAGGGTGAGACTTGAACAAGCTTTTAGACTCTCATGCAAATAGGCCTGTACGTGCCAAATTACCTTGTAGCACCTCTCACTCTGTGATGTAGCTGGTAGCCTCATCTGTGAATTTCCTGTATCTTGCACCCAAGGTTGCAAAGCAAGAAAGGGACCCCAAAGGGTGTTGCCAGTTGAGCATACCTACATTGAAAGTAGCATTACTAACAATCTCCAAATGCAACCCAGCAGTGTTGCCTGTCCCCACTTGAAGTCTCCCTACTCCCCCCGGTTTCAGACCTCCAAATAACCCAATGCATGTCACTGGATTCAAAAGAAATCCCAAGCTTTAAAGCTGTGAGAAAGTCTTTGCATATTGGTATCATACATTCTCATGCCCAGTATGAGTTTTTCTCTCTCAAAACTACTGTCTTCCCAGCACATCTGCTGTCATCCAAGCAGGACAAGATGAACTACTGGCATAGAAAAAAAGAAATCTGTTTACCTTCCCCCAACTAGAAGAAGGGGATTGTGGGAGGGCAGATGAGGTGGGCAATGAAAGATATTTCTATGTCTTCATTCTGTGTGTAATACTCAAACAGAGATAGTTCTTTCTTCTGTGATTCAAGCCAAAGATTTCATAGTAGCTTATTATGCCTTCTACTTCACTGTGGGATCTCTTCAGATCTGACAAACCAACCAAGTGTATGTCATCATTTGGCCTTCTAGGCAAACCACAGCATACTGCAGAGAGGGTTTTGAGTGGGCGGTACTTACTACTAACATTAATGCCCAGGGATGTTAGTAAGAGAATAAAGCTTCCTGGGGGCTCATTCTTTTGATTAAAATGTAATATCTCTAGTACTGACCACAATTTATAATATCTCTTAATCAAAGAGACCAGGATGTTACCATTGTAACTGTAATTTGTCTACCTAGAGCTCACTCAAAGTTTTAACTGAACTTGGCTTGTTCTGAATATTCTGAGCTAGTTTTCTGTAGTGCATGTAGTCCCACTGAGCTCACTTCTCTGCTGCAAAAATTTAAATAGAAGGAAACCTTTAAGAATTGCATAGATTTGTCTGCATTTATGCCATCATATCTGATAGTAAAATTTGACCTATACAGAAAGATCTTGCTGCTCCAGTCCATCACATAGACTGGGCCGAGTCATTTTGCCTGAAAGTATATATCATAAAGCACTATAGGATCCCTCAGCAGGAAAGGCAACATGTGAAAGACAATGTAATCTAGGATAGGGGTTTTTTAACTATTTTGCATACTCCTTCCAGTTCCTCAGCCAAAGGTAAATGGATCTGCAGAGCCAACAGTCAAGTGAATATTTCAAGGAGTAAATAAACTCACACCCTTCTCAAAAAATATAACTATCATCTTTTAGACCTGTAGCCGCTCCAAAATAGGCTCTTGCCTCTTCTTATATTCTTCTAGTTCCGGAGGATTTAAGAATCATGTTTCTACTCTGCATTAGCTCCAAATAATTGAGATAAATCAATTTCTTGCCCCAGCTGAGCTCTCACCCCTGTGACTTTACCAGTCCACACAATCCCAGCCATTCTGTAGTGTACTTACAACTGGGCTGGTCAGGGGAGCAAGATTTCCACATTGGTGTAGAGCTTTTCACCCTTAATCCTTACACGAGGTCCTACTTAGATTGTTCAAATGTTGCTGACAATCTGACGACTGGGCTGTCTGAAGTGTTGTTTGTCTGGTCTATGTGAAATTAATTGGTGGCCTCAAATTAGTTCTGAACAGATGCAGAACTGAACTTCAGTTCTGATGTAGTTCTGAACTTCAAGCCACTGTCATGGATGGCTTCAATTGAAGAAATCAGAGGAATAATCAAACCTCTTCTTCAAAGAAGAGGTGGTTACACGTACAAGCCACATTTTGGGATGTGTGCAGCAAGGTTGTAATCTGAGGGTTAGGTTCAGCTGTGACAAGGTTGTCTGCCTCTTTTCAGGGCATATTTGCTGAGGAGACAGCAAGGGTAAAAGGATTTGCATGGATAAGGATGAGAGAAAGGGGATATACTCAGGCTATCATTTCAGACAGTCATCTTGAAATGTGAAAACTAGACTTGGACTTGCTAGAGAACTGGCCTGCCTGTCCATTACTCCTGACTTGGCATCTTTCATCAATTATGTATTAATAGTACATTAAGTCTAAGAAGACATCAAAGAAGGAAACTGGACACTAATGAAAAACAAGGCTTTCTGTTATACATAGTACTTAAATAGCACTGTAGATAGATACAGGCAAGGTGAAGAACTTTGGGGAAGTTCAGGCTTTAGAAGATGTGGGAGGGACAGATTATGTTTTGCTGTTTTAGATTCTTGGCTGCTCTGCTGCCCATGAGTTACCTCTAGATGTAGAGTACCACGCAGTCCGGAATGGCAGAGAAGTTTCTTATTTTGATTTGCATTTAAATCTAAATATGTAAAGTAAGACATTTATCATGGTCTTTTTCCCACTGAAAGAAATCTCACTGGCAAATATTCGAAGTGAACAAACAGACAAAATAGTCTCATTGCAGTGGCTCATAATTTTTAAAACTAAGCACAAAACAGCCAGGGGACTTAACAATTTACCTTTTTGTTCTCACTCCTAAAATGCTGAATCCATTTCAATCACAGCTGGGGACAAGGACAGCCAACAACAACACATCACTCCTAGCATGAGACTTTTTTTTGTCCTCTTCTGGGATGCATCAAATGTTGATGACCAAAATGTGACCCTTTCCACCTCCCTTCCTGAAAGCATAGCATTTTTGCAAATAGCCATCAGCCAAGGTTTTAAAAAATGCGAAGCATAGGATTATGCCTAAAACATTAAAGCACCTTCCATACTATCAAACAGGTTGGTTCTTAAGCAGTTGCTGGTGACATCAAAGCTGTCAAGTACTCAGCACCTTAATGATAAGATGGCAGTTAGGTATTCCTACAGGTTGAGTACCTCAGTGTCAGGTTCCTTCTCTTTGAAAACTTCAGGCTGGTGGCCTTAACCCTACCTTTGACTTTCCTTACAGAGAGGTAGTGGCTTTTTTAATAAGTACCCCCTGTTTTTAACAGCAGTAAATCTGTACAGGAGGTGCAGAGTAAAATTTTAATGCTGTTATGGTACAGAGAAAATGTGGAGCACCCCTGTTTACTTTCCAAAATCATGGTGTACTCATGGTTTAGTCAGTGATACATTCAATATTCCCTGAAGGAAAATAAGACAGAATGTGTCACTGAGGCTCACATAATTTTGACTGAGCCATTGGCATCTGTTTCATTCTGTTCTCGTAAGTGGACAAGCAGTGATAATTAATGACTTGTCAAAGATTTAGAGGTAGAGCTTAAAGAACCACTGAAACATTTGTTTCAACAACTTTACAGTTTATTCAAGTCTTTCAGCATTTCTGGTTCTGCAGAATTGAGTGGGATGGTTTATGGGAATAAACTTCCTTGTGAGGTTAGAATCAGATTCTGCTGTAGCTACTCCAGAAAAATCTTCAAAGTTTCTTCCCTCCACTTTCAAAAATAGGCTGGGCTAAGGAGCAAGGCAGTGGTGGAAGGATATAACCCAAACCTTCCTGAAAGAGATAGCATCTCAGGTTTGGTTCAACATTCTTCACTCTCCTATTTGTTCTGCTCAAGTTAGGAGAGCAACTGTCTACAACTAGAAAATGTAATTTTGTCTTCTCAAAAAGTAGATCTAAGAAGTTGTATTGAAAACTCAGTGTGTGATCACTGAGCTAGAAAGTCTTTGAAGAACTTAAGAGGAGTATGATTTAGGTCATGGGGCAAAACCTGGAGTCCAGTGAAGTCAATAGGCTCTTGACACTTAATTTGAAGTTTCACACTTCTGTCTGCCAACTTGATACACTTCCCCTTTACTTCAGATTTCCCAGAATGAAAAACAGAAGAAATCTGCTACTCAACCCTGGGACTTTTTACAACCATCCAATTAGGGGAAAAAAAGGAACAAGAAAAGAGTATTTAGTGTCTGGGAAGTGCCAAAACTATTTTTAAATTAACAGTTAGCCTAGAATGGTCTTTTCATTTTTGACCACTTCTGAGTCTGAACAAAATCAGTAATGATGCTGGCAAAATTTCATCAGCCAGCATCATGAGGTGAAATTCCATGAATGCTAGTGATGTTTTGGCTGCAAAACTTTTACTCAAAAATGATGTATGGAATAATGGAATAATTCAAAGGTTTTTTGTTTTATTTTTGATGAAATAGTTGATGATTTTTTTCACCCTCAGCTGTTCTATAACACCCCTTAGGAATCCTGAAACTGAAAAATCTGTCTTTATAAACGTGTTTTTATTTCTGTGGGGTATACATGTTAGACTGTCTTTGAAGAGTTGTTCCCAGCTGACATGCGGTTCAAGGGCTGTTGTAACACTGTTCATGTGTGCTAGAGTGTGAAGATCAATTTGCTTTAGGGACTGGTTACATGTGCTGAGATACATGACACATTGGCTGGCACTGGTTTTGATTTAAAAATCATAGCAGAGAAACCACTAACAACCTTTAAGCAATGCCTCAACTATTTAGAGTGTATAATTAGAAATTACAGAAAATTTGTGAACTACACAAAACCCCACTAGAATGTCAAAATTTATTACAGCTGTGGGACTAGGAGTCAACTAGTTGAACTAGAGGAACTTAAATTGCCATGTTTTAATTAAGATCAGATAAACTAATGACTTAAAAGCAGCAATCCGTGATGGCTGTCCAGTAAACTATCTGAAATAAAGTTTGGTACAATCACCTTAAAGTGATTGTAATGCTCCTTCCTTAGCATTAATATCATTAGTACAACAGATTGCACTGTCATAAGAAATCAGAAGAGAAAGTGCAAGAATAAATAGATGACATCTTAGCTACAGTCAGCATTGGAGGCAGACTCGCTGCTCGCAGAGGAGGTAAATTGGCCAGTAGCATTCCTCATGATGTAGTTGAAAAATTAATGCCTGATATCTTGCTCTGTCAATCAAATACCCATCCTTGGGCCATGAATCCAGCTTCTTTATCAAGCACTAAACCACTTTCTTGAAATAGATTTATTTAAAATAATTTGACACTTCCTATCCCTTTCATGTGTCCTCCGTTTGAATGTGGTCTGTAGTTCTTTGCTTTGCTTGGTCAGGCACTCTTGATTCTTCAATGCATCCAGAGATTGCAGAATGAGATTGATATTGTGTTACTTCACTACAGTGAAAAGGACTAAAAAGAGCAACAGAACTGGATTGAGCTACCATCATCTCCAGTTCTGTCGCAGAACAACATAATATCAAATCCATTTATGAGCATATATCAGATTCAAGAAACTCAATAAATAGACCATGGCCTTAAAGTAGTATATTCTACTGTACCCAGAGGAGAAACATAACATAGGGCAGTACATTAATCCTATGTTTGGAGCATTTTATGGCAAACTATGGCACATTCTATTCTTTTCTGTAGGAGGTCACACAGATATGAGAAGTGAATGTCTTTACGGAAATTTTTGGATAGCTGAGCTATTTGACTCATGAAGTCAAAAATTCTGTGCTCCCCTGCCCCCAGTTCCCTCATCTCTTCTACTCCACTCCCCAGTTTTCAAAATGGCATGCTAAACCACCTTCTAAATTGAAAGGCTACCTCTGATTAAAACACAGCAGAAGTGGACAAGATCCCTGCAAAATAAAAAATACTGTACAGTATTCGAAGTTGCTGTTGCCCAATTAATTTTGTTTGCTTAGAAGGTGGTGCAAACACTTGTAAACTTTTCTTCAAGTGCAAACAGAAGGAAAATAACTATTCACTCAAAATCTGATTAAGTATATGAAGTCATCCAGTCATCCCACGCCAGGCTGACTCAGCCTGGTCTGTCAAATCCACGTATGAACTTAAGGAAGCCACACACTTACTAACACCCTAGTCTAAAACTTTATCTGACTTTAGTGGTGCAGAGTCTAGTTGGAGGCCAGTAACAAGTGGTGTCCCTCAGGGGTCAGTACTGGGTCCAGTCCTGTTCAATATCTTCATCAATGACTTGGATCAAGGGATAGAGTGTACCATCAGCAAGTTTGCTGATGACACAAAACTGGGAGGGGTGGCTGACACGCCGGAAGGCTGCGCCGCCATACAGCATGACCTGGACAGGCTGGAGAATTGGGCAGAAAAAAACCTGATGAGGTTCAATAAAAGCAAGTGTAGGGTACTGCATGTGGGGAGGAATAACCCCATGCATCAGTACAGGTTAGGGGCTGACCTCCTGGAGA
Source organism: Pluvialis apricaria (assembly GCA_017639485.1). Classification (NCBI taxonomy): domain Eukaryota; kingdom Metazoa; phylum Chordata; class Aves; order Charadriiformes; family Charadriidae; genus Pluvialis; species Pluvialis apricaria. Next base: position 140,113,462 of record CM030007.1, on the reverse strand, counting down.
GCAGCTGTGCGGAAAGGGACCTGGGAGTCGTGCTGGACAACAGGATGACCATGAGCCAGCAATGTGCCCTGGTGGCAAAGAAGGCCAATGGCCTCCTGGGGTGTATCAAGAAGAGTGTGGCCAGCAGGTCGAGGGAGGTCATGCTCCCCCTCTACTCTGCCCTGGTGAGGCTGCATCTGGAGTACTGTGTCCAGTTCTGGGCTCCCTGGTTCAAGAAGGACAGGGAATTGCTGGAGAGAGTCCAGCAAAGGGCTACTAAGATGATTAAGGGATTGGAACATCTTTCTTATGAGGAAAGGCTCAGGGACTTGGGTCTTTTTAGTCTAGAAAAAAGAAGGCTCAGGGGGATCTTATCAATCCTTATAAATACTTAAGGGGAGGGTGCCAGGTAGATGAGAAGAGTCTTTTTTCAGTGGTGCCCAGTGATAGGACAAGAGGTAATGGGCACAAACCTGAGCATAGGAAGTTCCATCTTAACATGAGGAGGAACTTCTTTACTTTGAGGGTGGCAGAGCACTGGAACAGGCTGCCCAGAGAGGTTGTGGACTCTCCCACACTGGAGGCATTCAAAACCCACTCGGACACCGTCCTGTGCAACGTGCTGTAGGTGTCCCTGCTGTGGCAGGGGGGTTGGACTTAGATGATCTCCAGAGGTCCCTTCCAACCCTGACAATTCTGTGATTCTTTGATCTAAAGTGAGTGTTTGGTTATTTCAAAACGGTTTCATCTTTTTCTCTTATTCCCTGTGAAGTATGAATTTCAGAGAAGCTGAAGGCATTTCAGGGCAAGTGCTTGATCTAAAGGCCAGATCTAAAAGGCAATTAGTTCCCTACCATACATTTGAATACTTTTCTTCCACTGGGAAATTACTGTTCTACATGCTATGAGCAACATAAGAGTAAGAATACCAGTAGGAGAATTTCAAGTGTCTTTTACATGCACAGTTAGAACCTTGTATTGTTGTTTGTGTTGTTCTTTGGGTTTTTGGGGTTTTTTTGCTAAGCCAAACTTCAGTAGTCAGCTTCCTTTTCTCCTAATCTGCAGCTGCTTCATTGACTATCCATCATCTTTATTACAGTGTCATTTCTATACGTCATTCTCTTACACTAATCAGAAGCAGACCAAGTGGGAAAGAAATTGCTCCACAGGGATGAGGTCTGTTGCTGTAAACGACATGTTGAATAAAAGTGGAATTCAATGCAACAGACACTACGCTTGTTTACACATGTTGAACTGATGTCTTTTATCTGTAGGATACATTGCAACTCTTTGTTGTGGTCATTTATGGCCATAATCCAACAACGCTCAGCAGAAATCCTGTTAAGCAGTGGAGCAGTCCCACAGTTTCCACTATTGTCATTAAGTTGCATAAAGCAAATCACCCACCATAGTGCTGTGATGAATTGGGTCCCAGCAGCTTGAAAACAGAAGTTTGTCTATGAACACTAGGACTGATGAAACCTCATTTCTTATGAATACATATTCTGCATGCCTTATATCCTCACACTACAGTAACCCCAGCCTTCTCCACCACTCTGAAGAACTTCCACAAATGTGACAGTAATTTCTTCCATCTTGCTCAAATCACCCACTCTCATGACATCTTCAGCCCTTTTTACCTCCTTCTTACCATTGGGAGCCTTGCTAGGTCAGCAGGAGATGAGCAGTACTGTAAGAATTTCAGACTATGGTTTTCCTGATTGCTTGACTGACTGCTACTTCCCACTTGTTACATGCAGCAAAGTCAGCAAGTAAAGGCTGAGCTCTTCCTTCAGGGCTCTGCCAGGGTGTCTTCCTTCCTTCTGCCCCTGAGATATCAATTTTCACAAGTAATAGTGTCTTACTGTCTTTGAGACCACTGTTCCTCTGTCAGGTTTACTTAATGGACTCAGCCTGTGGGTTCAAAAGTTATTAGAAGGATGCAGATGGTCAAACAGGTATCATGAGCAAAGAAGTCCCATTTCCTTAGAAAACCAGGTTGGTTTGTATTCTTCAACTAAGATGGCCTTCACTGTAGTTGTTCCACCACTTTTGTCTTTGGAGCAAATTTTGTCATCTTATCAAATGCCTATTTCACAAGGCAGGTATTATTAATCGAAGTGCTTGAAGTATGTAATCACAGTGAACAGCAATACTTGGAATAGGGAGGACCTTGGGGTCTCCATTTCGTCACTTTTAAGTCATGGTATGGGTAAAAGCAAGGATCAGCATCACCAGACAGGACATTGCTGAGGAACTGGAAAGGAAAATCATCGAGGATAAGGAAGTCAAATAAAAAGAAGTTAAAACAAGCATAAACAGAAAGACACCCTCAAAAAAACCCCACCAATTCTTTAGATTGTGGTTTACCCCTTGGGGCCATTACTTGCCACCTGTCACTTGGACAGGTTTTAAATATTAATCAGAATATTACTAATAAGTAGGAGTTAATATATATAAGCCTCAAATGTACATTTTCTTCGTGGCTTGTATGCAGTTGTCCACTGCACAATAAATACTTTCATAATGCTTTCAGTGGGCCTCTCTGTTGTCTAAATCAAAGATATTCTGTTTAAACTTCCAGATGGTATTAAAGCTTTTATATCTTTATCAACTAGTGCATGACTTCAAGAGTGCAGCAGTGGTTAATGGGAAACTCCCAGTCACATCTGTAAACAAAAGTATGTAATTGTACATAATTATACATGTCCAATTTTTAATACACATTTCTAATTATACATGTCTAATGTGGATAAGGAATTGACTGGATGGTCATACTCAAAGAGTTGCAGTCAACGGGTTGGTGTCCGAGTGGTGATCAGTGACAAGTGATGTTCCTCAGGGGTCAGTACTGGGACTGGTGCTGTTTAACATCTTTGTTGGATTTAAAGGTCTGTTGGATCAAGGTCTAGATTCTTTTTGAAAACATAGGTTGCTATAAATAAGCAGGACTGTTTTGTAAGAATAAAATCTGTGCGTACACTCAAGCACACAGACCTCCAGAATTTTCGGTGGATAAGGAATTGGCTGTCTGGTCGCACTCAAAGAGCTGTGGTAAACAGCATGATGTCCAAGTGGCTACCAGTGATGAGTGGCATTCCTCAGGGGTCAGTACTGGGACTGGTGTTGTTTCACATCTTCATCGGTGTCATGGATGTTAAGATTGAGTGCACCCTCAGCAAGTTTGCTGACGACACCAAGCTGTGTGGAGTGGTTGACATGCTGGAGGGAAGAGATGCCATCCAGAGGGACCTGGACAGACTTGAGAGGTGGGCCTGTGCAAATCTCATGAAGTCCAACAAGGCCAAGTGCAAGGTCCTGCACATGGACTGGGGTAATCCCAAGCACAAATACAGGCTGGTGGAGAATGGATTGAGAGCAGCCCTGAGGAGAGGGACTTGAGTGTGTTGGTGGATGAGAAGCTCAACATGAGCTGGCAATGTGTGCTTGCAGCCCAGAAAGCCAACCGCATCCTGGGCTGCATCAAAAGAAGCATGGCCAGCAGGTCAAGGGAGATGATTCTGCCCCTCTACCCCACTCTCGTGAGACCCCACCTGGAGTAGTGTGTCCAGGTCTGGGACCCCAAACATAAGGACAAGGACCTGTTGGACTGAGTCCAGAGGAGGGCCATGAAGATGATCAGAGAGCTGGAGCACCTCTCCTACGAAGACAGGCTGAGAGAGTTGGGGTTGTTCAGCCTGGAGAAGAGAAGGCTCTGGGGAGACCTCATAGACCTAAAGGGGGCCACCAGGAAAGGTGAGGAGGGATTCTTTATCAGGGAGTGTAGTGGTAGGATGAGCAGTAATGGTTGTAAACTGGAAGAAGGTAGATTTAGAGTAGACATTAGGAAGAGATTCTTTACTGTGAGGGTGGTGAGCCACTGGAACAGGTTGCCCAGAGAAGTTGTGGATGTCCCATCCCTGGAAGTGTTCAAGGCCAGGTTGGATTGGGTTTGAGCAACCTGGCTTAGCACAAGGTGCCTCTGCTTATGGCAGGGTGGTTGGAACTAAGTGATTATTAAGGTCCATTTCAACCCTAACCATTCTATGATTCTATGATTCTAATGTATATAGTTATAAATACACATATAAACACAGATAAAATACATAATCAAACATACTATTCAATGCTGCTGAAAGGCATGGTGTGATCTATGAATTAATTGCATATGTTTTGCCACTCACTATTGATGCCAAACCTTTGAAGTCTTGTCACATACTAAGGCTTCAAATTTTCAGTAACTACTCAGCTGTTAAATGCTGATCTTACATTCAGTTAAGTCCACTAGAAATTTGGATTGTTGATGCAATTCAGCAGTTTAGTCCTTAAAAGCTGGAGGCATTGGCAGTAATATCACTAAGATGTTCTCACTTATTTGCAAGGTTATGATTTTATAAGTTAATTGCCTAGGATAACTGCAGATAAATAGGAAGATATTGGAAGCAGAAAATAATGCAGCAACAAAAAAAATATACTACTTTTTTGGTTGTTTGAAGTCATAGCTGTTTCCTTGTGTAGGAGTGATAACCTAATCCAAGATTATGTTGGGCACTTTGTCCAAAGCTGTAAGGAAAGACACAGCTCTCCATTCTCTTCCAGGAGCAACATTAGGGAAAGAGGGTGTAAGTGAAGAGAACAGCACATTTGCTGAGGGAAAGACGTTCTTCCTGAGAAATCCCATGCCCTGAAGGCACGACATTAGGCTTCTCACAGTGATAAGAAAGGGAGATTAGATATGTGAAGCTCAGTAAAGCAAATGAAAAGAAAAGCGAGGGAGGATTTCCCCTCCTCCCGTTCAGGTGATTCTGTGTTGTTTGCTTCAGAATCTGGGTAGATTTCTAGACATTTCCAAACCCATCTTATTCCTAAACATTGCTACCCTAGAGCATCTTTTCTACAGTTAGTCCCAATATATACTCTTTGGAACAACCTAAAATATATTGACGAAGCTTAATTTTAACTTTGGTAAGGAAGCTGAACAAAATCCCCAGGATGCCAGAGGCCCAATTTGTATAATGTTGTTTGAGGCTTTTCTTTCTAGTGCAATAGTGGTCACTTTAAATTTCATGAATCCGTGACACACTCTTCTAAGGACTAGGCCAACTCCGTGGGCTCCATTTTCCTAGCAGGTGCCAGGCTGTTGTATATGGAGACCATGTCTTTCATTAATGGTACAAATGGTGCCTGACCAGCAGCACAACAAACTTGCCCTGTTCTCCTGCCCACTTCCATCTGCAAATTCTCACCAAGTGACTCTCCTAAACTGGTGAGAGTGCATGTCAGTCCTTTCACTGCAGCTGCCAAGAAGCCTACCAATGGTGCTTGTGGTTTCTGTAACGTGGACACCTGCCCCATAAGGTCTGGCCTGAGACCACCAGCTAATTTCATGCTGGCCACCTGACAGTAACACGCAGCCATTTGCCTTCTTTTCAAAGTGTGTGCACATATGTGTCTGTTTGTGCGTGTGAAAGGCTGTATTTCATCTCTTTTATTGGTCTTTTTTTCACCTTCTGTCAGATAAACAGCATGGGATAAGAGTCTGCTTCATGCCAGACATAATTTTGAATTTATTAATTTGCCATTCTTTTTGCTTTTGATAGAACTTGACAGGCAAGCAGACAAGCGCCTAAATTAACTTAGCTCCTAACCAGCACCTAGACAGACCAAGAATAACACAGAGATAAATTGGAGGGGTTGAGGATGGTGATGGAGTCAAAAAGGAGGGGAGGGAGAAGAGCATGAGAGAAGGGAAAAAAATGAACTTTGGACTGGAGAAGTTTTAAAAAAATAATTATTCAGAGCATAACAACATGAGAGAAGGCTGTCAGAAAAACCTCATCTATGTGAAGAGGGCAGTGCATATGCAGTGGGAAAAACCCAGACGCACATTTGCCTCTGGGACAACATGGATTTAAACGCAAGATGACTTCGTAAAAGGAAATGAATGCAATGACCTCAGCTCAGGTCGCAAGAGAGTAGAAGCCCACCAGGTTATGAAACTACTGCTGAATTAAGCATGTTTGGCAGCACGAGCATTTGGGAGAGGCCCAAGGATGAGCAAGTTCTGAGCATTTGATTTCATTTCAAAGGAGGGTGGTCTTTCCGTTTCAGGGTCAACAGCAGGACAGTGTAGTGGGTGTAGAGGTGCAAAGGGAAGCACACAATTTGGCTGACTGTCATGACCTCTGGATAATTGGAGATTTAACTTTCCATGTCTCAACACTCCCTAAATCTTCCCACACAAGCCAAGTCACCAATAAAATAGATGGAGGAAAATCTTCCTAGGTGGAGGAAGGTACATAATAGATGTGTTTTATGATATTCGTCCTCATCAGCTGTCCTGTCACAACAGACACCTGTTATTAAAGTCATATACAAGGGGATGGGGGATGGTGTTGTTCAGAAGTGAAGCTGTAATAGATAACGTGTCAAACTGGAAGTATTTGGAATGTGTGGGAAGAGAGTGTAGTGGTTATTGGTTAGACTTGTATAGAACAGTGAGTTATGTCTGCAGCAAAGGGGTGTGTGCACATACACATGTACTCAGAGCTACAGGTTGTGTTTCAGACGCATCACGTCTCCTTTAGAGAAATCTTTGTGACTTCCTCCCATGCTCTGTCATGATAAGCCAAGGCAAAAGCAGTGAAGCAAGGCAAAAGCAGTTGCACAGTGATAATTACAGGGTGTATGCACCTACATCTAAAGCATAGAGAACAAAACGCTTATGTGGATCAGAAGCAGAACCCCCCAAAGCCTGCAGAGGTATGAAAAACAGGTTCAAGTCTGGGATGAAAAGAGGCTTCAGAACTTTGCTATACAAAAAATGTAATTTGGTAAGGCGGCTAGTGAAAAGCAATAAACTTCAGAAATGTAGACATATGTGAAATAAGAGGTCGAACTTTACTTTTATGAAGAATGAGAAAAAAATGTCCCAGCCAAGCTTGTGAGTTCGCATTTGCAGGCATCGTATAAAGTACTGCCACTTTAAATGTTTTCTCAAGAGAAGCAAATATTTAATGTTATACTTAAATATCCTAAGCAATTACCCATGTTCCTCTAAAAAAGTGCCCCATGGGGTGTCTTAAGACTGTCTCTTTCTGATAGACAGTAGCTCTGCAGAGAGGCACCTCATGCTGATATCCTGTTTCAGGATCTGCCAGTGAGCTGGAGGGCGGAGCATGATTGCTACAGCAACAGCACGTCCAGCTGCAAATGTACGTGCTACCATGAGTTTAAGCAGAGGACACATAGGCAGGCAAAAATACCTGTGGTGATAAATTACGCATGAAAAAATAAGTGGCCTCCTTCCTGCGGATGCTATCAAACCTGCTTTGCCTGTGCCAGTGGCATATCAAGTATTTTAACATGCACAGAAGCAAAGAATTTACCAGTTGGACGCGTGGTACTTGGCCTTCATTACTTGCCTAACTGTGGAACCAGTCTTAAAAGACTTCATTGTGCTCTGTCAATGTTTCATGTCCCTTGAACCGTAAAAAGTGGTATCAGCATAAAGATATCACTTATATGCATTTTCCTAAAGAAGTATTCTGTTTTGCATTAACTGCATTTTTTGGCTATTTCCTTCCCCCATTTTCTTCCTTCTTTTCCTACCAAAGAAATAAAAAATGAAAACTGACGGGCAGGTCTACAGAACTCTCTGCAAATTGCTTCAGTGTACTGAAGCCCAAGAGAGCCACCAATGTTACATGACACCATAGATAGAACGGTAGAAGGTAATTTGTATTAGCTTGCTTATTTTCTGTCTCCCCGTTCCCACAGCATGGTTGTGGCTCAGAAATAGGTTGCCAGTAAGTATTACATGGTTGTCTCATATTCTAAGCACAATGCTCATAATATATAACCTTCTAATTCCTGAACGTGACTTTGAAAGAGCTAAACAAATGATTGCCCCTCAAGAGAATTCCTCTCAAGTTTTCTACTAATTAAGCTCAAAGCATGCTTAGGCAGGTCTTTAAGAGTTTAATTGGTGCAATGTAAGAAATGATACAGTGCGGAGAGAATAATTTAACACTTCTGATGAAGTACCCACAACTGTATATCAGAGTTTTGATTTAAAGAGCTCTGAATAATCTAGGATGTATATAAGGCAGAAGGTTTGGGGAATTTTGCTTTACTCTTTAATAGCAAAATTTATTACTTATTCATATGCATGTGGGGGGAGGCACCAATAAGCTACCTGCACTTCGATATGTTCATCATCATATATCGAAGATTAGAAACAATAGCCAGTAACATGCCTATTACATGGAAGGCTTTAATAATGTTGCCTCTTTATCTGGCTAAGTAATTTTATGGAAAGAAGACACATTGCATAGCAGTGATACGTCCAACTCCTAAAACAAGAGGGTGAAATAGATAGTAAATGCAGCTTTAGTCTTAACTTCTGGCCTAGACAACAGATGAGGAAACCTCACTGATTCATTGTGATGTTTTCTAATTTCTTAACCTTTCTTTTTGAGAAAGATTTAAAGAAAACAACAACTTTTAGGGGGTAACACTTAGTGGGATTGATATAGCCATCATCGTATCATGACATTTACGTCCATGAGTTTAAATACAGTGAAAAGATACTTACAGTGATGATTGACTGGTACTGAGCTTAGTTTGAGTAAGAGCTGGGGTCCGACTAACCAACCAACCAGCTGCTCACAGAGAGTTTGGCCATTTAGGCAATGTCATCCTAAGGTGGTGTATCAAGGTGAGCCATGCCACATAGAACAGCAGCAAAGGTTTGTGTATTCCCAGGTTCTTAGAACTGCTTGTTGGGAAACCTACAATCCTGTTAGGTATTATTTTACTCACTGGGTGGTAGGAGCCAAAGCGTTCTTGGCACAGTAGGAATAAGAAGACATTGCCCTTGCACTCCTTAAACCTACCATCTGGATCTATTTATGGTTGGTGTAAAGTTCCTAGGAAATGACTCAGTATGACTGGAAGTTTAATGCATCCTCCCAAAGAAGCCAATGTAGACAGAAACAAGTGATAAGTTTGACTGTTCCTTTTTCTTATTTCAGCAATTGACATATTAAAATGTTTTGAGCAAAGTTGTGGGTAGAGTTAAATTTTTTATTAAATCTGGCTTTACATCCTTGACTGAAGTGATAGCTTTTCTGCTGCTCACCTTGCTAAAACTTTTGCCCCATGCTTGACAGCCACCTCAGCCAGGCCCTGAAAACTGCTCACCCCTGTGTCAGGACAGATCTTGGCCTAATCTCAAGTGTTCTCAGTTCCAAGCTGCTGCAGTCTGCTTTTATGGGGAATTTTCTCCCCATCAAGCATATCTCTAGGAGAATATCTAGTTCTCCTCCTCAACAATACTCACCTGCCACATCTCACACTGTCAAATGCTTACTCAAATGCAGAAAATTGTTTTAATTTAAGTGTTTGCAAATATCTGAAAATTAGCAACAACCTGCCTGGCCAAGGCTGCAGAATAAACAAGGGGACTTTTATTGAACAAGGAGACAATTTATTGAAACTATTAAGGGGTAGCTAAAACATTTGCTAGTTTCTCTTCTGCTTTTTCTAGCCATGGCTGGCTGAACTTCTGAGCTCAGGGCACAGCCTACTAACATAAAAGATAGATGAGTCCCATGACCTGTGATAGAATGATACTAGCAGCATTTCTCAAGTACTTATGGCTATTCCCATTAATTTACAAGAGTTTTACTCCAGATGTTGATTTTTTCTGTTTCAATAGAGACACGTAAGAAGTGCAGCTTGGGACATGAAGCACCTTTCTCACATAACCAGTGAGTTAGAGCTAGAGTTTTGCCCTGGATCATTCAGGCAGCCTGGATATTACCTAGATTTGAACTTTTCCTTGACTGCTTTTGTTACATCTGGAGCCAAGTGTTTGTAGTTGGAGGAGATGCAAGGTTCCATTTAGTAATTCCCTTAAGTGATCCTTCGCTTGCCATTGGTCCAGTCTTCACACAGCCACATTGCATTATTTTCAACAGAGAACAAAAATTTCTTACTGTTCTGTGACATTGTGAAATAGAGGGAAAAACATGATGCAGATAAAGCACTGATTAGGCAGGAAGAATGAAGCATAATCCTTATATGCTTAAAATATGTGAGTACACTTGCTCTTATGTGTGAAGATACAGGAAAGATAGCATAAAAAACAGAATAGTTATAGAAAGAATCAATTATTGTATGTGTGAATATGCTAAAGTTTTAAACATCCTGTGGTAGAAATAAAGAATGCAAATAGGCTCAACCATTTCTCACATCTTTTCCCCTCATCTACCTCCCCAAATCTTATTTATTTTGCATGCTGTAGGGAAAGATGTCTGTTTTCTTTTCCTTACTTCACTCAGTGCTCACTTCCATTAGAGTGCCCGAGGAGTTGTGGTGCACCACTGTCACTTCTGCTGGAAGTGTCTCCAAGAGAAGCTGTGAGCTCTTGCATTCCTTACTGCTTCTGGCCCAGGGAATCTCTATGCCACAAATTGCTGGAGACATGGAAGAGTATTCTGAGGAAGTGTCACTGTATTTGTGCTATTATACTCTTCCTTAGGCATCCAGTTTGACTGCTGGTTGAGACAAGATATCGGGCCAGTTGGCTGAGCTGCTGTGCCTGATCTTTTGTTTACCAAGATTTTAAACTCCACTAGAAACTCTTGGTTTATTTTGATATTGCATACAGTAATGAACAAGGGGGTAGACCCCCCTGGCCACCAAGATATTAATCGGTATATGTTCATGAAATAGGACACACATGCTTTCTGCTTGTCCCCCAAGACCCTTACTCTGTTCTTCCAGAAGGGCTAAAAAAGGAACAGCAGCAGCCATAAGAGCACAGCTGCCTAGCTGAAAAATGGCTGTGACAAAAATAGATGGATTACAAAACCCTCGGGCAAGCCTGGGGCAAGCAGAAGAGCAATAATGCAGGGCACTTACTCCATGTCTCATGCATGTTTGAAAACATCTAGACCACAGAGCCTTTTTTGTGTGAGGTAAGAGATGGATGCTAGCCAGTGGTTTTCCCTAGTTGTATTGACAGGCAAATATGCCATGTGTAAAGGCTGGATGATGAAGCAAAGCTGGATGATGTAGGCATTGCACAACTGCAGGACAGTAGTTTGACTGTGAGAAAGAAAGGGACCTTGAATCTCCCCTTTTCAACATAGACCTCCATAATTACAATAAAGGCTGTGTAAGAAAATCAGGCAATCTATTTGAACTGGCTTCACACTGTATGTTTACTAATACTTTTGTCCAAAGCAGTTTGTAAATGTCATTTTATTGACAGGAATACTTTCCTTATCTCTCATCAATTTTTCCCAGTTGAATTTAATCCTATTACTCCACAGTGTAAACCCTCAAAGTAACTTTTCTCCCTTCTAGTGTTTATATTTTCCAAGCTTCTGCAGAGTCTTACCTTTCCCCCTCTGGTCCCCCTCCGGTCCCCCTCCTTCCTCTGTCTTAGTTATTACTAAGCCAGGCTGCAGACAACTGGTTGGTTGAATCCCTAAAGCAAGTTATGACAGACATGCATAAAACAGATACATGTGTACACACCCTCAACCGCCCAGAGCGTAGACAGGATGCAATCAAAGCCCAGCAATTACTGCTCCTTGCTGCTTCAGACTGTGACACATAATAACATGCTCTGACCTAGCTGGGAGTGTCCCGCTAATCCTAGAAATTTTTTAGTTTTTAAATTGCACAAATGCAAGAATCTGACACATCTCCAGACTGTATAAAAGTCTGGAGAAAAGAAATGTTTAAAACTATAATAAAATACATGTTTTGAAGTGTATGAGGTCTGATTAATTCCTTGTGCAACCTCTTCCAGATCCATAAATTATAGCAGGGATGTATTTGATTCAGTACTTTCTGAACAAGATTTTATAAATCCGGGTTACTGACATAGACAGATATAGGCCAATAGATACACACACACAATAGTTTTTAAATGTTCTGCTTTTTTGTCAGATACGACTTCAGGAAAGAAGACGACTGGTTGTGGACTTGGGAGATTCCCTGTTTTCTTTGCCTTGTCCTGCTAAGGATTTTCTGTACAATGGGAGTCAATTAATTTCAAGCCAAGTTTTTTTTGTGATATCCAGTCACATAAATATGCACAGACGGCCCAGAAACATTTTCAAAGCTCATCTATCTAACTTTCAAAGCTGGGCACTTCTGGAAGATCCTATCCAAAATTTGGTCTGGATCTCTTTTGGGGGCATTCTCCTTTCTCCCAGCCAGAAAATAGGAACCATACATTCTTCCTTCAGAATGCCAGGAGGATGATGCAGAAATTAAATGAAAAAGCTCACTGAGGCTTTAATCAAAAAAGAGCAGCTTCTAATAATGGGTTGTGATGGAGACATCTTGTATCAAGAGTGCTCTCTGTCATATTGGGACCATCACAGAGTGCTTTTATTCTATATTTGTTTTTAGTAGTGTAGTCCATACAATTATGCCAATGCGTTCATCTTTTTAACTGAAAAGTCTCTCACTTCTTCAGCTGCAAGAATATTTCACATGACAATGAAGGCCACCAGTGAAAGTTAACAGTGGTGTACATGATCTGATGCTTTGCTAAGTAAGAGTAAGAATTGCACAGGGAATTGGTTCTGGGGATGTGTTTGTGAAACAAAAAAAGCATTTCTCACCACGGCCATTCTTCCTGTTTGAATTGCAAATCTCTGTATCGAACCATTCCCTACTTGATCTCTTGTCTATTCCTGAGACCATTCCCTTTCCTCTTTTCTGAGTCCGTCTGCTTAGAGATGGGAAGTTAGCTGTCCCTGTTTAAATACAAAACCAGGTTCACCTCAGACCATTCATCCCCTGTGACAAATGGACCTTGAAAGAATTACAGCATGTTAAAATTGCTAGATTTCTAAATTGCTTTGTTTGGGCCTGCCTTGCTGGCTGCAGTCCTCACAACTGCTAATAGTATTAACAAATCAACAGGGAACACATCTTTGAGCTTTCTCAGCAGGAAAACCTTTTAATAAATAGTATTTGGCTAAAATGATTAAAGCAGGTTCTAGATTTCAAGCAAATTCTCACATCAAACACAGATAAAGCATGGAATAGAATCTGGAATAAAAGCTATTGTTGAATTAGTCCTCCCATGGAAAACTATAAAAGCCTTTACAGAAGAACTGCCTACAAAGAAGCCTTCATATAGATTTCACTTGCTTGCAAATACATAGAGATGCCTTTACTGTTGTGTGACTACCTGTTTGATTTTCCCTTCACTGCGCATCAGTTTCACAGCATCTGGGCACACTCTTCAACAATGCAAGTACGACCCACACAAAAAAGAAGAAGGAAAAAATCAGAGACAATGCACTCCAAGGACCAGTGAAAGTCTAGATGAGAAATCTCTATCCGCTGTAACCACAGGCTAGTAGGTATCCTGGAGGAAGTTTCTAAGGTAAACATGGTACTGATAATGTTTATCAGCAAAAGTATCATCAAACACCACAGTGTGCAAAACAGCCTTTCTGTGAATTTACCCACAGAGACTGCAGGAACTGTAATTCTTGCTCTACAGCACTACCCGATGCTCTGTATATTCTTGTGGCCCTCTGATATGAATGAGTGTCTTGCCCAAAGGCTATATCTGCTTGTACCTGCCCAAATGTACATATTGGGGTTGTATGCCACTGTACCTGCATGAATGCACAAAAAGCCTTTTACTAGAGGCTTTTCTAGTGAAAAGTGCAGATAAAAGATTTTTTTTTTATTTTGTCTGAAAATGTTACTGTTTTTCAGCAAGCTTTCATTTCTCAGAGTACTATTTCAAAAAATTTGTATTTAAAAAAAGTTATTGTGACTTTCTGATGAACACTTTCATTCACTTGACATAAAGTTTTCCCTAAAAGCCTAAACTGAATTGCTTGGGTGGAAAATATGTGATTTGTTCCACTCACTGGAGGTAAAGCCCTGTGAAACTACTGACTGATCATCAGCTCTCCCAACCACCAGTAAAAAAATCTTATGATCAGAATTCTCCTTTTTTTCTCCCTCTATACAGTCTTTCTGATATCCTTAGTAAGAGCTGGAAAATATGTTGATGAAAATACAACTTTTATTTAGGCCTTATAACAAGTGTTTTATTTCTTAAAAAAAAATAGAGAGAGAAAGCAAGAAAGAAAGAGAGAGACTGAAAGGAAGGAAGGAAGGAAGGAAGGAAGGAAGGAAGGAGGAAAGAAAGAAAGAAAGAAAGAAAGAAAGAAAGAGAGAAAGAAAGAAAGAAAGAAAGAAAGAAAGAAAGAAAGAAAGAAAGAAAGAAAGAAAAAGAAAGAAAGAAAGAAAGAAAGAAAGAAAGAAAGAAAGAAAGAAAGAAAGAAAGAAAGAAAGAAAGAAAAAGAAAGAAACAAAGAAAGAAAGAAAGAAAGAAAGAAAAAGGAAGGAAGGAAGGAAGGAAGGAAGGAAGGAAGGAAGTAAGGAAGGAAGTAAGCAAGTAATGAAGGAAGTAAGTAAGTAAGGAAGGAAGGAAGGAAGGAAGGAAGGAAGGAAGGAAGGAAGGAAGGAAGGAAGGAAGGAAGGAAGGAAGGAAGGAAGGAAGAAAGGAAGGAAGGAAGAAAGGAAGAAAGAAAGGAAGAAAGGAAGAAAGGAAGAAAGGAAGGAAGGAAGGAAGGAAGGAAGGAAGGAAGGAAGGAAGGAAGGAAGGAAGGAAGGAAGGAAGGAAGGAAAGAAGGAAGAAAGAAAGGAAGAAAGGAAGAAAGAAAGGAAGGAAGGAAGGAAGGAAGGAAGGAAGGAAGGAAGGAAGGAAGGAAGGAAGGAAGGAAGGAAGGAAAGAAGGAAGAAAGAAAGGAAGAAAGGAAGAAAGAAAGGAAGAAAGAAAGGAAGAAAGAAAGGAAGAAAGAAAGAAAGAAAGAGACAGAAAGAAAGAAAGAAAGAAAGAAAGGAAGGAAGGAAGGAAGGAAGGAGATGGATCTTTCTTCCTCTGGAACTAGAAAACTATGACCTCTGTATAGGTAAGAAATTGATTTGCACAGTGTCCACAACAATCTTTCAAAATTACCAAACCAAACTGGGGCAAAAATTATGTTGAACAACTGACACCTAAGCATAACTGTTGACTAGGAAGAGTGAAGTCGTAACAGCATCAACGTTAATGGGAATTCTGCCACTGACTTCTCAAAGAGCAAGCTTAAAGCTTGTAGTACCCAATGGTACTACATTTTTTTTATCCCCAGAGTATCCTGAGCTAAGTGGTCCCTTTTTTGTCTCACACCTCCAATACTGCTGTTTTGTTCTTCCCTTTTTCTCCAACACCCTACATCTGCAATGACACAGAAAAATGTCTAAATAGAAACAGCAAGAAAATACAATACTTTAAAGTAAATCTTGTTTTGTTAAATGTGACAGGTAAACAGAACAGCTGCTCTAGTAAAGTTCCAAAATCCATTCTAATATTATTTTTCAGATGCTTATAACTTTCTTCTCGACACTGAAATTTTAAAAACTTATTGTCATGCCATAAAGAAATGTGTTTCCATCCCCTCATTCTTGAATTCTTACACAAAAAAAAGATAGAAAAGAGACTATTCTTTCTCTGTGAAGAAGTTTAAAAATGGCTGAAGTAAAAATCTTCAAGGTATATTTCTTTCTAAAGTCTAATTTTGTACATAATGCCAAGTTTGAGAAAATGTTTCTGCTATTATAATATTAAGAGAGTTAAAGATAATTATCTGAATGCACACAGTAAGACTTTTCTATTCTTTATCCTTGATGTACTTTCTGAGGATGTTAATTAGGGATATAGGTGTTGAAGATATTGTTGACTTTGTTTTCTCACATAGTTGTGTAGTAATTGAGACTACTCTTTCCAGACAATCTGGTTTTAAAATTTCACTAACACGGATGAGCCAGAGATAAGTCTTTACGTTGTTCAGCTCAGCTGTTTTTGAATCTCACTCAGTGTCTGAGCTACAGCTGTTCTTGTGTGCTAGGAGTCTCCAATAGATGCTTCCAAACATTTCACGTGAACGCTTTGTGAAGGTGGAGTGTCCTCACATACCCTTTTGCAGGCCAAACATGATAAAAACAATAATTAGCAATTAAAATTAACATTATATGACTTTCCAGATATTTATACCCAGTCAAGTAAGTAGCCAGTCAGCACTGCTTAGTAAAGTTCCTGCAGTACCTTGCATTGTTTTGTATGCCTGCAGGTCTCCCTAAAATATCAGTATCACCTTTGTCTGACAGAAGTAATTAGTAAATCTACTAATTCTATGTGTGCTGTTCAACTCTGGAAATATTCACAGGCAGTTCTGCTTTTGCGTTTTACTGCCACAGTGCCTCAATAGTGCTGCCCAAAAATGTAACTTAATGTTCACGCAGGTGGATACATTGTTTTCCAAAGAACTGTAGCTAGCATAGAAATGCACAGAAGATAGATAGAAAAATATTTAGTGCCAGTTTTCTCCAAAGACATAACTCTGTATAGAGGGCTTCATTCTTACGTTATTTGTGTCTGTACATAAATTAAGGTTTCTGTTCTTGTCTACCAGGTTATGTAAGAGTTCTGTAGATTCTTCCATTAGTTCTCTGATTCCCAAAAATTACCTAACCTGCAACAGTACCTTTCTTGTATCTCCTTTACCATCACAAAGGGCATAATGTGGGACACCTGAGTCCTTCCTTGCCTACACTCTTCAAAGAAAATCTTCCCTGTCTTGCTTCCGTAATTTCACACACAGATGAACAAAAAAAAGACTTGTCACTTCATTTTTTTTAGCGCATCATTCATTCTTTTCCCCCAAGCAATATTAGAAACAGTGTTTTTTCCATGAAGTTACTTACTTGTAGTAGATATTATTCTTCAGTGTGGGTTAGCATATAATTCCGCCTATTTAACTTCTATTACCTTGTAGCTTTATTTTGCAGTAAAGATAGAATGGCTTTCTGTCTGGACGATTAAAAAGAAATTAATTTCATTTGCAGGCTTATGGTCCATTCTGGCTATAAACAGTTTGCCTGACTACTGTGAATCTTTAAGAGTCAAATCTTTCAGAGTCATCTTGTCTTTCTCCAAATACTGATCATTGTCTTGGACTCTGATGCATGTCACAGCTCTATTTATTGATTTTTGTGACTTCTGACAAGCTCTGCAAGGCATTCTGCCATAAATCTCTGTTTTCAACACTCCCCCAGGCCCATTTTTTACAGCTTTGGAGCTTTCCTTAGAGGAGTCAAACAACATGTTTTATAGTTTTGTTTTTGAACCATTTTGCTTATACTTCCCCTTCTCATGTCTTTAATACTGTTCTGCAATGAAATAGCCAGAAACTACAGAAAATAGCAAGTACATCAAAAGTAATTACTGTCAAAAATCAGACTGTCATCTGAGGGTCTCTCTATGGTTGCTATCTTTTGTTTACAGATATAGACTATAGTGCTGTTCAGAATATTCTCAGTTGTCCTGCACATACCTTAGAGAGTAACTTGACCAGAGTTGCTCCATTCTTCAGTTACTCAGTTAATTTTACCGGTGATATTATGTATTACCCAACATTGAAATCTGCTTCAAATGCTAGCTTACTGGCAGCACAAAACATCCTTTTGCAGAACATAACTAAAAAATTTAAGTCAGAGTCTCTGAAACGTGCAGGTCCCTGTGGTGGCTTGGCTGAATGGTGAATGTTAATGAGCAGTAAGAACTGAACTGTGAAAAGCGTGTAAAACAGTAGAATTTGATTCCATGGTCTCTGAAATGCTTGTAGCATAGTAGCATGATAGGTTTCCAAAAGGTTTGGGTAGATTTTCAAAAGACGTGGACTTGACATAACCCAAAGAGTGGAGTAGGAGATTTTGATTTTTGCATCCTCTATTCCACGTTATCCTCCTTCACTTCAGCTTCCATGAAAAGGGACGGTTAGGGATGAGTCACTGTCACTCTCCAGTAGAGCACTTGCCACATCAAGACTGACTTTCAAGAGCTTCATTTGTAGGCCAAAGGAACTGGTAGATTTCAGCCTGATGTCATGCCTGCACCCTCCTCTCACTTCAGAAATACCACCCCGGAATTAGTAAATCAAAATAGCATAGTCACTACCATGCTAAACTTACTTTGGAGAGGAAAGAGTTTTGTTATGCATATACAGCAGCTTGAAGTGGTTTATTAAAGAAGTGGCTGATAGGATTTAACCCTCTTGGTTGTATGTACTAGAGCATAAGAAGTCAGCATATTCTATAAAGAAAAGAATAAAACAAGCCTTACTCTCACTGACTTTCTCTATGCATGATAGAAGGTAAGGCTTCATGCAAGCTTTTAAAACGCTCTAAGAATATTTTGGTTTACAGTTTGGAGGGAGATGGAGGTAAGGAAAGAGGAGTTTAAATGTATAATTTAAACAGCTTCCAAGAAGAAATGGAGCCTTTCAGTGAAGTTTGAGATCTCAACCGCTTTTCTAATGCCATACTGGCTTAGCAGTAATGGAAAATATGCCTCAGTGGGGAAAAAAAAAAAAAAAAGAAGGAGGTTTCATCATTAAAGGTGTGGCAAAAGGTTTTGTAAATTAAGTCATAAATCAGTCAACTTTTACTTCAATTAGCCCAGCCAAAAATACTCCTATTAAAAAAAAATAACTTCAGAATTTAAGGAAAGCCATAAATCATTGCCTAATCACAGACTTTAGTACCTTAGAATAAAGTACCCTCCCAGTACTGCCCACCATGTTGGCATGTGAGTGAAGTTAATAGGGAGCTTGCCAAAATTTTGAAGTGAAAACCATAGGGATATTACTCTTTCATTCAAAAAATACATTAGAGACCTTTGCTATAAATCTTAGTGTGATCTGTAGCACTGTTTAATCAATTTACGTCACAACATCAAGGAAGATAGTGTATATGTTAGCCTCTGGTCCTTTTCTGAACATACAGAGTAGACCCTACCACCTTCCTGACAAATGCAACTGCTAATTATTAGACAAATTCTCTCTAGTGTTCTAATTAAAGCAGTATTTCTTGTTTTAATTTGTGACACTGTGTCAGGTTACTCAGGGCTCTGTGTACAGTGTAGGGAACACGTGGAACAAGTCAAGATGTTATGGCAGTCAGCAAGCTCTGAGAAACAAAAGTTGGTTTCTTTTCCAATTTGCAGTAATATTGTGTATTCTGGACACCAGCCTTGTGTGTTTGATTCAGGATAAAATTCACATCCCACTTTTCAGTCAAAATCATCCATACCTGAGATGGTGTCCTGGAAGTGGACAATGGATTTATGCCAGATAATATAAAACATTGTTTTTCTGAATCCAGCTGGTTCAGAGAGTAGAAAGTCATAGAAACACTGCAGAAAAAGTGACTCTGCTGTGTACTGTACTTTTGATTAGTGACAGACATGAGAGCCTTTTGGCCTCTTGGTAATGGTGAATGTCAGCACCTCATTCAAGGAAGGAAACCTGCCACAGTTATGACTGCTCCTCATCCTCCAGAGCATCCAACAATTAGCTGTTGCTCATTATCATCCAGCAGTTAACCTGCTACTCTGGCCATCTCCATCTCCAGCTCAGTATTGCCAGCACCCTAAAGCCCATGCCTCTATCAGGACAAAGAAGGGGCAAGACTGGGAGGATCTGTGGCTCAGAATCACATCATGGTGCCTGTATTGCTGAGACTTTCCTCAGTGTTACATATAGAACTTCTGCTGACCTTCCTCAGAGGAATAGATTTTGATTAAGCTGAGAAAGCTGGCTATTTTTCTGTCTTTCCTCAGATTCATTACAAGCAAATTCTCTCTCCCAAGCCCTTGGGAGCTGAAAGCATGTAATTCCATCAGCTTGTTCTACAGTTAGAGGATGTTCCTGACGGCAACATGAAACAGTAATGCAAAGATCCAGTATTCCTTGTTACTTTCACAGCAGACATGAATAATTAGCTACCTCTAAGCTATCGAGAGATTTAGCTGATATTCATCTGAGCTCAGCAGTTAGTGAGGTGAGTCTGTTCAAAAAAATGTCTTCTAATATGATGTGGTCTTCAACAAAATAAATCTGGTCTCAACATTTTATTACAATCTGCAACTTTGATTTTCTTCTGAATGCCAAATATTTCTGACCACAAAAATAACCAAACCAAAACAAAAAACATGCTTTCCATTTGCAATTGGGAAAAAAAGGCTAAGGCCAGCCTAATGGATTCAGGATTAGTCATTATGATTCACTTCATAAATAGCAGTCCTGGTTATTGTAAATTTCCAATATCTAGCTATCTAGTTTCCTTCGACAAACGTATAGTTAGTTGAATAATGAGCAAATCTAAGGCCTTAGTCTTTTTAGGCTTGATATTGAGTGACATTCTGTGGCCTTTTACTGGCTGAGGATCCGTAACTTATTTTCCGTGGGAAGTTCAACAAGTCCCTTCTGACTTTAACAACCATTAATCTTCAAAGCCCTCCATTGTTCTAACCCATCCTGCATTCCCACCAGGCACAGAGCACTGCGGTAAGGACAAGTTCTGTGCTAGTACAGAAGACTGCAAAGTTATTGTTTGGGTTTTAATTCCTCTTTTAACGTGTATGGTTTTCAGCATGCAGCCTTCTTTTGTTTCAGCTCTAGGGTTGGGCTTTCTTTTAGTCATTAATTACTTGATTTAGTTTTCTCTATTTTTCATGTACTTTTTCCTCTTTATGATACTGTTGCCTGCTTCAAAGGGAATTGGATTTCTTTCATGGTATGTTTCCAACGCTGGCCTTCTTTCATAGTGTATTTTAAAACATTTATCAGCTTTGACTCTTTATTCTTTATAGTGGTTTGAAGAATGCATTTGCTGCTCATGAAAGGTACTAGACCATAACAGCACTGGAGACAGAAATCTTCTCTTTCTGCTACCCTTAGAGTAACTATTTGAATTCTACAGCACAAGGCACTCTTTTTTTCCATCTTCACAACTACCTCAAATACTGTATAATCCTTCCCGTGCTAAGAAAAGGATAGTATCTTTTACTTTCATGAACAGAGTGTGTGAAGGTCTTGATTAATTACAAAGAAACTTTCAAAGTCTGTGCATAATCTTTCAAGTTTTGCTGGTACCCTCTCGGGGAGGTAGTGAAGCAGAAAAGAAGGAACTTGAACAGGGAAACAGAGACCATACCCAAGTAATTTGCCAGCAGCAAAGGGGATACCAGTGTTGTAGGGACAAAATGCATTCAAAAGCATCTGTCTTTTCTTCAGTGTTAGGCATAGAGGACAGGACTAAATGTCCTTTACTTAGTAAATAGCTCTTCCCATTCCCATTACTCTGTGTGTATCTTGGAAGAGAGTCCCTATTTTTCTTGCTCCAATAGGTCCATAAAGCCTTAATTACAGAGCTCTGAGAATACGCTGAGAAAACTCAAGCCGAAAACAGAAGTAGTATGATCAGTATAAAATAGCATGTTAATGTTTGGAGACCTTCTATTATACTGGCCAACATGTGCTGCATCTACCCCGTGTGTCATTTCTCCATAGAAAGATTCTTCCTTTCAGGGGGCTGAGACCACCCAGGTGAATGGGAAAGTACCTTGGGATATATGGCCACTTCAAGTGGGCCTGATGAACAGGAGTTTCCCTACTGCTGCTGAGAATTGAATTCATATGCATAAAAGGGTGTCAAGACAGCTGATCTGGACACCCAAACTGGAGAGACGGCCTTTCCAGGAGTTTCTTAGGACTCTCCAGTATAATTCAAGTTTCTGCTTACGTACCACCAGTGAGAGAAAAGAGCAGCTGTTAAATTATTTCAGCTGTTAAATTATTTTCCCCTGTGTGTGAGTAATAAAAATTCCTGGTTTACCTTGAAGCCCCTCTAATTGACTCCCCAATACTGCCAGTGAATCCCATATAATCCTGCACTCTGCCTGCTTGAAAGTCGGCAGCAGATTCAAGCACTGCAGGACTTTCCAAGTCTGTGCGGTCACCCCATTCATTACTCATGAAAGAGACAACGAAAGACCCGAATCTCAGGGGACCCTCTCATCTTTACTTTACTCTATTTGTTTGTTTATTTTGCCACAACGCAAGCGGTAGCCCAGGCAGTCTCAGAGGAGACCACTGCTCTTAAGACCAGGTTTTCTAGAAAGAGCATTCAACTTTTGGGTTGCCATGAGCTTTGTTTTTGAACTAGTTAAGCCAAGATTTTTCTCCCTTCCACCGCATCTCCTTTCTTAGCATGAAATCTAGTACAAGCAAAGTAAAATGATCTCTGTTTATTTGTTTAATACATAAAAATAACAATAACATAGCACATAAATGAAAAGGAAAGGTACTTCCTGTAAATTTCTGAAAGCTGAAAATAGTCTCAGGACTCAGCCAAAATTACTACTGTTATGTAGCCAGAGTTTCCATGAAAGCATTTGTACCTGGGTGTCTGTACAAGTAAAATTGTGCAAATAACTACAGCCTCTTTTCTGGCTAAAATTCTGTTACATCTCAACAAATGAACTCCCTTTTTTTCTTACTGGAAAGATGGGAATAACTTTTTTACTTTTCCCCAAAAAAACTATTCAAAATGGTTTGATATAAAGAAAAGTGTATTGTTTCATTAAAAGTTTTAATACTGCCATGGTGTATTCAGTGCAGTAGCCAGCTGTCACCACTTGGTTATTCAAGGCACAGACTCATGTGCACTGATGGCTTTATCATGCCAGGGCTATCTGGCAGAGTTTGCTGCCAAGTAGAGGGAGTGGTGGGATAGGACATGTGCCCATGGCTCAAACTACTCATTTCAGGGTCCAAAATATTAGTTCAGGTTTTCCTTCTTTTGCAGTACAATAGATTACTAATAAAGATGATGCAAGGCAAGAACTTGAAGCCCATTCTTTTACCTCTGCCACACAGCAGCGATGACCCATGTTGGGATGGGTCATCCCTGGGTGAAGTAACATCTCAAATTGCCAGAGCTTACTCCCAGAGGACTTCTCTATCAGTGTCCAGAGACAGATGGGATGTTAAAACATTGCAGCATTAAGTGAACTGCCCAAAGTCACAAACAGAGCCTGTTGCACCCCGAATATTGAAAAAGGGGTAGCACAGCACTGTAGCTGGTGATGTGTTGCCCTAGCAAGTGATTTGTATTGAGAGAAGTCCTGCCAGAAGCTTGCTCTGCAGCCACTGTCCCCTGAACCTCCCCTCCATCTTCTGAACTACCATGGTCCTTCACCATCAAATGACTTGACGTCAGATACAGCCTGTGATGTACAGCACTCTGATGTGCTTTCCTCTGCTTTCCTCTGCTTGGAGAGATGCTGTGTGTTCCTGCTCTCAGTTTTCTGCAGTATCCTTTCTATGAACATCCTGGAAGCCTGGGAGAGCTTACCTTGTGTCTTGGGAAAAAGGTGGCCTCAGGGAAGGAAGAGATCAAAAGGAGAAAGTGCAACTTGTGAAGGTAATTCCATAGAAAGAAATAGTGGTGTGTCATGTTTTGCTGTGAGTTCTTAGTGGTGTCACTGTCACTAACATTGTTATACACTGCTCTTTGAAAGACTATTTTGATAGCTTCCGTTACCAGAAGAGTGATTTTTTTTTTTTCACATCATTTGTACTTACTTTTATAAATATGAGCAAATAAATAAATAAAATAATTCACTGTTCAAATAGAAGCTCTCCTTCCCAACTGCTTTCATAAAAAGTTACGTAAACAGAAGGGCTTCCTAGCATGCCTGAAGTGTATGCGTATTGCAGGCAATGGATCATATTGCAGGCAATGGCTCTCTATATCATCCGGGCAGGTTTCATGTCTTTAATGTATGGAAGACAGCACTTAAGCGAAATCTCTAGGTAGCCCTGAAATCACACGCATTTGACTCAGAAATAGAGGCTGGGCTAATTACTTCCTCTCACGCTGTACTGGATGGTTTATATTCAGGAGTCCCTCCTCAGTTTCTTTATATATCGTCCAGGTCAAGGACATCTGGCAACATTCACTTTCCAGGAATAAGGAGGCCCAGTCGTGGTGATCAAAACCAATTACTTCTCCTTCCCAGCTGAGAGATCAACAGCTTCTTGTGCAATGCTATCTTTCTCTTTACCACACAAGAAGAAAAAAAGTCAAATATCATAACAATGTCTTTAAAAATCTTTCCTGAACATCAGACCTCTTGTGATTCATCCTTGAGAGAACATCCGCCAAGCTTCAGAGCCTAGGTGCAGGAAAGCAGCATGTCATATCATGTCATTGCCATTTTTTATCTGACATTGGACAGGAGGACACAGACACTGATGCAGTTTTCTCACTTGAAGAACTTCCTGATATATAAAACAATTACCAGGCAAATTGCAAAGATCTGAATGTTTGGAGTAAGATATGTTGGTCAGAAGCTGAAGGAAGGAGGGGACACCAAACTGGGTTCTGTATAGAGCATACTATAAAAAAATTAAAAATGAGGATTTTTTTCTATCCTGTGACAGGAAGATTCTGTTTTATTTGTGGAAAGTTATTATTTCTGAGTACAAGATAGTCTTCCTTGGTATACACCTTTAAGATGGAGTGGTTGGGCAACAGAAAGGAGAACTGGCTCTTTTCCTTGTCCTGACTGTTGGACAAGAGAGAAAATGAGAAGATTACTCCTTCCCTGAGAATATCTGCACAGATGCATCCTGGGCTAGGGGGACTGCTAGATCAACTCTGAGTGGGGGAAAAAATAATGCACTGCTGAGAAGAGCAGGGAGCAGACACAGAGCCAGGCCTCCCAGGTGATGGAAAGAAAGGTACTGTTCCTAGGGTCCCAGAGAAGTCTGTGCAGAGCTGCTGTACCCCAGGAAGCAGCCACTGCACATCAAAATGGTGTTGTGTTATGAGCAAACCTGAGGGAAACGGTCATCTTGTACAACTGGCAGGGAGAATTCTTGGCAAATACCTTCATTTTTGGTCAAGTTAACCTTAAGATCTTATTTCTCTACATTGTAAAAAGATCCCTACCTTAGTTTAAGTTCTTATAAATCCCACCTCCAGAGTTTTGAAATTCCTGGCTGATTCAGGGTCCTGTCATAACCAGTTTAATCCTAACTTCGGTCAGATCTAAGTTTCAAGTAAAAGATTGTGGTATTTTTTACTGAAAGAGTAGCAAGAAGTTGCTATCCTCCAAAAACCTGTTGGGAAAAATATATAGCACTGAATATAACTTAGTTTTAATTCCTTCTCCTTTTATCAAAACTGACCTGAAAACTCACTTCTCTACTTTAATTGTTCAAATAAAAGTATTCAGGGGGTCATTCCTGAAGGTGGCAAAAAGTGCTCTATGAAGACATGATAGAAGCTGAAAAGCAGTTACCACATTTTTTTAAAAGAAATTTGCAAAAATTGAAAATTATGTTAATGAAATATATGTTTAATAACTAAACAAATACAACTGACAGAAAAGTATGTTGCTGCTGACTGAAAAAACAAAAACTATAAAAAAACTCAACCCCAAGCCCCCAAACAAACAAACAAAAAATGAAACACTGCCACCCTCACCACCCCCGTCCCCACAAGGATTTTCTGGCTTTGACAATAAGAAAATGAGACTGGCCAAAAGAATCCCTTAGTCCCAGTCTTGCCTCTGGCAGTGGACAGCAGTATCTACTTACAAAAAGGTATAAGAAAAAGGTGTATAGTTCTTCCAAGGGTAACCTTTCCCTTCACATCCTCTGGTAATAAACGGTTCAGAGATACCCTGACCAGAGGATGAGATGATACTAAATAACAGATTCATACATGGCTTTCTTCCACAGCCTGTTCTGTCTACCTAATATCTACCATGATGCCACAATTTGTAAAGAAATGCTGCCAACCATTATTGCCTGTTCAGCCATTCAGATATTGAATCAATTTAGAAGGAAATGACTGTATCACAAAAATGGTACGAGAAACCTGTCGTGCAAGTTGGACCTTCAGAAATGCCGTTACCTTGGAGGTATGACTGCAACCTCACTTCCTAATCCTTTGGTTATAGTTCTAATCTCAGATTGCAAATAGGATCCTGAAATACATCAACTTGGAGAGCCAGTGAAAGATAACTATCTGCTGAGAAGAAATATTTATTTGGCAGGTAAGCCCATGACAACTGGAAAAGATTTCTGGAGTATAATAGATTTAAAATTTGTTCTGCAAATTTCTTGGGAACTGGGAAATATGCTTTGAACAGAGGAACTGCAGCTATTGGGCAAGAGTAATTCACTTAACAGCAATCAGTGGTTGCACTTCACAAAATACAGCATACTCCCATAATGAAACTGTGGGGTGGGAAAAAGAAAAAAAGGCCAATTTCTTATTTAGTTTCCTTCTTTTACCACACATGGCCTGAGTTTGCTCTGGGAGGGAAACTGGGACCTTCTGGGTACTTAGCTTAAAAAATAAATAAAGCCAGTTCTTCTAGCATTTGTCTTACGAATTATTAAACACATAATTAAACTACCTTTTCCTTTACTGTCTCTTATTGAACCAGACTACCATGAATTTTGTACAAATGGCAGAAAAAAAAAGATACTGAAACAGACTGCAGCTTTCAACTTTTTCTGTGCCTAATGCTGAAAAGGGGAATATTGTTTTTTGTTAAGCATATGTTTCTTAATT
This sequence comes from Pluvialis apricaria, assembly GCA_017639485.1. Classification (NCBI taxonomy): domain Eukaryota; kingdom Metazoa; phylum Chordata; class Aves; order Charadriiformes; family Charadriidae; genus Pluvialis; species Pluvialis apricaria. Next base: position 140,086,948 of record CM030007.1, on the reverse strand, counting down.
ATCTACTTGATGTTATACTTGAGACTAGGAGGACGAGGAGAAATTGTGGGATATGCCAGATGGACTTAAGCAAGGAAATACTGAGTGAAGAGGTGGACACCCACGGTTACAAGCAGAAAAGAGATCCCCTTTTTCTGTGTCTCTGAATTTCAGTTCTAGTGTGAGGTCCTGGATTGACAAGCCCAGAAACTTCTGTCTCCTGTTTAGCTGCAGAAACATTATACTGTGGTTTAGTGTTCTGTCTTTCCAAAAAACAGCCACAACACTAGAAAGACTTCAAAAGACGGGGAGGAGAGGAGGGGAGAAGGAGGAGTTGTAACGAAAGATTAACTGTAGGGTACAAAGCAACGGGAACTGAAGGAGGCAAGAACGATCCCATACAGTATTCCCAGCAGTGGGATGGGAAATGGGAGCAGCTGGAGCATGTTCACCAAGCTTGTGTGGACAGGGGGGCAACCCAGGCAGCCAAGCCCAAGCTGCAGAGAGGCTGGGGTGGGCTGCGGGACGGGGGGCTGCCTGCAACCACTTACTTTGGTGCCACTTGGAGCAAGAAGCTGGGGAAGACAGGCAAGAGGGAGGGAGGGGGAGCTTTGCAAGAGTCGGCATGATTTCACCTGGGGTTGTGTGGGAGAGGGAGGGAAAGATGAGTTTCTCCCTGCGCTCCCTAGGTACTGTGCTTTCTCAGTGTGTTTGACAGAAAGGAGCAGTTACATGGGAGACAGGCTGGTCCTTGGAGCAGAGCTACAAATGATTAATTGTATCAAGAAAAAGAAACAGTGTTTCCTCGCTGAGCTTTGTAACAGGCTTCATATAAATTTGCGTGAAATATTATGTGGGATTACTGCAGCCAGCCAGCAGTTTGGCTGTAGAAGCCAAGAGGAGAATGGGAGCCCGGCCAACAGGAGAAGCAGGAGATGAAGTGGATCGTGTTTGCCAAGGCCAGGAGGAGAGCCAAACCATAGCTACAGTAGCATAGTAATGAGAAATGGGAATTGCATTCAGCATCAGTTCTTCTTATCATGATCATTATTTCTCTGAATCTAATTGTCCCGCCCTCCTCGCCAACCTTGCTACAGGCCCCAGCAGAATGTAGGATAACAACAGAAGGTAGAGAAAATGGTATATAGGAGTTTAAATATAATCCTGCTGGAGCCCACAGCTGGTATTGCATGAAATCACTTACCCACCCACTAGTGCAGACCAGACTGCTGTAACAGATGCTCTCTTCTTACCCAAGAGGAATGTAGGGGTGGCGGTGGAGGCTGGAGGAGGAGGGAGTGGGGTGACACAAAATGCCATTTTCCGGGTATTTTACTCACAGCAGTGTGTTAAGGACAATTAGGGAGAACTGGGACTTCAGGATGACATTTGTTGGACCCTCCTGCTTTGTCCCACTCCTGCACAGTTAGTGCTCGCTTTCGTTCCCATCTTGTTCTCATCTTGGTTCCCATTCCTCTTCAAAGCAGATCCTACTCTTCAAAGATAGAGAGGGCTGTGAAGGCAGCTGGAACACTGGTTCTTGTCCTGTCCCTGCACCTGGGGAGTCCCTGGTTGATTTAATCAGAGAGGTCTCACCTGGAGCTTCACATCTATGAACACATAAGGTGTGGCAAAATTTGAACTGTGTATCTCACCCTCATTTCCTTCGGAGAACAGATTGCTGTCGCAGACCTGAGCATCCTTCCCAGAAAGCTACGTCTGGATCCAGACTTGGCATCCTCAGTCTGTAATGACCTGAACTCAGCCTTAAACAACTTTGTGATTTGGGACTCTTTCTAGGATTTCTGATTCTGCGCAAAAACGCCTTGGCCTTCTTGTAATAATAACTGGTGATGAAGGACCTGAACTATCCGAATATTCATATTATCACACCCGAACTACACGCTGAAGGTGTTCTGCAGGCAACTCTTGGCAAGCAATGGGGAACCTTATCATTAGCTGTGCCAAATGTAGTGGCACTAAGTCTGCCTCAGCCAGACATCACACTTTGCCTACCTCCAAGGCCTTTACCCCATAGGATGCGCTGCTTTCCCCTGAGTTTGAGACTTTCTTGGCAGGGGTGGGAAGTAGGTACACTCAAACCATTGTGGAATAACCTACAGTCCCAGCTTGTGCGTGCAGCCTCCAGCCTGGCTAAGAAAAGGGTGTGTTTTTTCTCTCTCTCTTTGCCTCAAGCTGGAATGAAATGTGAAATCTTCTCATAAACGCAAACTGAGAGATTCTTGTTTTCTCGAAGGACACAGGGTAAAGACTTGAATTTCTTCTCAGAGCCAACATTGAGGGAGTTCCCCTCCTGGAGGGAGGGTGCTTGCCAGTCTCGCGGGGCATCAGAGTGCCTGGAAAAGGGCAGCGCCAACCAAGAGCACCATGTGCTGCTGGCTGGGGATTCATCCCTTTGCTCTCCAGTGACACCTCCACAACATCACCCCTGTCTCCCACCATATCACCTGGTCAGTGTGGCTTCTCTCTTGCCCTTGCTTATGAAGAAAGGCATAAATTTTCTGGTGTACTGTGTCAACACTAGTGCTAGCTCTAGGCTTTATTTGAGATCGCCACTGTCCAGAGAAGCTTTAGAAGAGATCATGCACAGCTTTCATTAAATGTTTCAGGAACTGTTATGTTTCCATGTGCATAGAAATATATATTGAAAGTTTGGCCTATGTCACACATGTAGTATCACTGGGGACATAAATTAAACTTCGTGTGTTTAGAAGAAAAATCCACCACTAAAGTAGCTCCTCTTCAAAATAGAAAATTTGAAAATGAACTGTTTTGAGGTTAATGAAAAAGATTCCCTGTAGAAGTAGACCTCCTGAAAGAGTAGAATATACACAGATGGGATATCCCTCTTGTTTTGTTTTCATTTCCTTTTGCAGTCTTTTTGCATTTTAACAAGTTAATTTGGGCACTGCAAGCCAAAGTTGGCTGTGCATCTGCATTCACTAGACTGCCTAGGGGTCTCCCCTTGCAGAAGACAGATCAATACCAAGCTCTGCGTAGAACCACCCAGACTCTAGTAGTGGTGATCTTGCTTTGTTTTGTTCATCATGTTCAGCCCCTCTCATAGAAAAGGTTTTCTTAACTTGGCCTGAACTGAGACAGAGTGAAAAGTAAATTGTTTGCTCTTTCCCTTGAGGCTGAGCCCAGAGTTTTGTTTTCTTAAAGTGTTCAAATGAGCTTCAGGTTTCGTGATGTGGGTAAATACCATGATCTGTATTTCTCTGTTTTAACAAAACCAAATTTTCTTCCACTCCCTATACCTCTTACCCCTGCTCAAGATAAACAGATATGTTTCTGTCCATCACCTAGCAAATGCTAAACTTTGTTTCCATCTCCCTGAGCGCCTTCTGAGCAGCCATCTAACCTTCCTCTCTCTTTCCTCTTCATATTTGGCAACCATGTATGTAGGGTTTCAGGCAGACACTCCTCAGAAGCCAGTACCTCTAGGCTACTCAGGTCCTTTACTGCACTTCATGCTGGAATACAAGTAGCAAAGATCAACTCCCTCTACATAGTAGCTATTCACCCTTCTAGCTTTCCCCAAGAAGCAAAAGTCTTCCCCTTCACCTGTGAGGGTACCTTTGCATTTGCCTACAAAACCCCAAAAGTTTTGATTAAGTGATCCTGTATAGTTTTGCTGCCTTTTTTCATGCTGTATGGAATGCCCTCATATATAAGCAGATGTGTACAAACTGTACATGCTACTAGAAAGGAATGTCTTTACTCCTGGCAGACAACAGCCTGATACAAGCTGAGATTAAGCAGCAGTAGGAACCATAGCAGATCTATGATCCGAGCTACAGAGAACTGGAGTTGAATGCTGAGTAATAAGGTAGTTTATCTGGGCTCCTCCATAAAAGAGCTGCTGCTGTGACACATATGCAGCCTAATGGTACTTGAAGAGGTTAATACACCTGGAAAGCAAGTTTTCAGATGAATTCCTTTTCCTTTTGGCCTCAACATATGGCAGTGCTCTATTAGACTTGACCTTTCTTAATGTGAATTATCAGCTCAGTGGAACAGGATCCAGAACTCAGGATCCCTTCCCTCATCACATCCATGCATTAATGTAACAAAAGCAAAAAGGTTTCAGCAAGCCTAAGAATAACTGAACAGGTCTTGTGCCAATTTGAAATAAAATATAGAACCCTCCAGAAGTGGAAGTAACCTGGTTACTTCTAAACTCTAGGTAAGGGAGACATTTTAATTCACCTCCCTCCGAACTGAAAAAAAAAAAAAGAAACATGGACAAATTCAGGTACTGAATTTAAAATAATAAAATAAAATAAAATAAAATAAAATAAAATAAAATAAAATAAAATAAAATAAAATAAAATAAAATAAAATAAAATAAAATAAAATCAGTCAGTTCATTATTTTGGTAGGACAAACAATGAGGGAATGCCAAATTATCTCTCTAGAATATAAATGACCTTTTCCCTCCTGAAACAGATTTGTTGGATGACTTTAACAAATAAAAGTAACCCCTTGCCCCATTTCCACTGCTGTCCTGGAAGGTTTCCTCACCCATTCCCCTCATTCAAAACGTTTCATCAATCTTGTCACTTTGGTCCTAGCCTGTCTCATGAGGTAATGGATGGAGCCCAGCTAGACATGAAGATGTGCCATCCAGGAAACCAGACCAAAACTGGTATGTTTAAAAATGTGTTTAAAGAGAGCACAGGATGACAGGGAGGGGGGAAGAGGGGGCTGGGGATGTTTTTCAGCCAGTGCTTTCCTTGCCCCCTTCTCCTCACAGACGCTTGCTGTTGTCAAGCAGCCCAGAGAAAAATATGTTTATATATATTTCTTTTTTGGTGAGGGGTGGGAAGGAGGAATGATAACCAGATTGTCATGGCACATCTCTCTTTGGGTCCTCATAGAAGCCGCAGCTGTACAAAGAAGGGAGAGCGAAAGGAAAGGGGTGGGGGGTGCTGGTGTCCAACTTCAACTTTCTAGAGATGGAGTTATTTTAAGCAATATCTTTGAAACAAAAAAACATGTGTTCTCTGTTCTGCAATGCACTGGGCAAGGCTCAAACACCGGGCTGGGTTGCCCGGGGTCGCAGGCCCCGCCAAAAAAAACAGAGAGCTCTGAGGTGGGTCTGAGGCAAAGCTGGTCACCAGCGAGGAGCAGTGACGCGGCCAAGCCTGAAGGAGTATGCCCCGGTTGGCAAACAGGGACCGCAGTGTTGACTGCCCCTCTGGTATTTCCCTTCCAGTGCACTGCGCGCTTGGCGCACGCTGCTACAAGCAAATGTTCCATGATACATGGCTGAAGGATGGGGGCTCGTGTACTGGGCATAAGCTTTGTGTGCCTTTCAGGCTGGAATTTACTTTGATTTGTTTTTCAGGTTTTGATCCATCTGGGCTTGGCTGGACACGTTGCCGGCAAGGGGAGTGGTGACACATCACACCCTGCTGTGTTGTTGCACTGGACTTCTGGCCCGCCAGCCTCTGTGTGGACAAGCCCGCTCCCACACCTCTTCCCCGGTTAGTAGTTCACACCATTGCACCTTGGTGCCTCTTCTGCACCTATAAAAACCAACTTACACACACCCTCAAAGGAAGCGTTTAACTACAGTTAAACACTGAGCACAGGTCTGGATGTTAACTTCCTCAAAGGCTAAGTGTTTTCAGACAGGGAAGCGTTGGTTCAATCGCATCCCCCAAAGCCAGGTGTTATTGTTAATTGAGTTTTAAAAGCTGTCTCAGCCCAGAGAGGAATTAAGCTCCATTTTCAAGAAGAAACAAACCAGCTGCTTTTCTGAGAGAGGACCAAAGACTGCCCTCACTCAAAGCTGTCATATGGGTTTTGACTGGGTAGAAAATAATGCTCTTCACCCAGCACCTTATGAAGAAAAAATGGTGCAATGGAGAAGGATTCCCATCTGCAGTGGTTTTTGGAGTGTACTCACATGCTGCTGAAGCTCTTGGGACTCAGAGATGCATATGAGAGGTTAGGGGAGGCCCAAGGCCATCCTAGAGACCGGAGAAAGTAATGGCAAAGTCCTCACCCTTTCTTGCTTCCTGGCTGCATTTTGGGAGCCACACAAGGACATTTTTATAGGTTGGGGGAACAATCAGTTAGGGAGAAAAGAGATAATCCCTACATTTTTTGGTATTTTAAGCTACAGATCTCCCAGTTTTGCACCTAGCATGCAGACACTAAAGCAGTTGAGCTTAGTGGAACTTCATATGGTAAAGATGTTTACATTCGTGAAAATACACAGGCTGAGGAATAAGGCTTCATTCAAATGCCTTTTGTTGACTAAATTATTATTTTACATCTGAATTTGTTGAGTGTCCATAACTTGGAGTCAGTGGGGACCAGAGGGTACTCAGCATTCCTGAGAATTAGGCCCAGGATGTATAGGTATTGCTTTAAGTCTCCTTAGCATTTTACAGATTTGGCTGATTTTCAAGATCTTTAAAGCATGACACCATACATTTGTCCTATTTTTTCCTTTGGTGTGGGTGTGTGTCCACGGTGGAAGTGCTGTTATTGGAATTTACCTCAAAAGCAACCTTTAAATTCAGCCTCTTGTTTTCCCGGGGGTATTTGTTTACAAAAAATGCTTTTTTATGGCAGTAAGCAGTAATGTGTCTGAAAATCTGTCACACAGTAATTAATTTATCCTCATTGCACCAAGCTGTTAGGTAGGTTAGCATTACAGGAAGAGAAGTGAGGAACAGAAATTAACCTATGAGGGGCCTAAGGAAGCTGTAGGAGAGCCTGAAAAGGAACATGAATCTCCAGAATTAACAGGTTAATGCATTAACCACATGAATATCCTTTCTAAGGTTTTATTTGTTGTCATATCCTTTTTCTGCTTGATCACTTAGGACAAAAGGACCTGTCCCTAGATAACATTTTACATGCTGGAACTAAAAATAGGAATTCTCTACTCCTGCTCTTAAATTGTAGCATTTTAAGTGTACAGCATGGGAACTTGTGTGAAAAAAAAACCCAAACTACTAGGGATCAAGAAGAAAAACAGATAAAGACCAAGCGTGGGAGAAGGCGGCAGCTATGGAGGGAAAGAACCTTTGGAAGTGTCTGCAGGGGATCCAGCTCCAAATACTTCTCACTGTTCAAGACTTTTCTTGCCATCTCCTTCCATGCCCTTCGGAGAAATAAACATGGGACTGAAGAGCATTTGTATTAATCCTCATACATGATGCATGTACGTGCAAAGATTTGCCATGCTATTTTTTTTAATGAGAATTCAGCTACCTAGTTGGAGAGCCATAGACAAAAAGCTGCAGGAAAATGAAAAAATCTTCTCTGTTCGCTTTATTAGGTCTTTGTCTTTGCCTCAGAATACATCTTTGCTATAGTTTTCAAGTGACTGCAGAGCTGAAGAAAGCCTGGGGCTGGCGGTTTTTCTGTAGTCTTTGTAAGTATGAGGAATACAAGATTCTTCGTACACCCTGCTGTCACCTCAGGCTAGTTTTGCAACTGTTTTGCAGTGCCAATCCCAGACCTGCCAAGTCTCACAGTTTCTGGGTGAAGATTCACCCAGCTGGCTCCTGTCTCACAGCCCTTATTGCAGGGCTGGCACTTCACTTAGCATCGCATCACATCACAACTGGTCTCAGGCTCCAGGACCCTCTTATACCCGATGGAGCCAACTTGCCTGCCAACCTCCAGTCTGGGATCTGGGTTTCCAAATAAGAGACGATTCACCTACTGAGACTGCGTCCCTCTGATTCTACCATCTTAGTCTCTTCCAAGGAATCTGCATAGAGAAAAACCCTTTCAGTGCAGGATGTCTTTAGCCATGGTAAGAAAAGCCTGCCCTACCCCTCTGTTTCTGTTGTGCTTTCACTTTGCAGGAACCTGGGTAGTGTTTAGGTGTTTTGTAAAGTATTGCTCACTGCCAGTACCTGATATTGTGAAATCAGGGCTGTATAGAAGAGTGTATGCAAGCTGAAGTAACCTTCCTTAGAAAAAAACAGGGTCCCAAATTACATCTGTGTCTTGAGGGAAAAGCTGTAACATGCCTTAGAGCAAGGGTTCCCAAAAGCACTTGGCTCTGGTATTAAAACAGGCAGCTGCTGTCACATATATGCATGAGCAGCAGGAAGCATTTGGCTGCTCACAGAACACACCACCTCTTTGGGATCCCTGGCTCCAGGGCAAATTCCCTGCCATATACTACACACTTACTCCTCTCCTATTAGTGTGGCTCTGGTGTAAGGGTTTTGCATAGCAGTCACAGAACAACTGGTGGCATTGTGCAATAGTGTAACTTGGGTGGAAATTTCTTACTAGTCATCTGATGAAAATAAAGCCAGGTGTTAGATGAGATAAGGTTCTATGTACACACTCCTTTGGGTAATCTGATAGACTTGCTGTCTTCAGATCACTAGGACCCTGGCTTCAGCCTGTAAGTAACTGGCAGGGAACACACCCAACGTAGCTCCTGTGCGATGCAGACTGCTAATTCACTGGCAAAGTTTATCTTAGCATCTGGCCCCAGATACAACAGTTGCCCTCACGTAGGGAAAAGTGCTAACTGTGGTGCTTAGAGGTTATTGCTGTGCCAGCAGCTGGGATGTCATGGCTAAGGGTAGCTACAATGCTTCTCCTCTTGAAGCCAAAGTTCTAATAAAAGTATACGTAGAACTGAAATAAATCTAATTACAGTGTTCAGCTAAGCCTTTCAACAGGGATGTCTACATTCAACATTAAATGGACCTACATTCAATGGCTCCTCTCAGGAGCCATTCAATGTCTACATTCAACATTAAATTCAAGATAGACTTTTTTGTAGCATGCAGAAAGCAAATTTGTACAAAAATGCCTAAATACTTTATGGAAGAAATTTCATATCCTTTGATAGTCAGCACAAGGTTTTTTATACACAGAAATGGTGGAAAATGCCTCACTAAGGGGCCACCAGTTTCTAGCTGCGCTCATATGGCTACAAGCAACAAGTCACTTGGCTGTTGTCTGTGAATGTCCCAAGAAGTGGAAGAGGTGAGCAAGTCTTGGGCTCATGCTTGCAGCTGAGCCCTTTAAAGAGGAACCAGGAACCCACACATGTAGCTCCATGATCATTTGGGAGAAGTCCAGTCAAGGAACCTTCCATTTCATTAAAAACAAAACCCCATGAGCTGCTGTGACCAGCAAGTAATCTGAAGGAAGCAGGTAATACTGTCCTGCAGCAGGAACAGTTCATGCATAGTTAGCAGGATTGGAAAAATAGAGCATAATGAGTTTTTTGTGTCTGGGTGGATAATGAATGCTTTTTTAATGTCTATAAGGCTTTTACAGGTGAAATTTGAGCCAGCAAATTGGCATTATGCCAAACCCAGCTCAGCTCCCCTCTCAAACTGGCTGCAAGGCACAATCATATTCTCTGTTCCTTCTCTCCTTTTTATCTCTTAAAAGGATAATTCCTGAAAATTTGCGTTAACTTGGGGAGGGGAGTGGGTAGGGGGGCTTGCTTGCTTGCTTACTTTCTGGAAAGTGTTTAACTTGAGGTCTTCTGTCTCCTCTCAGGAGCCATTTAGTCTTCATTTATTTGAATACAGGGAGGTGGGAAACAAAACATCCTAATATTCCTTACTCTCTGATCTTTCTAACCAAGCTTAATGCAGAGCATCTCCCTCCTTCCTCAGCCTCTGTTGTGAGAGGCAGAGCTGTTATGCAGAGCTGCCCTGTCCTGGTTTGAGGTAAAACAGGACCAATTTTGTTCAGTAACTTCGCTTCTTAGCTGGGCCTCTTCTAACTACTGAAATTAACAGCATATTGTGCAGACAATGTTCACTCTCCCAGAGTGATAAGACCAATGTTTATAGCTGATGTCCAGACATGGTATGCAGGGAGGCTCTTGCTTATACTTATTGCTATAATACCCAAGGCCAACAAACTGTGTTATTTGCCACGTTGGAGGGTCGGAAGTGGAAAAGCGTAATGGGGTCTCACCTGCGGGGAGGAACGGACAGGACAGGTGACCCAAAACTGACCAACAGCATATTCCACCCCATCTGCCTCATGCTCAGTATAAAAGCTGAGGGATCAAAGGGTCAGCCCTCTCTTTCCCTTCTTGCTTCAATGGCTGACGTCTGAGGAGGACTCTGTCTGTTCGTCTGCCTTTGGACCCAATCCTGAATCCAGTTCCCGTCCGTCACTGAGTCTAGCCTGGGACTGCCCCAGTGCCAGCCGGTGTCATGACTGTCATCCTGGGAGCTTGATACGGTTTTGTATATTTTTCATTATTTCTTTTTATTTTATTATTAATATTTAATTGAAGTAGTTTAGATCCTTCTAAACTCGTAAGTCTCTTTTTCCTCCTCTACCTCTCTCTTTGAAGAGGGGTAGAGGGGAGCATCTGTCAGTCCCACCTGGGGTCTCCTATGTCCCCAGTGGCCAATTTGGCCTAAACCACGACATCCCCTGACCGCTTTCTTAGCAGATGATACCACAGTCAGAGCCAGTGGTGGAAGCGATAATGTGGATAAAGAGGAATATTTCTATTCAGTTTCACAGCTTACAACCAGTCAGTGACATTGTCAGTGTTTCCTGGTGAGGTCATGCTGTGCTGTTCAGGGCTCTTGTTGGACATGCAGCCCAGGAGCAGTTTCCTCCTGGGACAGGGGCTCAGAAGAGGCTGCAGGGACACAGTCTTGGTGGGGGTCTGCGCACCCATGCACGGATGCACCTTTTAAGCTAGTATATATATGGTGTTCAAGGCAGTGCTTCAGGTCCTCTTGGGGACTTGCAGGCCCTTTAAAGGACAGACCTGGCAAGTGTATGTCTGGAGAAGGCACGGCTCTGTTTTTTGTTCCTCTGGTAGGGCGTACAGGGTAGTGTGAAGGAGTTATTTTCTCTTTGCCAGTGAGCAGAGAAGCCTCCTAGAAAACCACCCGCTGCCAGTGTTTCACAGTGAATGTTACCCACATTATCCCTGGCATAGCAACACAGCCAGCTTGGAAAAGGACATTATGAAAGAAAAATAATGGCTCAGCATTTCAGCCTCAGTGGTACAATGGATTTATTTTCACCGTGCCGTGGAATGAGCAGGAGATGTAGGGCTCCTGAGCTCAACTTCTGGACCTGATCTAGTATCACAGAAAGGCTTTGTGCCATGTGGATGTGCCAGCTTGGCAGGAGCAGCTTGGCACTTTCTGCCATGTTCTGCCTTGCCTGCTGCCGACATCCACATTCACAGTTTTGCTCAGAGCCTATTCAATGCCTCTGCTCTTCAGCAGAGTCAATGCCACTTCATCGGCCTCTCCTGGCATAGGAGGATATAAGAAAGGGGTGCATTGGTCCAGTTTCTTTGTTTTCTACCAGCAATTCTGACATTTGGAAGCCTGTGTCCCAATATTCAATCTCAATTCATCTTTCTATGTTTTACCAGATGGTTTATTCACCTCAAAGTCATGTTTTATGAGGTGGGTGGGCTCCTTTGTCTTTTTTTGTTCTTGGAACATCACTATAAATGTGACACAGTAGATGGCTGCTTTGAGACTGATTCAATGCCAGGAACAGGAGCTGAAATTCTGCCTCAGGTCAAAAAGTGAAAATTAATAAGTTACTTTCTTTTTAGCTCCTAGTAGGTTTGTGTTAGTCAGAGAAATTAAACCAGCTAGTAACCTCTGTGTAGGAAAGCTTCAGGCTTCAAATACCACAAGAATGCTTCTTATACATTGGCAAGGTTGTGTGTATCTCTGTACACAAACTATCCCAGGACTTTGACTAACTCTTACTCCAGCTGCTAATCCTTCACTTTCTTGTCCTAACTAATAAAAATCAGGCAATCCTCATGCATGTCCAGATATGGGCGGAATGCTGCCTTTGTGGTCTGAAAGTCAGTCAATTTGCTGTCTTGATATGGAAGGCGTTTGACATGGATGAAAACTCTCTCTCTGAACCATGTGCCTGGTTCAGGAAGAAGAAGTAATTTTTAAGCCAGATCATCCAGACAACAAGAAGAGCAGCTCAGAAGTCATTACCTTCTGAACTGTGTTATAAGAAATTTTTATTTAACCTTATTTGGGTTGGACGTCTGTGTCTCCCTACTTTCCCTACTTGCATCCCTTGCAACCCTTGTTTGGGGTGGGTTTTTTTTTTCTATTCCCAGAGTAACCAAGAGATATAGAGTAAATAAAGGAGCCAGCAAAACAGACAAACAGAAGTAACTGCTAACCTATTGACTCACCATTTCCTAAAGTCAATGGGGAATTTAGAAACCAGAGATGGAAAAGCCCTATTAAGTAATCTTATCTATCCCACTGCCAAAGCAGGTTCAAGTAAGGGACATTATTAGCCAAGCTACTTTTTAGCTTCCAGTTCAGTCTTTTAAGTGACTCAATTGTATCTACTTCAGATAGTGCTAGAGGAGAAGAGTCTGATGATCTAAAAGCTAAAGCATTTGCTTGGTTCTCTGGAGTATTTTTTACTAAGTTCAGCTGACAAAATGGCTGTGGGTGATGAGCACTGCCCTTGTAAATAGGTGTCACCCTAAACAGTGATAGTTATTAGTGTTAAGTTTTACAGATAACTGGCTGAGTAACAAAAAACAAGACAATGAAGTCAGAAATGGTTTGAGAGAAGTGAATAAGACACAAACAGAACTTGACAAATGAGCAGAAGCCAAATATGATGCTATGAGGATTTGTTTATTTCACACCAATTAACCTTTGGGTTAAACCAATCAGCAATTGAATTCATAGAAGCTTCACAGCAAGGAAGATTGCACTAGGAAAACAATTCTGGGTCCAAGGTCTAGGGGCATTCAGCTCAGTAGCTTTGTCCACATTGTTCTTACTGGTTTTGTTCCATGCCTGGTGTTTGCGAACAGGATCCAGGCTTTTCTATTTGACATCATTTTATTTCACATGAATTTAGAGCTGTTGAAAGATGCTGGCTTTTCTGTCTTAGATGTTGGCTTCTCTTTATACCTATGAGCTAGGCAGCAGCTCAGCAAGCTACCCCTGGCAGTCCTGCCAGGACATCCCAGTCCTGAAAACAGAACTGATTGCCCATCTCATTCATTCTCAAGCCACTAAATCAAAGAGATCATTTCATAGATCCTTAGATTTTAAGGCCCTAAAATGATCGTTCTGAAAATTTGTTCTTGTCACCTGCAATGTAGTATGTGAAATTATAAATGGGATAATACAAGTAACAACTTCTACAAGCAGGATTTTTCTACCCCTTTCTCCACTCCCCATCCCAGTCAGCAACAACAACAATTATAGTGTATTAGTGTAATATAAACACTACTGAGAAACTTAATATAAACTTAATTGGTCATTAAAGTAGATCACCACCAACTGTAGATGAGCTTCATTTTATTGGTGGTAATAAGGTGACCATCAGGTACACCAGTGATGGAGACCTGGCCAGGTTTACTTTACGTATCTCCAGGAAGAGGGAAGCCTGTTATGTGGACAGCTTAGCCCAACAGAAAGTACAGAGAGAATGTCAGAGAAGCCTATGTTGGCACTTCAAAAGAGGATGGATAGTCCCTGAAGGAAACCTTGAAGGCTTGCCTGATTTCACCAGATCATAATAACGCAAAATGAACAAGAAACGGGTACTCTTTGAAAGTCAGAGATCATTCATAAACATAATGTCATAAGCCTATTTAGGCCTTCTAAGCATCCATGGGACAGAATGTAGAAAGCCCTGGGTGGCCTTTTAAGCTCACACATGGAAAGCAATTGACATGAATAGGTCCTTTGGCAAAAATAAAAACTTTACTCACATGGAAAAACCAGAAGGGTTGCTGTACAGTTAATGCTTACCTGCTTATGTACAGGTGCTTGAAAAGCACATTTGTGGAATTGCCATGTTTCTTTCAAGACCTTACTTTCAAAACCTGTGTGATTTGCCATTCTAGCACTTCTTACCAACTACATATCAGTATAACTCTCCTGACTTCAACAAAAAAAAATATCCCCAAACCTTTCAATACAAAGATTAAAGTAGCCTAAGTGAGGAGTAGGCCTAGTTCTGATGAATATCCAGATTAGGCTGTAGGGCATTTAGCTTAGACCTCTACTGAAATGAAGAAAAGTAGTCTTGGTTTTAAGGTGCAAGGGGGAAAACAGAACAATATTAATTGACTCTGTAAAGACTTGTTTTCTTGTTTATGCCAAGCAAAAATTACATCACCTACATTATTCATTTGCCATCCATCAGTTTTCTTCTCACTCCTAGACAGATACTACTTAAATTCTTTCTCTTCCTCATTCTCCTATTTAGTTTTGTCTTCTAGCTGGAAATAGTTGCATTCTGAAAATACAGCTTTGCTTAAAATACATATGCACTTAAAGGTGCAAACCACTTTCATGCACAAATGTGCTATGAATCCAAGTATATCATATTCACTAACTATTGTCATAACACAGAAATAAGAAGGTGTCTTAGAGGTAACTGGCTGTCATGCAAAATTTCCAATTTTGCAGCAAAGTGAGAAGTTATTGTCATTTATTTGCTTCTGAGCCTGGTGCTGGGGAACCACGTATAGGCTTTTGTGTGATATACTGCACACTTTGATAATAGCAAATTGCAAAGAATGTCACACACCCAATATAATCAGGTATATTAAGCCCTGATAAAGGATCTCCTAGGGAGCAGAGCATCTCCAGGGTAGAATTACAGTCTGATATGCTGCTGAGTGAGTTTTATTATTAAAATACATGGTAAATTATAGGCCCCATATGCTCTTGATTTCACTGATTTCAAAAATAGAAAGTGAAAGCTCCCAGCTGGGGGCACAGCTGCAGCTAAACTCTAGTAGAAATCATAGCCAGGAGCATCAGTGGTAAATGCAGCAGCCTGCAACTGAAGTGATGGGAGAGTTTCGTTTCTCCTTAGCCTGCAGCTGGATCTTGGGTGGGGGGAGCCTTCCCCAGTGCCTGAAGGGTCAACTGTCTCTTCTGTGAAGCAGATGCAGACATGTTTAGCTGTAAGATTCTCAAATATTGACAGTGCTTAACCAACACTGTATTTCCAGGAGCCTGTTGTTGTTGCTATCTTCTTTCAAAATCATTCAAGCCTGACCACTTAAAAAAAGGCTATGTATGGGCTGTCAGGATGGAGCTGGACTACAGGTTTTGTGACACCATGTGCTGGGGTGAAGAGGAAGGCCAGCTATTGAGGACAGTTGAGGGCAATTTTCATGACCTACAGAAACAGTGAAGGGAAGAATGGAAGTGAAGAGAAGAATGGAAATGAGTCACCACAAGAAGTTTGTACCAAGTGGCTGTGTTGTGCCTTTTGCGCACAAGCCAGCATCTCCCCAAGTAATCTCCTGCTGCTTTCTAGATGCTTCTATGGGAAGGAGGCTATCAT
This sequence comes from Pluvialis apricaria, assembly GCA_017639485.1. Lineage (NCBI taxonomy): Eukaryota > Metazoa > Chordata > Aves > Charadriiformes > Charadriidae > Pluvialis > Pluvialis apricaria. The sequence goes on along the minus strand of CM030007.1, from coordinate 140,071,630 downwards.
ATGTGGGGTACCGGGAGGGACAGCTGTGGAGATCAAGCATCTCCTTTTCCAGCAGAGAACAGCTTGCATTGAGTCATTGTTGCTAATGTGACAGTAGAAAAACTTTCTGTCCTGGTTTGAGGTAAAACAGGACCAATTTTGTTCAGTAAGTTTACATTTTAGCTAGGCCTCTTCCAACTACTGAAATTAACAGCATATTGTGCAGACAGTGTTCGCGCTCTCAGAGTGATAAGACCTATGTTTATAGTTGATGCCAAGGAATGGTATGCAGAGAGGCTCTTGCTTATACTGATTGCTATAGTTACCAAGGGCAGCTAACTTTGTTACTTGCCCCGTTGGAGGGTTGGAAGCGGAAAAGCACAGTGGGGTCCCACCTGCGGGGAGGAGCGGACAGGACAGGTGACCCAAAACTGACCAACAGCATATTCCACCCCATCTGCCTCATGCTCAGTATAAAAGCTGAGGGATCAAAGGGTCAGCCCTCTTCCTTCAATGGCCAACATCTGAGGAGGACTCTGTCTGTTCATCTGCCTTTGATCCCAATCCTGAATGCAGATCCGGAATCCAGTTCCTGTCTGTCACTGAGTCCAGTCTGGGACTTCCCCAGTGCCAGCCAGTGATGTGATTGTCATCCTGGGAGCTTGATATGTTTTTGTATATATTTCATTATTTTCTTTTTATTTTATTATTAATATTTCATTAAAGTAGTTTAGTTCCTTCTAAACTCATAAATCTTTCTCTCTCTCCCCTGCCTCCCTTATTTTTTGAAGAGAGGAAAGGGGGAGCATCTGTCACACGGTGGCCAGTTCGGCCCAAACCACGACACCTGCTGTGCTTGTTTGTGCTTTATTGGGGTTGTTTAAAATTTGTAAAATCCTATAAATATCAGATTCAGCTTCTTTCCAATCTTCTGTACAAAGTGGAAAGCTTTTTTATAAATGGACTTTAAAATGCAAATGTAAAAAGTCCTTTTGCCTCTTCCCTTTCAAAGGAGAGAAAGAACGAAACTGTGAAAAGTGGTTTTAGCCTGTTGGTGAGGCTCTGTGCAGGGTCCGTGTAATGAGAGACTCCAAAGAGAACAGTTTCTACACAGCTGCAGCCTCTTGATCTTTAATGTCTGCAGTGCTCCTGACTTGTACAGCAGGAAAATAAGTAATGCTATCTTGTTTAATCATGCTGTCTCCTACCTTGCTTAGCATTTAGTAACTGGACTGGACCACCTAACTTGAAAACCTGCTTTAAAGGCACCTCTGATGGCAGAAACCCTCGGTTGGGAATTTTTGAAACAAGAGCACCCTCTAATGGAAACGAGAAGGAAAGAGCAACCACAGGCAGCTACAGTAGGAAACATACATTTTCTCTTTGGGTATTTATGCTAAACTTTATGCAAGAATTCCTCTCCTATTCTCAAAGGAATGGTTAAATATTCTGTCTTTTTCAACATAAAACAGAGAAGAATTTTTTTCTCTGCAGATCAAACCTTACAAAAAATAACCACTTTTTACTCAGAGTCCAAAAACACTTCACCAACCTGAAAGCCTAAATAGCCTCTTTGCATCTTCTGGTCTAAGCTGTAAGCTAGCACAGGAGCTCTGGCTGCCGAGGAGGCACAGTCAGATACACAAGTCAACCTTTAGGTTGCTTCTGTTTAGGCTAGCTACTTTTCTTGCTGCAAACTGCATCAGCAGCAAATTGGCTTTTCCTGAGCTGCTGCTGGTGCTCTAAGGGAGCAGTAGTTGGCACACAGTAATTGCTACTCTGTGGGCACTTGTTCTTGCAAAATTAGTCTAAAGAGTTCTTTCATACAAACTAGCATAGGTGCTCAGTGTGAGCTGCAATCAAATTGCACAGACTATGTCAGCAAGCCCTGTCTTACATATCAACAGCAGTGTTTCACAGATTGTGAAAAGCAAACCAGAAAGGCTATGTCACACAACTAGGAGGTCTCCCGATTATTTTGCTGCCTGCCTTTATAAGCTAGATCTCTCCTGATTCTCATACAGAAAATGGATGATGGTGTCCCTGCAAAGAAATAAATTCCAAGAGTGTTTATCAAGTTTCTTGCCTTGGACTTGCTCTTTCTCATCCTCTGTGCCATCATGTGGTTATAGGAGGCTAAGAACTGTGAGAAATGAGTTTGTCACCAGGGCCCTGATTTGTATGTTCTTATAGTATCACAGGACTTTGAAGGGTGCCACTGCTTGCCATTTAATCATCAGCCAATTACATTTTGCCCTGAGCACACATAGGCCTATGTGGTACAAAGGATGTGCAAACCCTACAAAGCCACATCAAACAGAAGGGGTGTGCTATGTCCAGGCATGCCGGCTGCACCTACTCAATGAAACATGCTCAAGCAGCTCCTGAGACAGTTTGGTGAGTCAAATCAGGCCAATAGCATATCCCAGCTGTGTGCATCTTCTGTTTTTCTTGTGTTACCGGTCAATAAAATAACTAACCCTGATTGCCTCAGCATCAAATATTGTGTGTGTAAATCAGTGCTATGTCTGTATCATAGCATCCACATGGAAGCTGATGTAGTATTGTAGTTCAGGCTGCAAAACAGGTTTTCAAGTCCAGTGTTTTCCCTTGCTCCTGAGTTTCTGAAAGGTTCTACTTTCTAGGCTGAAACTTTCCATCACTGAGCTCAGCCAATGGCTTCTGGGAGAAAGTCTGAGGAAAATCCATTCGACCGTTCTGTGAAAGTGGAAAATAAACCAAAACTTCTCCGGAAACTTATTTAGAAATATATTAACTTGCACATCCAGTGAGGAAAACAGAAGCAGAAAAAACAGCTGTGCTTCTATTAGGAAGCTGATTACAAGTTTTTAAGGGCATTTTTCCCCTTTCACTCATACTAGATTTACCCTGGTGTATCTCTTGGGATTTCACTCTTTCTTTGTACTCATTTAGGTGACAATGGAGTTAGGTATTATTTTACCATGGCATCAGAGTTATCTTTTGTGTACTGTGAATGCAAATGTGTTGTTATTTAGAGGAATGTGAGTATCATCACTGCATAAGCAACATGCAAAGTCCCTGCCCTTTGGCCTATGCCATGAGGCGAGGAGCTGCCCTGCTTTGTGACACCACAGATCTGCTGAACAAACTGTCCTGTTGCAAGTGTCATTCAAAACCTGGAAATCCAGAGAAGGCATGAGACAAAAAAAATTAATTCCTCTTGGGTGAATTATATCTAATGCAGAGCTCTCACATGTGATTATGATAACGCAAATATTATTTGGTATGTACTTCCTGCGTTGATTTTTTGTGCACATGCGTGTTATCATTAGGTATTGAGAGACGCAAGAGGCAAATAGATACTCCCATAGAATAATACTGCTTTGTTCACATTTCTACAAATCTCAATAACAGGCATGTATACATGTCCCCTTCTTTTTATCTGTATCTGACTCTGAGCAAAAATTTAATATTCAGTTGACCCTAAACATAAGGGATGAGTTTCCCACACTTTTGTTCTGATCATGGTACCCCTCAAGTTACTCACAAAATGAGGCTGGCAAGTGGCCGTGGTGTAGTCATTTGCTGCAGTGGATGCCGTGGATCAGGTCTCCAGTGAAACTTGACAGGGTAATGCTGATGAATGTCATCAGCTGGAATTCTGGCTTGCTGGTGTGTTTGGGAACTGTGGTGATGGAGGTGACTAATGTGTTGTAGTGTTTCTCAAGCTTTGAGGCTGAACATCCTGAGGAAACTCTGATCTCAGAGCAAACCTGAAGGAAGTGCCTTGTGTATGTTGTGGGAGAGGAAGGCTAGGAGGATGGATGAGAAGGAAAGGATTTTTAGGGGATTTCTAATGCTCAAGACTTGGCAATACCAGATCTTGGGATGAGCTCACATTAATAAACAGAGCTTGGTTTGCTGAGTCTAGAAAGAAACTGACTTAGTGAGAAAGAAATGAAAAAGCTCTTGTGTTATGAGTTTTAAGATGTGCTAGAAGTTTGCATAAAGAAAAAAAAAAACAGGCAAAATGTCACATTTCCACTTTTCCCATTCCAAATTTCCATTTCCTCTTTTTTCTGCTTTTTGTCTTCTAGTCTTTAAACAAATGGGTCTTGTCTAAAGAAGATATTTAGTGTCTTTGACGAGAAACTGTTTCATGAAATCACTCTGTGGAGCTAACCCTTACCACAGGGATCCTGGGCGAGAGCCTTCGGCATGGCTGAGCTCTCTTATCCTATAGACAAACTGAACAGACGAGTGGGCTGTGGCATTTCTGGAACTCTTTCCTGCTTCATTCGGCTGCTTTGGAGTTATCAGCATCCTATGTAATGGGGAGACAGGGGGGATAAAGCACTAGCATTTGATTTGACAGGGGCAAAGAAGTTGCTTGAGCCAGTGAACATGAATTAGGCAAATATTTTTTACACGCTTCCATCATGCACTTCTTTAAGAACATCATCCAACTTACCTCCCAAGAATTTCAAGCCTGGAAATAATGGGAAACGCTGTTGGTCAGGAGAACGATGATATGATGGGAAGGACATGGAGGGCAAGCTTCAGCGTGACCTAGCGCATTAATTGCTCATAGTAGCCACTATGAGTGGCTCCAAGTACAACTGTTTGCCCCCTGACTTGCATGAGCAAGGTGTCACTAATGCTAAAGGGAAGAGTGGGGGAAATAAAGCCCTTCACATGTATTGCCAACACACACAGGCATTCGTATCTGGAAAGTTAAAACGTGGGAGCCCTCCTGTGGTAGTTCTTTAGAAGTTTGTTTTTCACAGGGATAAAAGAGTCACCATAAATTTGTTGAAGTCCAAGCAGACAGCAACATAGTCATAAAAGAAACCTGTATCTGTGTGCAGTGGGTATGACTGTGCATGTATACACAGTTACTAAACGTTAGTAGGCAAGCCAACCTCACATTGCTTGTGCTGGGCACATCACAAAACCAACCAGCCCCATGGTTAACCTGACAACCCTATGACAACTCATCAAATTAAGCTTAACCTTGAACATTGAAGCCATTTGCACCTGAGTGAGTCTGACATGCTGATTGCAAGCACAGAGCCACTGCTGCTGTTCATTCGAAAGGTTTGAGGGTAAGGCATATTCTCTGTGCACCCGGAGTGTCAAGGTGAACCAGCCAGCAGAGGAAGGCTGAATGCTATATATGAAGTTATGCGCGTGCAGAAGTCTGGCCTGAAGCCGATGCAGGACTTATATGAAGCCTCTAAGAGAGCCAGATGGCCTGACTGGGCCTGAAACCATCCCAAACTGCTGGTGGTGAATTTGCAGATCAGGCTGAGAAGTTACAGGAGAGCATACAGGGCGAGCGCCACCGGCAGTGGTCAGTGCTGTCTGGCAACTCTCTCCATGAGGGGACTGCCAAAGCAAAACTCCCTTTGGGGTTCAGGGATTGCCACCCACCCATCCAGTTCACTCAGCACTCACCAGATTTACAGCTGGGATAATTATCCATCAAGCTGCACAGAGTCATCGGACAGGGAGCTCTTGGGTGTTTTGTTCTCTGCTGAATTCACAGTGGCTGTTTTTGTCACAGCTCCTGGTGTTACGGTGTTCTTCTGGGGTTTGCACTGGACACTTACACCTCTGGGCACCCTGGGTCAATCATATTTGTCATCTGAGGGTACAGAAGAATAATCCCACAATAAATACTCTTTTCTCAGTATTTGTGAGCAGAGGGAGGGCAAGACTGACTCTTTTGGGTGCATCACACATTTAAAACCACATGAGCTGGTCATGAATCCACTCTATAAGGATAATGGCTTCATGCCTGTATTGGTATGCACAAACTACTGTAATGGCTATATCCTATCAATGACGTGTTTTAACTGAAACCGACATTTATTAATTATTGATATTTCACTAAGAAGAAGACTTCAAAAGCATCTCTCTAAAGTCAGAAAAGACAGGAATTTTGGAAAAATTATGTTCAAAGTTACAAAACTGTTAAATTTTAATGAACAAACAAAAAGCTTTTTGAACAGAAATAACACATATTGCCACATACTGAAAATGTATGCACTGGTTAACCAGCACCCACTTTTATGCAGGTTCCAGACCATGTTCTGAAACTCACTTGGTTAAGGCAGAGCTTAAATAAATTCGAGTTTGCTTATTCAAGGTAGCAGCATCCAAAGGACTGAACCTTAGTGCAACTATTGCATAAGAGGCTGTGTCCAGGAATTTTAATATGAAGGATCTGCTGTTGTCTTAGATGCTCGAAATAAGAACAGGGATGATGATGCTTTAAGTGACCAATTATCTTTATGGAACAAAGCTGTATAATAGCATAAGTGTAATCAAAAGTATTGATCACTCACTTTTGTTACCAAATGAATGTCCTTTTTATTGTCTATTGTAGCCTTTAGAACCATAGAATCATAGAATAGAGTTAGAAGGGAACTTAAAGATCATCTAGTTCCAACCTCCTTGCCATGGATTGGGAGGGACACCTACCACTAGACCAGGATGCTCAAAGCCCTATCTAACCTGGCCTTGAACACTTCCAGGGATGGGACATCCACAACTTCCCTAGGCAACCTGTTCCACTGTCTCACCACCCTCAGAGTAAAGAACATCTTCTTAATATGTAATTTAAATCTACCCTTTTTCTGTTTAAAACCATTACCCCTCATCCTATCACTATACTCCCTGATAAAGAGTCCCTCCTCTTCTTTCCTGGTGACCACCTTTGTGTACTGGAAGGCTGCTATAAGATCTCCCTGAACCCTTCTCTTCTCCAGGCTGAATGCACTTTTTTCAATGCACTCATTTTACAGTAGAGGCTGACACCCTCCAGTTTCTCATGTGTCTTCTTGGTAGTGAGGTTCAATATGACATATTTACATCTGATATTGCGCTTTTTTTTAACAGAAGTTGCTATGTCCTAGTATTTGCTGCATTTGTTAAGAGAAATATTTTTATGTATAAGAGTATTTTATGTGCACTTACGAAGACCAAGAAGAAAGCCTGTGGACACTTGCTAAAGTGCTTTCTAAGGCCAAGAAAAGACTCTGTAGAAAACTAGCTGTCTCTAAAATGCTGAAACAATGGGAATTCATACCATTTCCCTTCTTAAATCAATGTCATCTCTGAAATACAGCTATATAAAAATTTCCAGGCCATATAAAATGTCAGGTGTTCAAGTATTTTGCATGCTAGCATAAAAAAGTCAAAATCTAAATTCTTTTCAAAATGATTAAAATTCTTGAATATTTTATTTGGGATACCTAAGCATTCCTGCTAGGGCTAACAGGCTTTCTGACTGCTTGACTCACTTAGGCCAGTCAGATGGCTAGCAAGGCAGGGTGTCTGAAGAAAGCAAGCAGATCAGGTGATTTGATTATTACCAATCAAGACCCTATTACCTGGTGATCAGATCCATGTGTGAACTAATAAATTATCTAAGGAGGCCATTGCAAGACATTTAAATGTCTGTCTAACTCTAACCATGTGCAAAGTGTGTTGGTGATGGGAATAGAGGGATGATTTAAAGTGAAGGTTTAAATGTTTTGACTGACTGAGGGTCAGATGACCTCAGATTTTAATCTTCTATTTAATATGATAACATAAGGCCTTTTTACATTGCAAAATGATAGTCCCTGGTTGTGATCAACAAAGGTTTTGCCATATTCTTTGGTATCATTAGCCCCAACGATCTTCTGTGAGTTGCAGCTGCAGAAGCTTGAGGCATCTCGCATGGCTTAGCACTGTCGTGTTCCCTTACTTACCTCCTGGACACCTGACTCCATCAGACAAATGGATAGAAACCATAATTTTGGTGTGCAGCACTAAATTATGACAGTTAAGTAGAACTATTTCTCTAATCTTAGGCGCTGTGTTAAAGGATATAAAATTTAATTCAGCCATAGAGAAATGTTTTGGAAGACATTTTAATCTCTCTGGGTTAATAAATTTGCATCTTTGTTAAAGCTAATTGTGAAAATCAGTGAAAGTAAGGTTTTGGCTGTTGTGGATAAATACATGCACAAATATATACGTACAGATACATAAGTAAAAATCTCTCTAATGCTGTTTTCTTTTACTTATATTTCAATTTTTCTTCCTTTATGCCTTACTTTGCTCTTATGCAAACATATCTGGAAGAGAAGTTCATGCATGAGGACACCACATGGGAAAGGCCTAGGGACCACTGATGTTTCACTGTCAGAGGCTTCAGTGAAACTTAACTAATGCTTAAGTGTCCGCTGCTGAGGAATGAATCTGATCCATAGCCAACTACTGGTAAGTCTTGGTATTTTGAGACTGGCAACAGCTGGCAAGTTAACAGTCACCTACTGTGCAAGCTGAGGACGTTTTTTTCCCAAGCAAAGTTTCACAGGGCTTCCTATTCTGAATTCACACATGCTAATAATGTAATTACACATCTTGTTTGTTGCCACTGCCTAATTATAAAATGTAATTTTCCTCTCCTAACAGAGAGGAGGAAGTATAAATATTTTTATAAACATAAATCTTGATGATGAAGATTAATATTTACAGAATTAGGGCTGATGATGCTGTTGTGTAAGAACAATTTCCCATAAAAAAAAAAAAAAACCAGTAAACTAAAATGGAAGACTGGGATGTGCTGTAACATTATGAAAATAAAGGAAATCCTTTGAGGAGACTAATGATTCTGAAGGGGTTTGGCATAAGTCAGACCAGGACTGGTCCTGATTCTCTTGTCCAGGCAAAATTCTTTCTGGAAAGGCTTTTTTCCAGATAAGCTGTTTAAAAAGTCTTCTAAAACTGTGGGGTTTTCTGTCAATTTTTTATGATTCCAAAACGAAAATGAAATTAAATGAAAAACTGAAAATGCCAAAGCTAAGTCTTAAAAAAAGTGTAAGCCAGTTTTTCCTTCCATGCAATATGTTGCAGTGACTGACATTTGACAAACGCTCTTTCTGATTTGCATAGTGTCACCTCCTTCTCACCTTTCATGGATAATTGTAAAACGAAACCCTGCCTTATAATTTTATCAGGGAATAATTACTCCATTGGTATAACTGTGATCAGACATGACCTTGTTAACTGCAGAATAAAACAAGAAAAAGTCATTTGACTTCCAAAAGAAGAAGCTGTCATGCTCATGCAAGTATCTTTAATAATATTTACTCAGAAATGTACGTACTGGCAAAGAAAAATATAAAATATTTTTGTTTCTGCATGTTTGTCCCAGCATGAAAGTCCCTCTTTAATTACTTGCTAGCTCCCTGCCAAAAATGGGGAGGAGGGCGGGGGAGCAGGCACGTGGGAGAGAGCTATTTTAAGAAATAAGAAAAAAATTTCAAGGCTCTTTTCCTATTGTTGTTTTGCAGTTATTTTGCTCCTTGAGAGATTCCAAGGTAGGAATGGCTCTTTGCCATTCTTCACAAGTTGGGTATTGAGTGTGTATGTACAGCAACCACTGCTGCTGCGGCAAGGTGTCTCACCGCAGCTATAGCCTTGTCCTTCCTTCTCTTTCTTTGCTGTTGCATGCTCCTGGAGCCTTCGGAAAGCTGAATGGTCTTTCTCCTACAGTCTGTGCTAAATCACCACGGCTGAGCAGATACTGCAAACCCCCTCAGTGCCACCAAAACTTCAAGACCTTAGATCTTTTTGAGTTTCAGTAACGGCCTGTTCCCTTTAAGGTGGTTTTGACAGGCTGCATATTGCTTCTTTTTGTACAACTTGTACTTTTAGAAGTAGTAAGGTATTTGTGGGTGTCTGGTGAAGGGATCTCAAAATCCCAGCCAGAATGTAAACAGAATACAGTTCTTCAATAAAATTCAATAAATATTGGCCAATATAAACCTGCAAAAATCAGACCGTGCCATGCAACATTAAACCTTGGGAACTGTTGAAATCCCTCACCTCAAGTCTTTTTGAAAAGCACCAGAAAATGTATGGTATAATGTACACAAATTCACAGACACTGTGTTAAGATGGTGCGTAGAGGCCAATTAGTGTACTTGCTCCGTATTTTAGGGAGCAACTTTTGAATCTGTCTGTGTGTTGTTTAGAAGATGAGGTCTCTAAACCCCAAATCTATTGTCGACAGTGTTTTCTTTGGAGAATATACTGCCTTGGCTGAATTTGGAACTGCTCCCAAATTCAGCTTAGTGCTCACTTCCTGATAAATGGTAGGAGAAAATTTAGACCAGCTAACATAAATATTAGCATCTGTGTCCATAGAGAGAAGGTACTTATAATAATACTGGGTGGACATCACTTAAAGAATTGTCTAGGCCACTTAAATACTAGAATCCACTGCTCTTTATTTATACAGCGCTGACAGATGGCTCGTCTGAAAAATCCAGCTAGGCTGTAGGGCAGCACTGCTCTAATGGCACTTGTTTAGGTCCAGACCAAAAGTATGCTTCGCCCAGACCCCACAGAGACCTTATAAATATGATGCATCCAAAATTCCTGTGGGAAAGCTTGCACTTCTGATTATATTCTTTTTTTTTTTTTTTAAGGAGCAGATTGCGGTGCACTGATAGGGTCCCCAGCTGGGGAGGAGGTATGCAGGGGCAGGCAGAGCGGGGGATGACACTGGCCTTCCTTCTGAGAAAACTTTAACAGCAACTACTGGACACTGATAGGACTACCCATCAGATAGTGCTAAGATCTAAATGAGTAGCTTTGACTTCTGAAGAGAAATGTGACTGCACCAATGCTCCCAAGTCACTGCTGAAAAAGCCATCAGGGAGCAACTTCTGCACATTGGGAAGTGCTAAGTTAGAGGGACTGGGGAAATAAAAAAGAATAAAATATAGGCATCATCTGTCAGAGAACAAGAAGAATTTCTTCCTTCAAGTAGCATTTGGATGGCCTTGACAGCAGCATCCTCACAACATGCACAACTTGTATCTCTACTGTCTTGCAGCAGTGCTTGCACTTCTGTCCACATCTCTCCCTCCATGCTCATGATATCACCATCTGGATGGCGCAGGATGTTGGAGCTGCGGCAGAGGAGGGGAATGTGGCAATGTCATAGAGAGGTGGGCTTAAGTTCCTGGCTGCATGGAGGAAGGACAGAGCAAGCTGTTTGGAGGGTTTGGCCTGTGGCAGGAAGGATGTCAAAAAACCTGGACCTGACCTCCATGGCCACTGGGCTCATTTGGACTATTGTGTATCTTTTCTCCTTTAGCCATTCTGTACACCTTCCTATGGACGCTCTCTGTAGTTGAGTTTTACAGGAAAAGCTGCACTTGTACCATGAAAAGGAATGCCTGTGATATCTGGCCATCACACGATGGCCTTCCAGTTGTCGTGACAGAAAGACATAAAACACAGGATATATGTGTAGAAACTACATGGAATAGTTTTTTTTCAGCCCGGAAAAGAGATAATGGGAAAGGAGGTGGAGGTACTACAGGAAAAATACCTGTTTAATGGTGGCAGAAAAGGAGGTAATTCTGAAATTATTATTTGTTATTTCTCATAGTACATAGTAGGGAACACCCAAGGAAATTAGCAGGCCTAAGGGCCAAAGCAAACAAAAGAAAATGCTCCTTTACAAAGAGCATAAATTGTGGAATGCATTGACACAGGATGTTGTGAAGACCAAAAGTATAGTTTGGTTAAAAATGAAACTAGATAAGTTCATGGAGAATAAATCCCTAAAGACTAATTTAATTGGTGTCTTTAACCTTCTACTGAGGAAGCCCTTAACATAACTCCTGCTCTAGGCTGCAAAACTTCGGCAGGGTAAGGGTTATCTCCATCCTTGCTCTGGTCTAAGACTTTTTTCCAAAGCCTTTACTTTGCAGCACTGTCAGAAACAGGACAGGGGTCGAGCTGGACATTTGGTTTCAGTGTCACAGTTTGGTTTCAAGACACAGTAAGTTGTGACTTGAGAGTGGAGTTAGAGGTATTTCTACAGGACAGGCCATGTGGTGAGTAATTAGAGAGAACCCAGGGTCTGTGCTTTCAGGTCAGGACACCATCTGTGAAGCATTTCCAGCCTCATCACTGGTCTGGTGCTCAGGAGTCTGCTAGGGTGAAAGGTAGACAGTGCTGTGGCAGGAAAACCGAAGCTGGAGTCCAGGTCTCCAAACATAAAACAGACAGCTAATTCACATTGACTTCAGAATGAAACAATTAAGTTACTAAGTACTAGAGACCCACATCTGGGCTCTGATGTTTTTTATTTGCATTTCTTTAACCATCTTTAACTTTTTGATACAATTTTATAGTGAGGGAAAGAAAAATAAAGGGAATTTCTTCTCTCTCTCTTTTTTTTTTTTTTATTTTCCATTTACAACCAAGCAGATGTTTCCTGTTTTTTTAAGGAAGGATCCACACATAAAAATGACTTGGGCAGATGTTTTTCTGGACTTTTCTGTAGTCAGATTTTTTTTCCCTTACCTACAACTTTTTCATTCATTTAATGCCGCAGGGATGATACAATGGAGGACACTGGTAAGCGAAGGTGAAAATAAGTTGTAGTGGTGCCTCTGCTTACTATTTTCACTCATCTGTTTGTGTTTTGATATGCAAATCAAAGATAGGGGACAAGAAAGTGTCTTGGAAATGTTTTAGTTCCCTGGAAGTTTTATCATGTCTGATAGGAATTTGAGAAGTTGTGACTCTTATCCAGTATTTCCAGACACCCTGGGGGCTGGTCAGAATTATTCTAGGTAAACTAATAGACATCTGGCACACCCATTCCATCAGGCAGACCATATGCACATGGAGTAGGGACCACTCTCACCAAAACCTGCTGTGATGCACCTCATAATTTTCAGGGCTTAAATGCCTTGAATGCCTTTCAATGCCTTCAGAATGGAATAAAGAGGAAGGGACCAGAGGAATGGGTGATCCTGTGGGGACCCACGGGAGGCACTAGTGGAATGACTGTTAGATCAGTCTAAGGCAGTAAATGAAACAGCAAGCAGGAGTCATAGAATCATACAGTCACAGAATCTTTTAGGTTGGAAATCACCTTTAAGATCATCAAGTTCACCTGTAAGATCATCAAGTTCAACTGTAAACCTAGCACTGCCAAATCCACCACTAAACCATGTCCGTAAGTGCCACATTTGCACGTCTTTTTAAATACCTCCAAGGATGGTGATCCAACCACTTCCCTGGGCAGACTGTTTCAATTATTAGTAAATCTTTTGGTGAAGAATTTTCCTAATATCCAATCTAAACCTCCCATGGCACAACTTGAGGTCATTTCTTCTTGTCCTATTTCTTGTTACTTGGAAAAACAGACCGACCCCCACCTCACTACAACCTCCTTTCAGGTAGTTTTAGAGAGTGATAAGGTCTCCTCTCAGCCTCCTTTACTGCAGGCTAAACAACCCTCAACCAGTCCTCATAAGTCTTGTTCTCCAGATCACTCACCAGTTTTGTTGCCCTTCTTTGGATGTGCTCCAGCACTTCAACATATTTACCGTAGCAAGGGGCCCAAAACTGAACATGTGTGTGTTCAAAGTGTTGCCTCACCAGTGCTGAGTACAGGAGGACAATCACTTCCCTAGTCCTGCTGGCCACAGTATTTTTGATACAAGCCAGGATATTATTGACCTTCTTGGCCACCTGGGCACATTGCTGCCTCATATTCAGCCAGCTGTCAACCAACACCTCCAGGTCCTTTTCCACCAGGCAGCTTTCCAGTGCTCCTCCCCAAGCCTGTAGTGCTGCATGGGGTTGTTGTGACCAAAGTGTAGGACCCAGCACGCAGCCTTGTTGAACCTCATACAATTGGCTTCGGCCCATTGATCCAGCCTGTCCAGATCCCTCTGTAGAGCCTTCCTACCCTCAAGCAGATTGACATTCCTGCCCACCTTGGTGTCATCTGCAAACTTACTCTGAGGGTACACTCAATCCCCTCACCCATATAATTGATAAAGATATTAAACAGAACTTGCCCCAATACTGAGCCCTGGGGAACACCACCTGTGATGGGCTGCCAACTGAATTCAACTCCGTTCACCACAACTCTTTAGGCTTGTCCGTCCAGCCAGTTTTTTACACAGCAAAGTGTACACCCATCCAAGCCATGAGCAGCCAGTTTCTCCAGGAGAATGCTGTGGTAAGCAGTGTCAAAGGTTTTACTAAAGTCTGGATAGGCAACATGCACAGCCTTTCCCTCATCCACTAAGCAGGCCACCTTGTCATAGAAGGAGACCTAGTTTGACAAGTAGGACTTGCCTTTCATAAACCCATGCTGACTGGGCCTGATCACCTCGTTGTCCTGTATGCGCCATGTGATGGCACTCAAGATGATCTGTTCCATAACCTTCCCCGGCACTGAAGTCAGACTGGCCTGTAGTTCCTTGCATCTTTCTTCCAGCCTTTCTTGTAGATAGGTGTCACATTTGCTAATCTCCAGTCAATTGGGACCTCTCTGGTTAGCCTGGACTGCTGATAAATGATGGAAAGTGGCTTGGTGAGCACTTCCACCAGCTCCCTCAGTACCTTTGGGTAGATCCCATCCGGCCCCATAGACTTGTGTGTGTCTAAGTGCTGTAGCACATAACTAACATTTTTCCTTTGGATTATGGGGTATTCATTCTGCTCCCTGTCCCTGTCTTCAAGCTCAGAGGGCTGGGTACCAGGAGAACAACTGGTCTTACTTTTAAAGACTAAGGCAAAGGAGGCATTAAGTACCTCAGCCTTTTCCTCATCCTTTGTCACTAAGTTTCCCACCACATCCAATAAAGGACAGAGATTCTCCTTAGCTGTCCTTTTGTTACTAATGTATTTATAGAAACATTTTTTTATGGCAGTATCCAGACAAAGTTCTAGTTGGGCTTTGGCCCTTCTAATTTTCTTCCTGCATAACCTCGTGACATCCTTGTAGTCCTTCTGAGTTGCCTGTCTCTTCTTCCAAAGGTCATAACCACTTTTTTTCTCCCGAGTTCCAGCCAAAGCTCTCTGTTCAGCCAGGATGGTCGTCTTCCCCTCTGGCTCATCTTTCAGCACATGGGGATGGCCTGCTCCTGTACTTTTAAGGCTTCCTTCTTGAGAAACATTCAGGATTTCTGGACTCCTTTGCTCTTCAAGACTGCCTCCCAAGGGACTCTGTCAACCAGACCCCAAACAGGCTAAAGTCTGCCTTCTGGAAGTCCAAAGTAGCAGTTTTGCTGACTCCCCTCCTTACTTCTCCAAGAATTGAAAACTCTTTCTTTTTTGTGATCTCTACACCCAAGACAGCCTCCAATGATCACATCACCCACAAATCCTTCTCTGTTCACAAACAGGTCCGGCAGGGCAGGGCGCCTTCCCCAGTTGGCTCAGTCACCAGCTGTGTCATGCAGTTATCTTCCATACTCTCCAGGAACCTCCTAGACTGTTTCCTCTCTGCTGTATTGTATTTCCAGTAAACAACTGGTAAGTTGAAGTCCCCCATGAGAACAAGGGCTAGTGACTGTGAGACTTGTCCCAGCCGCTTATAGACTACTTCATCTACCTCTTGATCCTGGATGGGCAGTTTATAACAGACTCCCATCATGATATCTGCCTTGTTGGCCTTTCCCCCTGATTCTTACCCATAAACACTTGACCTTATTGTCATCATCATTAAGCTCTAGGCAATTAAAGCACTCCTTAACATGCAGGACTACCCCACCACCTCTCCTTCCTTGCCTCTCCTTCCTTGCCTATCCTTTCTGAAGAATTTATAATCATCCACACATTGTCCTCTGTCAGCTGAATTTCTCCACATTGCACACTCTGTTGTGACTCCCTGAGTCTGCTAGCTATTGCTGCTAGTGTTTCAGTTTCTGTGGGAGAAACTCTCTTGTATGTCCTTCTTTAGGTTTAACGTGTTCCCAACTGATCTTCCACTCTGTGAACAAACCACTACTTCATGTGTCTTTCAAGAGAAAAGAAGCAATTATCAGATATCAACATTTAGTTGTTCCTTCTTTACAGTTAAAAGAAAGACTCCAAGGATTTTACATGCGAACAGTAACAAATGCAATCTGGGAAAGGATGAAATGAGACTGAAACAAGCTAAAGAATATTTCAGAGGCAAATGGAGATACTAGTTCGTGTATTTTCAAGTCAGTCCCTCAGTGTAACTGGCAGAAAATATCAAAATTCACTGTAAATATTTTCAGTGTTTCCTTCTTGCCTCTTCCTCTAAACACAGCATACATCAACTTTCAGAAGTTATAATGATGGTTCAACAGCTATAGGCTAGATCTTCAGCTATGGTGAGTCAGAGCACTTAGATTGAATCAGTGGAGGTACAGCCATAAAAACCAGCTGAATATCTGGCCCACCATAAAATGCATCAGGGAAGTCAACTGAAGTGACAAAATAAGTTCTAGTTACATCTCGCTACAACATCCCAGTGATGAGAATTTTCAATGCTACAGCTCATCCCTAGTCATTGCAACTGCTGTTCTGTATTTTCCCCTTAAGCTGCTCTGTACTGCCACGCAAGTAAGATGACTTTAGCTCTTTCATGCAGAATCAATAAATTGCTTGTACCAACACTGGTCATGAAATGACTATCATAGAATCATAGAATGGTTTAGGTTGGAAGGGACCTTGAAGATCATCGAGTTCCAACCCCCCTGCCACAGGCAGGGATACCTCTCACTAGACCAGGTTGCCCAAGGCCACGTCCAGCCTGGCCTTGAACACCTCCAGGGATGGGGCTTCAACAACCTCTCTGGGCAACCTGTTCCAGTGCCTCACCACCCTTAAAGTGAAAAACTTCTTCCTATTGTTTAATCTAAACCTGCCCTCTTCCAGCTTAAAGCCGTTCCCCCTCGTCCTATCACTACATGCCCTAGTAAAAAGTCCTTCCCCAGCTCTCCTGTAGGCCCCCTTTAGGTACTGGAAGGCCGCAATAAGATCTCCCCGGAGCCTTCTCTTCTCCAGGCTGAACAGCCCCAACTCTCTCAGCCTCTCCTCATAGGAGAGGTGCTCCAGCCCTCTGATCATCCTCGTGGCTCTCCTCTGGATGCGCTCCAGCAGGTCCATGTCCTTCTTATGTTGGGGACTCCACAGCTGGATGCAGTACTCCAGGTGGGGTCTCACGAGAGCGGAGTAGAGGGGCAGAATCACCTCCCTTGACCTGCTGGCCACACTTCTTTTGATGCAGCCCAGGATACGGTTGGCCTTCTGGGCTGCGATCGCACACTGCTTGCTCATGTCAAGCTTCTCATCAATCATCACCCCCAGGTCCTTCTCCACAGGGCTGCTCTCCAGCCATTCTCCGCCGAGCCTGTATTTGTGCTTGGGATTGCCCCGACCCAGATGTAGGACCTTGCACTTGGCCTTGTTGAACTGCATGAGGTTGGCTTGGGCCCACCTCTCCAGCTTGTCCAGGTCCCTCTGGATGGCATCCCTCCCCTCCAGCGTGTCTGCCTCGCCAAACAGCTTGGTATCATCAGCAAACTTGCTGAGGGTGCACTCTACCCCACTGTCCATGTCGCTAACAAAGATGTTGAACAGTACGGGTCCCAGTACCGACCCCTGAGGAACGCCACTCGTCACTGCTTTCCACTTGGACACCGAGCCGTTGACCGCAACCCTTTGAGTGCGACCATCCAGCCAGTTCTTTATCCACCGAGTGGTCCATTTATCGAATCCATGTCTCTTCAATTTAGAGACCAGGATATCGTGTGGGACAGTGTCAAACGCTTTGCACAAGTCCAGGTAGATGACATCAGCAGATCTTCCCTTGTCCACTGCCACTGTAACCCCTTCATAGAAGGCCACCAAATTTGTCAGGCATGACTTGCCCTTGGTGAAGCCATGTTGGCTCTCGCCAATCACCTCCTTGTTTTCTGTGTGCCTCAGCAGAGATTCCAGGAGGATCTGCTCCATGATCTTGCCAGGCACAGAGGTGAGACTGACTGGCCTGTAGTTCCCCGGGTCTTCCTTGTTTCCCTTTTTGAAAATAGGGGTTATGTTTCCCCTTTTCCAGTCGGCAGGAACCTCACCAGACTGCCACGACTTCTCAAATATGATGGCTAGTGGCTTCGCAACTTGATCTGCCAGTTCCCTCAGGACCCGCGGATGTATCTCATCAGGTCCCATGGACTTGTGCACCTTCAGGTTCCTCAGGTGGTCTCTCACTTTATCTTCATCTACAGTGGGCGGTGCTCCGTTTTCCCAATCCTCTCCTTTGCAATCTGCGTCTTGGGCAGTGCGGCTGCTGTCCTTGTCTGTGAAGACTGAGGCAAAAAAGTCATTGAGTACCTCAGCTCTGTCGCTGTCCCAGGTAACCAGTTCTTGCGTATCCTTCCGGAGAGGGCCTACATTTTCCCTAGTCTTTCTTTTCTCGCTGATATACCTATAGAAGGATTTTTTGTTTGTCTTAATGTCCCTGGCCAGATTTAGTTCTAGCTAGGCTTTAGCTTGTCTAACCCGCTCTCTAGCTGCTCGAACGATTCCTCTGTAATCCTCCCAGGCTACCCGGCCCTGTCTCCACTCCCTGTAGGCCTCCTTTTTTCTTTTGGTCACTTCCAGGAGCTCCTTGTTCATCCACGCAGGCCTCCTGGCTTTTCTGCCTGCCTTCCTCTTTGTAGGAATGCATTGCTGCTGTGCTTGGAGGAGGTGGTCCTTGAATATTAACCAACTTTCTTGGACCCCTCTTCCTTCCAGCGCTTCATCCCACGGCACCATACCAAGCAGATTCTTCAAGAGGCCAAAGTCGGCTCTCCTGAAGTCCAGGGTCATCAGCCTGCTGCGCACCTTCTTTGTTGCCTTGAGGATTTCAAACTCAACCATTTTCAAACTCAACCATTTCGTGGTCACTGCAGCCCAGGCTACCCTTGAGTTTGACCCTGTCAACCAGCCCCTCCTTGTTGGTAAGAACAAGGTCCAGCACGGCTCCTCTCCTTGTCGGCTCCTCAACCACTTGGAGAAGGAAGTTGTCCTCAATGCAATCCAGGAACCTCCTGGATTGCCTGTGCCTGGCTGTGTTATCCTTCCAACTGATGTCAGGGTGGTTGAAGTCACCCATGAGAACCAAGGTCTGTGAACGTGATGCCGCCCTTATCTGTCTATAGAGGGCTTCATCCACTTGGTCTTCCTGGTCGGGTGGCCTGTAGCATACCCCCACTGTAACGTCCCCTGCTCCCGATTTCCCTGTAATCTTGACCCATAGGCTCTCAGTTGGCTCGGTATCCTCCCCCAGGTTGAGCTCCAT
The DNA here is from genome assembly GCA_017639485.1 of Pluvialis apricaria. Lineage (NCBI taxonomy): Eukaryota > Metazoa > Chordata > Aves > Charadriiformes > Charadriidae > Pluvialis > Pluvialis apricaria. The sequence continues at coordinate 140,052,528 of CM030007.1, read as the reverse complement.
ACATTCCAGCTGCTCATCAACATATAAGGCAACACCGCCTCCTCGTTTCCCTTGCCTGTCTCTCCTGAAGAGCCTGTACCCTTTCATGCCGACGCTCCAGTCATAGGAGTCGTCCCACCAAGTTTCTACGATGCCGTAGATGACTATGACATGATGACTATGGGCCATGAAATGTTTTTCTGACTTTATTTTATGATACATCAAAAGTATTTCCAAAATTAATCAGGTCATAAGGCAGAGATAGTTACATATTTACAAAAGTTTGGGCAAACCTGCAGGCCTAAATGTATTTTTGGTGAGTAGTCACCCTCATCTATCCAAACAGCCAGCAGCAAAAGCAGTGACTGAAGAAAAGAGGAAAATTTTTTAAGCTTCCTGGAAGCAGTAAGAACTGTAAGTGATATAGTGGTGGTTCTCCTACTGAGGAACAGAAAGTCACTAAATATTTTGTAAGGACGAAGAGCAGCTAACTCCTCTTTCAGGAGAAAACTGCAGTTTGGAGAAGGTTTGCAATTCAGAAGGAATTGCAGTTTGCAAAGATCTTCCCTGAGCAGGTCTCTTGGGGTAGATAACAGAGCCTCAGAAATTGACACCAACAGTCTTTGAGGAAGATTGGGAGTTGGGTTAGATGACCTTTAAAGGTCCCTTCCAACCCAAACTGTTCTATGATTCCATGATTCTATGATTCTGAGATTACTGTTATCGCAGAAGGGGGTTGGCAGCCAGCTGCCCACATAGTTTTCCCACCAAGAAATCAGAGAGAGACTTTAAAATAGTATGCATTGCTCAGAGAAGCACATTTATTTATTATTTTTGGTAAGTTCTGGTTTTGCTTGCTTTGCCTCCAAGTATTTTTTTGAAGTTTATTTAGTTTGAAGTAAAAGTAAATGAGACAGTGAGTTTCATCTAATTTTCTAAGATTTTGAGTGGAGCTCAGAAGCTGTTTGCTAATGATTGCTACAATGAGCTCTTGATGATACCACATAAACTTGGTAGAATGGCTATAAGTGAGCTCCGTATCTGTTTAATTTTATTAATGCGTAAAATCACTTGCATAAACTTTACCTATCTACAAGTATATCTAACCCACAGAATCACAGAACTACTGATAGTGGGAGGGACCTCTGGAGACCATCTAGTCCAACCTCCTGCTCAAAGCAGGGTCATCTGGATAAGGTTGCCCAGGAACATGCTGAGCCATGTTTTGAATATTCTCAAGGATGGAGACTCTCTGGGAAATCTGTGCCAGTGCTCAATCACTCTTGCAGTAAAAAATGTTTTTGTCTTGTGGGGTTTTTTTCATATTGCAATTTGTGTCTATTGCCTCTTACCCATTACTGGACACCCCTGAGAACAGTCTGGTTCCACCTCCTATCAGGTATTTATGCACATTGACAAGTTCCCCTGGAGCCTGCTCTTGTTCAGGCTAAACACCCCAGCTCTCTCAGCCTCTCCTTGTATGACAGATATTCCAGTCTCTTAATCATCTTTGTGGCCCTCTACTGGACTTGCTCCAATACAGCCATGTCTCTTTCGTGATGGGGAGCCAAGCACTGGGCACAGCACTCCACAAGTGGCCTCACCAGTGCTAAGTAGAGGGGACAGATCACCTCTCTTGACATGCTGGCAACGCTTCTCCTAATGCAGCTCAGGATATTGCTGCCCTCCATTGCTGCAAATGTGCGTTGCTGGCTTATGTTCAAATAGTCAAGCATGACCCCCAAACCCTTTTCTACAAAGCTGCTTTTGATTTGGTCAGTCCACAGCCTGAACTGGTGCATGGGGTCATTCCTCCTCAGGTGCAGGACTTTGCAATTCCCTTTGTTAAACTTTACCAGATTCTTGTCAGCCCACTTCTCCAGCCTGTTAAGGTCCCTCTGGACATTAGCATAATCATTTGGTGTATCAGCCACTCCTCCCAGTTTTGGAACAACTGCAAACTTGGTGAGGGTGTACTCTGCCCCATCATCCAGGCCATCAATGAAGATACTGAACAGTACTGGATCCAGTATCAATCCCCAGGTTACACCACTAGCTTCCAGTTGGATTTTGTGCCACTCATAAAAACACTTTGAGCTCTGTAGTTCATCAGTTTTTAATTCACTTCACTGTCCACTGACCTAACCTGTCTGTTGAGGAAATTACTCCACCCACCAGGAATTATGCCACAGTCAACACGCTTGGTCCATGTTGAGGGAATTATGCCACCTGCAGTAATTACACCACTGTCACCAAGGCTTGGCCCTAGGTTCCTGCTCAAAAAGATGAATTGCCAATCTGCTGAGTAAACAAGTGGTTACATGCAGAGCAGCTCAAAATGGGTGCCTCTGAAGAGGGACCCAAAACAAAGAAATCTCTGGGCAATTGTAACCTTACAATCTAAATTCCTCACCCCTCATGTGACTGTTCTGACCAGTAGTAATATTAGGGTCTGGTGTCTTCCCATTCTTCATTGGGTCCCTTCATTGTCTCTAGGAGGGCTGTTCCTTCTTTCATCTCTAAGGTTGCTGCACCAGCTGACAATTGTAGCAGCCTTCCCTACCATCCCGCTCAAACTGACTCTGGGGCCTTCTTTTTCTTTCCTGAGTAAAAGTTCAGCATATCTGGGTGAACGTTCAAAGCTCGTGACCTGAGGCTTCAGCAAATTTAGGTATTAATGCTAAGCAAATTATGCTAAGCAAATTCTATACAAGTAGTATACCAAATTGCACAACACTCTTTGTTCATGAGCATGTTATGGGAAATAGTGTTGACATCATCTGGAGGAACATCTTCACCTAGGAAAATTCCATGGTATTAAAAGGACCGAGGGCCATTGCAACACCCAAAATGTCTCTTGTTCTCTTTCCATGAAACATTATTTGGGTGGGTTTGAATCTTTTGTAGTGAATTGCTTGGCTTAGTTAGGACCGTTAAAATGTTTTATGGCCTGTGGAATGTGGGTATTTGTGATGCAGCTTTCACAGAATTTAGCTGCATGCAGTTCAGGGAGCAGGCAGATATATGCTATCCCTTTCCAGGAGAAGTACTCCTTTGATAACAATTCTGGATAATTTAGAGGTGGTGTTGATACACCATTGCTTATGGGTATTCTGTTTCTGCAATAAGATGTGGATATGTCTTCCATAAAAAAGATGTACAAATTCTACAATTTATTTTTTTTCTAACAAAATGCAACATAATATTTGGCTAAGAAATTTTAATTCTGGAACAAAGATTTCAAAAGCTAAAATGAAAATATTGTCCCTCCCATAATCATCAGACGTCATCATGTGCTAGTAGTTACTGTTCTCATGTGCTATCCAGTCTAGCATTCTCATCTTCTAATTACTCCTTAATATTTGCAATGAGGTATTTATTTGCAATACCGTACAAGTATTACAGAGAGCAGCAAATCAAATTCCACAACCAAAAAAAAATGCCATAACTAACAAGCAGCCACTCCTGAAGCGACATTAGACTTAGGTATGTATGTATTTCAGCATAAAAGACTTAGTGATTAGGTTCCTGTCCTGAATTTTACTTAACTGTCTTTTGGGGATGAGGATGAAAGGGGTCAGCCAGAAATTTTCTGTTTATATGGAGCAATTATTCAACAGAAATATAAAATTGAAAAATTGTGTCTGTATAGAGTGCATTAGTACAAAGACTTTCATCCCAAAATATTTCATGTTTGTTCTGCTAGACTTTCTAAAGCCTAAAAGCAATTCCATTTTTTTCCAACTTTCAACAGGGAAAACACATTTCTTGTTGAAATCAACGTTTTTTAGATCCCTGACTTGCCCTCTTGAGTCCCCGCCCCAAACAGAATTCTGCCATGCACTGAATTTAAAACCTCTGCACAAAAGCACTCTGTAGCTATTGTTATGCCCGTAAAAACATGTACCTCTGAAAATGTATACCGACAAAGGTGGAGATCTTAAAAAAAAACCAAAACAATGAAAACAAAAACAACCAGGAAAATGAGATGATCGCACTATCTATGTCAACCAAATCTGACAGAAGAGTAAGAGCCTGCAATCTGTGGAAATAAATGGCTGGGAAGAGTGAGGACAGCCTCTCAGGAACCCACTGAAAGAACAGCTGTGAATTCCTACAAGGCCTTAGAGAATCAACACAGGGGGAGAAACACCTCTAAAATAAGCTTCAAATTTTGTGCTCTGTTAACACCAGAGAGCCCCACTCTGGTGGGGTTAAGAATAGGAAGGTATAGGAAGCCACGTGTCATTAGTTCTGCTCTTCATGAAGGAACCTGTTGTTGTTTTTTTTCAGGGATACTAAAGTTGCAGGTTGGCAGAAAAGATGTGGATTTGTGTGAAGACAACCAAGGGAAAAGGCTCCACAAAAATGGGTCCAGAGTAGTCTTGAAGGGATGGAGCAATGGAGACAAATCAGCAAATCATGACAGCCTGTTGGCAGCGGGAGTGCTCCCTGCGTGACTGCTGCAAAAATGGAAGAGAGGTGCACTGAAGAAAAGAATATGAGTTTGTGAATTGTACTGATGTCGTGGTTTGGCCTGAGCCGGCAGCAACAAACCACGCGGCCGCTCGCTCAGCCCCCCACAGCCGTGTGTGGGGGGGGAAATACGAAAAAAAAAAAAGGCGAAACTTGTGGGTTGAGATAAAGGCAGTTTAACAGAACAGCAAAGGGAAGAGAAAACAGTAACAATAACACGGATAAAGGAATATACAAACGCGATCAGGGCACCGCCGCTCACCGACCGGACCCGGACTCGTGCCGCCGCAGCCCGCGCTGAGCAGCGACTTCCTGCCCCCTCCCCCCGGCAGCTCCCCCTACCGCGCAGGCATGGCTCACATGGTGTGGAATACCTGTGCCCTCTCCCATCCTTGGGGAAATTAACCCCAGCCCTGCTGGAACCAGGACATTATCTATCCCTTATTCCATACCATCTGCGCCATGCCCAGATCCTACAGTTCCCATTCATCTACCACCACTTTCCCCTGTCTTATATATATATATACATATGTACATCTATATACATACAGATTTAATCCCCACCGTCCATGGGCGATCCCTCTAAAATGTTCATTGAGTTAATTTAGTCCATCACTGTGGGCCGCATCTGTGAAAGCAGTCTCTCAGGGCAGGCGAGATGGTGTGTGGTGCTGGACTGGTGCACGCTGCATTCGGAGCTCGTGGCTGGTGTACCCGGTGTGGCCCATGCCCGCAGTTCGCAGGTTGAAGATGTTGATCTCCAGGAAGTTGCTGGGCGCCAGCTGATGAGGTCAGTTCTTATTACCTCACCGCTGCACTTTACTCCGCTTTATCAAAGTCCATCTGTCATTGGTTTGGGAGATTCTCACCGTAGTACCCTTGATAGCAGTTATAGTAATGATGACATGCAGTGACAGCGTGATTTAGCACATAACATCATAAGATTTGATTCATTGACTATTCTCACCCAGAATCAAATCCCCATGAGGTACACATCGGACCTCCCCATCCTCCCGCATCACCCACCAAGTGCACCCAGGTCCTTGTGCAAAAGCAATCCCACGGATGGGTCTGCCTTTGCCTGAGGCAGGGCTAACCCAGACTGTCTTCCCTAACATATTCTTCATGTGCACTACGGGGACTTTATCCCCTTCTATTGTACGTGGAAGTTTTGATTGGGCAGGGCCAGCTCGGTTGGCAGATCCCCGGGTGTTGACTAACCAGGTGGCTTTTGCTAAATGCGTATCCCAGTGTTTGAAAGTCCCACCACCCATGGCTCTCAGCGTAGTCTTTACCAGTCCGTTGTATCGTTCTATCTTCCCTGAGGCCGGTGCATGATAGGGGATGTGATATACCCACTCAATGCCATGCTCTTTGGCCCAGGTATCTATAAGGCTGTTTCGGAAATGAGTCCCGTTGTCTGACTCAATCCTCTCTGGGGTGCCATGTCGCCATAAGACTTGTTTTTCAAGGCCCAGGATAGTGTTCCGGGCAGTGGCATGGGGCACAGGGTATGTTTCCAGCCACCCGGTGGTTGCTTCCACCATTGTGAGCACATGGCGCTTGCCTTGGCGGTTTTGTGGGAGTGTAATATAATCAATCTGCCAGGCCTCCCCATATTTGTATTTTAGCCATCATCCTCCATACCAAAGAGGCTTTAACCGCTTGGCTTGCTTAATTGCAGCACACGTTTCACATTCGTGGATGACCTGTGCAATAGTGTCCATGGTCAAGTCCACCCCTCGGTCTCGAGCCCATCTATATGTCGCATCTCTTCCCTGATGGCCTGAGGCATCATGAGCCCACCGAGCTATGAATAATTCACCCTTATGTTGCCAGTCCAGATCCACCTGAGCCACTTCAGTCTTAGCGGCCTGATCTACCTGCTGGTTGTTTTGATGTTCCTCGGTGGCGCGACTCCTGGGTACGTGGGCATCTACATGACGTACTTTCACAGCCAGATTCTCTATCCGGGCAGCAATATCTTGCCACAGTTCAGCCGCACAGATGGGTTTACCTCTGCGCTGCCAGTTGCTCTGTTTCCACTGCTGTAACCACCCCCACAGAGCATTTGCCACCATCCATGAATCAGTATAGAGGTAAAGTACTGGCCATTTCTCTCGTTCAGCAATGTCTAAAGCTAGCTGGATGGCTTTCACCTCTGCAAACTGGCTCGATTCGCCTTGTCCTTCAGTGGCTTCTGCAACTCGTCGTGTAGGACTCCACACAGCAGCCTTCCACTTCCGATGCTTTCCCACAATCCGGCAGGACCCATCAGTGAACAAGGCATGTTTCCTCTCATTTTCTGGTAGTTTATTATACGGTGGGGCCTCTTCCGCGCGCATCACCTCCTCCTCTGGTGATATTCCAAAATCTTTGCCTTCTGGCCAGTCCATGATCACTTCAAGTATTCCTGGGCGATTGGGGTTTCCCATTCGAGTCCGCTGTGTGATCAGTGCAATCATAGAATCATAGAATCATAGAATAAGTGAGGTTGGAAGGGACCATTAAGATCATCAAGTCCAACCGTTAACCTACCCTGATTTAAAAACACCCACTTCTAAACCATGTCCCTAAGCACCTCATCTACCCTTTTCTTAAACACCTCCAGGGATGGTGAATCCACCACCTCTCTGGGCAGCCCATTCCAATGTTTAATAACCCTTTGAGTGAAAAAATGCTTCCTAATATCCAATCTAAACCTGCCCTGACATAACTTGAACCCGTTTCCTCTTGTCCTATCACTTGCCACGTAGGAGAAGAGGTCAGCCCCCATCTCTCTAAAACCTCCCTTCAGGTAGTTGTAGAGGGTGATAAGGTCACCCCTCAGTCTCCTCTTCTCCAGGCTAAACAACCCCAGCTCCCTCAGTCGTTCCTCATAAGGCTTGTCCTCCAGACCCCTCACCAGCCTGGTAGCCCTTCTCTGGACACGCTCCAGCACCTCAATGTCCTTCTTGTAGTGAGGGGCCCAAAACTGAACACAGTACTCGAGGTGAGGCCTCACCAGTGCCGAGTACAGGGGGATGATTACTTCCCTACTCCGGCTCACTACACTATTCCTGATGCAGGCCAGGATGTTGTTGGCCCTCTTGGCTGCCTGGGCACACTGCTGGCTCATACTCAGCCGGCTGTCCACCAACACCCCCAGATCCTTCTCTGCCAGGCAGCTTTCAAGCCACTCCGCCCCCAGTCTGTAGCACTGCATGGGGTTGTTGTGACCCAAGTGCAGGACCCGACACTTGGCCTTGTTGAACCTCATACCATTGGCCTCAGCCCATCTGTCCAGCCTGTCCAGATCTCTCTGCAGAGCCAATCTACCCTCAAGCAGATCAACACGCCCCCCCAGTTTAGTGTCGTCTGCGAACTTACTGAGGGTGCACTCGATCCCCTCATCCAGATCATTAATAAAGATATTAAAGAGAACCGGTCCCAGCACCGGTCCCTGGGGGACACCACTTGTCACTGGACACCAACTGGATTTAACTCCATTTATCACCACTCTCTGGGTACGGCCATCCAACCAGTTTTTTACCCAGCGAAGGGTACACCTGTCCAGGCCACAAGCAGCCAGTTTCTCCAGTAGAATGCTATGGGAAACGGTGTCAAAAGCCTTGCAAAAGTCCAGGTAGACAACATCCACAGCTTTTCCTTCATCCACTAAGCGGGTCACCTCATCATAGAAGGAGATCAGGTTTGACAGGCATGACCTGCCTTTCACAAACCCATGCTGACTGGGCCTGATCACCTTGTTCTCCTGCATGTGCCGTGTGATGGCACTGAGGATGATCTGTTCCATGACCTTCCCAGGCACCGATGTCAGACTGACTGGCCTATAGTTCCCCGGATCCTCCTTCCGGCCCTTCTTATGGATGGGTGTCACATTTGCCAACCTCCAGTCAGCTGGGACCTCCCCGGTTATCCAGGACTGTTCATAAATGATGCAGAGTGGCCTGGTGAGCACTTCCGCCAGCTCCTTCAGTACCCTTGGATGGATCCCATCCGGCCCCATAGATTTGTGCACCTCCAGGTGCTGAAGCAGGTCCCTCACCATTTCCCTTTGGATTACAGGGGCTTCATTCTGCTCCCCATCCCTGTATTCTAGCTCAGGGGTTAGGGAACTCAAGGAACAACTGGTCCTACTGCTGAAGACTGAGCCAAAGACGGCATTAAGTACCTCAGCCTTATCCTCGTCCTTAGTCAATACGTTACCAGCCTGGTCTACTAGAGGACAGAGATTATCCTTAGTCCTCTTTTTATTGCCAATATATTTATAGAAACTTTTTTTGTTGTCCTTGACAACAGAAGCCAGGTTTAGTTCTAGCTGGGCTTTGGCCTTCCTAATTTTTTCCCTACATAGCTTCACTACCTCTTTGTAGTCCTCCTGAGTGGCCTGCCCTTCTTTCCAAAGGCCATATATCCTCTTTTTTTCCCTAAGCTGCAACACTAGCTCCCTGCTTAGCCAGGCCGGTCTTTTTCCCCGACGGCTTGTCTTCCGGCACATGGGGACAGCCTGCTCCTGCGCCTTTAGGACTTCCTTCTTGAAAAACATCCAGGCTTCCTGGGCTCCTTTGCCCTGGAGGACTGCCTCCCAGGGGACTTTTTCAACCAGGCTCCTGAAGAGCCCAAAGTCCGCCCTCCGGAAGTCCAAGGTGGCAGTTCTGCTGACCCCCTTCCTTGCTTCTCCCAGAATTGAGAACTCTATCATTTCGTGGTCACTGTTGCCAAGACGGCCTCCGACCATCACATCCCCCACAAGACCTTCCCTGTTGACAAACAACAGATCCAGCAGGGCACTTTCCCTAGTTGGCTCTTTCACTAACTGTGTTAAGAAGTTATCCCCAGTACCTTCCAGGAACTTTCTAGACTGTTCCCTCCCTGCTGTATTGTATTCCCAGCAGATGTCTGGCAAATTGAAGTCACCCACGAGGACTAGAGCTCGCGACCTTGAGACTTCTCCCAGCCGTTTATAGAATATTTCATCTGTCTCCTCATCCTGGTTGGGCGGTCTATAACAGACTCCTACTACAATATCTGCCTTGTTAGCCCTCCCCCTGATCTTTACCCATAAACACTCAATCCCATTATCACCATCTTCTAATTCAAAGCATTCATAACACTCCCTGATATAGAGGGCCACACCCCCGCCTCTTCTTGCTCGCCTATCCTTCCTGAAGAGTCTATAGCCATCCATGGCAACATTATAGTCATGAGAGTCATCCCACCATGTTTCTGTGATGGCAACTACATCATAATTACCCTGGTGCACGATGGCTTCCAGCTCCTCTTGTTTGTTGCCCATGCTACGTGCATTAGTGTATAAGCACTTCAGGTGGGCTATAGGTCCTTTCTCCTTTTTACTGGAGGGAGCTAAAGTTCTGCTATCCCCAGACATCTTCCTAAGGAGCCCGGTTACACCCCCTGTCTTTTCCAAGTCTAGAGCCAGCCCACCAATTTCAGGATTTTTGCTAGCAACCTTGGATCTATCCCCATCCCCCTTCGAACCTAGTTTAAAGCCCTGTCAATGAGCCCCGCCAACTGCTGCCCTAAAACCCTTTTCCCCCTCTGAGACAGGCTTTTGGTGTCTGTTGCCAGCAGGCCTGGTGTCCTGAAAAGCAGCCCATGGTCATAGAACCCATAATCTTGCCGACGACACCAGTCTCTGAGCCAGGCATTGATTAGCTGGCATTTCCTGTTAATCTTTGCATCCATCTTTGCAATTGTTGGGATAGAAGCAAACACTATTTGCGCTCCTGATCCCCTGACCAGCCGTCCCAGGGCCCTGAAGTCTCTCTTTATCGCCCTCAGACTCCTTACTGGCATTTCATCATTACCCAACTGAAAAACCAATAAAGGGTAGTAGTCGGTAGGCCTAACTAGGGTAGGGAGTTTCCTCTGGACATCCTTAACCTTGGCTGCAGGGAGACAGCAGACCTCCCTACAGATTGGGTCCGGTCTACATATGGGACCTTCCACTCCCTTCAGAATCGAGTCCCCTACTACAAGGACCCGTCTTTTTTTCCTAAATGATGATGTTGTTACACGAGGTGTAACCTGTCTTGGCTTCAGTGGCAATTCAGAGTTTGGCAAGGCACTGTTATTGTCATCCTCTACTTCCCTTTCCAGAACATCATATCTGTTCTGTAACAGCACCTGGGATAGTGTGGGGGTTTCCTGGGAGGCACGCCTGCCACGTCGGGTGGGGACTTGTTGCCACTGGCCCCCGTCTTCTGAATCTTCACGTTCAGATTCAACGCTAGAGGGTGTTGGGCTCATTGTATGTGGAGCTCGATCTTTCTGGGGGGCTTCTCTCAGGGAAGACAGAGCATGACTCCAGCTATCTATCTCCTGTTCACTTTCCCTTATACTTCTTAAGCAGCTTACCTCCTCGCGGAGCTCCATCACTAGCTGAAGGAGTTCCTCTACTTGGGCACACCGCCCACAGGCCTGCTCACCGTTACTATTCAACACCGGCGCAAAAGCAGGGCACTCCCTGCAGCCCGACACCTGGGTGGCAGCATGTTGCCATGCTAGCTCTGTCTGGGTGGCCACTTCGGAGCTGCTCGGTGCAGAGCTCAGGGAGGCCATGGTCTTCTGCCGAGTTCTTACCATGATGTTCTGGCTGGGTCAAGAGTTTTTTAGTAAATTACCTTTTGAAGAGCTGCTCCCTGTTCACCCCTCTCACTGCAGTGACGCCCTGGGTGACGCCCACCAGTTGCCCTCGTACTGGGTGGCAGCGGCTAGCCGCTGCGCTCCTGGGCAGTCCGTTTAGAACTGCCGCGTGTGACGCTGGCTCCGCCCCTGCCGCGTCAGCAGCCCGCCCCCGAGCTGCCGGTTCCGGCACAAGCACAAGCACGCGCCAGCCGCTTTCCCCGGCTACAAGAGCCCTCAAAAGAGCCCTTTGCCGGCCCGATCCGCCGAGATCCCCTTCCCCAGTTAGGCCTTACCTTCACTGGAGCTGCTCTCCTCGGCGACTGACCGTTGGCGTGTGGGCAGTCCGTTTAGAACTGCCGCGTGTGACGCTGGCTCCGCCCCTGCCGCGTCAGCAGCCCGCCCCCGAGCTGCCGGTTCCGGCACAAGCACAAGCACGCGCCAGCCGCTTTCCCCGGCTACAAGAGCCCTCAAAAGAGCCCTTTGCCGGCCCGATCCGCCGAGATCCCCTTCCCCAGTTAGGCCTTACCTTCACTGGAGCTGCTCTCCTCGGCGACTGCACTTACTCCATGTGGCATCAGTCGCATGGTGTGTGGCAGGGACCCTTTCTTTGAACATCCAGCCCAGCACTGGCAGTCGAGGTGCCAAGAGGAGCTGTGCTTCAGTACCAACCACTTCCGAAGCAGCTCGAACCCCCTCGTATGCTGCCAATATCTCTTTTTCGGTTGGAGTATAGCGGGCTTCAGATCCTCTGTATCCCCGACTCCAAAACCCCAGGGGTCGACCTCGAGTCTCCCCTGGTGCTTTCTGCCAGAGGCTCCAGGTAGGGCCATTCTCCCCGGCTGCGGTGTAGAGCACATTTTTAACATCTTGTCCCGCCCGGACTGGCCCCAGGGCTACCGCATGAACTATTTCCTGCTTAATTTGTTCGAAGGCTTGTCGTTGCTCAGGGCCCCATTTGAAATCATTCTTTTTCCGGGTCACTTGATATAGAGGGCTCACAATCAGACTGTAATCTGGAATATGCATCCTCCAAAACCCCACAACACCTAAGAAAGCTTGCGTTTCCTTTTTACTAGTTGGTGGAGACATAGCTGCTATTTTGTTGATAACATCCATTGGGATCTGACGGCGTCCATCTTGCCATTTTATTCCTAAAAACTGGATCTCCTGTGCGGGTCCCTTGACCTTACTTCGTTTTATGGCAAAACCAGCTTTCAGAAGAATTTCAACTATTCTATTCCCTTTCTCAAAAACTTCTTCCGCTGTGTTGCCCCATACAATGATGTCGTCAATGTACTGCAGATGTTCCGGAGCTTCACCCTGTTCCAGTGTGGTCTGGATTAGTCCATGGCAAATGGTGGGGCTGTGTTTCCACCCCTGGGGCAGTCGATTCCAGGTGTACTGGATGCCCCTCCAAGTGAAAGCAAACTGTGGTCTGCACTCTGCTGCCAAAGGGATTGAGAAGAATGCATTGGCGATATCAACTGTTGCATACCACTTGGCTGCCTTTGACTCCAGTTCGTATTGAAGTTCTAGCATGTCCGGCACGGCAGCGCTCAGCGGTGGCGTGACTTCGTTCAGGCCACGATAGTCCACTGTTAGCCTCCACTCTCCACTAGATTTCCGCACTGGCCATATGGGACTATTAAAGGGTGAGCGGGTCTTGCTGATCACTCCTTGAGTCTCCAGTTGACGAATCAGCTTCTGGATGGGAATCAGAGAATCTCGGTTAGTGCGATATTGCCGCCGATGCACTGTCGTGGTAGCAATCGGCACCTGTTGTTCTTTGACCCTCAACAAACCTACCACAGAAGGGTCCTCCGAGAGACCAGGCAATGTAGACAGCTGTTTAATTTCCTCCGTCTCCAAAGCAGCTATGCCAAAAGCCCACCGGTATCCTTTTGGATCCTTGAAGTATCCTCTCCTGAGATAGTCTATGCCAAGGATGCACGGAGCCTCTGGGCCAGTCACAATGGGATGCTTCTGCCACTCATTTCCAGTCAGGCTCACCTCAGCTTCCAATACAGTCAACTCTTGGGATCCCCCTGTCACTCCAGAAATACAAATGGGTTCTGCCCCTCTGTAACTTGATGGTATTAAGGTACATTGAGCTCCAGTGTCCACTAGAGCCCTATACTCCTGTGGCTCTGATGTGCCAGGCCATCGAATCCACACGTTCCAATAAACCCGGCTGTCCCTTTCCCCCACCTGGCTGGAGGCAGGGCCCCTCTAATCCTGATCATAGTATCCATTACTCACCTGTTGCACAAATGACTTGGAAGTCCCTTCAAGAGGATCAGAGGTAAGATCAGGCCTTCTACTCTGTTTGGGGAGCTATCTGCTGGAAATGGGAGCAGCACTTTTCCTGGAGGGATCTCCTTTTGTGATTGTTCTTCCTTGCAACTCGTGTACCCGTGCCCGTAGGGATGAGGTAGGTTGTCCATCCCACCTCCTCATGTCCTCACCGTGATCGCGCAAGTAAAACCACAGGGTGCCTCGTGGTGTGTACCCTCTATACTCTCTCTCTTGAGTAGGAAAACGCCTGCTCCTAATAGCTGAGATGCTGGCCTGTACAGGTAGGGAGTAGGATATATTCTCTTCGAGTTGCTGGACTTTCTGGGACAGTTTCTCCACAGCTGAGACGAGGGGGGAAGAGAGACTTTCTTCATATTGCTGGAGTCGGCCAGCCACCTCATCCACCGTTGGTCCCTCTTCACCTTTCCATTCCATCACCGCCAAAGAGTTGGCATACGATGATGGTGCGCTCCGTACAAACTTCCGCCATATGGGCCTTGTGCACTGGACTTCATCAGGGTCTGTGGGTAACTGCACATTATCTGGGTCATAGTAAATCATCTCCCGCACGGCTAGTTCTCTTAGGTACTGGATACCTTTTTCCATGGTGGTCCACTTGCTTGGACGGCATACAACATCTTCACTGAAGGGGTACCTTTCCCTCACACCTGACAGGAGTCGCCTCCAGAGGCTAAGGGCTTGTGTCTTTTTTCCAATCGCCTTTTCAATGCCCCCTTCCCTAGACAGGGATCCCAGCTGCCTGGCTTCCCTACCCTCTAATTCCAAGCTACTGGCCCCGTTATCCCAGCATCGGAGCAGCCAGGTGACAATGTGCTCGCCCGGAAGTCGGCTGAAATCCTTTCGCATATCTCTCAGCTCACTCAGGGATAGGGATCGGGTGATTATCTCTGGGTCCATCTCTTCCTCCCTTTCCTTTGATGGCCCTGGTTCATCATCATCCCTAACTACGCGAACTGATTTCTTGGTGTATTTCTTCTTCTGTACAGGAGCAACTGATACAGGCACAGGTTGGTTGTCTGGTTCAGCTGCAGTGTCTCCCACTGGGGTTTGAGTGGCCGCATTGCCCGTCACCAGGGGTTGAGTAGCCACATTGCCTGCCAGCGGGGTTGGAGTAGCTGTATTTTCTGCCACTGGAGTTGTAATAGCTGCAGTGTCTGCCGCAGGTGGGTGAGTAGCCACAGGGCCTGCCACCAGGATGGGAGTAGCTGCATTGTCTGCCGCAGGGGTTGGAATAGCTGCAGTGCCTACTGGTCTGGTTTCCTCCTCTTTCCCCTGAGGGTGCTGCATAACACTGAGCAGTGTTTGGTAGATACTGGCCAGGGCCCAGCACAGTGCAGTGAGTTGTGCCTCTCTGGAATAGCCACAGCATTTTCCTTTTAAAAATTCTACCACTTTATCAGGGTCCTGTAATTGTTCGGGGGTGAAGTCCCAAAACATTGGAGGCGAGAAATTCTCTAGATACCTGCCCATATTCTCCCACATGCCATGCCACCCCTGACTATCCAGCCTCGGGGCAGATCTCTGGGTGGTAGTCTTAAACAGTTGTCTAACCCTAAACAAAACCTGAAACACATTCAGGAGACATAGCAATAGGACCAGACTGGTTTGAGCATCCCAAGGATATTCGAAGTTCTCAAAAGCTGTCATACCTGGCCCGAAGGAGAAAAGGGAGGTGAAAGAACTAGGGAAAGTATCCCCCCCTGTTTCCCCCATAGATCGGGTATGATTATTAATAAATTCTGAGAGACGGCGACCAAGGTATGGGCAGGACAGCAATACTGCATAAACACCCCAACACAGTGACCTGAGCAGTGATGCTATCATATCATATGCTGATATCGCACAGGACAGCAAAATGATACTCCTGATCCCTCTCCCCGAGGTAACAAACATCATCACGGGGAGTACGTAGAACACGTAAGAATTTACATAACACAGCCACGCAAACAAACGAAGGAACATTGTAACCGGCGACTATCTAAGTATTATGAGAAATATATATAACAAACTCGTGTTAACAATCTCGGGTCGGATCTGTCGTTATCTCAACCCTCGAGCCCCACGTTGGGCGCCAAAAAGGACTGTCGTGGTTTGGCCTGAGCCGGCAGCAACAAACCACGCGTCTGCTCGCTCAGCCCCCCACAGCCGTGTGTGTGTGGGGAAATACGAAAAAAAAAAGGCGAAACTCGTGGGTTGAGATAAAGGCAGTTTAACAGAACAGCAAAGGGAAGAGAAAACAGTAACAATAACACGGACAAAGGAATATACAAACGCGATCAGGGCACCGCCGCTCACCGACCGGACCCGGACCCGCGCCGCCGCAGCCCGCGCTGAGCAGCGACTTCCTGCCCCCTCCCCCCGGCAGCTCCCCCGTACCGCCCGGGCATGGCTCACATGGTGTGGAATACCTGTGCCCTCTCCCATCCTTGGGGAAATTAACCCCAGCCCTGCTGGAAACAGGACAACTGATTTTTCTAGGAGATAGCATTTACAATGAGGTTTGACAGAGAGCTTGTCATAAAGAGAAGCTATTGCTATCTTCGCACTAAGCAAAATTCTGTTTTATACAAAAGGAATTGTTCCATGCAACAAAAAAATATAGTTTCTTGCTGTTTGTACAACCCGGGAACAAAAAGTAGAAGCAGTTTCTGTTTTCCATATTCTTGGGTAACATCAACAAATCTGGCTGCATCTTAAAAGTTAAAGGAGCTATCAGTGAAGAACTTTTCTCTGTTTAGCCATTCAGAAAATTACTGTGTGTGCCTGATAGAGAAAAATGTGCTTTCTTCAGCTTCTTCATCTTTCACCAAACTATTGTGCCCACATTTCTTTAGTTCCTAAACTCTGACAGTATTTCCAACAAAATCTCCTTGTAATAGAATCATAGAATTCTTTGTGTGGGAAGAGACCTTTGAAGATCATCTAGTCCAACCCCCCTGTCATGGGCAAGGACATCTTTCACTAGATCAGGTTGCTTGAAGCCCCATGTTACAAGTGAAAAGCAGATGCAGATCCCTCAGGGACGAGGCATGACACTCAGCGAGTGAAAGCTTTGGCTTTGTTGAAAATGTAGCATTACTGCAGTAGCAGCCCCTGGACACCAACACTAGTAAAAATGGTGACCTGATGCAGCACAACCCTTCTTGAGGGTGAAACGAAAGCACTGCAGGGGTGGGTAATAAAACTTGAGCTGATTAACATATCATACATATGCAATGTCTTGTTTTGCTCATTAGCAAACTTGCTGATGTAATGCAGGTGCTGTTGTCCGAATTCCAAGATCTGCAGCTGGCCATCACATTGGCGCCTGTACAAGGCTATGTGCAGATGGGGGAAAACAAAATATCCTGGGTTACCATGACAACAAGATAAGATGCACCTAGGATTCTAAGTCAAGCAGGGTAGTGTAGAGACAGGGGAAGTGAATTATCCTGGGTTACCATGCCAAAGTCTTCTCGCGCCCTACATCCTGCCCAACCTGACCTTGAACACTTTCAACAATGGGACATCCACAACTTCTCTGGGCAACCTGTTCCAGTATCTCACAACTCTCATCATAAAAAATTTCTTCCTTATGTCCAACCTAAATCTACCATCTTTCAGTTTAAAACCATTGCCCTTTGTCCTGTCAGCACAGGCCTTGGTAAAGAGTCTCTCCCTGTCTTTCTTGTAAGCCCCCTTTAAGTATTGAAAGGTTGGAATAAGGTCTCCCTGGAGTCTTTCTCTTCTCTGGGATGAACAACCCCAAATATCTCAGCTTTCCCTCATGAGACAGGTGTTCCACCCCTCTGATAATTTTTGTGGCCCTCCTCTGGACCTACTCTAAAAGGTCCATGTCTTTCTTGTGCTGGGGACCCCAGAGCTGGACACAGTACTCCAGATGGGGTCTCACAAGAGCGGAGTAGAGGGGCAGAATCACCTTCCTTGACCTGCTGGCCATGTTTCTTATGATGCAGCCCAGGATACAGTTGGCTTTCTGGGCTGCAATCACACATTGCTGGCTCATGTCCAGCTTTTTACCCACCAGTATAGAATCATAGAATCATAGAATAAGTGAGGTTGGAAGGGACCATTAAGATCATCAAGTCCAACCGTTAACCTACCCTGATTTAAAAACACCCACTTCTAAACCATGTCCCTAAGCACCTCATCTACCCTTTTCTTAAACACCTCCAGGGATGGTGAATCCACCACCTCTCTGGGCAGCCCATTCCAATGTTTAATAACCCTTTGAGTGAAAAAATGCTTCCTAATATCCAATCTAAACCTGCCCTGACATAACTTGAACCCGTTTCCTCTTGTCCTATCACTTGCCACGTGGGAGAAGAGGTCAGCCCCCATCTCTCTAAAACCTCCCTTCAGGTAGTTGTAGAGGGTGATAAGGTCACCCCTCAGCCTCCTCCTCCCCAGGCTAAACAACCCCAGTTCCCTCAGTCGTTCCTCATAAGGCTTGTCCTCCAGACCCCTCACCAGCCTGGTAGCCCTTCTCTGGACACGCTCCAGCACCTCAATGTCCTTCTTGTAGTGAGGGGCCCAAAACTGAACACAGTACTCGAGGTGAGGCCTCACCAGTGCCGAGTACAGGGGGATGATTACTTCCCTACTCCGGCTCACTACACTATTCCTGATGCAGGCCAGGATGTTGTTGGCCCTCTTGGCTGCCTGGGCACACTGCTGGCTCATACTCAGCCGGCTGTCCACCAACACCCCCAGATCCTTCTCTGCCAGGCAGCTTTCGAGCCACTCCGCCCCCAGTCTGTAGCACTGCATGGGGTTGTTGTGACCCAAGTGCAGGACCCGACACTTGGCCTTGTTGAACCTCATACCATTGGCCTCAGCCCATCTGTCCAGCCTGTCCAGATCTCTCTGCAGAGCCAATCTACCCTCAAGCAGATCAACACGCCCCCCCAGTTTAGTGTCGTCTGCGAACTTACTGAGGGTGCACTCAATCCCCTCATCCAGATCATTAATAAAGATATTAAAGAGAACCGGTCCCAGCACCGATCCCTGGGGGACACCACTTGTCACTGGACACCAACTGGATTTAACTCCATTTATCACCACTCTCTGGGTACGGCCATCCAACCAGTTTTTTACCCAGCGAAGGGTACACCTGTCCAGGCCACGAGCAGCCAGTTTCTCCAGTAGAATGCTATGGGAAACGGTGTCAAAAGCCTTGCAAAAGTCCAGGTAGACAACATCCACAGCTTTTCCTTCATCCACTAAGCGGGTCACCTCATCATAGAAGGAGATCAGGTTTGACAGGCATGACCTGCCTTTCACAAACCCATGCTGACTGGGCCTGATCACCTTGTTCTCCTGCATGTGCCGTGTGATGGCACTGAGGATGATCTGTTCCATGACCTTCCCAGGCACCAAGGTCAGACTGACTGACCTGTAGTTCCCCGGATCCTCCTTCCGGCCCTTCTTATGGATGGGTGTCACATTTGCCAACCTCCAGTCGGCTGGGACCTCCCCGGTTATCCAGGACTGTTCATAAATGATGCAGAGTGGCCTGGTGAGCACTTCCGCCAGCTCCTTCAGTACCCTTGGATGGATCCCATCCGGCCCCATAGATTTGTGCACCTCCAGGTGCTGAAGCAGGTCCCTCACCATTTCCCTTTGGATTACAGGGGCTTCATTCTGCTCCCCATCCCTGTATTCTAGCTCAGGGGTTAGGGAACTCAAGGAACAACTGGTCCTACTGCTGAAGACTGAGGCAAAGACGGCATTAAGTACCTCAGCCTTATCCTCGTCCTTAGTCAATACGTTACCAGCCTGGTCTACTAGAGGACAGAGATTATCCTTAGTCCTCTTTTTATTGCCAATATATTTATAGAAACTTTTTTTGTTGTCCTTGACAACAGAAGCCAGGTTTAGTTCTAGCTGGGCTTTGGCCTTCCTAATTTTTTCCCTACATAGCTTCACTACCTCTTTGTAGTCCTCCTGAGTGGCCTGCCCTTCTTTCCAAAGGCCATATATCCTCTTTTTTTCCCTAAGCTGCAACACTAGCTCCCTGCTTAGCCAGGCCGGTCTTTTTCCCCGACGGCTTGTCTTCCAGCACATGGGGACAGCCTGCTCCTGCGCCTTTAGGACTTCCTTCTTGAAAAACATCCAGGCTTCCTGGGCTCCTTTGCCCTGGAGGACTGCCTCCCAGGGGACTTTTTCAACCAGGCTCCTGAAGAGCCCAAAGTCTGCCCTCCGGAAGTCCAAGGTGGCAGTTCTGCTGACCCCCTTCCTTGCTTCTCCCAAGTCCTTCTCTGAAGGGCTGCTCTCAATCAATTAATCCCTCATTCTGTACTGTTACTGGCAATTATGCTGACCCAGGTGCAGGACCTTGCACTTGGCATGGTTGAACTTTATGAGTTTTGCATAGGTCCACTCCTCAAGCCCATCAAGGTTCCTCTGGATGACACCCTTTCCCTCTAGTGAATCAGCTGCACCACTCAGCCTGGTGTCATCTGCAGACTTGCTGAGGGTACGTTCAATTCCACTGTCTATGTCCTTGATGAAGATATTAAATAGTATTGGTCCCAGTACAGACCCCTGAAGGGCACCAGTTGTTACTTGTTTCCACTAGGACATTGAGCTATTCACTGTAACTCTTTGGACATGGTCATTCAGCCAATTCTTTATCCACCTAACAGTCCATTCATCAAACCTATATCTCTCCAATTTAGAGGTAAGAATATTGTGGGGGACCAAGTCAAAGTCCAGGTAGATTACATCCATAGATATTCCCTTGTCCACTGAAGCAATCATTCCACTGTAGAAGGCCACTAGGTTAGTCACACATAATTTGCCCTTGGTGAAGCCATGTTGGCTGTCTTTAATCATCCCCCCATCTTCTGTATGTTTCAACATATTTTCCAGGAGGATCTGCTCCATGATCTTACCGGGCATGGAGGTGAGGCTGACTGTGCTGAACCCGGTCTCTGTACTTGGTACCTACATTAACTGAGGTTCTCAGATGATACCTGTTGGAGATGAGCTTTGTCTGAGCTACCAAGATCAGATGAAGCCTGTGTGGCCTGGTCCCTGTGACTCCACTAACCGGCCTATCAGGGCCATGTCGTGTCTGTCCCAAATGACAATGCAAAGCAGCTGCATTGACCCACAGGTACAGCTGGCGAAATGCTAAGGCATGAAACAGCACACAAGGAACTTGTATCAGCTGGATGACATGAATGCAGGGGTAAAGTATCCCTAAAGGTAAGTACCCCCTCTTTCTTCCATGCTGTGTATGAAGGTATTGACAAAGCACTTCTCCTAGTGCTGACCCGGCATATCAGCTCTGGATAGGAAATGAAAATTGATGCTGTTTGCAATCATTCTGTGTAAAACCTGGAAGCAAGCCACACGTTTAACACAGCTTTTTCCCAAAATGGGTCCAATAAAAGTCTGTGGTATTCCTAACTTAAATGAGGTTTGAGCTCCAAAGCTGAGTGCTTTTTTGCTTGAAGTCTTTTGCATCCTAAAGAAGAGGTTGTCTAGCAATGCCCAGCAGAAGTATCCAAGTTAAGAGTTTATCTCCCTTGTAGTAAGCTGTAAGCTATTTGGTATCACACTACAAAGTTTAAATTGCAAACTTCAGGGACTTGGCTGTCTCAAAGAATATTCACTTAACTACATATCATGCTAGTTAAAACACACAGACAAATCCTAACGAGATGTCAGCTACAAGTGCAGGCTAGATCCTAATCCTGAGCTGAGCAATTTCTTTAGTAGAAGGCAGGATAATGTGTTGCTTTTAAGTACCATGAAAACTGTAATTGATTTAAAAAAAACCCCAGACTCATTAGGAGCCTCATCACTAGTAGTTAGCTGGTAATAATAATGTAAGCTACGTCACATGAAGCACCACCTACTTGTCCTGGTTTGAACGACACAGGACTAATTTCTCTTCTTATACTTGGGAAAACTGCACTTTTAGAAGACTGTAGTGTCTGAATTTGTGAAAACGTTTACTTTGTAGGCAGCTATGGGGTGTGGGTTTCAAGGTCTCAGTGTTTTTGAGCTAGCCGGGTGCAGGGATGAGGAGGAGCAAGACCTGAGAACTTGACCCAAGCCAGCCAACAGGATTAATTCATAGCATGAACATCACATTCACTATAAATTGGAAAGTTTGCTGTGAAGTTTGCTCTCTCCCTTGATGGCTGCTATCCTGAGAACTTTGTGCCCCGGTGCTGGACCCCTGAGGCCTTCCTTTTCTCCTGAAGCTGTAGCACTCACAGCATCCAACATTTGCTGTCCACTGCTGAGAGTGCACAGCTTCCTACTGATATAATTGGATGAGTATAATCTTTGCATATTCGGTATTGGTATCAGGATCAATATTGGTTCTTTAGTGCTATTAATGTTAATTATCTAATCTTATTCTATTAAATCTGTTTATATTTCAGCCCCTGGATTTCC
The DNA here is from genome assembly GCA_017639485.1 of Pluvialis apricaria. NCBI lineage: Eukaryota > Metazoa > Chordata > Aves > Charadriiformes > Charadriidae > Pluvialis > Pluvialis apricaria. The sequence goes on along the minus strand of CM030007.1, from coordinate 140,030,691 downwards.
TTTTTTTTTCCTGATTCCCCTTCTCAGGTGGGGAGAGGTCATTGGGTGATAGAATGAATGTCTAAATGACAATAAATTGTTATAGGTTTCTCAAACCATAACACTACTGAATTGCTTATTCTCTGCTCTTGCCCATCTGTAGTCTCTCCTGTATGGCTTGGAGCTGGAGCTGGAGCTGTTGCAGATGTAGACTTTTGGTGTGGTGTTGCATACCACATCTCTGTCAAGTTTTTAGGTGGGAGATGTGGGACATAGCTGCTTTTGCTCTCAAGTTAATTACTTTTGCTAAGGTGTTTGGAGGAGTTAGCAGTAGTGGGCATACCACATATAGCTGAGCAGTCTTTAATTTGTGTTGGTAGAAAGCAACTACCTGCCTTTCCTGTGATGCTCCATGTGCCATGCTTAGGTGATTCTGGGTCAGGTCTGACCACCTTCACTTAATCCAAGTGAAGGCAGACAGACCACTCAGTCCCCACGCTCTCACTTCTGGATGATTATGATCACTTTTTGTAAAGGCTGTGGGAGAGATTCACTGTCTGGTGTGCATTTGTGACAATTATCTTGTATGTAGCATAAGAGCATCAGGTTTCTTTGGCAAACTGGGTGCTACTGGTGAGTGCTAGACATCAGAGTTGAGCCTGTGCTCATGCTGTCTTAAAAGCATGTCTTTACTGAGCTGGATGCATGCCTCTACTCTGATGCCTCTGGAATGAAAGGCAACTTCAGAACAAAAAGGCCTCTGAGGAAGAAGCACTTAAACATTCAACATAAATACAGATACAGGGACCTATTCTCTTTTTTCTTTTTTTTTTTTTTTGGTAGTTGACAGCACTGCTGTTTTGTCGGCTCACCCAATACAATGCCTATTTGTAATGTGAAGAGACTGTAAGAATCTCAGGCTGAACATATGGTTTTCATTATTTTTTTGTGGCATCTTGTTCTCTCTCTTCTTGTTTTGTTTCATGTCTTAGTCTTTTTCTCTTTTTTTTTTTTTCCAAGTACCATTGCCAGGCTATTAATTAAAGACAGATGTAGTTGTTTATGCAGATTCTGACTATTATTTAACATTTATTATTTTTGTATTTCCTTGAGGCATCAGGGCCAGGACTCTTCTTCCACTTATTTAAGAAATAGTATCTCACCCACTGACTATATTTTAAGCAATTCTAAAAGGAATAATTTCATGCTCAAATAAGAATTTCCATGATTTTTTTTCCCCAGGAAATAGCAGTGTGTTGTTTAATATTTCATATATTTCAGGATGTAGCACCCTAGATATTTACGGTCTTAAGGGATTTAATTTTCCATTTCCATTTATAGGATTATTTGGATAAACTGACTCTGATTGCCAGTGGCTGGGAAACACTGAGATGATTTCACCGAGAAAAGGATAATTGAAGCAGAAAAGTGACTTTATGTCACATTATGTACATTTAGCAGCATTTTGCTTACTCCCAGCTCCTTGTTCTTTTTTTTTTCCTTGCTTGTCTGACATGAGGTTCGTCCAACCTTCACCATGACTCCTTTGTACTTGTCCTGGCATTTCCATTTCAGAACTACTTATCCCTTGCAAGAGGAAGGTTGTTTCTGGGTACCTTTCCAACGAAACTCCTGCTGAAGCTATGTTGAGAGCAGCTGGCACTTTTTAGCTTTGGGCTCTGTGTCAGGGCTTGTCTATTAGCATCCACAACGGATATGCAAGTTTTCACTGATGTAATTGTATTCGTTCACTTCCAGAGTGTTTTACAAGTGGTTACTGAAAGGTATGCTGCCTGTTATTCATGTTGTTCATCACTTGTTTTATGGGGGGAGCCTGTGGGAAGTGTGTTATCTAAAAGCAGAGACATATCTGTCCCTAAAGTTTCATTACTTATCCAGTTTCTTTCAATTAATACTGAGGCATGGCCTTTTCATAACAAATGGTAAAAATAATGTCTGTCTTTGTTTAATGTACCTCTTTAGCTGTACACAAGCCCCAAAATGTCAAATGTTTATCTCTGCTGTACCAACTCATGCTGTTTTTCTAATCTTCCCAAAAGTATGCAGATAAAGAATAGAGCCTTCTAATTATGAGGCTAATGAGTGAAAAACTCACTTTTATCCTCAAAGATGTTTCTTTCTGTACTATTCAGAAGCTTAAGATTTTATTTTGTCCTCTGCATTTCTATAAACTTAACAGGAGAAGCTAGTACAGTAAATGATGCTACTAATTTCCATCAAAAAAAAGCATATCTTTGTTTTATTGTGGCTCCAAAGGCAATCTTAGCAGTGTCCCTCTAAAAGCAAGATTTCATATGTACCTACACAGATATGGAAGTCGTTGTCTACTAGAAACCCTAATGCTTGTGCCAAGCAAGCAGACCTGGCATGCTCCAGCCTTGCAGATGAAAACATAGCTGACTGCTGCAAGTATAGTTTTACTTCAACCACTGCACTGAGGTTGTGCAGAGGAAGTGTGTATTATTCTGGAGTGCATGCTGGCCATCTTCAAGGCTTATTCACCACTGTTAGTCTGGCTAGCTTGAAGGTTAGGAAGGCCCTGAGCATCAAGATTCACTCAGCAGTACTTCTAGCAGTACCTCACTGGAAGACAATTTCTTTGGAGAGTAGCATACTGCTGCAGCTTCTTCAAATTCATATGGCCTGGAAAGCTGTAGGTATTTGGATTCATGTAGCATAATTCCACATACACATTCCCATAGCACAATTGCTGGTCACATGAGAGAGCACATGGGACTTCACATGTTGGCATGGGTAACTAGGTAAGGTGAGTCATGGGGGTGAACTCATACAGGTTCACACCACATATATGCATGCATAGCAGAAGTTCAGTATAGAGCAGCTGCAAGGAATCCAAAGTTCAGAACTCTATTGCCCCTGCCCCAAAACTGCCGTGGATCAGGATCGTCTTGTGTTTTTCCAGTCCCTCCACAGCTCAGAAATAATGGCCATATGAAAATACTCACTTGGCTTTTCAGTGGCCCCAGGCCACCAAGTCAACACCTTATAGTTATGCAGAGACATCATTCTTCCCAGGGCAAGGGCACTGTGGGGCACCTATGAGACACCTCTGGGATCTGGCCTGGACCTATCTGTGTGCTTAGCACTGGAATTGCTCATCTGGCCCACCTTCTGAGTGCATGTCAAGCTGCCAGAAAGTCCTACAACTGGCCCATTTCACATCCCTCCTGAGCCCTGGGCTCCAAAGGCCCCTCTGGAGAAGGGCTAGGGAGCCCCTGTGGCTCTGGGGACCCCCAGGGGCAAAGGGGAGGTCCTACAGTGAGGGATGGAGATCTAATGAGATCTGATGGCAGACCTTGTGTTTTAGTCAGCCACCTGTGATGTGACCTGATGCAGGAGAAGGGAGGAGGAGACAGCACATCCCTTATAGAACACGATTTCTTATATGTCAGCTTTTCCTTCGAAAATTACACGGAGTCTGTATGCTGTCCAAACACTGCTCTCCTGTCTGTCATTGGGCAATTCATGCTTGTTAACTGTGTTCATTTTTTCTGTTTCTCTGAGGGCTTTTCTGGATGTTTTGTGGGGCTTTTGTGTCTTTATTATTTGTGGGGTTTTTTTCATTCCCTCTTTCCTCCTCTCATGCCCCTCACAAACAAATCCTGTAAAGAAGCTGGTCACATTTGTCTTCTCATATGCCGCAGGTACCAAGCTCCAATCGGGAAAGTTAAAAAGTGGGGCTACTAGGCAGTGTTCAGCAGTCTACCGAGATGTCTGAAAGCTTGGTTACTGAAACACTCTCCAGAGATTATTGTGGGATATTACCGGCCAGTGTGATACAACTAGTTTTGATGATGACAAGCATGTCACAGAATGTCCATTCTAATAAAGGAACAGACCAGATAAACTGAAACTACAGATGTCAGAATAGGAAAGTCCCTAAACATATTTAAATAAATTTAAAAAAAAAAAAAAAAGGTTGGAAGGAGCAGCACACTTTACAACCTTTGGTAAAAGAATTGCTTAACTCTTGAAGTCACTGGGTAGTTAAAACTTCTCCAAAATGATTGCTTGTCATTGGTGCTATATACTGATAGCATTCAGCAAATCCACTCCTGGTAATGCATATAATAGGTAATGGCAATATAGACAGCACATGTACTACTGCTCTCTTGCTATTCCTGTTCTTTAGGCTAAGAGTTATTGTTGAAAAAAAGCAATCATCTTCTGAATATCATTTTAGAGGACTGATGAGATTCTGCACTTGTACAAATCCCAAAAGACCCCTAAATAATTTCCTTACTTATATGATGGGTTTGAGTCCTGCCTTCCTGTTGAAAGGCAGCTACTTTTATGGAAAGGTTAGCTACAAAATGTATATGTGAAAAGGATATGTTAGCTCCCTCTGCTCCATTGGGATAATTTGGTGGGATGCATACATGACAGGGAAGAGGCTGCACAACCTCTTTTCTCACCACCCTTCCCCATGAAGCACATCAAATTAATTGTGACAGCTCAAGCACATCAAATTAATTGTGACAGCTTAAGCTTCTAACCTCAGATAAAACAAAAGCTGCCTTATCACTGTCATTTAACTTGAGTTGGCTAATAAGTTACCTAACATGAACACCTCCTCTTTTTGTTTGGTCTTGTTTTTTTGTTTGGTTTGATTTGTAAAGTACCCATTTGATTCATCTTCTTGTGTCCACAAAACAAGCCACAGACATCAGACAGGGCTGTTCTGACATGCCCTGTGTGTTGCAAACATAGATCCAGCAAGGGGAAAGATGCCTTCATTTCCTCAACTAATGTATTTTGTTACGCATAGTTTAATTGGACCCCACTGCAAAAACTGGCAGAGCCAGCTGTGCTGGTGATGGATGAGGGAGATAGAAGGTTAGTGACCTGTCTGGGCTGGGACTGAGTTACCTAGACAGACTAAGGGAGTTGTTATCCCCCTTCTCATCCCTCATTAGCATTTCCTGGGTAGGCCTTTAGGGCCCCAGGACGGACAAAGTAGTTCATTGGTGAACCCCTTGCATGCACTGTGGCTACACTCCTCTATGCTGGTGAATAAGGTGAATTAACCCCTCAGATGTACCATCCTTAGCTCTTCATACACGCACAGATATTCTCGTGCCTTTACAATACTACTGGGTTGCATCCTTGCATGTGCAAAGGGACAGTGTGGCTTAGTGGTATATCCTCACCAAAAAGATGTTTGGGAGGCTTAAGCACTAAGTCTTCTGACTGTGATAAAATCTAAGCAAACGGGTCGTGGTGCAGGCTAATGTACCTTGCTTTGAAAAAATAACAAAGCAAAATGGAAAATTAATCTCCCCAAACCAAAATGCACAAAACAACTGTAAATTATCATAGGTTTCAAAGGAGGTGTGCCCCACTCCACCACTATAAAAAACTGCTTTTGATGAACTATACAGCAGCAGTTATAGTCACCTCAGTGTTCTGCTGAGTGAATTTGACCATAATTAAAAGGGGATCAATAAAAGAAAAAGAACAGAAGAAAATATTCTTTACCGTTTCTTGCACCTTATTCAAGTGGAGGTTAGACGCTACTATTCTGTGCTGCTGTAATTGACTGTGCCAAGTTGATGGCAGCAAAGAATCCTTTTAAGAGAAAAGATAAAAGAGCAACAGTTTGCCAAAGCATGGCAGGGTAATAAGCTGAAACCAGAGTATAAAAGAAGGCACTGGTAACTGAGAACATCCTAGAACTGCTATGTAAGTGCATCAGACAATGCAGTGCAATGCTGCAGGATGATCTAAGTTTTCACCTAACCGAGTTAATGCACTTGATTAAATAGTACATGTTTGCACAGCTTTGAAAATGGAAAACACAACATAAGGCTTTCTCACAGCAACTAATTTCTTTTTAGTTGCAGTCCTTAACAATTTTTTCACTGCAGGTGCAAAATCCTGTAAACTGAATTCAAATATACTGTGAAAAGGTTTTCTGCTTTCAGGTACACCTCGCAGCACCCTTATCCATGGATCACAGGATGAGATTATTTCTTTACAGTTGAGGAAAAAAAGAGAGAAGTTGCTTCAGCATGCCATTCAGGACTGAACTGATGCGCTGTGTCATCCTCTGGAGGAGTTCCCCTCTTTTCATTAAGTGTAGAAGGGCTATGGGAAGACAAGTCACTCTGTCTGAAGCTACCCATTGTGGGGGGGAAAAAAAGAAATGTATTGTTTACTACCCTAATCGTTTCCTCTAATCATGATCTACACTTCACAGAAATTTAATGCAGACATGCACACTACCACCATCCCCATCCCTCTCCTTTCCTGAAAATGACCAACTTGCTCACAGATTATCTAAACGCAAATTTTTATTTTTGTGACGTTAGAGGGGGGAAAGGAGGGTTATCCTACTTTGTTTTTCTCATTTGTTTGTTTTCTCTTTTGTTTAGCCTTAGTCAAATCAGACATAGGACACCATAATCACTTGGATAAGACGTTCTCTTGACTAGTCATGTTTTACAACACATATTAAGCATATATCAACTCTTCCTGAACAATGTATAGTTAAAGGTGACCCTGCTATTTTCTCAGTGTTCTGTAGTGTGATAGATTTGTCTCCATAAAAAGTCAGTATGGTAAGAAACACTGAATGGAGATTCAGAGATGAGATTAGGTGGCTGCAGACTGAGTCTTGGATGACATCTTGGGTTATTACGTTCCTGCTTAGAAAGATGTATTTCACAATTACATGTGGGAATCTGGATAAGAATGCCACACACCACAGCTGAGGAAATTTTCTAAGCAACGAGTGGAAGGGAAGAACAAATTAAGTTGTTCAAGAGGATTGAGCAAACCGGCTAAAAAGGAAAAGTGTGTATTTCAAAAGAATTGTCTAACATAGTTAATATTAATTCGAGAAACAGCTTTGGTTTTATGCATGGGTTGGGGATTTTTTTGCATGATTTGTATCTTAATGACGTATTGCATCATTTCAATGTCTTTTTATAATACTGGAATACTCCTTTTCTTCACAAGAAAATTAAATACAGTAGATAATTAGTACCAAGTGAAATACTCTTTGTTCTGTCTAAACACTTGCACATTTATGCTGTAGCAATACTAGTAACAACTGGTCTAATATACTATTATGTGATTTAGAGAAGAAGATATCCCAGTCATCATTAAGAGACAACTGCCCATAATGTTTAATAAACCTCTACTGTTTTATTTCACATCAAGTTAGGTCATCAGCAGTACTATTGGTCTAATGTTGTTATTGTTACTAATGAAAAATCATTAAATAATAATACTTTTTAAAAAATGCAATGTCCTGGTTGACACTTCATCTTTCAAACAGCACCTTTAAAAGTGGCAAATTCCCTAAAGCAATTTTTTTCGATGACTTTTTCTGAGCTCTGCAAAACAAAACCAAAGGAAAACTGGTTCCACAAACTGGTTTTCATTCCCAATTTGAACAAAGACAAATTTCAAAACTTAATTAGAAAATAGAAATCCAAATTTCAATCAATCAGCTCTACTAATGAATCTCTGCAGAATTCTCTATTGTACAGCTAGTTTATGTGATCGCCTCTGGCTCTTTTCTCATAGAAGAGCTGCAATATGCCTATCACTTGTAAAATATCCTAAGACCTGCGCTGGAATTTGGTATGATAAGATATAAAACGCAAACCAACGTTTTGGAACTTAATAACAACCACAAACTTGGTATAAATTGCTTTAAATATCTGAAAGTTTTATCACTCTCTCCCTTTCTGCTGAGGAAATTGAAACAGCAGGGATCACTAGGAGGATGTTAAGACTGGGTACAGAAATCAGACATCATGACTTCCAGGTCTTTGTGTTTCTTGATCTAGTGGTTAGACTACTGGTAGTGAAACTAAATGGACCATGAGGAAGCTTTTATTTAAACACAGTAGCTCAAGAAATGAATAGGAAACATATTCCAATTTAGAGATGGTGCTTTAGAGTCAAATATATTCAGGAGCAATGCACATGAAATTTTCCCTCATTAAAAAGATTTGTCTCCATGGTATTGAGCTTTTAGAACTCATGTCATAGTACTAATAACCCCTGCTGGGATCCAAGGCTTTAGTGGTAAAAATAAATTGAATTCAACACAGTGCTATGAAACTATTTGTTAATGGACAAAGGGGAAAAAAAATCAAGCAGACATTAATCTGGCATTTATGCAGGTCAGAAAAAGCAATGCATTTTATTTTTATATTTTATTCATGCTACTTCCTTCCCCTCTCCCCATCTCCGCTTAGCATATACAAATGAGTGAGTCATAAAAGCTCTGCTTCCAGGCAACCTAATGCACATGAACAAGCAGAACAATAAAAAAAAAAATCCGTTAAAATATTAACCTAGATAAGAAAAGTGCCTTCCTTACAGAATCTGGAAGAATGGATCTCCAAAGACAGAAGATGCCCAAGACCAAGGTATTAAATTCGATCCTGAGAATGTGATGCACTTTGTGGCAGCTGGAGGTCGCCAAAACATACGCCTACACATTATCACTGACAGTGGTGTATTTAACTTGCTCTGTTAACTGATTACTTGAACTCACAGCAGGAATTGAAACACTATCTTTACCTGGTATTTCTTTTTGGGGCCTTTTAACAAGACATTTAGGCATCTTGTGCCCAATAAGGCCTTTTCAAGCCTCATTTTTTTCCTTGATGTAGAGATCTTAATTATTTTTAATAATTTAAACTCATTTAATAATGAGTTTGGGGCAGGTTTTTTGAGTTCTGTGTTGAGCTGTCTCCTTTTTCAAGCTGCCAAAGCTACCACTAGGCATGATTTTAAAGTCTCAGTTCAAAAAATCATGTCCAAGGTTTACCATTTGTTAATATTTCCACTGAAATCATAAGATAATTTTTATCTAGCTTTCCTTAGAGCCCTGTCGGGACATGCATGTCTGTAGATACATACTGTCTGTCTCGTGGAAATGCCTTTACATTTCAGAAAGAATGATGCAAACAGGATTTTTCACACTTTTTGCAAAGTCATAGAATCATAGAATGGTTTGGGTTGGAAGGCACGTTAAAGATCATCGAGTTCCAACACCCCTGCCATGGGCAGGGACACCTTCCACTAGACCAGGTGGCTCAAAGCCCCATCCAACCTGGCCTTGAACACCTCCAGGGACGGGGCATCCACAACTTCTCTGGGCAGCCTGTTCCAATGTCTCACCACCCTCACAGTAAAGAATCTTTTCCTAATATCTAATGTAAATCTCTTTCAGTTTACAACCATTACCCCTCATCCTATCGCTACACTCCCCAAGAAAGAGTCCCTTTCCATCTTTCATGTAGACCCCCTGTAGGTACTAGAAAGCTGCTATCAGCTCTCCCTGGAGCCTTCTCTTCTCCAGGCTAAACAACCCCAATTCTCTCAGCCTGTCTTCACAGGAGAGGTGCTCCAGCCCTCTGATCATCTTCGTGGCCCTCCTCTGGACCGACTCCAACAGTCTATGTCCTTCTTATTTTGGGGGCTCCAGAGCTCAACACAGTACTGCAGGTGGAGTCTCACGAGGGCAGGGTAGAAACACCTCCCTTGACCTGCTGGCCATGCATCTTTTGATGCAGCCCATGATACGGTTGGCTTTCTGGGTTGCAAGCACACATTGCCAGCTCATGTTGAGCTCTCATCCACCAACATCCCCAAGTACCTCTCCTCAGGGCTGCTCTCAATCCATTCTCCACCAGCCTGTATTTGTGCTTGGGATTACCTCAGTCCATGTGCAGGACCTTGCACTTGGCCTTGTTGGACTTCATGAGGTTTGCACAGGACTATCTCTCAAGTCTGTCCAAGTCCCTCTGGATGGCATACCTTCCCTCCAGCATGTCGACCTCTCCACACAGCTTCGTGTTGGGAAACTTGCTGAGGGTGCACTTAATCCCAACATCCATGTCACCAATGAGGATGTGAAACAGCACCGGTCCCAGTACCAACCCCTGAGGAACGCCACCCATCACCGGTAGCCACTTGGACATCATGCTGTTTACCACAACTCTTTGAGTGCGACCATCCAGCCAATTCCTTATCCACAGAGAATTCTGGAAGTCTGTGTGCTTAAGTGTACGCACAGATTTTATTCTTACAAAACAGAGGTAGTCTTGATTATTTATAGCAACCTATGTTTTCAAAAATAATTTAGACCTTGATCCAACAGGCCTTTAAATCCACATGAACTTGTACCTAGCTGTACAGTTTTAGCTAATACACTTGTAAAGGTTCACAGGTTTTGTTTGTCAGGAAGAGTATATGTCAGAAAAACGTCTGCAAGGCTTCATGTATATTTTTACATCATTTCCAGAGTGCTCCGGATTTAGTAAATACAGCTAAGAAACTAAATTTTGAGTCACTATATTCACACCTTGAGAGTATTTTTAGAATTTTCATCTGCTTTAAATTATCTGCAGCTTAAAAAAAATGTTTCTTAAAAGCTGGAGCAACATATTTGAAAATGGTAGGCAGCTGAAGAAGAAAAATATTTCTGGAAGCAAAAAATTTCAAAAATCCCTATTCTCTTATGTTCCATTTGATGTTTTTTGCAAAGTCAGATTGATTAATCCTCCTGTCACATTTATGAGGCTGGTATATTTTCATATATTCATTTTCCAGAGGGAGGAACTGACATTTAAATAAAACAAAGTGAAGACATCATAGTAAATGTAAAAAAGTCAAAAATAACAACTATAGACTTTGAGTCCCTGCTCACCATATAAAAGGTTCTTCTTCTGTGCTCAAGAATGATCAAAGCTGTGGCTAACAGTCAGACAAGATATATTAGATGTAGTTCGTTATGTGAGCATGCTAACCCCAAAGGTATATTTTCATCACAGCACAAAGACTGACAGCACATCACCAGAGAAATGCAAGAAGTACTGGTTTGGAACCAGAAGAAAGCTTGAGAAGTACATCTCCCCAGTGAACTGACACCAGCAGAATCCTTACTAAACGTATTTAATGCTGTATCGTATGATTACCTAATGTATGTTTGCAAACCACTGCTGTATATATGCATTTTTACTTTTCTGTAGTATGATGTAAAATGCTGTCTTTAAAGATTATATGCAGATGGTTTTAGATTCCTTTTTCATATGGCTTTTAACTTTGTAGTCATGGATAGAGAAAGCATATGTTTTCACTATCATTTAAAGTCATGATGGAATGCTCTTTTTTCTTCCCTCAGAAGTCTCAGGAGCGTTATGTTAGATTTTCTTTCATTTCCTCCTTGACCTGAAGCATTTCACAGATGTACTCTGAACCTTCACATTTTTACTGAAGCAATAGCGATGATAAGTGTTTAGTAGTGGTATCATTTCATGCATATGAATTCAATCTTGAAAGTCGTATGAATGAAGAAAGACAAATTTAATTTTAAACATTTTAACAACCTTTCTTTCAGTTACATTTCTTACATTGTCAACATGATTCTAATTCTCTACTCTTCCTTTTGAACATTTCAAGTGTTAGGTGTTAGGATAATCTTTTCATACACTAGTTCTAAGTAGATGAAGCTAGAATATTTTTTATAAAAAATCTCGAGATATTTTTCTTTGTTGATTTATTTTTTCCTTTGTTTTTATTCCTTTCTGTTTACCTCAGAAGTTCAATTTACTTTTTCTTTTGTTTTCCCCAGTTGCCTTTAAGATGATGTTATTAACATTCATAAAAGAAACAATAACAAAATGCCACAGAAACCATATGAAATTGTGCTGAAAAAAATGTCATGCTAGGAATACAGTGAATAATTATGACCTAATGATGCAAAGCTCATACCAGATGACTGGTAGGGATGAGGATTGTGAGAACTCCAAGAAAAGTGAGGCTACTGTTGCCAAGTAAATTTGCCCTTCAGAGTGGAAAGCTGTCATCCTGCCTTCATTAGGACTTCCCTCCCTTTCTGCCTAGTGATGAGGAGCATTCATACAATACTTTTTTAATACTTCGGAGGTCCAATAAATGTAGCATGTTTGCATATGTGCTGAAAACTCATATCCCTTGCTCTTCACCCCAATGTTACAAAAAAGGTTTAAATGATACCCTGTCATCAGCATGCAAGGCTGCTCAGAATCATCTTTTTCTTTTGCTCAATACTTCAGTGCCTTTGCCTTCAAACCCAAACTGCTCTCAGCAGCTAAACAGGAAAGCTGAGTCATGCAATGCATTTTCCTTCTGAGGGGTAGGCATTTTTTTTCTCATACCTCTTTCAAAGCTGGATGATAAATAACCCGCTTTTTTGCATCAGACCCCATACTTTCAGGAAGGAGAGGGTTTGGCCTTTTGCATTACAGATTTTAAGGGGGCGCAATTTCTAAGCCATATATTGCAAAGCTAGACCTTGTGGCGATCTGAAGTATGAGTGGATAGAGATGGGGTGCTCTGCCCATGTCAGATAATGCAAAAGTCCACCAGCCATCCCAGGTGGGATCTAACAGCTTCTATGAGTCTCTTCAGCACTTTTCCCCAAACTAAATCTGTACTGGTATCTTGATTCCTGTTACATTTCAGCTTACATACTGATCTTCGAAAATCTTGCCCTTGGCCTTTAGGCAGAACAAAACTCCTTTGGACTCTACCTTTCAAAACATCAACTATTTTGCTCTCACAACTGAAACCTACTCATTGCCATTGGCAATTCATTGGATTTTGGATGTTCAGTGCTAAACTGGGAAGAAAGCTAAAATTATTTTAGAAGCATAAGTTTAGACTCAAAATTTTGGAAGCGGTAGAGAATGTTATTTGAAATCCTCCTGACACCTTTTTTATACATCATAATGCTATAAAAACTATCTAACGGAGACACCATATTACCTGAAATAATAAATGTTTATACACTTTAAATGAAGCAGTAGTATCAGTTACAAATGTTAAACTTCCCTCTCAAAACAGAAACCTTTGCCCCCATGCTAAACACTCCTGCCTCATGCCAGGACAGATTGACTGTGCTGTGATGCTGGACCACTGTCTATCTCCCTACTCAAAACATCCAAAATAAAGAGGCTTTTCCTCAGTAAGCCTCCTTCAGGGCTCTCCAGCAAAACATGGTAAGCTAGCACCTTGTCTCACCTCCCTCAATAGCATCAAAATGGGGTTGTCCAACAAAATCTGTTGGTTTAGGCATGGGGAGACTTTAGAAGCACTCAGCGTGGGTCTAAAACACACTGAGAGGAGACATACATAATCTGACTGATTATTACCCACTGCTGGTTATGCAAATTGGAAGTGATGAGGTTGTGGACAGAAGTCTAAAGGCAATTAAAAAGGACTCCAGAGCACTGGGACAACTGGTTGAAGGTTCTGGTGCACAGGTAGTTTTTTCCTCAATCCCTTCAGGGGTAGGGAGGGAAAGAAACAGGAAGATAGAACTGATTAACACGTGGCTCAGAGGCTGGTGCCATCGGTGGAGTTTTGTTTTTTTTTCATCACGGCGACATCTATAAGGCACCAGGCCTACTGGCAACAGATGGGGTACACCTGTCTCAGAAGGCGAAAAGGATCTTGTGACAAGAATTAGCAGGGCTCATTGAAAGAGCTTTAAACTAGATTGGAAGGGGAAAGGGGATGTAACTGGGCCTGCTAGAAATAAGCCCAGGGAGAGCATGCCAAGGTTTGCAGGGCGGCGAGCTAGCAAGCACCCTTGTTATTCTGTCTCAGTGGAAGTAGGGGCTGGAGATACATGGGGCAGTAAAGACGGAAGGGTTATTGATGGGTTAGAAGCCATGGAAAAACCTGGGAGCAATCGGGTAGGAACTAGGGCTTCCACACACAAAGAAGTGTCGGGAGCTTTAGCCCAACTGAAGTGCATGTATGCTAATGCACGTAGCATGGGCAACAAACAGGAGGAGCTAGAAGTCATGGTGCACCAGGAAAACTATGGTATAGTAGCCATCACAGAAACATGGTGGGACACCTCGTGCGACTGGAGTGCCGCAATCAATGGCTACAAGCTCTTCAGAAGGGATAGACAAGGAAGGAGAGGTTGTGGGGTAGCCCTATATGTTAGGGACTGTTATGAATGTTTAGAACGCTATCATAGTGATGATACAGTTGAGTGTCTATGGCTCAGAATCAGGGGGAAAGCCAACAAGGCTGATGTTGTGGTGCGGTTCTGTTATAGACCACCCAATCAGGACAGAGAGGTAGATGGAGCTTTCTACAAGCAGCTGGGAGAAGTCTCACGATCGCTTGCCCTTGTTCTTGTGGGGGACTTCAGCTTCGCAGATATCTGCTGGAAATACAACACAGCAGAGAGGGAACAGTCCTGGAGGTTCCTAGAGTGTATTGAGGACAACTTCCTTACTCATCTGGTGAGCAGTGAACCTACCAGGGAAGGTGCCCTGTTGGATCTGCTCTTTGTGAACAGAGAAGGACTGGTGGGTGATGATGGGACATCGACTACATCACAGCGATCATGAAATTATCGAGTTCTCCATTCTTAGAGAAGTAAGGAGAGGGGACAGCAGAACTGCCACTTTGGACTTCCAAAGGGCAGACTTTGACTTGTTTAGGACACTGATTAACAGAGTCCCTTGAGAGGCAATCCTGAAGGGTGTAGGAGTCCAGGAAGGCTGTGCACTCTTTAAGAAGGAAGTGTTAAAGGTGCAGGAGCAGGCCATCCCCATGTAAGTCATGCCGGCACCAAAGATTGGCCTGGCTGAACAGAGAGCTTTGGCTGCAGCTCAGGGAAAAAAGGAGAGTCTATGGCCTCTGGAAGAAAGGGCAGGCCACACACAATGACTACAGAGATGTCGTGAGGCTATGCAGGGAGAAAATTAGAAAGTCCGAAGCCCAGCTAGAAATTAATCTGGCTTCTGCTGTAAAGGACAAAAAGAAATCTTTCTATAGATACATTAGCAGCAAAAGAGGGCCAGGGAGAGCGTCCATCCTCTATTAGATGCAGGGGGAAAACATGGTGACTAAGGATGAGGAAAAGGCTGAGGTGCTTAATGGCTTCTTTGCCTCAGTCTTTAGTAATAGGACCAGTTGCACTCTAAGGATCCAACTCCCTGAGCTAGAAGATAGAGACTGGGAGCAGGATGATCCCCCCCACAATCCAGGAGGAAATGGTCAGTGACCTGCTGCAGCACATAGACATACACAAGTCTATGGGACCGGATGGAATCCACCCAAGAGTTCTGAGAGAGCTGGTAGAGGTCCTCACCAAGCCACTTTCCATCATTTTCCAACAGTCCTGGCTGACTGGGGAGGTCCCAGCAGATTGGAAACTAGCCAATGTGATACCCATCTACAAGATGGGCCGGAAGGAGGTTCCGGGAAACTACAGGCCTGTCAGTTTGACTTTGGTGCCGGGCAAGCTGATGGAGCAGATCATCCTGAGTACCATCACACAGTATGCACAGGACAACCGGATGATCCGGCCCAGTCAACATGGGTTTATGAAAGGCAGGTCCTGCTTGACTAACCTGATTGCCTTCTACAACATGGTCACCTGCTTAGTGGATGAGGGAAAAGCTGTGGATGTTGTCTATCTGGACTTTAGTAAAGCCTTTGACACCGTTTCCCACAGCATTCTCCTGGAGAAACTGGCTGCTCATGGCTTGGATGGGCATACGCTTTGCTGGGTAAAAAACTGGCTGGAAGGCCAGGCCCAGAGAGTAGTGGTGAATGGCGTTAATTCCAGTTGGTGGCCAGTCACGAGTGCTGTCCCCCAAGGCTCAGTACTGGGCCCAGTCCTGTTTAATATCTTTATCAATGATGTGGATGAGAGGATCAAGTGCACCCTCAATAAGTTTGCAGATGACACCAAGCTGAGCAGGAGCGTTGATCTGCCTGAGGGTAGGGAGGCCCTGCAGAGGGATTTAGACAGACTAGATCGATGGGCCAAGGCAAACTGTATGAGTTTCAATAAGGCCAAATGCTGGGTCTTACACTTTGGCCACAACAATCCACGCCAACGCTACAGGCTTGGGGAGGAGTGGCTGGAAAGCTGCTCAGCAGAGGGGGACCTGGGGGTGTTGATTGATAGCCGTCTGAACATGAGCCAGCAGTGTGCCCAGGTGGCCAAGAAGGCCAACAGCATCTGGGCCTGTATTGGGAATAGTGTAGCCTGTAGGATGAGGGAGGTGATTTTACCCCTGTACTCGGTACTGGTGAGGCCGCATCTTGAGTACTGTGTTCAGTCTTGGGCCCCTCACTACAAGAAGGACATTGAGGTGCTGGAGCAAAGAAGGGCAATGAAACTGGTGAGGGGTCTGGAACACATGTCTTATGATGAGCGGCTGAGGGAGCTGGGGTTATTTAGCCTCGAGAAAAGGAGGCTCAGGGGACACCTTATCACTCTCTACAACTATCTGAAAGGAAGCTGCAGAGAGGTGGGAGTCGACCTGTTCTGTCAAGTAACAGGTGATAGGACAAGAGGAAATGGCTTCAAGTTGCACCAAGGAAAGTTTAAATGGGATATTAGAAGAATTTCTTTACTGAAAGGGTCATCAGACATTGGAACACGTTACCAAGGGCAGTGGTGGAGTCCCCATCCCTGGAGGTATTTAAGGGTTGTGTAGATATAGTGCTTAGGGACATGGTTTAGTGATGGGCTTGTCAGTGTTCGGTTAATGATTGGACTACATGATCTTACAGGTCTTTTCCAATCTAGGAGACTTTTTGATTCTGTGATTCTCTGACGTGGTCTCAAATGGCGAACACTGAAGAGTAGTTTCAAATGTGCTTTCTGGAAAAGGTCCCAAAAAGATGCATGCTTAACGAGTTGGGACAGGCAAGGGTGGAATACAGACCATGTCAATCAAGTCAATGCAAGAGAAAGTTAGACTCTTACTACCACCCTCACTGTAGGATGGGCAGTCTAAAACATGGGCCATTTGGGCTGGGCTGGAGCCTGGTAAGGGGAAGCATGTCCCCTGCTGTAGGGAAGAGCAAGGTCTAAGCTCAGAGTACAGGTAAGTAAATGACAGCAACCACCTACACCCAATAAAATGTCATATAGCTTTAATGCCATAAACTCCATGAATATCACCATGCCCCATTCTTGCAATCCACTTCAGCATTTTACTACTGCAGAGAGTCTGTCTTCCAGGGGACTATGGGCTTGATGGGCAAAGACTCTTCCCTTGCTTTGTCCAGTGCCTCACCCAGTAAAGCCTTGACCCATTATTGAAGTCTTTGGCTGTTATTGCAGTAAAAATCAATAATACACTTGTTTTACCAAAGAACCTGTGTATCTTAAACCTTTGCCTTTCCTACTTCCTGCACAAACAGCTTTTCATGGGGGTTTTGGTGATTATTATTTTTCCCAAGCATCCTCTTGGACATGATCAAATAATTCAGCTCAAGTACTGCCTCTCCTCCCAGAGTTTGTATATACATTCATCTTTGCTATGAAATCTGATCTTTTTCCCAGACTTGATTCAGAAGTAGAAAAAGTAATCCTTCTAAAGGACTGAATTGTTGAAACTGTCTCTGGGGTCCAGAATTCATTATATAAGGACTTCTAAACTCAAAAGAGTTGCAAACTACAACAAAACGTCTTAAAACTGGATTTCAAATATACTTTTTCCTTGTGATTTTTTTAAACTTCTTTAACAGTGAAATCAGCACAAGCTTATCACTTTGTTGGTTTCTTTGCTTTCTATACATGTTACCTGTAATTTCTGAAAGTTTGTTTCCTCTTTCTGTCTTTCTGTATGATGATAGACAAGCAAATTTACCATCCTCTCAAGCTTTCCTTCTTTTTCACATGTACAACTTCTTTTTATGTAAGAAGTATGGGGTGGGCATTCTCAGTAACCAATTACAAATTCACTCTTTTTGGAGTTCTTCATTTTGCTTTGAACTTTTACATTTCTAAGGGCCAAAACTAAATCCCGATTTACATACTCAGAAACCTTCTGTGGCCATGCCTGTACAGTTTGAACAGTAGAACCAGACAAGCACCACAATTATCAGTAAATGTGTTTCCAGTCTTGTATACATTCTGCAAAAGCCATGGTTCCTGATAGCCCAAAAAGCACTTAGTGAGAAAGTAGAGAGGAGGCTGATGCATTTGTGTCTCCTTGCCAGATGAGAATAGCTATTTAGTGCCTTGTTATGCTGCCCACTAACAACTGACTTGTGTTACCTTAGTCAAGGTTCCACGCTTGCCATCCTATCAACTTCTGTTATAGCAGAACATTTTAACACAAGGTAGTCAAAATGGGAGCTTGAGTAACAAAGCTTATCACAAATCTGACCAGCACCACCGGAAGCTGAAGAGTTGGTAGGATTTAGTAGACAATGGAATTGCTGAAAGTCCTCACACACATGACTGTCTGAGCTATTTTGGGCTCATTGCTCTGTAATTTCATGTGTGCACATGGTGGCCTGAGATGGAAGTTAGTAACATCACCTTGTCTTGCTTGCTTTATGTCTCAAAATGAGTTTTAAAGCCATTGAGCCCCATGCTTCAATAAATAGTTATTCTTTATTCCTAATGGAGTATTGACTACCTCCAAAATCTCTCCCCTTTTCCTTCTCCATCCCACCCCCCCCAAAATATGTTTGACTTTGGAAGATAAGAGCTTAACCAGACTCCGTGCAGCACCGGAAATATTGCCATCACGTGTCAATAAATAAGATACATGGATATCTGTTGAGGTACAACACCCCTTTCTGCAGTTATATTTCATTGTTTAACTAGTTCAAATACAAATGAATTTTTAAGACCAAAAGCTAGATTGTTCATTAATTCAAAATACCTAACCATGCTGTAGTAACTAAATACAGCAGTACAGAAAAGAATGAAGTAGCTGATTTGGAATGGAGCTATCGTTGTGTGCTATCAACCATGTTTTCTGAAGGCAAAATAATGATTTGTCCATATGATACAAAACATTGCTATGAGACTAAGAGAAAAAAGATCCTGGGTAGCATGTGAGAAGGAAATATTGATAGATGTAGCTATTAACCTATTGAACTGAGAAGGTCATGTCTGTGATGCAATGTGTAGGACTGAAATGTTTCAAATGATTGAAATGCACTGTGTTGCTGTTGAGTGATAATTAAACAGACAAAACAAAACCATCCAGAGATCTTTTCAACATCTTGGTGCAAATTACTACTGCAACTTGAGCTTTCTGATCTTTGTCTCAGTTGCACAGTAGATTGGATATGGTTTCTTCCTCTTGTTCTGCTCATCTTATTTTTATTCTTGCCAGCTCAAATACAGAGCATTTTGAAAGAGAATAGCCAAAATAGCTGAGGCCTATTCAATTCTGAAAAACTGAAGACTGAAAACCCCTTGATATCAATTTTTTTTCTGAAAAATAATTTCTGCAGTCCTGCATAATTAGTAATTTAAGGTTTGTTTTTGTTAAACCGTGACTATCTTGGTTCAGCTGTGTTTACTGTGATCAGCACAAGGGCTTGATATTTTACTGCAATGAAAAGAGAATCACAGAATCACAAAGAATCACAGAATGGTCAGGGTTGGAAGGGCCGTCTGGAGATCTTCTAGTCCAAGCCCCTGCCACAGCAGGGTCACCTACAGGAGGTTGCACGGAAAGGTGTCCAGGAGGGTTTTGAATGTCTCCAGAGTTGGAGACTCCACAACCTCTCTGGGCAGCCTGTTCCAGTGCTCTGCCACCCTCAAAGTAAAGAAGTTCCTCCTCATGTTAAGATGGAACTTCTATGTTCAAGTTTGTGCCCATTACCTCTTGTCCTATCACTGGGCACAACTGAAAAAAAGACTGTTCTCATCTACGTGGTACCCTCCCTTCAAGTATTTATAAGCGATGATAAGATTCCCCCTCAGTCTTCCCTTCTCCAGACTAAGAAGACCCAATTCCCTCAGCCTTTCCTCGAAAGAAATATGCTCCAATCCCCTAATCATCTTAGTAGCCCTTTGCTGGACCCTCTCCAGCAGTTCCCTGTCCTTCTTGAACCAGGAAGCCCAGAACTGGACACAATACTCCAGATGCAGCCTCACCAGGGCAGAGTAGAGGGGGAGCATGACCTCCCTCGACCTGCTGGCCACACTCTTCTTGATGCACCTCAGGATGCCGTTGGCCTTCTTGGCCGCCAGGGCACATTGCTGGCTCATGGTCATCCTGTTGTCCACCACGACTCCCAGGTCCCTTTCGGCACCGCTGCTCTCCAGGAGGTCATCCCCCAACCTGCACTGATGCATGGGATTATTCCTTCCCAGATGCAGTACCCTACACTTGCCCTTGTTGAATTTCATCAGGTTTTTTTCTGCCCAACTCTCCAGCCTGTCCAGGTCACACTGAAATGAATGAAGGAAGTTCATCAGAGCAATTTAAGCTGCCTGAAAATTTGATTCTTTAGGTTCAATAATTTGTTACTAGAGGATTTTGTTTAGTCAAGTTCTTCAGGCAGCCCAAGGATGTAATGTTGCGATACGTAGAATGTGATTTAAGCTAACAATTGCAATCGTCCTGTTAAAGAAAAGTAAATGATGATCAGTGTTGCTTCGGTGTCTCTTAAAACACACACACAGCTTTTCACTGATTTAGATGATTTTTTTTTTGTTGATAAGAAAGGAATGGTGGTCTACTTGAACATGTTCCTTTCTCTGTTTCTTCTTACTGAAGAATTAGGTTGGGCAAATGTTGGGAATAGACATGTCCAGAGCCAAAGGAATCACATAGATCTTGAGAAGGCTACTTGGGAATCAAAGCCACAAAACTGGAAGCTTTTAAACCAGAGCAAAAACTTTCATTTTTCAGTCCTTTGTTCATCAAGTTTATCACCATTTTTTACCACAGAAAAGAACAAAAAAATTGTTTTCTCTGTAACACAACCCTGACGTAACCTTTGACGACTGGTTGCTTTTATTTGAGCATGTTTTACTATGTTCAGAGTCCCTGCAAGCAGGATTATACTTTTAGTTACATATCAACCATTTATTGGCTAATACCCGGAATAGGTAGCTAGAACTAATGTGATACTAGGCTAAGCACTAGTATGCCTACCACTCCCATGCAGGCAGTTCTTGTGTCTGCTGGATGGGCAGCTGACAATCCAGTGGGAAACTGTTAGCCTGTGCTATTTAAACAGGATCATCTTTACTCTTGCTGAGTTGCCTTCTGACTTCATGTTGTTTTATCTTGAGGTCTGACACTTTCCATGTTGTTATTTTTTCTCTTGAGTCATTATCAGTGTCTCAATTTCATTTCAGTCTTTATTTTTCTTATCTTGCATGGGATGCTCTTTTACAGCTAAGCAAAAAAATTCTTTTTCAGAACTTGCCAATATCATAGAGCCTGTGCTTCTCAGAAGGGGGCCACTGTACTGTAGATCATGCAACAGTTGTTTGTTCTGGAACTTTATAGCTGTTTTGGAGCCCAGTAATTAATAATATTTACCAGAAAATTGGGTTTTAACCCTGCTTCTAGTGGTTTACTAAGAGTTTGTCACACTTTGAATCCTTTTGCTGAAATGCTGAAACTCCTTACTCACGCCAAAACAGTTTATGGCAAGGATTACATCAGGAAGAAATGCCAGTAAGGAACAGAAAATATTTGAAGGAGAGCCTATGCTATCAAACTGCACGAAGACAAAACATCTGCACATGTGAGAAATTAATAATGCCAAATGAGACATACAAATGAGAACGAGGAAATCAAACTGATGAATGAGTTAAATACTTTCTCTTTTATATACATAATTTTAGTAGAACTCCATATTTCTGTTAGGGATCTGGATTTTTTTAATACTAATTTGTATCTGCTAGCAGAAGTTCTTCAAATGTGCAAGAGCAGTTAGCCCTTCAATGATGTTCCTACTGACTCACTCCCTCGTAGTTCCACCAGACTTGTCTTTCTCGGCAGGCTTCAAGCAAGGCATCTGCTATATCTTCCCTTTTTGCAATTCAGTTTAACTGTCTTTTGTGTTAGTATTTACTCTTGTTTGTCCCTTGTTTTATAATGTCATTAGTAATATTACAAGTAACCTAGAAGGGGCTTTCAAATCATCTTGCATGGCCTCTTAGGCCTCATGAATTTGATGCCAGTATGCTTATTGGACTATAATCTACTTGTTTGTGCTGTTGCACCTTGCTGTTGGCTTCCTTTATTTGATTCTCTGGGTTGTTTATATATATAGCTTATCTAGATGCCAATGCATTGAAGTGGGTGATGGCTTCATCATGGCCAAAGACCTCCTTGTCTAAATACGGCACTGGTGCGCAGTTGCCTCCAGCTTCATAACTGTTGCTCTTCCAAATTTGGAACTACGAAGCGCACACAGCAGCTCACTACAGGTTAGACTGTCTTGCCTTTGCTCTGTATGGCTTTCTCATAGCTGGGCTCGGTCTTGGTTGCTGGTGCATCGTGGTCTTGCACACTAAGCCCTTTTGCTTCATCCCCAAATGTGCAGACAAGAATGATACAATATTCTGTAATAATTATATGAATAAACTGGGTTTTTACTTTCTTTAGATGAGGTGCCAAGGTATCTGACACTTTCTCTAGTATTCTCAAGGAATACCTGGTACTCCATAGCATAATCTAGACATCAGTGGGGAATAATGAATAGTATGACCTCATAAAGAATTGAATGTCTTCAGAAAGTCTAGTATATGACTCTGACTTTCTGCAAAATACCACTAGGTGTCCTCTCATAGAAACTTTATTCCTGTAATATGTTTCTAATTGTATTCAGGGATGGGAAAATCCAATAAAATGAAAAGCCCTTGTAAACGCATACCCCAGAACTGATTTTTGGCTTGACTTCTGTAAGGCTTTTGAAGCTCAGTTTCATTTCTGAAACACTGGAAATATTGGGGTGGTGTCAGCTCATATTTCTGTGCAGTATTAATTTGATTTCCAGATCATACTGGTTTGGATAAAGATCAAAATAATTTGGGGAAATAATAAAAAATATGCTATAGCAGAAAACTGCTAATGTGTCTGTCACCTAGAGATTAACAGATTTACAAATCAGCCTATCAAGAAATAACCAATCCCACCTTTGGACCCCTATTAAAAAGTTGAAAGCTCACAGTACAAACATTGTAAGGTCTATGGCTAAAAAAGCAGGATTAAGGCTCATGTGACAAAAAGCCTATTTCTGGCTTCCATCAATCACTTCATGAGAAGTGGCTTGACATTTTGTGATGTAAGGCACTTCAGACATGCACAGAGCGTTATTTTGTTTAGGCATAATTTGACCTGAAAACATGAGGTCTTTCACTAATTCTTTGCAGCACTATGACATTTCATTGTGGGTTATTGAGTATTCAGTGCTGACAATGAATTGGTGAAAAATAGCAGCCAGTTTTAAATCATAGAATCATAGAATGATTTAGGTTGGAAAAGACCTTTAAGATCATCAAGTTCAAACATAACCTAACACTGCCAAAACCACCACTAAACTATGTCCCTAAGCACCATGTCTACACATCTTTTTAAATACCTCCAGGAATGGTGACCACCACTTCCCTGGGCAGCCTGTTCCAATGCTTATAACCTTTCCAGTGAAGAAATTTTTCCTAATATCCAATCTAAACCTCCCATGGCACAACTCGAGGCTATTTCCTCTTGTCCTATCACTTGTTACTTGAGAGAAGAGACCGACCCCCATCTCACTACAACCTCCTTTCAGGTAGTTGTAGGGAGCAATAAGGTCTCCCCTCGGCCTCCTTTTCTCCAGACTAAACAACCCCAGTTCCCTCAGCCACTCCTCATAAGACTTGTTCTCTAGACCCTTCACCAGCTTCGTTGCCCTTCTCTGAACATGCTCCAGCATCTCAATGTCCCTCTTGTAGTGAGGGGCCCAAAACTGAACAAAGTACTTGGGGTGCGGCCTCGCCAGTGCCGAGTACAGGGGGACGATCCAAGTGCTGGGTCCTGCACTTGTGTCACAACAACCCCATGCAGTGCTACAGGCTTCGGGAAGAGTGGCTGGAAAGCTGCTTGGTGGAAAAGGACCTGGAGGTGTTGGTCGACAACCAGCTGGATATGAGTCAGCAGTGTGCCCAGGTAGCCAAGAAGGACAATGGCATCCTGGCCCGTATCAGAAATAGTGTGGCTAGCAGAAATGCATCACGGCACACTAGCCCGACCTTCTCAAATTTCTGATTTCCTTGAAATATTTTAACCTTTAAATTTCTGTGTACTGCAGTTCTTGCTTTAGTAGGATTCTTTTTAAAAACCGACATTTGTCTTTTTTTTTATTTGCACTCAACAACTTGCCATCTTCTCTATCTCCTCAGGTATTATGACCACATGAGGAAGTTGTGAGTGAGTTAGACGGCTGTTATTTAAGAAATCAACCTGTCCAGTCTCTTGGCAGCTTTTCATTGCATAGCTATGATTCTCCATCATAAACACCAGGTTTGAATTAAATTCAATCAGGCTGACAGGTGACAAGATCTGTTAATATAATCTTCTTACTTTTAAATATTAATTGTAGGCTTAATTTTTAAGTTTCTTCTCAGAGTCCCTAATCTTCACCTGTATGTTGGGGGAAGGCTAATGAATTTTCAGAAAAAAAAGTGAATCTGCAAAATGTGGATTCCTTGCATTAAGAAAATAAAAGCAACATTACTTAAATTAATTAATTCCCTACCCACCCCCAAAAAAAAGTAGATAGCTATATATCAGTAGCAAAATGATTTTTAAAAACTTGTTTGTAATATGTGGCAATTAATACTCTATTTGGAGTTGGACTCATTTATTTTCATAACTTTTTCATAACTTTTCAAATGTCTGTTACTCCATAAATCAGAATTTTAGGATTTGTATAAAGTATGATAGAAAAAACACATCTTCTATTACTTTTCCATTTGCTTTACTCACTTGGTGTATATTATAGAATCATAGAATCACTTAGGTTGGAAAAGACCTTTAAGATCATCAGGTCCAACCGTAAAGGTGGGGTGGGGTACAGCAATAGGTATTAGGTAGGACATAGTGATGGATACATGAACTTTGAAGACTAGCTGACATATCCTGGCTCAGAGTGGGTAGGAAAGAGGGGTTGTGCGTCTGTGTGACTGCTGTCATATCAGCAGAACTAAAGCATAGCCACAACCCAGTTTGCATGAGGACAAGTTGGCTGAAGTCCCCACAGCCTTAAAAGAAGACCATGATGGAAGCTCTGTGCACACAACTCTGTGAGTGTGCTTCCAGCCTCCTGCACAGACAGCAGCAAAGCAGAAATTCAGGTGAACAAGTCCTGAGTCAAGTTTTATTTGCTTCATTTTGCTTCATTTGTGCCATCACCTAGCAACATAGATCATGAGTCAGCCCTAATAGAAATTGTATTAACAGCATTCTAAATACTGATAGGATGATAGTTTTGTGTAATGTGTGTGCACACCGGCTATGTTGTAACCGTGGGTTTTATAAAAGTTGCAGAAGATATACCCTTTCTAAATCCAGAGTAACAAAAGTATTGGAGAAAAGATTAGAGGGCAAGCAGACTTGCTAAGTCAGAAATATCAGAACTGTGTACTGGAAGCCATATGTAGGTGTTCATAGTAGGTAGTAGTTCATGGTAGAAACACATAGCAGGTGCTTAATTTAACATTTAGTTGCTAAATATTATGTAAAAGTAGTTTCAGTCCAGTCCCTCAGATCAATGAAGCTGGGCAGCCATAAGTAGGAGTGAGTGGCTGGTTAAAATTATTTTAGTAAAGACATGATTTTCTGGCATCACCACACAGGGCTTAGAATAAACTTAATAGTCACTGGATTTGATTTTTTTTTTTTTTTTTTTATTCCCATAGGTCTCCACCCCCAGTTAGGTTTTTCATGACAGCTAAACTATCTCTGTGCTGCGCTGCAGCCTGTTTTATACATGTGCTCTTGGAGCAGGTGATCCTGCTAGCTGTGGTTCAGAATGTTCATCTGAATAAGCATTATATTATCAAAATGCAAGTGAAAGATAAATGTAGAATTACATATTACCCAAAATCAGCTCCTCTCAGAAGTTCCCTTCCTGCATTGCAGTGGTAACAGGGCAACTTCAACCTTGAAGCAACATAAGCATCACAGGTCAAGCTGCAACTTTTTAAAGCTATGAATAGAAATTTCTGGGGGAAAAAAAACAAGGTTAATTATTTTTTTATGCTTTCTGTTATATTTCTTTGCCCCTCTGAGTGCTCAATGGAAAAAGACAGCCTTGCTTAGAGTACCTCACAGAGATTGAATCGCTCTTATTGGCAAGAATTCAGAGAAACGCTGATGTTTGGGAAGGAGCCAAAGAAAGCTTATCTTTTAATAAAATGAACACAAACCAACAAAAAAAATGATGCTCAAGAGTGAGTTTTGAGAATCTGTAGCATGAGTTTCCCATTGTATCAAAGTACTTGCAGTCCTGTTCAAAAGAAACTGCAGATGTTTTGACTCCGTACTGTTCTCGTGCTGTTCATCCTTGTCCATCTTGTCCTAAAAAAGTATGTAACACACTTGTTTTCTATACACTCCCGCAAGACTTCAGACAGATTATTATTGCTTCTCGAGCTGATCAGCATCTGGATAGTGCATGTGGAACAACCCTATCTGAGACCTTGACATACTCTCTTGGCGTTCTTTAGTCAGAAATACAATCTGAAAATATGGCAGTGCTACTACAGATGCTGCAGTTTTCTAAGCAGGCAATAAACTTTGTGATTTGTATCAATCATGACTAGAAAATTGAGTTTGAAATAAAGGGCCTTTTAAGCATTTAGTTAAAAAGATTCTCCACAGCCTGCTGGGAAAGCTGAATCGTGAACCTAACAAGCCCACACTGAACAGTGTGTACATGAGGGTCTGCACACGTGCATTGTTCTTAGCACCTCCTGGATGCTCCTGCAGGATATGGTCTTGCTTCAGTAACTGTATGATTATGACACCAGCACCAGTCTCTTTAAATTGTGTTTTTATACTGCAAATGTCTTGCCAGCTGCCTTTCTTCCTTCTCTCTCTATTAAGCCAGTAAAAGGGAATCAGCAAAGGTATATTGATTAGCATCGGGTAAGGTTCTGATCTAAAAAGGGAATGGACCCCCTGCCACATGGACCCCTGCCACACGTGCAGACACTTCAGGAGCAGTGTGGCTGGACCTGCCCCTACCTCTGAGTTTTTCTCCATGTTCTGTTTTACTCAAGAGACTTTGAAGAAAATAATTTTGACCTGAGAAAGGAAGGTGGCATTAAAACTTACCTTGATGGAAGCACAAGGTAAAGACTGACACAGAATTCTCTGAAAGGGTATTTTCAAAACAGTACTCATTGCATATGTTTGATACTGTTAAATGAGTCCTTTTAACTAAAAGAGAGGACACAAAATTAAGCATCAAATGCCCTTGGGAAAATAATTTCTTAAAAATGTTATGAATCATTCCTTGTGAACACCAACATACTCCTTACTCTGATAAAGCTTACTTTCTCAAGCAAGTATAAGACCAGAAATTGTACCACAATGTCTTTTTTCCATTTGCTTGGAGAAAGACTGTGGAATTTGACAGTTGTGTGGCCTCTTTCTTGCACAGTGTTGTCCCATGAACATGGTGAGGAGCTGGAACAGTATGAGCTGTGCGTGTTTAACAAACAGAAAGAATTTTACAACATGATCTAATCCTTGCCTACCTGATTTTTCTCACATGCTTCTTGAGGTGTTCTTTGACTAGATCTTGATCTTGGTTAAGAGAGCCTTTGCTAACAGGCTGCTGGATACGATGTGAATCACAGATTACCTCACCTACTATCAAGCAGTGAACTTCTCTATGAGATAGTTGTCAAACTTGCAAAGCCTGAAGCATTTTAAGGTCTTTGCTGGTGTGAGCAGTGTATGCTTAGGTGGCAACAGGATCTAATGCAAGACAGTAACATTTCACCTGTAAGCGTAATCTCAAGTGGGGAAACTAGAACCTATCTTTGCCCAGATAAAGCAAGCCATTTTTCTGTCTGTGGGTCAAAAGTCAAAGTGGTTGTTCTCATGTCCACGGTAAATCAGGGATGCTGGTCAGCACTACAGCTAAAGCCAGGAGTTGGAGAACTCTTTGTCTGAACTGAGGACCTGCCTTCATCCCTCACCTAGCTGAACTTGGGGAGAAGAGAAGTAGTTTACATTTCTCACCTTGATGATGCTCTTGTTACATTTGAGGCCTCCTCTGTTTAGCTCTGGTCCCAGATAGGGGAAGCAGGATGAACTCAGATGTAACAAACAGGATTCACATAGATATTAATGAGTAGGAATGTAAAAGTTAATACTCTGTTGTTTGGTGTAACGGGCATCAGACCTACCTGACAAGCTAAGGATGAAGACCCCAGTTTCTACTGGTTTTGAAGTCCATGTCCATAACACCTAATTCAATCTGTGAAGTACTCATATCTGAGAGTACACACACTTCAAGAATAATCCAACTAGATTTCCTCAAGCTTTCAATAAAGTAAAAGTATTTTTCTCCGTGGAAATGATCCATGAAAAAGGCAAGTTTAAAAGAAGCTGTTGAAAAGGTTGAGTGCAACTAAAAAGCAGGGATAAAATAAATTTCAGCAGTCAGACAATTTTAGCAATTTCTATTAGAAAAATAAATAGTAATATTAAAATGGCTGCTGAGCCTTTACCCTAGATTCCCTTACATTTCTGATATGTTGAGATCCCTAAGGATCTGGATTTTTTTTTTCCACTTTATAGATCTTCTGCTCATATTTAAAACAAACAAAAACAAACAAACAAACAAAACTCCATATCTATGCTTATTATTTCCAAAGTTATTGCAAAGATTTTTGTGACTAATCATAGTTCAATGTTCAGAATAACAGCTAACCTTTAAATAAGCAATAATATTTTTCAAGAGCTGGTCACAAATGTTCTATCCAGCCTTTTAAGACTTGAGATGAGTACTAAACTGATTTTGGGTATTCAACCAAGTGTGAGCACCATACAGAGTCACTGCCAGTGATGTTTATTTTAACAGCAATGAAGTTCTTCAGTGCTTCATCTATTAAAAGACACCAGCGTCATAGCGTGGCTTTTAAACTGATCAGCTGTCGTGGGATTTTTTTTCTGGTAAAAATAAGTTACATCACAGATAAACTGCAACTAGGCCAGCTAATTGACTATAAATTAATTTCTTAAATTGTAAACAATTGGTTTTCTTGTGGAAATGAGCAGATCAAGCACTTCACTCTTGCATTTAGATGGAACTATACCCCTGTTAGGATAGGATTCTTTCACGAATGGCCTGTGAATGACTTGAGGTTTGTTCTTAGGTATTTAAGTTATTACTCTGTTTAAGTGCTTCATTGGTTTTGTGCTCCTAAGGCTTTGTTGAGGTCTCTAACTTTTTAATGATGTAGAGGTGTGTAAATTAATCTTGACAAAAAAGGAGTTGCTTGGCTTTTGTTTTTTGTCAAGGAGACAGCATGTACTGTTAAACCTGCAAAAGAAGTACAATATATTTTTAATCCATAGGCTTTTTGAAACAAAACTTTTCATACCTGAACCATACTCCTGAATTTGGCATATGAAGGGGGAAAGAACCACAAGTCATCACTAGGTGATGTTTGTGCTTTGGCCTGTGTTGAAATAAGACACTGGGTAAGGCTATGTCAACAGGCTACAGTAAGGCATCATTGTGTCTGGGACAGATCTGCAATTGCAACAGAAAAATTACTGACTTACCTTGCAGAAATTAAGCTGCTCAACCTTCCCCAATTGCTGTGAAGCAATTGTGAAGTTCCTTAGTTCATCCTCCATAAAAGATGAGGCTGATCTGCCCCAAAGATAAGAGTTATGTGTTTCAAACATTCAATTATTTCATCCTGATCTTCTGACCCTCAGTAATCCATTAGATGTAGAGTCAGGGCACATTGGAAAAGGAAGTGTGGGAAGTGCTGTTCCGATTCTTCCAATATGGAAGATTCTTCCGATTCTTCCTCATGGACCCTCATCAGGCAACTTTCCTTAAGCAGTTTTGCATCAAATTGTTTAATGGTAGTTTGATGCAAAATTTAACTTTCCTACTTTTACATTTTCCTTATACTGCTTTAGAAAGAAGTTGAGGTGTATGCAATCTCCAGTAAGGTCAGTTTCAAACTCATGCCTCATCCTTGTGATACGCAATAAAGTCCCAGCCTTGCAACAGCTCTTTCTCCTGCTCAATCACTGCAATTAATGATGGAATTAAGAGGGTTACTCAAGAAAGAACAATGAAGGCTAATCTCTCTCATTTTTCCCTGAGGGCAGAGTGCTCTAGAGAGTTTACATTTTTATACTCCTTTCAAGCATCTGTGATGTATTAGTTTAGCTAGCTAAAAGGCATTTTTTTTTCAGCCAAGCCTCTAGACTTCCCCCAGCCCTTGATACATTTGAGAGCTGCATTACTACCTTCATTTCATCGGTTCAAAGGGTAGGCTTCTCAGGTTGGCACCGTTTTAATAATTCTTTCTTGTTTCTTCATCTCCTTAACCAAATTATCCTCTCATTTTTCCAGAGATTTCTGGGAGGATGTAATGGGTTGTCTCTGACATGCTACCTGTTTAATGTCCTAATTGACTTTTAGTTGGGAACTGTTCTTCACACCTGTCTGCTTTTTCAAAACTTTACAAAGGAATTTCTATAGATTCATAGATTTGAATGTACCTTTGTCTCCCGTGCAATGTCTTTTGAAAGAATTTCTGCAAGAACTGATACTTATCAAACTCTCTATTCAATGCCCTGAAAGATAATTCTAGCAATAGTTCTCTCTGATTCTGTGCTTCCCAGAAACTTTCCTTCTGTGAGACTGCAAGATCATAGTCTTTGAACAAAGCCACCCCTGATTGCCTGTTCTGTTAACTCACATCTTTTTCTACTTGTTCCCCATTTTGGTGCCAAGTAGTCACTTTCAGCTGGCAGTTCAGGCATGGCTTTTCCAGTTTAGACGGAGGCCTGGTCAGTCTGTTAAAGCAGATGTTTATGTTAAAGAATATGACTGAGATGTAGGCAACCAAACCCCTGTTTACTCAGAATTATCCCAGCAACCTTCAGTCACTCTCTGCAAATATTTGGGACTTCCTTGGGTAAGAACCCCTTCCTGTGGTTTATTTCCTTGCAAGTTCCCTCCTGCTACATTTCCAATGAATGAATCCGAAACTCCTTTGCTGGAATCATAGAATTGTAGAATCATTTAGAATCTTTGGAAAAGACCCTTAAGATCATCGAGTCCAACAACAAAAAAAGTTGTAGGTTGTTTTTCCTTGTAGAGGAAAAAATGAAATTGAAGCCAGAGCTTCCACTCTCCTGTTGAGTGCTCCAGTCCACTGAGATAGCATCTACTTATTTGTGAAGGCAGCAGCCTTTCTTCCATCTGTAGAAATGATGATGTCTACATCCCACCCCTTTGTGTGGGATGAATTCCCTCAATGGCTCTATCTGACCCCACACATATAACCCTATTCCAACTCTGTAGGTGTAGTGTGGAGAGCAGTTGACATAGATCTTGTGTCCTGGGCAATATGGGCTTTTATGGTCCACAGTGGTCTTAGAGCCCTGTGCCTAAGTGTCACATTAAGAGTAGTGGGACGTGTACTGTAAGGACGCTAGCCAGAATGGGGTGAAAACGTGAAGGCTTTGGAGGCTTCTCCTAGTCTTAGACTTTAACTACTAGTTCCCAGGTGTGCAAAGAGACATGCGCAGGGAGCTCTCATGTGGAAATGGTAAGCACCCGTATCCTCTAAGCTTCTCAGGAAAAGAGCTAGAGGCTGGAGAACTGCAACTGTGGGTGTAGTACCTAATCCCTTTGTGTGTGGAGTTCTGCTGACAGCTCTGATACCGATTCAGTCATCAGGGGACATCTTACCCAACCTCTCTGGGGCTGGCACTAATAAATTGCAGACAGTAATAAATAATTTTCAGCACTAATAAAGTGAAGACAGTAATTAGATAAACACAACCTTGTAAAATTAATTAATGCTTGTACATACTGCGAGTGTAATACGAGGATATAAAAGCATCACATCTTGCTGATTCTTAAGTTGGGTTGAAAGGACCTTTCTAAGGGTGGATCTTCTATAGCCAAAGAGAGAAAATTAATATTCATGGCAAGGGTAGGTATTCGTGGCTGAGCACATATGCTGCATGTCTCGTTTTTTTCCTAATGCTTGTAAGACAAATTGTGCAATTAACTTAACATGCCGATTTTATAACTCTCTGTGTACAACATTCTTCCTGATCATTTTAACTACGGAGGTAGATTCTGCTTTAACCTGAAGAGAGAAAGAGGTGTAATAACCTTGGAAGACACCCGAGGGACTACTTGCCCTACCCCTTCATCGTGATTTAGAAAGATTTCGGCTTCCCCCTTCCCTGGCCGTCTCCTTCCCCTCCCCCCGACCCCGTGAGGCATGCAAGGGCTGCGGCCCAGCCTTCCTTCCCGCGACCCCCGGCCGCCCGCTCACGCCGTATGCTGCCGCTCTCCGCGGCGGGCGGAGGCGGGGGGAGGACAAGGGAGGGCAGGGCAGGGGCTCGGGGAGGCGCCGAGGAGCCGCCGCAGCCGGTGCCGCTCACCCCCTGTACCCCGGGAGCCCGGAGGCAGCCGCGCCGGCGGAGGAGTCCCGCCACCCCGGTAAGGAGAGGAGGCCTGCGGAAGAGAGCCTTTTCTCGCCTGCTCTTCTGACTTCCCCCGAGGGCTGCTGCGGCCGCGCCCGGGTACCCTGCGGCTGGGCTAATGGGGGGAGTGGCGGAGGCAGGCTGTGGAGGGAGGGGGCAGCGGAACGTGGCTTTGCCTCGCTGCTACTGGGCGATGCTGGCAGCGGCGGGGACCGCGGAAGAAGTGGCGGCCTGAGGTGACGAAGGGGGGTGGGAACGACGACACGGGGCTGAGTGCTGCCAGGGATGGCCCCTCTCCGCCACCCCCGGGGTGCTTGGCGTGCCTAGCAGCTCCTGCTGCAGAGCCACACCGCTTGCCATTTAACCCGAGCTCGGCCGTACGGAAGCGGGGCCGGGTAAGGCGGGGAGAGGAGGTGATCCCGCGCGGCCTGAGCTGGTCCGCATCCCCGGGTGAGCGAGCAGCCTCCTCCCCGGGTACGCGCGGCCGCGGCCACAGCCACCGGGTGTGAGAGGGTGAAGGCACAGCAAAGGCGCTCTCCTCCCTCCACCGGCTGGATATATAGTATCAGACCCAGAGGGGGAGGAGAGGTTTGTAATTATTTTTTTTTCTTCTTTTTTTTTTTCTTCCCCTTTCCCCTCCTCCTTTTCTTTGCCGGGAGTTGCATGTGTGCTAGGGAAGGTGGGGCCAGCGGTTTGGAGACAGGTATTGCTCGGAAAAGCGGTAATTGAAGGTAACGACCCGCTGGGGGACATTGGGAGGGAAGAAAAAAAAAAAACAATGGGGGTTGGGGAGAGGAGGAGGCGACGCAGTGGAGAGATGGATGTTGCCCAGGAGGCGAGGAGGACGGCGGGGGGAGCTGGCCGGGGGCGGTGGGGCTGGGCCGGCTGCCGCGGTGGCGGGAGGCTCCGCCGAGGCCAGACAGGGTCGTGCCATGCCGTGCTGGGCAGGTACCGCCGCCCCAGCGGCGAGCCCCGGCTCAGGGTAGCGGCGAGCCGCGGGTGGGCCGAGTGGAGCGGAGCGAGGCCGGTCCGCGGGGGAGCCCCGGGGCTGGGCGATGCCCTGGGGGGAGCGGCGGCCCCAGCCCAGCCCACGCTTCGGCTTCTCCTTGGGAAAGTTCCAGGCGCAGTGCAGCCCCATAAAATGAGGCGAAGATGTGGTGAGAGGCTCCTGGTCCGTTTTACAGCAGTTTGCGCCGGGCAGGGGTAATCTCTAGCGCGATGCTGCAAAAAACCAAGAAGATCTGGTAAAATTTTAGGGGAGGCTTGCCTTTTTGTTTTCCCTGCTATTAGGCCCATACTTACTTTTTTTTTAAGTGTAGTATTAGATGGCAGCAGAGTTTTAATCATATGAGGAGGGCTTCTTCTGCAAAGCCTTGGTGCTGTTTTCTATGTCTTGATTGGGAAATTTCCGGATACCCCTGCTGCCCACCTACCCACATGGCACCACAAAGATTTAACCCAAATTTTGTTACAGGATCCTGGGAGGATGTCCTTAGTTTTCTAGAAACTAGAGGCACGTGACCTTGTCTTGTCTTATACAGACCTTTACAGTAAAGTTGTTATTCAGAACAATTTGCTTTTACGTTTTTGCCTCGGAGCCTTTTAAGGGCATAACTAGAGAGACGACTAACTAACGTCAGACTGTTATCTTGTAGTGGGAAGCAGTAAAACTACATGGGAGTTGCTTCACCCAGAAATATTGCACTATAGATTCAGTCAAAAGATTAGTTTTGCATCTTTGTTTAGACTGAAATTTTGCTTTCTGTGAAGGTCGTTATTAGGAAGGAAAAATGGACTCCAAAATCCATGTCTGCTGTAATCCTGGTTCACTTGAACTTGTATTAACATAAGTGTAAAATTGAAATATTGGGTGATCCCAAAGGTGTAATAAAATACATGACCTTTCAGAAGCTTTTGATACCAAAGATCACATCGCATGTTACTTTGGAGTGTAACTTTCTGAGTGTGCTAGTATTCTGGGAACCTTCATCTTCACTTGATAAGAAGCTGATGGCAGTTTAGAGATCTGCTGCTGTTTTCATTTGCATTTACTGTATCAAAAACTTCATCACTTCCTGCTTACCTGTAACGTTCTTGAATAGGAAAATGCAAGTTCTGTTCTTTACTACATAATGTACTCATCTTCTCTTTAATGTAACTGCACAGTTTAAAAATTACACTGATAGTTGCTTTAGAGAAGTTGTAAAATCCCTGTTATAATGTGGTGCTTTGTGGAAACAATATTTTAAAACATTTCCTCTGTGTTTTGGGGTGTTTGTCTAATTTAAAGTCACCATAAACTTCAATACATAGGGGATGAGAACAGAAAATTTTTGGGGGGAGAGGTGCACTCACTCAAAGGTATCTGAATTAAACATGAAGCAATAACAGATTTAGGCCAGTCTTTTACTATATTTAGAGGATGTTCGAGGATGCATCTGATACTGTAACAAAGCTGCGAATTCCTCAGTTCTGCCAATTTGGGTTTCAATTCTAATCACTGTTAAGGCTTGTTTAAATTAGTGGTGGGGAAATGTAGTTTTAAAATGTCTTGAAGATCATGTAAGAAAAGCCTGAGTAAATAAAACCCATAGTATGTCAGCTGGGCAAAAAAAAAAAGAAGTATCTAGAGGTATACTGCCAGAAAAGTAGTAGGGAATGACCTGTTAAGAGGCACAAAGTTTGCAGCTTTGTTATAGAGGCTGCTTTTACTGATAAAATTCCCGTGCTTTCCCCTAAGTCAGTTCAGATGTGACAGACCTGAATCTTGGGACGGGATGGACGGATATGGGGGGGAAGTTGGTGAGGTGTGAGGGTGCTGGCAGGGAGAACATGGGCAATGACAGGGCAGAAGGATTGTGGCAGGGAATATGGGTAATATGACCAAAGGCACAGAGACTGCCGTTTGGTCTGCATGGTACAGCAGAGGAACACAAATGAGTGACCAATGTCTTTGGAAGTCTCTCGGATGCTGATGATTTCAAGTCCTGTCGCAGAGTATAAATCCTTGCTCCAAGGGGGTAATCTGCATTATTAGACTGTGATTGTAACAAACTTTTCAAATTTTTTTCCTTTCATTCTACACGGGAAGCTCCAAATTCTGATCAATTTCCCAATCTTTTTTTCCCCCGTGACAACTAATTTTGATCTATACAAGGGACAGATCATATTAATGAGGGCATAGTGAGGGAGGAAAAAAAATGTTTTGAAATAGGAAAGGAAGGAGAGACCCATTTTAATTTGGTGATACTATAGATCTGAGTAGTTCATAGAAGCTGAAAGGCCAAGGATAGTAACACAGTGGAGTTGGGGAAACTCTACTGATGAATGCTCCACTCATCTTGGGAATATCAGTTATCTTATTATACTGTTTGGTTTTGCTGTATTTGTAGGAAAATGTTGGGGATAATTGCTACAGGGAATAATGTTAGTGTTGCTCTGTAGCTGCATTATTATCCCATTATTACTATTAGAAACTATAGCATTCTTATTCCCTAAGGGTCCTGGGTCCGCAAGGGTGGCTTAAGAAATGGAAGTTTGAATGTAGCAGTGCTGTCCAATGAAATTAGCGTTATCTAAGTTATTAATGGTAGGTCATGGGAAGAGTTACGCATCTCCAGACATAGCTAGAGATAAGTATCATGTGAAGCACGTTCACTTCCCTGGCACAAGAGGCTGTTACACAAAGGCAGTCCAGTAGCTGTTCACCTGTGTTAAGGTGAAGCTGTGCTGGACCTAACCAAAGCTTGCCTCTTTGGAAGGCAAAGGGAATGGTTCAGCGCTCACTTTAATTTGCCATAAATGTGGGCTCCTGTCAAAGGTCAGCCTGCCTGCCTCACCTCTGGGTATGCATTCCTGATCTCTCGCTTGTGCTGGTACTATCACTTGTGGCTGAGTACAAATCTGCTCTTGTTGTTGCTGTTGGCCTGGTTTTCAGTTGGATGAGTTCCTGGATCTGACTCAATGCATGACTAAAAGGCACTGAGGAGTCAGCAGAGACGTGCAGTTGGAGGAAGCACAGGCTGGTCCTTATCGTGCTCAGCAGGAGTCCCATTTGAACCAGATGAAAAAGATGACAGACCTGCAGTCTAATGAGCTTGCTCAGTACTGTGTTAACACTTTTGCATGGCTTCCAAAGTGGGTTTGGCTTGTATCTGGGCAATTTGGAGAGTGAGGAGAGGTACCTGGCTGTCTTCAGTCACCTGTGTAAATGTACTCTTCAAGGGTCTGATGAATCGAGTGAAAGAGGGAACTTGAAGGACAAAAAATTGTTTTACATACCTGTATTCCTGAAGGAGATGGGGCCTTACTCTGGCATGCTAAAATATTACCTCCCTCTACTCAGGATGTAGAGCTCTGAATTTAGGTTTGGGGTCTAAATTTAGGTTTGGGCAATTATGCCACTGACCTGATTTATGCCTTTGCCACCAATCATGTTGCTTCTAAATCTGCCTATCCTGTATTTAAATTGCAGACTTCTTCAGCTACAGTCTGTTTTTTTTTTGTTCTTTGTTTGCACATGGCCTGTGTTGATAAAGCCCAGGTCTGTGGTGTGAGTTCCTTGTTGCTGTGATCATATCAACAACAACAGTAATTTCTCAGCACAGGATGGTCATAGCCATAGGGAGCAGTCATGGGGGACCATTTCCCTAGTTTGCTCTTGTTTGTGAGGTCTCCTGGACTTCTGCGAATCAGTTCCCATGGACTGCTGTGCAGTGCCACCATGGGTCACCATGCACTTGTAGCATCTCAGCCCCCTTTATACACAGCCATGTATGGCAAAAGTTCAGTTTCATTTGTTATCACAGCAAAGAGTATACTACAGTGTATGTTTTGTCTTTTATTGTATTTTTTTCTGTTCAATTTTTGAATGGTAAGCCTATAACTCATGTCTTTTTAACACCATCTGAGGTAGGCATTTTGTCTGGTTTGGGGTTTTTTTTTGGTGTTGTTTTTTTTAATGTGCATCTAAGTAGTGCTTTCAGGCTTCCTTTAGAAAATATAGTTGTCTTTAGGTGATATACAGTGTTAAAATTAAAGCTAATTAGGTCTTTACATAGTGCAATAGTCAATAGTAGGATCTTGTGTGTAGGCATATAAATAACATTCTATTGGTAATTACTGGAAACTGGAAATCCCCTCTAAAATCTCTGGCTACATTCGTTTTTGTTTGAAGCACAAGGCATATTGAAGGTTTGGCAAAAATACCTGTGATTTAACTATAATTGTGTTCAGTTTTAAGCTTATATTATCTGTCTTTTGCAAGAGTTGCTTTTATGTGTGTTTCTCTGTGTGTGTACCTATGCTTAGGTAGTTTCAAGTGACTGGAAATTGCACAGGGCTCTGTTCTTCTACCCATGCTCACAAAGAAAGATACCTTGTGCCACAAAAACACACTATTGTGTTTAAGTCCAATGTTTACTTCTTTCTGAAAGTAGTTGTGGGGCAACTGTGCCCCTGAGAGATACATATTATAGGTTTTCCTTGTACTTAATTTCATTTTTAACCCCTTATACCAGTATCCATCACCTATATTTGCTTTGAGAAGCAGTAAGTTGTCCTGTGGGGTTAACAGAACAAATGCAAAACTTAATGACGGGTTAATATATGCAAGAATGGCAGGACTTGTCACAAACCTGGATGCTTACAATTTAATTTCTAAAGCTGTCTGTCAGCCTTGCCTTATCCAAGCACAGATCCATGTTTTATTGTGTCCAAAGGTGAGAGGCAATTCTATCATGGAGTGTTCTCTGGAAACAATTGTAAGTTTTTGATTCCAGGTTTGAATGGCTTGTGTCCATCTTTATAGCAAACTCAGTTTTCACTACTATTTCTGCAGTGCTGTGTAAAATTGGGGCCAGCTGGATTGACAACTCCCTCTTTTGTTTTATCCCTGAAAGCAACCATAAACCCCATTGGTTGAAGGAAAGAAAGGTTCCTTGATTTCCTGTAAAGGATTTATTTTGCCGTAGATGGTTCAGGAGGGCCTTTTCTTATTCAGAGGATACTGAATATAATATAAATACACTGTAGTGTCACAATCATCTCTAGAATATTCCTTCAGAAACTACCTTGATGCTGTGAGTGAAATTATGAAAACGTAAATTGATTGTAATTTTGTAAGCAATGCTATAGATGAACAATAAAGGAAAGATTCTTACAAAGCTATACATTTATACTGTTGAAAGAAATGGAAAACAGGAATAAGTGTTATGTTGACATTGACTCAATCAGACCTGTTTTGGAGGAAAATCTGAAAAGCAGAGATGCTACGTATAAAAGGTACCAGCCCTTTCAGGAGTGTAATTCCTACAATACACCGTAGTAAGTCCTAAAAGAGATATTCTTAATTTATTCACAAAACATGTGGGTATTGACAGAGCAGACCAGTCTTCTAAAAGGTTCTTTGAGATGGGTGTGCTGTGGAGTTAACAATGGGCTATACAGATTGGTTTGATAGTAGCCAGAGGTGGTACCTTTTAATGATTCATTGGTGGTATATGAAATTGCCTGAGTCATCTTTATAGGTGTACTGTGATATCTCAAAAGAGTTACAACTGACTTTAACTAGTGGTGTGCTACGGCTGATGCAGCGTGCAGAGAATGACGGCCTCAAGCCATCACTGTTTTCTTATTAGTAGTGGATCTTTGCTCCCTAACTGCAATAACTTGGAGAAGGTTGTA
This sequence comes from Pluvialis apricaria, assembly GCA_017639485.1. Classification (NCBI taxonomy): domain Eukaryota; kingdom Metazoa; phylum Chordata; class Aves; order Charadriiformes; family Charadriidae; genus Pluvialis; species Pluvialis apricaria. The sequence continues at coordinate 139,991,527 of CM030007.1, read as the reverse complement.
GCTGCAGCAATCAGCATGGTTTTGGCCAAATACACACCACTTATTTGGAAATGCACTTTTCTGTTACTGACATATGAAATAATTTTTTCCCTGCATTCTCTGTTTTGAGATATAAAGTGAATAATTGGGCTTCTCTGAGCTTTGCTCCCTATTGCAGTATCACTCTATGACACAAGGTTATTCACTATTTGTGAAAGCTGGTCTGGTTATGCAGTGTTGAAGCATCTGAGATGCTTCCTTCATCACCAAGCCCTTCAGAAATAAGAGGTAGTGCTTTCAGCAGAGGTCTGTACCGGAAGGCAGGCATTTGTGCCTGGATTCAGCAGTGGAGCATTCGGTGATGCTTGTTCTTAGATACCCTCCTCTGGTCTGGTCAGAAGTAACATGTTCAGAAGCACCTCCTAGAAGCAAAGTGGTCATGATCTATCACAAATAACTATAGTGCTAGACTGCCAAACCCAGGAGCTCTGCCTGTTCTGTTCCTGGTTGGGACCAGCAAACACAGAGGTCGTTTTGTGGCTCCTGTCAGATGGCTGACTGGCTGGTTAGCCTGTATCCATGGCTTGCATTCAGCTGGGCTTCTGCAGCGAGGCAGAAGCAGTTTGGAGGTAGGATGAAAGAACATGAGTGAGCTTTGCCGGTCCTATCCTGGCTTTGTGGCAGCCAGCGAGGCCGGCTGCTGCTGGCTTTCTCAGGTGAGGTAAGGAAAGAAGGGGAGGGGATGCTTTCTCTGCCAGTATCCTGTGGAGCCGCTAGGACGGCGGAGCCAGGGACTGCCATAAATCTTTTCAAAACCATCTGTTTTTACCACCTGTCATTGTTTATTCACAAAACGCGGTCTTATTGAGCATTAGTGTTAAAAATCTTTAAGTATAAAAATAAGTAAGTTTCTTCTGAAATTCCCCCATTATATGCCTATAGCTCAAGTAGGGCACTGTAAAGTGCTCTGTTGCGATGGAGAAGGGGAGAGAGACACAGAAAAAAAAGGACTTGCCTGACCAACATAATATGCTTTCAGATGTTGTACGCGCTCACAGTGCTGTCAATGGGACTTATTTTTATTATCAGCTGGTCTGAAATGGATAGCATCATTCTGTTGAAACCTAATTTTAACGACAATTTTGAGGGTGAAATTTTGTTACAGAAGGAGCCCTTAGCAAAAATTCTACTGCATGCACTGACATCAGCTGCTTTATTGCTTCTAGCTTTAAGTCAAGGGGAACGTCACAATCCGGGACTGCTTCTAGATTTCCTTTGGCTATTGAATTGAATGTCACTGCTGTAAAGCACCCAACTCGTTTGTTGGATGAAAAGTTTTTGAAGAGACTGAGACAGTTGGTCCTCAGGCCATTAATAAGACACCCAAACTCCCATGTATTCACATTTCTAAATTGAATGTGACAGACAGACTTATATCCTTAGTTAACCCTCGCTTCATGTAACTGCAACCTCACTGCTTTACTTCTGATCCTGCAGACTGCAAAGAAAAAATTTGCTTGTATTTCTGACCAAAGATCTGTTTATGCAAACCTGGAGCTCTGATAGCTGTGTAGTCTAAGGTTGCATGCAGTAAATTCCACTTTATTCCTGTGACTGCAGCTGGAACTTCTCAGCCTAGCTCTTTACGTGCCCTATGATCCTTTCTGCAGTAATGCACATTACTGCTTTGATGTGGTTCTGCTTGTACTTCCCTATGGAGCCCTTTGGCTTGCCATCTGCAGGAAGAAATGAAGTCCCAGATCAAGACATTACAGACACTGAATGACACTGTCTTCTACCGGTGACCTCCTTCAAGCCCTCATTGCTGCTATCTTTATTAGATACTCCAGAGAAAACTGACTAAGCTAATACATTCCTAGTATGGAACAAGATGTCAGTGATCCCCTCTGCACTTTTTTTGTGCCTTTCTTTGCATCTGCGGTAAACTTGACATCTTCCAGAGAGGAGAGGGCAAGGAGCCCAGAGGTACCAGGATGTTTATGCCATGCTCTGTTGTATGCATCAGAACAACCATCAAATCTTGCACCTAGATGCGGTAGTCAAACCTGTCAACTCAGTGGGAAACCTTCAGTGTTCAGCACATAACCAGTAACGTTTGCCATAACACTGTCTAGCTGTAGTTTTAATTTTTCTTCATACTTATGTTTATGTTCAGTGACTGTTGCCTTGTCCGCTGTATCCTCAAAGCAGCCTGTGGCTTTCTATTATATTTGAATTCAAGGTTTCAGGGCATCCTAAACAATATATTGATTTGATGGGAAATGTTGGATCTTGATGCATTTCTCAGTTAATACTTTTTTCATTTTCCCTATTTCCTAATCACTGTGTTCTTTCCCAGGCTTTTTGTTTTGTTCCTTTGCCTAGTTCTGCTGACACTAAGCTGAGAGAGGAGATAAAGAGTCTGTGTTCATAAAGATTGATTCCATACCTGAGATGTATCACTTAACCTTCATTTTGCCCTATTGTTGACCCTTCATTATTACGTAGCATTGGGCAAACTGCTAGCTGTGTATTAATCCCTGTGGCTCAGAAGAGAGTTTAACCCATCTCCACCATGTTCCAAAGCTGTTTTGTATTTACGCTAAAATGAGCGCTTTACAGGCGCCTGGCTCAAATCCTGCACGCTGCTGTTTGCTACAGGGTCCGTGTCAGCTGATATGAGGAGAAGAGATGTTCAGTTCCTGGTACTGGAATGCACCATCCATGGGGCATCAAATGTTTCGGTCCCGCATTTTTTTCTGCTGAATATTTGTATTGGACCATATGCAACTGAGATGCAGGCAGTTGTTTATCTGCAGAGGGTAACGCTCTACTAATGGAAAGCCTATTGCTTTGGCTAGTGCAAGGTTTTTCAAGAACTGATAAGGCATTGGTTACGGCTGATGAACTCACTCACAAAGAATTTCCAGCAAGCAAGTCTGGATCAGATGAAACTATATGCTTCCAAGATGGTGTGATATCCCATATTTAAAGATGAGGTCTCTGGGCTCTACCAACAGAGTAATACTGTTGAACCAACCGCATATGTAAAACTAAACTGATCGGATGGCAAGTCAGTCACAGCATACAGATGCATTAGCTGCTCATGCTATACCGCTTGAAGAGGGGGGTCTTACTTCTCAGGTTCCTCTCAGAAACCTTTTGCCTGTTAATGTTACATTTACTGGAGCTTTGGTTTTCAAGTGAGAAATGGTTGTATTTCGATAACCTTCTTTCTGCTAGTGAATCATAAACAGGCTGAAGTTGCATTAATACTGAACACATTTCTGTCATTTTTTCTGAAAGGCTAGATTTTCCCCAGACCAGGATGGTGACATATGTAGGAGGACAGGCTGCTTTGTGACTGCCTCTGCTTTGCTTTTGCAGATAAATATGATTTTAAACTTCCAGTCTTAAAGGTTATAGGCTGGCACATCTAATTATCAGTATTTCACCTCAAAAATTGGATGTTGAAAAATGAAAAAATGATATGCAATGCCAGAGTTTCCATTGCTGACCGTAAATTGCATCCTTGAAGATGGGGAAGTTCTTGCCTTCTGAAGCAACATAATCTGCATATATCAAAAACCAAGTACTCATCACATTTAATTTCCATGGCAGCCTACGTAACTTGTTCTGGCAGATGAAGTAAGGTGATCCGGACCCCTTCATAGGAGCTCATCTCTGATCTAAGGTTCATGTGTTCAAAATGTGTTAAAACAGTCACAGTACTGTAAAAGTAAAGTTATCTTTCATTGAATGACAGGGTGCCTTCAAAGACTGAAGTTCTCTTGTTTTCTACATATGCCTACACCTAATGTGACTAATGTGATTGTGACTGTGAGCCCTTAAAGTGCTATACAAATAAAAAGTGGAATAATAGAAGTAGGTCTTGCAGCATTCCTAAATATATAGCAGGAAACTTATATCTTGTCTCATGGGTAACAAGAGTAAGCTAAATTTATTATGTCTGATAGTTGGAAGTAATCAAGGCAATAGGATTCTTTTTCGTGTGATGCATGCAAGTCCTCATATGTATTTTTACTCTGAACATATATTTTTTTTTAGTGTTTTGTCTATATTTTTACTCTAGAGTAGCATTGGCAGCATTTGGTGCTTTGCTCCATGTAGCTTTGTATAAATACCACCCTGTTAGTGCTGACTCATTTATAAAATAAAATGGGCACGTCCTTGCACTCCTTTTTTTTCTTTTTGTCTGCCTTTCTGTCTTTGAAATTCTTATCTGCTATGTACAACCTTGTGTCCTGTCCGTGCAAAATATAGTGCCCAAAATATCCTGCCTAGGATACTTTCCACTTGCACCGATAGAGGTATTGCATCTATTTGACACTTCTTTTGAATTTTCAGGATGAGTAAGGCCAGGAATACATTAAGGATAACTGTAATTCTGTAACGAAAAGGTCATACTTCATTGTCTTGTCTTTTTAAATGCCATGTTTTCCATACCTTATGGAAATTTACCTTCTTTCCTTCAAAAAGAAAGTTCTGAAAGAATATGACTGAAAAAATACGATAAAATATATCAGCTTTCTGTTTTCTTTGTCCTCCTACTCATTAGTTGTAAAACTACAACTGTACAAACCCCTTTTTTATTGAGTTTTTCTTCATTGATTAAATCATCTCTTTAATATATTGCAAATAAACATCTAGTGTAGTGTTAGCAAGGGAACATAAGTTCTGATGTCATAGGATAAACATAAAAATTATATGAATATATCTCTACCAGAACCTCATGATATGAGAACAAAATATGCTGGGCCACAGGCGAGGTGGTCTCTATAATCTTCAGAATGTTTTCTTCTAGAACATGTTGTTTTTATTGGTATAGTAAGTCTCTTGCATCTGTACTTTGTGTTTACTCATACGGTCATTGAAGATGTGCATTTTCCTTGTAATAGTGTGGCATTAGAACCTGAAAGCAAAGGGAGCATAGCAAAGAACATGGGTGATAATCCGTGGTACAAGGTATGTGGAAATTAGGTAAACATGGTAGATTTCAAAGCAGATATAAAGGTCTGCCAGTACACCATAAGCTGAATGAAGAGGAGCACGATAGTGCTTTGCACTGTGTTTCCCACTTCACTGTTAACAATGAAAATGCGATTAACACAGTAAAAATGCATTGAATTAAGACATATGGTAGGGAGTAGTGTTTAAAAACTGTGTATGGTGGAAATGGCTTGCTTTCTTTTATTCTAACTTAGCACTGAGCGTTGGCAACAGCACAGTGGTGTTTGTCTGAAGACCCCTGGAAGCAGTGCCATAAGAGAACATTTGGGTCTTCTTGTTTCTCAACGCAGAAGCAAGTAGTGACAAATCTGCAGCAGATCGTAGGTAAATTCAGAGGAAAGGGTATGTAGCAGTCTTGCACTGAGCATTCAGGCAGGTAACTTGGCAGGTTTGTCAAGACAGCAGTGAGATCTCTAATGTCAGTGAGGGGACTCTTGCTGGGTCTTACTGGATCCCACTCCTTCCCCTGAAGGAACCACATGCTAGTAGAATCCAAATGGAACCTAGTAATTTTAGTCCTGTCGAGCAAGTATGTGTCAGAAAGGTGAGTTAATATTTTTCTTCATTCCTTCAAGTTATTATGGAGATACTGTTAAGGGTAGGGTCAAAAGTTTTCTCTTTGTGCTGTGCGTATTTCTCGGCACTCTGTTCTTCTCCCTTAATCAGTATTTAGAGGCCTAGTGTTCTGAAGATTTGGGTTCTCTTCTTTCCAATATCACTGGCTCCTTGTGAGAAGTACTTTTTGCTAGATGGCTGCTCATCAAGATCAAGGGGTAGAGCGCTTTCCTAGTTTGTAAGGGCAAGGTGAGGATAAATACTGTGTTCTCCAGAGCCCAAGCAGTGTGGAATTAAGTGTGCGGGCAAGAGATAACCTGTCTTGCAACGTGGCCCACAGAGCAAGAGGCATGATAAATTCCTATTCTAAATATGATTTCGTACAAAAGCAGAGATTGCCTAGAAGAACATAATTAAGCAGTGCTGCACAGGAAACAAAGACTATTTTATTCTTCAGAACTACTTAGAAAAGCTGGTTGTATTCAAATCCATTGGGTTGGATGGGATTTATGGTAGGGTGCTGAAAGACATGAGTGACGCAATTGCAATTCTGTTTTGTACGAAAAAAAATGTCAGAGAGCTCCCTGAAAACTAGGGAAAGGCTATCATTACACCCGTCTTTAACAAGAGTTAGAAGGAGAGTTCAGGGAACTCTAGGCCTGTCAGCCTTACCACAGTCCTTGGAAATACTATGTATCATTTCCTCAGGGAATTGGTTTCCAAATGTGAAAAGGATGAGAAGGTAATCAAGAACAGTTGACCCAAATGTACCAAGGGCAAGTCGTACTTGATGAACCTGAATGCCTTTTGCAATTAAATAACTAACTAGTGGGGACAGCAGTGGATATAGCATTTCCTGACTTGGATTTGAGTGAGGTTTTTGTTGTCATCTGTCACTGAGGAAGCTGTGGAAGTGTGGGCTGGAGATATGGGTTGTTTGATTGATTGAAAATTGGATAGATATCCGAGTCCCAAGGGTCGTCTTCAATAGCTCAGTGTCTCATTAAAGACAAATAACAAATGGCCTATGAGGGATTGGGCCAGTAGTGTTAATCTCTGTTAATTACATAGATGTTGAGACAGAATGCACCCTGACAAAAGTCGTAGATCGCGTTAAATTAGTGGGAGAGAGAGTTTAATACACCAAATGGTAGAAATTCAGTTCAGCTGGACCTTGAGAAACCTGAGCTTGGGCCAACAGAAACCTCATGAAGTTCAGTGAGAAAAATCTTGAAGTTCTGTGCCTGTGCAGATTAACTCCGTGCAGTAGTACAGGCTGGGAAACAACTGGCTGAACAGAACATCTGTGGGAAAGCAATGGAATATTATGGTTGCTGCTAAGTTGAAAATGAGCCAGTGATACATTTTCATTGCAAATAAGGCAAACAGCATAGTGGTCTGCATTAAAAGTATGGCCAGCAGATCAGGGGATGTTATTACCGTCCTCAGAACTGTTGAGTACTGTGGTTCTCCAGTCTGTTTTGAGGTTCCTCAAATGAAAAGGACAATGTTTAAAAAATGGAGAGAGCATGCAGCGAAGGACTTCTCAGGTGATTTGAGCCACGGGACCCATAAACTATGAGGAGAGGTTGATGTAGCTGGGCTGGTTTTGTCTGGGCAAAAAAAAAGAGGCTAAAGGGCAGTCTCAGAGAAGCGTGTAACTACTTGAAGAGTTACAATGACTGTGGAGCTGAACTCTTATTAGTGACAGATCATAAAAACAAGGGGGAACTGTCATAAGTTGCAGCTTGAGAAGTTCAGACTGGCCATTAGGAAAAATAGTTTTTCACCAGGGAGTAGCACAGGACTTCAACATGTCACCCAGAGAGGTGGTGGAATCTTTGCTTGGAGATTGTCAAGACTCAGCTGGACCAAACTGTGGATTACCTGATCTAGCATTGGTGACAGTCCCTTTTTAAGCAGAGGGTTGAGCTTTTGAACTGCAGAAGTCCCTTCCAATCAGCTTTTCTGTGATTTTAAATTCAAAGGGCTGTGCAATGTGAAGGAAGAATTTTGTAAGGTTGTGACATTTGTGTGTCCACAGTGGTGGATCTGGAGTGGTGGACAATGGAAGCCCCTCTTCTGCACAGATTTCCTCCCTACCATCAGCTTGAATTGTATCCGTGTACAAGGCATCTTTAACTCTATATGATATTATGTGGGTTTTTATTGCTTAGCCATTTTTGAATTTTCTGGTCTTTTGACATGCCACTGGGAAAACCACAATGTTCACATGACCATAGGAATCCAAGTAATTTGTGTTTCAGTTGAATTAAGATTGATTATTATGAATTACATCTATTTTAGCCATTCCTTCTCTCTTCCTCAGTGTGCTAGGAGCTGTAGAAATGTAGAGAAATCTGTTGTTCTAACTAATTTGTCAAAAATAAGAAAGAGAGAAAGAGACATGACGAGATCAGCTGTCAGGATCATAATAGATGTTTTCACACATCAGTGTTGATGATTGTTTTCAATTGGGTTGATTCCTTTTTTAAAATCTTGACTGCAATTATGAGTGCTGCAAGATTTAATTGAAGGAGCCAACTCATGGAGAGGGGAAAAAATACTCAACTAAAAGCCAGGATAATTGGGAGTATGATTTTATCAATAATCCAAGGTAGGAGTGGAGACAGACAGAATGGGGTCAACCTTTGCACAAGAAAGAAAGAAACACCCAAAGTCCCGGTTCTCCAAACACACAGCCAAAGTCCCATTGCTGGAAGCTTGTGGGTGGGAATGTCACAGAATGTGTCCTGGGTGCCAGCTCTCACTTGGGGCTGGCCAGGAAAAGGTATTGCAGTCATATGTTGGTCATCCTTTGTGGTTTATCTGACTCCCAGATTAACACCAATGCCAGCTGCATCAAGGGTAGGGCCATGCAAATGTGGCTATATGACTTCAGGGCTGATTCCAGTCCAAAACCAGTTTTATTTCTTTCACTTCATGCCTGAGCCAAGAAGCCATGCAGACCTGAGATTGTTGGGAGTCAAACCAATTTAAGGGGTATCAGATGTCATTTAGGTTGATTGTGATTACGAAGAGAACAGGAAAAAAACCAAACCCAAAACATTTTATGTTCTGAATCCAGGAGGAGTCAGCTTGGGAAAGCCTGGATTTAAACTCTTGACTTTAGCTGATGTAAGCTGCTTCAAGGAACAACACTCAAGTAACTACAACAAACAATACCTTACTTAATCTGCATTCATGGTCTTTCATTTCCTTGTTTAGTGTGTTTCTGTGAAATACTTTTCCAAACTACACTTATGTGATTAAAATAGGCACTGCTATTGATTTACTGCACCCTTTTCTGCTAGACTGCTATGCTATAAAAAATGATGGTATGTAGAAATAATGCTCTGAGTAGATGCGGATTTCCTTCCTGTGGTTGGTATTGCTATAGCAACACTTCCCTCCAAACCCTTACTGTAATTACAAACGTTGCCATTGACCCTATATGTGGTAAATTATACCTGTATTTAACAAGAAACTGAAGACCCGAATGTCAAATGAAATAAATATTTGCTTTTTGTATTCAACCCCCACAAACCTTGTTTTTTTAATATCAACAAAATAATTTTATTTTTAGGAAATTTTCTTTATCAGTTTTTCAGGAAGTTATTGGTAGATGTTAACAGAGTTTTTCACTCTCGGGTTTTAATACGTTTGTTACAGCTTAGTTTAAGCATCAGCATTCGCTGCAGCAGTTTTATTGGAAAGATTTTTGGTAGGAATGTCTCTGCCTTTGCTGGATAAATTTTCACACGAGGATAATTAAGACCTAGTCTAGAACTCTGAGGAGACAAATCTGAAAAAAAGGAAATAATTTACATGTGGAATATCTTGAAAATATATTTGAAAGAGAATATGTTCCTGGCAGACATTTCTTGTGTAAACTTAAATCTCACTATTCATGTAATAGGAGGATGTGTGTGTTCATATTTGTTTTCAATCCAGCAGTAGAAACAGCAACCAGGGAGTAAGTGTATGCACAAGAGCTGTCTAAATAGAGAGTGTGGAAAGCAAATTGGCACCGAGAGGTTAGATTTGTTCTGGTGATCTTCACCAGGGCTTCCAGATGTATGTTTTAGGCCTAGGCAGTGAGAACTTTGCTGAGAAATGGCTGGTTTCTTGAGAGCTTCAGTGTTGCAGAGACAGTACAAATAGTGCAATGAAGCAACCCTCTCAGAAGAACACGTTATCAGCTTTCCATTTCAGATAAACCATGCCACAGAGGCATGCTGGTTTCCATGCAGATGCATCTCTTCAACCCCCGTGGCCAGCGCTAGCCCAAAAGCAGCTTTGCAGCTTTCCCCTGCAGCCTGAGCCAAGAGCTTTCTGCCAACTGGGGAGTTTCCGTACTACGAGGCAAGAGAACAGAGGTGATGGGGACCAAAATGGAGAAGATCTCCAGTCGTTTTCTATTGATCCACATGTTGTCAGCCTGTAATGGGGACTGGTAAGTTCAACCAGCAAAATTCAGGCTGTTCTGCAGTGTGGTCTGGGTCCTGGGGGCTGTAATAGCTTGGGACTCTATCTGGTCTGGCACTATATCCAGGCAAGTGTCTTTCAGTAAATCAGAGCTGGGAGCAGCTCAGTCACTTCAGCAGCCATCAGCCTGTGTTTTGCTGGGTTTGCTAGTTCATCTGTGCTACCTCTCCTGATGTTTGGGTGACTGTGCACTGTTGTCCCTAATACGCCTTTTACCTATGTCGTGGTTTGGCCTGAGCCGGCAACAAAGAACCACGCGGCCGCTCGCTCAACCCCCCACAGCCGTGGGGGGGGGGGGAAATACGAAGAAAAAGGCAAAACTCGTGGGTTGAGATAAAGGCAGTTTAACAGAACAGCAAAGGGAAGAGAAAACAGTAACAATAACACGGATAAAGGAATATAAAAACGCGATCAGGGCACCGCCGCTCACCGACCGGACCCGGACCCGCGCCGCTGCAGCCCGCGCTGAGCCGCGACTTCCTGCCCCCTCCCCCCAGCAGCTCCCCCCTGCCGCCCGGGCATGGCTCCCATGGTGTGGAATACCTATGTCCCCTCCCATCCTTGGGGAAATTAACCCCATCCCTGCCGGAACCAGGACATTATCAACCCCTTATTCCATACCATCTGTGCCATGCCCAGATCCTACAGTTCCCATTCATCTACCACCACTTTCCCCTGTCTTTTTTATATATATATATATATATATGTACATCTATATACATACAGATTTAATTCCTGCAGTCTATGGGCGATCCCTCTAAAATGTCCACCGAGTTAATTTAGTCCATCACTGTGGGCCACATCTGTGAAAGCAGTCTCTCAGGGCAGGCGAGATGGTGTGTGGTGCTGGACTGGTGCCCGCTGCATTCGGAGCTCGTGGCTGGTGTACCCGGTGTGGCCCATGCCCGCAGTTCGCAGGTTGAAGATGTTGATCTCCAGGAAGTTGCTGGGCGCCAGCTGATGAGGTCAGTTCTTATTACCTCACCGCTGCACTTTACTCCGCTTTATCAAAGTCCATCTGTCATTGGTTTGGGAGATTCTCACCGTAGTACCCTTGATAGCAGTTATAGTAATGATGACATGCAGTGACAGCGTGATTTAGCACATAACATCATAAGATTTGATTCATTGACTATTCTCACCCAGAATCAAATCCCCATGAGGTACACATCGGACCTCCCCATCCTCCCGCATCACCCACCAAGTGCACCCAGGTCCTTGTGCAAAAGCAATCCCACGGATGGGTCTGCCTTTGCCTGAGGCAGGGCTAACCCAGACTGTCTTCCCTAACATATTCTTCATGTGCACTACGGGGACTTTATCCCCTTCTATTGTACGTGGAAGTTTTGATTGGGCAGGGCCAGCTCGGTTGGCAGATCCCCGGGTGTTGACTAACCAGGTGGCTTTTGCTAAATGCGTATCCCAGTGTTTGAAAGTCCCACCACCCATGGCTCTCAGCGTAGTCTTTAACAGTCCGTTGTATCGTTCTATCTTCCCTGAGGCCGGTGCGTGATAGGGGATGTGATACACCCACTCAATGCCATGCTCTTTGGCCCAGGTGTCTATGAGGCTGTTTCGGAAATGAGTCCCATTGTCTGACTCAATCCTCTCTGGGGTGCCATGTCGCCATAAGACTTGTTTTTCAAGGCCCAGGATAGTGTTCCGGGCAGTGGCATGGGGCACAGGGTATGTTTCCAGCCACCCGGTGGTTGCTTCCACTACGGTGAGCACATGGCGCTTGCCTTGGCGGGTTTGTGGGAGTGTAATATAATCAATCTGCCAGGCCTCCCCATATTTGTATTTTAGCCATCGTCCTCCATACCAAAGAGGCTTTAACCGCTTGGCTTGCTTAATTGCAGCACACGTTTCACATTCGTGGATGACCTGTGCAATAGTGTCCATGGTCAAGTCCACCCCTCGGTCTCGAGCCCATCTATATGTCACATCTCTTCCCTGATGGCCTGAGGCATCATGAGCCCACCGAGCTATGAATAATTCACCCTTGTGTTGCCAGTCCAGATCCACCTGAGCCACTTCAGTCTTAGCGGCCTGATCTACCTGCTGGTTGTTTTGATGTTTCTCAGTGGCGCGACTCCTGGGTACGTGGGCATCTACATGACGTACTTTCACAGCCAGATTCTCTATCCGGGCAGCAATATCTTGCCACAGTTCAGCCGCCCAGATGGGTTTACCTCTGCGCTGCCAGTTGCTCTGCTTCCACTGCTGTAACCACCCCCACAGAGCATTTGCCACCATCCATGAATCAGTATAGAGGTAAAGTACTGGCCATTTCTCTCATTCAGCAATGTCTAAAGCTAGCTGGATGGCTTTCACCTCTGCAAACTGGCTCGATTCGCCTTGTCCTTCAGTGGCTTCTGCAACTCGTCGTGTAGGACTCCACACAGCAGCCTTCCACTTCCGATGCTTTCCCACAATCCGGCAGGACCCATCAGTGAACAAGGCATGTTTCCTCTCATTTTCTGGTAGTTTATTATACGGTGGGGCCTCTTCCGCGCGCATCACCTCCTCCTCTGGTGATATTCCAAAATCTTTGCCTTCTGGCCAGTCCATGATCACTTCAAGTATTCCTGGGCGATTGGGGTTTCCCATTCGAGTCCGCTGTGTGATCAGTGCAATCCACTTACTCCATGTGGCATCAGTCGCATGGTGTGTGGCAGGGACCCTTTCTTTGAACATCCAGCCCAGCACTGGCAGTCGAGGTGCCAAGAGGAGCTGTGCTTCAGTACCAACCACTTCCGAAGCAGCTCGAACCCCCTCGTATGCTGCCAATATCTCTTTTTCGGTTGGAGTATAGCGGGCTTCAGATCCTCTGTATCCCCGACTCCAAAACCCCAGGGGTCGACCTCGAGTCTCCCCTGGTGCTTTCTGCCAGAGGCTCCAGGTAGGGCCATTCTCCCCGGCTGCGGTGTAGAGCACATTTTTAACATCTTGTCCCGCCCGGACTGGCCCCAGGGCTACTGCATGAACTATTTCCTGCTTAATTTGTTCGAAATTTTGTCGTTGCTCAGGGCCCCATTTGAAATCATTCTTTTTCCGGGTCACTTGATATAGAGGGCTCACAATCAGACTGTAATCTGGAATATGCATCCTCCAAAACCCCACAACACCTAAGAAAGCTTGCGTTTCCTTTTTACTGGTTGGTGGAGACATAGCTGCTATTTTGTTGATCACATCCATTGGGATCTGACGGCGTCCATCTTGCCATTTTATTCCTAAAAACTGGATCTCCTGTGCGGGTCCCTTGACCTTACTTCGTTTTATGGCAAAACCAGCTTTCAGAAGAATTTCAACTATTCTATTCCCTTTCTCAAAAACTTCTTCCGCTGTGTTGCCCCATACAATGATGTCGTCAATGTACTGCAGATGTTCCGGAGCTTCACCCTGTTCCAGTGTGGTCTGGATTAGTCCATGGCAAATGGTGGGGCTGTGTTTCCACCCCTGGGGCAGTCGATTCCAGGTGTACTGGATGCCCCTCCAAGTGAACGCAAACTGTGGTCTGCACTCTGCTGCCAAAGGGATTGAGGAGAATGCATTGGCGATATCAACTGTTGCATACCACTTGGCTGCCTTTGACTCCAGTTCGTATTGAAGTTCTAGCATGTCTGGTACGGCAGCGCTCAGCGGTGGCGTGACTTCGTTCAGGCCACGATAGTCCACTTGCTTGGACAGCATACAACATCTTCACTGAAGGGGTACCTTTCCCTCACACCTGACAGGAGTCGCCTCCAGAGGCTAAGGGCTTGTGTCTTCTTTCCAATCGCCTTGTCAATGCCCCCTTCCCTAGACAGGGATCCCAGCTGCCTGGCTTCCCTACCCTCTAATTCCAAGCTACTGGCCCCGTTATCCCAGCATCGGAGCAGCCAGGTGACAATGTGCTCGCCCGGAAGTCGGCTGAAATCCTTTCGCATATCTCTCAGCTCACTCAGGGATGGGGATCGGGTGATTATCTCTGGGTCCATCTCTTCCTCCCTTTCCTTTGATGGCCCTGGTTCATCATCATCCCTAACTACGCGAACTGATTTCTTGGTGTATTTCTTCTTCTGTACAGGAGCAACTGGTACAGGCACAGGTTGGTTGTCTGGTTCAGCTGCAGTGTCTCCCACTGGGGTTTGAGTGGCCGCATTGCCCATCACCAGGGGTTGAGTAGCCACATTGCCTGCCAGCGGGGTTGGAGTAGCTGTATTTTCTACCACTGGAGTTGGAATAGCTGCAGTGTCTGCCGCAGGTGGGTGAGTAGCCACAGGGCCTGCCACCAGGGTGGGAGTAGCTGCATTGTCTGCCGCAGGGGTTGGAATAGCTGCAGTGCCTACTGGTCTGGTTTCCTCCTCTTTCCCCTGAGGGTGCTGCATAACACTGAGCAGTGTTTGGTAGATACTGGCCAGGGCCCAGCACAGTGCAGTGAGTTATGCGTCTCTGGGATAGCCACAGCATTTTCCTTTTAAAACTTCTACCACTTTATCAGGGTCCTGTAATTGTTCGGGGGTGAAGTCCCAAAACATTGGAGGCGAGAAATTCTCTAGATACCTGCCCATATTCTCCCACATGCCATGCCACCCCTGACTATCCAGCCTCGGGGCAGATCTCTGGGTGGTAGTCTTAAACAGTTGTCTAACCCTAAACAAAACCTGAAACACATTCAGGAGACATAGCAATAGGACCAGACTGGTTTGAGCATCCTAAGGATATTCGAAATTCTCAAAAGCTATCATACCTGGCCCGAAGGAGAAAAGGGAGGTGAAAGAACTAGGGAAAGTATCCCCCCCCTGTTTCCCCCATAGATCGGGTATGATTATTAATAAATTCTGAGAGACGGCGACCAAGGTATGGGCAGGACAGCAATACTGCATAAACACCCCAACACAGCGACCTGAGCAGTGATGCTATCATATCATATGCTGATATCGCACAGGACAGCAAAATGATAATCCTGATCCCTCTCCCCGAGGTAACAAACATCATCACGGGGAGTACATAGAACACGTAAGAATTTACATAACACAGCCATGCAAACAAACGAAGGAACATTGTAACCGGCAACTATCTAACTAATATGAGAAATATATATAACAAACTCGTGTTAACAATCTCGGGTCGGATCTGTCGTTATCTCAACCCTCGAGCCCCACGTTGGGCGCCAAAAAGGACTGTCGTGGTTTGGCCTGGGCCGGCAACAAAGAACCACGCGGCCGCTCACTCAACCCCCCACAGCCGTGTGGGGGGGGAAATACAAAGAAAAAGGCAAAACTCATGGGTTGAGATAAAGGCAGTTTAACAGAACAGCAAAGGGAAGAGAAAACAGTAACAATAACACGGATAAAGGAATATAAAAACGCGATCAGGGCACCGCCGCTCACCGACCGGACCCGGACCCGCGCTGAGCCGTGACTTCCTGCCCCCTCCCCCCAGCAGCTCCCCATGGCTCACATGGCATGGAATACCTATGTCCCCTCCCATCCTTAGGGAAATTAACCCCATCCCTGCCGGAACCAGGACAACCTAGCATCTTGGATATGCTGCCTGAAAGTGAACTATATTTGACTTGAATCAGTAAATCTGAATTTTGTTGTTTGAGTATGTGTATAAACCCCCAATCCCCTAGAAATTAGTATATATAAACCTAATTCTGATGAAACCCAATGCAAGAGCATTTATGAAATGTACTTAAAAAATACGGAGTGATGGCAGCTAAGGTAGGAGTGCAATAGTGTGTAATCACAATTTGACCTAGAAGCTGAGGGGTCATTATTACAAAAATAAATGCATAAACTTGTTTGGGGCTTTGTAGTTCTCTTTTGAACTCCTTGGGTATGATCTTGTATTTCTTCAAACCTCTGAGCAGCCCAGCCAGTAAATCCCAGCTGGGTTTGCAGTAATAAGTGATAGGTACATAGCTTTGAAATAATTTATAACATTATTTGGATTTCTTGCTTGTTTTTATCTTGTAATATGTGGCTTGTTGGTTTGGGCTGTTTTAAATTTGAGTTTGTGCTTAGACTTTGGAGTGGGTTTTATTTGAAAGATTCAAGGCTTTCAAGCTGGGACATGGATACAGTTTACTGAAGGATCTTTGTCTTCATAGTATAGGTAAGAAGAAGTGTTCCTGGACCCCTTGTACCAAAGCGACACTGTTAATATGGTTTCATCCTTCTCTCTTTTCAGTGAGTCACTGAGAACAAACTCCTCTAAATCTCAGGCTGTAACTTAGTTGCTCCTCTCTTGAAACTGCCCATGCAGAAGAGCCCCAGTAATCCATCACTCTTGATGTGCTTGGCGTCCTAGGCCATAAGAAAGACACAGACTGTTATGCCATGAAAACATGTAGAGTAGAAGTAAAAACACTTGTGCCTCTGGAGAGAAGGAGAGGGCATGCAGCATATGGCTAATGCTTTATCATCAGAGAGCATCACATTGCACAGATGTTTTTTTTGAACCTGAAAATGTTTTAACTGAAGCTGGTTGCTGTGTGATTAGCGGCAGCACCGTGTGGACATCTAAGAGTCATCAGAAACACACTAGTGTCACTAAAGGGGTTACAGCGGCAGTGGACAAGGGAAGATCTGCTGATGTCATCTACCTGGACTTGTGCAAAGCGTTTGACACTGTCCCACACGATATCCTGGTCTCTAAATTGAAGAGACATGGATTCGATAAATGGACCACTCGGTGGATAAAGAACTGGCTGGATGGTCGCACTCAAAGGGTTGCGGTCAACGGCTCGGTGTCCAAGTGTAGAGCAGTGACGAGTGGCGTTCCTCAGGGGTCGGTACTGGGACCTGTACTGTTCAACATCTTTGTTAGCGACATGGACAGTGGGGTAGAGTGCACCCTCAGCAAGTTTGCTGATGATACCAAGCTCTTTGGCGAGGCAGACACGCTGGAGGGGAGGGATGCCATCCAGAGGGACCTGGACAGGCTGGAGAGGTGGGCCCAAGCCAACCTCATGCAGTTCAACAGGGCCAAGTGCAAGGTCCTACATCTGGGTCGGGGCAATCCCAAGCACAAATACAGGCTCGGCGGAGAATGGCTGGAGGGCAGCCCTGTGGAGAAGGACCTGGGGGTGATGATTGATGAGAAGCTCGACATGAGCAAGCAGTGTGCGATCGCAGCCCAGAAGGCCAACCGTATCCTGGGCTGCATCAAAAGAAGTGTGGCCAGCAGGTCAAGGGAGGTGATTCTGCCCCTCTACTCTGCTCTCGTGAGACCCCACCTGGAGTACTGCATCCAGCTGTGGAGTCCCCAACATAAGAAGGACATGGACCTGCTGGAGCGCATCCAGAGGAGAGCCACGAGGATGATCAGAGGGCTGGAGCACCTCTCCTATGAGGAGAGGCTGAGAGAGTTGGGGCTGTTCAGCCTGGAGAAGAGAAGGCTCCGGGGAGATCTTATTGCGGCCTTCCAGTACCTAAAGGGGGCCTACAGGAGAGCTGGGGAAGGACTTTTTACTAGGGTATGTAGTGATAGGACGAGGGGGAACGGCTTTAAGCTGGAAGAGGGCAGGTTTAGATTAAACAATAGGAAGAAGTTTTTCACTTTAAGGGTGGTGAGGCACTGGAACAGGTTGCCCAGAGAGGTTGTTGAAGCCCCATCCCTGGAGGTGTTCAAGGCCAGGCTGGACGTGGCCTTGGGCAACCTGGTCTAGTGAGAGGTATCCCTGCCTGTGGCAGGGGGGTTGGAACTCGATGATCTTCAAGGTCCCTTCCAACCTAAACCATTCTATGATTCTATGATTCTATGATTCTAAATCTTGTAGTTAAGCTGGTTACAAGCTAGTTATCACAGGAGTCAGCATGGACTTTATACATACAGTAAGCATACAGTCAGCTCCATATTTGGAACACTGTTCATAATGGAAATTTTGTATAAACACCAGCATGGGATTACAAAGTATAGCACGGCGTTTGTAGGCAAAGCTTTTGATGTGCAAAAACATACTAAAAGTGGGTCCCAAAGGCAGTGAGCCAGTTATCACACAGTTCTGTCAAGTCTTGTGCTTTATGTGTAACACTTGGTCTGTTGGTCTCTATTTCCTAAAATTCTGTATTTGTGGATGGCTTCTCTCTGACTCCAGGCTACACCTGATGGCGGGAGTTGGTGGAGCTGGAGAGGTATCATGACACTGGACTGTGCCTCCCAGCAAAGCCTACCTATGTGATGTTGGGCATTGAACACTACCTTTCTTTGTGATCTGAAAACTTAATGCATGCACCACAGGACCCTGATGTATTGCATCTTTTCTCTATGCTAGTGCAGAGTCTGTCTTTCATGTTGGTGCTTGAGTAACCTGGATCATGTTATGTGATATTTTGTTATTATTTTTAGGAGTAATATATTAGATTGCAGTGAAAGTTCAGCAGAATAAATGATCTACATTGATTTATGGTGACTGAAGATTTTTTGTTTATTTTTTTCATGTGGTTAAAAAAGGTGTTTAAGTAAACTACAGTTGCAGAGAGCTTGATAACCAGGCTCCAGAAGTCTTTTTTGTGCAACAGTGCTGGATGATTCAGGGAAACAAACAGGTGTCAATGTTTTGTCTGATTTCCTGCAAGAGAATACAGTATTTCTAACTTTAATATCATGACTGTGGCAATGTTCTTTCTAAGTCCTTAGCTCGTACTACAGAAGATAGGGCTATATATGTAACTTTTGCTCCTCTCGCCACCTTTCTTGATCTTGAATTCTGACCTTGTCAAGTGGATTGTTTTCATCACTGCTAAGCAACAGCAAAAACCCAAACCTCAAAGCATTATTAGACCAGCAATCTGCATTTCTGTGGCCTCCTACCGTGAAATGGAGTCACTCTGCACGCTGCAAATGCAAAAAACTGCAGGAACATGATTTGGCAAAGTTTGAAGGCAAAACGTTGTTTGGTTTTCTTTATGAGAGTCTACTGTCTTATTAAATCTCATAATTGTGAAGGCAGTTGGCTTTTTTTTATGACCCAGAATAATTTGAAACATCAGTAAAGGCAGTATACTGGCCTACCTGTTAGTTAAACGGATAGATTCAATACCTCAAAACTGCTTTGCATTTCCTCTGAATGCCAGTAGGTAAATAGTTCCTGTGTGCTGCAAACTGGAAGGGAAATGCATTACAGTGTGATTGTATTAAGTGACTCAAGTAAATGGGTTTTATTCAGGTATTAAACTTATCAACTGTAGTAGTTTAGGGTTTTTTTAAAGTTCTTGAAAATGCTTCATTTTTGAGCTTAAAGAGGTGTATAAAATGTTGCGTAAATACAACTGGGCACTAAACTGTCACTTTTCTTTTTAAATTTCTCCACTGTAAATTTTGCTTTGTTTAATGAAGCCTATAAACCCAAGTTGGGAGCACATAAACTTGGAACCCTTCCTCTGTGCCTGACTCATAGACACTTTGATTAGCTTCAGGGGTGATTCTTCTTGGATTCTATTATCCTCAAGTGACATCAGTTTTGCCAGGCTTGGCTATTCAGGAAACATAAATCATGTCCTCAAAAACCATGAGAAAGTACTGAATAAGAAAACAATAGGATAAACAAGCAAAACTGTTAGAATTCATGATCTTTAATCTCACTGCAGTAATCAAGGCTATAAAAGCAGAATTCACATGTAATCAGGGAGTCCAGGAACTGGCTATTCAACAAAAACACTACTGCAAGGATTGTTCTGGTATTACTAAGGACAGGAATACTGTAATATGAGCATAGTCCTTAACAGATGCTTAGCTATAGCTAAAAACAATCTATGTTGTGTTGGATGATGTCTACTGGTTCTTAAATATTGTGCAACTTTATCAATGCATAAGCTGTGAATTTTGCTTATAAGTAAGGCAAAGTTTGGTTTGGTTTGGTTTTTTTTTTGTTTAATTTAGTTGAGGGAAGAAGCCAATTAAATCATGTAGCAATTCATTTATTGCAAAAATTGTTACACTATGGGTACAAAATGTGCCAGAAAATGTAGTTTATTTAATTTTCTGGGTTATTCCTTGGTGGAAAATACAATCACAGCCGATCAAAGAAGATCATGACAAGGGACAGCTGAAATCTGTATAGCTTTCATTTTGATCTTGGTGGTTTGTTTGGTTTGGGGAAACTTAAGCACCTTGTTCCCTTTGAGCACAGTGTACTTTGCCTTGTTGGTGTTAGCTCAAAGGTAATACAGTAAATAACACTGAATTTTTGGTGGTGTGCAGTCAAGTGCTCTTTTGCACCCTAGACTTAGAAGATGAGAAGAGCTATTTGTTGCCAACTGGTTCACGCATGAGCAAAAATCTTCATTTATTAGTCGTCTTGCAATCCCTTGTTTTCCTCATTTTTCATTTTAAGCTGTCTTTTGAATGTTGCCTGAGCTGGAAAGGGAAATTTAAGAAGTTTTACTCAGCCTCGTGTGACAATCATCTGTAAATTTCAGATTTAAGAAGTATAGGTCTGAACACTATTTAGCAAATTTGGTCTGGGTAGTTAACATTCCAAACCGGATTAACTTCATGTGGCTTCTAGTGTGAGATTGTAGGCATTGTGCAATTTAATTTTCCAATAAACACCATTTAGCTGCTGATGATTTCATCTTATCTTAGAGCTCCTAGAATCATGTGTTTCAATACAGTCATGGTGAAATTTAAAGTTAAGGTATAGCAATCCTATGTGTAAGCATCTCGTGAGGGGTTTGTTTTGTTGGTGGGGTGTTTTTTTTTTTGAGGAGTGAATGTGTATTCTCTCTGTTTCAAGAATTTCCACATCTAATACGAAGTGGTTTGATTTACAAAACAATTTATTTGCATTTTCTTTTTCATTAATAAAATTCGTTGAGTGTAATGTTTTTTAGTTTCAAATTTGTACTGGCATATAGCGATGTGATCTTTGTTTTGATTATTTTTTACAGCCCAAGGGAAATAAAAAGTTTTGGAACATCTTGCTTTTGCTGCCTGATCAGTTTCCTCTAAGAGAAAGCATACAGGTATTTGTCAGCAGGAAAAGAAAGGTCTAAAGGAGGGAATGCACAACAACAATCATCTAGAAGGTCAACACTGTTTTTTTCATGCAGACTTGTGCGGGTACTTGTGGTCTGTATCTGATTGCAAAGTGCAAAGATGCTCAAGTTCATTTAAAGTGTGAATTATCATAGGAGATAAATACAGCATTATTTTTTATTTATTAATATTTTATGTTCAAGCATCTTAGGTTTTTGAATATTCTGTGTCTTCTGTCTACACCTGTGATTCATATTCACGTGAAGTTCTGTTGTCTAAACAGGTACATATCGTTCTAAATCTTTGAAGTGATAACCTTTTAGAACATTATAATTTGTTTCCATTTGAAAGTTGTGCTTTGGATACTGTCCTGAACAGGAACGCTTTCCAAAATAAAGTATTTAATGAGGTCATCCTGACATATTCCTTGCTATGTTATGGCACATATTATGTCCTTGGAATTTTCATACTAGCTCATTCATTCTGAAAGGCTAGCAATGATTTTTCAGATAAGAGGCCAATGAAATGAAACCAATTTGTAGTTTGTGAAGTGTAGTCAAGCAAAGAGGAAAATATATGCCATATATGGCCTTTATCCCATATATGAATTGCCTTTTTTTTTCTTTTTTTTTCCCCTCATCTTTTGCTTGTGTGAGCTTTTATTAGTGCCAACCTTAGAAGCTCAAGATAGACTTGGAAACATCCTTCCACTTCAAGCCCCAGTGCTTTCACCACCCTTCCTGAGATAAGCTTGCTGCTGCTGCTGTGTTCTGCCAGTGGAGACAGAATTAACCTGATAATGAGATTTTTCTGTTTTGGTTTGGTTTTACTCTAATAAGTGGCATGTTGTTATGTAGGGTACAGTCTATAGCATGCTTGAGTTACTTACAGTGCTTGATTTGTTAACCTGGCAGTTGGGAAGTTTGGAAGACTTCTCAAAAAAATTATTGTAGAGTAAATATATATGCATAATTTCTAGTCCTTTAATCATGGTCAACAATGTGCCTGAATAAAACCACAAAACAAAACCTGTGTTTCACTCCAGGAAGTGATACACACTGTACCCTAAAATTCAGAAAACAGTTTATTTAATTACAAAATTATGTATCTTGGGTGAGTCTCTGCTGAACCATTGACTCTCCTACCTGGAATTGTGGCAGTGCTAATTTCCACTTGTCTGTCCTTGCTAATTTGCAATTAAGCCTAGTTTTGGATGTGGTTTGTTTTGGTTTTTTGGTTTATTATTATTATTATTTTTCCTTGCCAAGCAGCGCATTAAAGCAAACCCACTTTTATCCTGGTCTTATACGTGCAAAACATGCTTCAGTGTGATCTGAGTCAAACAGATGCTTGACAACACAGAGGAAAATTTTGCACTGCTTGTTGAGTTAGTAAACTTTGGGTGCCACAGATGATGTTGTGGAATGAGTGTTAAAAGCAACCATCTTCCACTGAGCATTTTCCTCCAAGGCAAAAGTCAAGGGACTGCAAGAAGATGCCTTCCAGTTGATCAGAGCCCTAAAAACCCCACCAGGGCATGAGTCGCTTTTCTCTGAGGTCACTGCAGATCTTTGTAGCTATTTCTGGACACAGCTCTGAAACGAGAGGAACTGGAAGGGTTGAGAGCATCAGTTGTGCTCCTGTTGGCAGCAGCTTCTGTCGCTGAGTACTGGAGACTGAGGCTCAACTGAAAGCGGTTGGCAGGAAGTAGAGCACGCTTGAAGGAGCTGCCTATGCCAAGAAGTGATTCTTTCTTTTGAGGTTTGGATAGAAATGCAACTCCTGGAGGGCAGTTCTGCTGACATGGCGAATACCAAACTGCTATTCCAAGCTTAACAGCTGATATAAATTGAAGAAGAGAGCGCAGCACTTTGCAAAATCCATGTGCTTAGCTCTCAAAGCTGTTTTTGAGAAGCTAAGAAAACAAAGACTGAAGATGCCACTTCCACTAAGCTGTATGTCTGTACCTTTTAGAAATAAAACTTCACTAGACACTAAAAGGCCCTCAAGACCTGGTAAATATGCATTTGGAAATTTGAAAGGGCAGCACCCTCTCCACAATTCCAAACTGGGTTTGAAGCTGAGCACTACTGCATTATTTCTGTGATTAATGAGAACAGCTGGAACCTAATAACATTATGGAACATTGTCATATCTCTCACAGGCTTCCTTTCAGATAACGGAACAGTTTTTTACAGCTACTTTTAAAAACTGATTTCACAAGTTGGGCTCTCAGTAGAGATAGAAAAGTTAGGATTTGTATTTTACTAATTCTAACTGGAACTGTGAAGAAAGAAAAATTCCTTAGGAAGGTCAGTTTTCAGTTTGGCTTGAAGAGAATATAGTAACTTGGTTTTTCATGCTGTTTTTCTGATTTTTAACTCTGAACAATTTCTGAATTTATAAACATCAGGTGATTCCTTTTCATATGTTTCATTTGACCAAGGCCTGCTCCCCATAGGTGCCAGGGAGAATCAAAACAACTACCTGAACTTCAAAGTCAAAATGGTGCCTTTGAAACTGTTTTGACATTTGTCCACTTACCCAGATGCTGTGTTTTACAGCCTAAGCCAACACGTTTACATATATGGCAAAAGGAGATCTGATAATCAGATCTAGTTGGAAAAATTCCAATCTGCTCAGCATGTTTCTTCCTGCCTCTGAAGGATCTGCAGCACCTGAACTTTGCTGCTCTGTGGGCAGTGCTAGCATCGCGTGCCCTGAGGCACTAGGATATTTCTCGTAGAGAGGGAAAGGGACAAAACCCTGGGAGCCACAGCTCACAGGGACTCAGCCCTCAAGTCTGCAAGCATCTCCCCAACCAGGAGAGATGGAATGGAGAGCTTTGGGGGTCCTTGCTGAGGGTCATTGACTTGCATGTTAAGATATTTGAGGGTTTTACTTGGGAGGGACAGACTGGGTCTCAAACTGAAATTGCAGGTGTTTAGCATAATTTAAAAAGTTTTTTTGCTGTTATTGTCTGGTTTTTAAAATTTTCTTTCAGAGGGTTGTAAGGGTTGTTTTGCTCCTGGCATCATGTGTTAGTCTTCCTGGATGGGCACTGAGAGCTGAGAGAGAGGTTCCCTACATTTTGCTGTAGATATACAGTAGCATTAAGGAACAGAGTTTAGCACTTGCATTTTTGAATACAAATACTGATAAAAATAGTAATTACAAATAATTAGAAAAGTCTTTACCTAGGAATTACTGACTGTCCACCTAAAGGAGCACAGTAATGTGGCAAACTAGCACTGAGTACAGTATGAACGTGTGATGCATATGTGCACCTGCATGTATGCTAAGCACGTCTTTCCTGATTTGTGTAACGTCTATCAGAGAATAGAAGGTGGGGGTTTTTACAGCTCTACAAGGTGTGTTAGAACTCTTGCTTTTAACTTTAAAGGCTTTTGGGTCAGTTGAACAGTTGTTAGTATTAATTTTTATTAGAATTAGGGAGAAATGTATCACTTAACCGCAGTGCAAGCCTGACTGTATATTCAGGCTGACATATTACTTTTGTCTGTTTTTAGCAGTGATCATGAAATTTGAGGCATTTGTCCTTCTTTTTTAAAAATCCTGATAAAACTTCAGTTGTCCTGTTATCCTCCCACAAGTTTTGCTCACTAGTAGGTCTCAGGGATGGAAATGTACTTGCTACAAGAGGCAAAGGTAAATAAACTAGGAAGGACGTATGCAAATTTTTTCATTTAGGTATGTTTCATATTTGTTATATGACTTGTGTTTCCTGAGATCTTTTTTTTTATTAAGGGATTTTTTTTTGTACTGCTGAGCATAAGAGATGGTCAACAAGAATGTCCTCTTTTACCAGCTTTTGAAGAATTCTCACCATAGAAAGGAGAAGGAAAGAAGGAATATCCTACTTCTTTTGGACCCAGGCATTATGCAGTAAGAATTGCTTCAGCATCTGCCAAACATGGTATTTTACCTTTCTGGTGAAAAGCAGTAGTTCTTAATGTGTATGCAGCATCCCAGCATGTTGGGCTCAACAGAAGCAAACCACGTGTGGCAATAGGAGCACCGTGAAGATCTTTTGTCTCAGTGATGGTAATATATCAAGGTTGTTGTGACCTCCCTCTTAGCGATCCTGAAATTATTAGTGTGTTTAATTTAATGGTAGCTGGGGTTTTTTTTTCACCTTGGACTCTGGTTTTATTTTATTTCTCTTTAAACTGTGTGCCTACCAAAATAGTAGAATTAGAGTCTTTTCATTTGTATTTATTAATAATTACTGCCACAAAAACTTAAGGAGGGTTATGTTTAGATAGAGTGTGTAGGAGTGATAACATGAGAGCAATCTTGAATTACTACATCAAACCTAAGGGCAAAGACATGGGAAGTTCAAATAAGTGCCAGGACTTGTCTGCTCAATTTTCTGGCTATTTCATGTGTTTCATGTTGCCCCAAGCTAGGATGACATGGAAAAGAGCAGAAGGTACTGGCATCTATAAAATCTTCAGATTGGTACCTGATGTTCCTCTCCCTACCTTCCAATGTCAACACCTAGTGTGATATGCAGCATGAAGCCACTCCTTTCTCAAGCAGCAAATTGCTCAAATTGACATAAGCAGTGTTTCTGAACCTTTTTTGATTTGTGAAAATTAAAATATATACATCTCTATATATTCTTTCTACCTCTAGATTTTAGCAGTCATTCATAGAACCGCTTACGAGTAGTCTTTGGCCACATCCTAGGGCATCTGGATCAGTGGCAGAAAACCAGGTAAGAGATGTCATGAAAGAAGAGTGTTAATTCGGTTGTGTCAGACTGAGAACATCTTTATTGTAAGGTATGCAAAGAGTGATTTCCAGCAGAAAAGACTGAGCTCCTTTCCTGGCTTGTCCTTCAGAGCCACTGATTTAGCAGATCAAAGGCTACTGCCTAGAGTTTTATTGTCAGTAAAGTGCAGGATGTGCATGTAACAAATCAGGTTTTTGGAGATGGTAAGAAATAAACAGTTTCAGTCACCTATCATGTTTGCCCACCAGCTGGAAGGGAAAACGAATGATTGCTATTTTAAACTTAAGAGCTAAGCTTCAGGAATATTCCTTTCCATAGTAGCTGGAGTACGTCTGTGAAAGACGAAACCTAAAAAACAGCCAGGCAGGGACAGCTGGAGGCATTTGTTGAATGCTGCTTTAAGATGTTTCATAGCAATGCCATAAAAGAGTGGGAGGCTTAATTAGAAGTTGCTAATAAGTCATAAATCGTTCTTAAAAATAACTATTAATGTGACTTCCTAATTCTGCCTGTCCAGGTACAAGGAGTAGAAGTATTTCACGGTATCTGAGAAATCAAAGGAAGCCTGCTGTGATTGGCTCTTTATGTAATGCCATATTTTTCATAAATGAGATTTACAGAAAGCTTTTCCTTTGCTCCCCTTCCCCAATGTCCTAAAATAAGTGGAAGTCTGTGTATTGTAGATCGCTGGCTTCTGGCTCTTTTTTTTTGAATAGCAGATATTTAAGTACGTTTTTCACTTCTATACATGTGTCCCTGCTTGCAACAGAAAATTAGAAATACATGGTATTTACAGGTATGATTTTTTTTCCAGGTAGCTATGATAAAAGCTCACGTGATACTGTGTCACACTGGCTGTGTCAAATAGGTACACACAATTAATTACAAAAACTGCTGTACAGAAATCATTGTTTTTGCTGTAAGGTGTTAAGTAGAGCTAATTGGAATATATTTCCTTCCAGATATGCATATTTTCACTGTCAAAACATCCTTCCAGCTACTGCTTGAAACAGTTTGGCTCTTCTGGTCAAGAACTTTCTTCTTGCTTTATGTTGGTGCAGAGTTAAGTGATGGGTTCTGGGCCCATGGCTGTAACTTTTAAAATCAGCTTTCTGCACCAAGCAGATAAACTTTGTAAAACAGGTTAACAGACTGAAAAATAATTTACTTTTCTGCCGGTCATAATGTCATCTTCTTGTTTTTTGGATTTGTGTGGATTCTTAGCTGGGCTGAGAACTTTACCTTTCCACCTCTGGAAGTCATTGTTTCATTCCTGTAAAAATGTCTATAAAGAAATCACAGTCCTAAATCCTCTTGATTTATAGTTACCTCCATTCATTAGGTACTGAAGCCCAAAGGCACACAGAATACCAAACTGTTAGAAGGGAAGCTTCTTAAATCACTGAAAAAAATTATTAGCACCAAAGTTGGAGTTCTAAGTTGTTTCTCATTGTTTTCTTTATCCCTTTTTCTTAAAATACTGGTAGATATGTGTTGTATAAAAGTTCTGCCTACCTACTATTTTTCTTCTTCCTTTCCCACCTGATCAATCTAATAGTAAGACTGTAATTAAGAATTAAGTTTGCGGGGGCTGTAAAGTGGGGGAGGGACTATGCATCTTGTATTAGATATCTATAATATATTCTTCAACCCATTTTTCCTCCTGATGTCAGACAACAGCAAAACCAAAGTGATAAACCCTTCATCTTGTCATCCTCCACCCTTCCGTACTCATCACTGTTTGTTATGCATGGTCTTACTGCTATCCCCTTATCAACTGCTAACATCACACCCATCGTATCAGCCTCAAAATGTTGATCTGCGGCTTTGATATGGTCACACTGATTGCTTGCATCTTTCCATGGCACAGTGAGGCATGCTAGCATTGGTGAAGATAATAGCTGTACCTTGAGGCAAGAACTAAAGCCACCTCAAGGTGGCTCTTGTAACAGCAATCATCAGCCTCATATGATGCAGTGGTTTGTTGTACTGCTTTTCCACGGAGGGAGAAAGTGATCTAGATGTAGCTGTCAGGAGGCAACTGCTTATCCTTGCACCCCGGCAAGACAAGGCCCAATAATTCGACTGTGTGCTATAACCTCTACATTACAAAGACACTGAGGCATGGAGTCAGTCCATCCATCTTGGGAGTGCTTGGAAAAAAATTGCCTTTCTGTCTATCTGCTTTTGTGTGGGTGCAGCAGCACACACCCGTGATAAGGCCAAGTTCCTAGTGTAATTTGGGGCACTTGTGAAACACTGGAGGATGTAACAAATACTGTAAGATACGTGCAGACCAAACAAGTTTCATATGCTGCATGTGAGTTCTGGAGTAACATCTGTGCCTCACTGGTATTTTTCAGGGCAGTGCCACAATCATTCCCTTGCTCCGTGTTTCCACATGCCACATGAGGGGTTCGACCTGGTCTGGTATTTTTTTACCAGCTGTGTTTCAGGCATGATGACATGGTGAAGCAATGCAACTAGGGAACCCGCTTCCAGCATTTTCTTCTTCCTGCAGCCTCCTGTAATAATGCTTCTCTTGTTACCTTATCTAGGTTGTGGAGACCTGTATGCCAAGTGGGAAAATCATTGTTGGGAGACTTGTATTCTGATGGTCTGTAGCCAGCCAACCATGTCGCTCAGTGGATGCTTCCCAGTTGGGAGGAGGTACTTAATCTCTCAACAGTCTTGTCAGTGAAAGATACACCAAAAATTAGTTTCTCCTCTTGTGTGCTAAGCCATGGGCTGTAGTGTACAAGCCAAAATGAGTGTCTAATGGATGTAATGCTTTATCTTGTTCCAGTGGAGATAAGTCTTGTCCTCCTTTTCTCTGATTATTACCTGAGAAAGCTGGTTATGTTCTGTATTTAACTGGTTCAGTTCCTGTCCCTCTTTGTTTTTCCTCTACCTGCTGTCTCCGTTCTTTCTCTCTCCATTGTTTTTGCATCTAGCAGGCATGATTGCCGTCATTGCCATTTCTTTGCTGAAGGCCTTGAGACTACTGCCTTGGCTAATACAGCCTGACAAACATGGCCAAGACCACCTGGAGCCTCTTAGGTGGCTATGCACTGGGCTTCCCTGCCTCCCTGCTTTTGGGAGGGCAGCACAGAGGTGTTTGCATAAGGTCAGCAGAGGTCCTTCTGGATGGGAGTCTGCTGTGCACTGTGCTGGGAGCATCCTTGTATGGCATGAGTGAGGCTTTCTTTACCCATGGAGACCATCTAGTCTGAGCAACAGTACTCATAAAACTGAAGTAATGTCACCAGTCATTCTTGGCATGTTGTTGGAGGGGCTGGGTGATGGGGGTACGTGTAAAAATGATGCCAGCAAAGTTGGGTGCTACTGATGGCAAGTTAGTCACCGTGTAAGTACCAGTAAGGGGTCGGAGAATCCTAAAACTGTGTGTGTGGTGAGTGTTCTCGTTATAGATCAGTCATTTCAGAGGTGATCAGCACCATCGGGAATTCTAAGAAGGAAAGATTTTTGGATTTCAGATAATTGAGCACAAGACATAACAGACAAGGAAGGTTCAGGTGAGCTGTGCCATCATGGCTTTCACATCAGACCAACAAAGCGTGCAGCTGGGTGTACCAGAGCAGAAGAGTGCCCGTAGCCAACTGTCCAACAGGAGACAGACAGCACTGATGCCTGTTAATAGTATTTAAGGATAATATACTTGGAGTCAGATTAGCAGAGCTTTACTTTTTCATTAAAATTGTTGCATCTTTGGAGTCTCCATGATCTTATAATAGAGTTGAAGGTACATACATAATATAAGCCTGTTACTCCAAGAAGCTAAAATAGCAGAAGCAATAGTATACAGTTTTAAAATTTTCTGTTGTCTAAAGCAATGTTTCATTAACACAGGAGATAAAGAAAGGGAGAGCCTCTGCTCTTAATAGCATTTTGGAAAGATTGCAGCTCATTATAGCATGTCTATTAAATGTCCTCCACCTTGCTATACCACAATACTTGCACTGGCAGATAACAAAACCCTGGAGATAAATGAAGAAGCTGCATTCCTATGTGAATGAGCTGGGAGAAGCCAGAACCGAAGCAGTTCTTCCATGTTTTGATTTTCACACCCATCTGGGGAGGAGGAGGGAGCGCATTGCAACTTGGATGCATATGGCTGTGGTGTGGGCGAGAGACGTTTCCATCCCTCGTTCTGGCCCAGCACCCCCAGTTCTGGTCCTCATAGTGTCTGTGTGCCCAGGTGGGAGCTGGGTAGAACAAAAAGGAGCTACTGCTACAAGTCCTTTTGTTCTTTTCCTTTCCTAAGCAAACCATAGGCAGGGTGGTTTTTTACAGTATTTTGAAACATGAAAGAAAACAGCTCATCTCTGTGCAGTTTGCACAGACAAAGGTACAGTTATTGGATAAGGACTATTTGCTGCTGTAGCTAAAGAGTTCAGGCTAGTGCATGTTCAAATCAGTGCTAGCTGTGAATAATCAGAGAGGAAAAATTGCTGACCTATGAATTTGAGGAAGAAAACTGTTCTGGTTAAACTGTTCAGGTTGCTGCCCCACCTCCCTCCAAGTGGTAAACAAAAGTGATAAATGTTAAAGCTGTTTCATTTTTAAAATTTTGAAATAAGCTATTTAGGGTTTGGGTTTTTTTAATCTCTGACCTCCAAATAATTATATGAAACTGACACTAAAAGTGACATAACTATAAAACATTGACATGACTAAGATCTTCATGTTTCACCAAGAAGATTTCAGTCAAAAGTTCTTGCTTGCTGCTAATGGCACTTACCTATCTACTTCCATAACAAAATATGGCTAGAAGTCAGTGGGATGTATGAGATTACTCTTACATGTGAAATGCCTGAGCCCAGTGACAGTGATGCTGTCTCAAGGTGTGTGTGTGTGTGTGTTGTGCTCTCTGCAATGTACCATGTCTGACACTTAGTTAATATAGTATAAGGAAACGATACTGCATAAGCAGCCTCTTTCACACAATAAAAGTGTATTCTGATGAACACATCGGGGGGCTAAATCAGGGGCGTAAAGGCTGAATACGATGGATGTAGCTCCATATTGCAGCCCTTCATCTGCCGCATCCACCTGTCCCTAGTAGTCTAGTAGTCCAACAGGGACCTCTTCCAACACATTTTAGGATGGTCTGCTTAGTAAGATCTTCTACCTCCCTAGCCTGTGAGAGTCTTTTCATCACTCTGGATTACTTAACCTGCAGCACATAATTAAGATATTTTTGAGAGTATCTGTTTTCGTTTCAGGGATTGCA
This sequence comes from Pluvialis apricaria, assembly GCA_017639485.1. Classification (NCBI taxonomy): domain Eukaryota; kingdom Metazoa; phylum Chordata; class Aves; order Charadriiformes; family Charadriidae; genus Pluvialis; species Pluvialis apricaria. Next base: position 139,960,490 of record CM030007.1, on the reverse strand, counting down.
GGGACAATTTAGATGCTTGTCTGTCTTGGCTTTGCAAGTGAAATTGTGACTGTCTAAAATCTACTCTATAATGTACTGTGATTTGCTTCTCAATTTCTGCTTGAGCAGCAGATACCTAGTCTTGTGGGAGTATCACATATCGGTCCATGTTCCTTCCACACCAGGACAATGCCATAGCTGCCCTAGTAAGTGCCTTATCCAGGTTTTGCATTAAATCAAGCCTGTAGGCCTGATTCATCCCACCAGATGATAAGGAGCACCAATTCTATCCTTCGGTCAACCCCGGGAAAATTCTCCTCACCTTAGGAAAACTTCCTACATAGCCAGTCAGCTGCTTTTTAAACATAGTCCTAACCCTCAGGGCTGGAAACATGTTTGTCTGCCAACTGAGAATCAGACTGTATGGCTCACTCCCTGCACCTGAGTGATGTTTCATTACAGAGTGCATCACAGCTGCCTTCCTGCTCCTACACCTTTTTTCTTGCAAAACTTCATTATATCTTCATCTTCCCCCTCCCTTCTGCTTGGGATCCCTCCTGTTGCGTTTTCAGAAGGGCACTGGTTCCTGAGAGCAGCCCGTTAAAATTCTGTGTGAACCAATCTAGGAAAAAGATCCTAGGTTGATTTTGGTAAAAGTATTAGTTTGCAATGGTTCAAACACTTTAATTTTTGTAGCCAAAATCAGATCATATCTCAATAGCTGAGATACCAGTTTCCAGGGGAATCAAGCTGGGGAGAGCCCTCAGTATGAGGGATGACGTGTAGTGACAACCTTTAACATCCCTGTCACCATGCCATTGATATGATTGTAAATAGACATTATCTTATGCTTAACGCACTGACATCACTCACACTGCTGCTAACTGGAATGCAGCCCTCAGGATGGGAAAACTCCCCCTAAATATATATTCCAGAAATGAAACAAAACTTCTACCTTTTATTTTGTTATGAGAAAATCACCAAAATTCTAATAGTTTTATCTTAAAATGTCATAAACTTTGAAGAAAGTAATGGACAGGTTTTCCAACGTCCTCTAAATACCAGGAACACTGAGTAAAACTGTGTTGTTTGAAAATCCCTTCTAGTATTAATGTTATTTTTTTGCATCTTTTCTCGCAGCTGTGTTTCTCTTAACTGAGAAGAGAAATATTGCATTTGTTTTCCTTGTGAGAATATTTTGTTCCTGTCCCATTGCCTGTACCTGTACCTGTACGGAGAGACTTCTTAGCAAGCAGAATTTAGCTGTGTAGTTACACACTTTTCCTTATCAGAACATTTACTGGTTTCAAATAAAGCCATGACTAAGCAAAAAAGAAGTTTTGTTATTTAAACTTCGCCTGAACTGCTGACAAAATCTATACTGCCAATGGAAAGAGGAGCAAACACTACCACCTCTCCCACCCCAATTTGCTTGGCAAACTCCTGGCAGAATCTGACAAGATTTGGGGTTTTTTATGCGTGTGTTAGTGTGTTTTTTAGCTACCTTTACAAAACTTTGCTCTTTGGTGTTGCTGGTGAAGAGGGCATGCTGGCATTCAACAGGCAGGCCCAGGATATGGCAGAGGCATGGAGTTTGTTTTGGTGCCTTCATTGGGTAACATAGTTTCATCTAGTCAAAGTGTTATAAGAATTAAATTATAAGAACTAAAAATTAAGGGTCTTTCTGGTCAGGAAAAGAAATTGTGTCCCTGTTGCAAAGACCCATTTCCCTGAATGTAAAATAGTGAAAATAGTAAGGTGCAGCTCTAAGCCTTTTGCAGCCCCAAAAGTTGCACACATTCACATTTATGTTCTTCCAAATCACATCTGTTTGTTTTCCAGCCATGATATTTTTCACACATATCCAAAATGACTGTGCATGCATGCAAATCCATTTGCTTGACTTCAAGAGGATCAGTTTGCTCTAAGTCGGTTACTTGTGTGGCAGTTGCTGGCTGAGATGCTCTGTCTCTTATGTAAGGAGATCGCTGTTAGATCAGGATGGGGGGCAAAAAAAAAAGACAGCTAAGAGGTTATGTTAGTTAAGAGTATGTCCATGCTGCATGATAGAAGGCTGTGCAAAGAGCAGTCATTGGGCAAGTACTTCTGTCTGTGTCACAGCAGCACTGTGGGATGTTCTGAGCTTAGATCTTCAAAGGTAAATTCAAAAAGTGTCAGCTGGCAGCACTGCACGTGGGTTAAATGTTAATTAAGCAAGGAGCAGCGCTGCCTGGAAGTGATTTTATCACTCCCAGTTCCAGAAGCAGCTTGGTCACAGCTAGACTAGGGCATCGCTGCCATCCTGTGCTGCGACGTGCCGGTGTGCTCTGTGGTCATGACAGCAGGATGTAGCCATTGTTCTTGCATTGGCTGGTGGTTCGGGTGCTACAAATGAAAGGGTTTGGTAAACACAGCTCTACAGAAAGCCAGCTCTTCTGCTTTGGTGAGTGTATCTTGTCTTTAGAGTACTGGTGATATTGGGATAGCATTCAGGCATTTTTTTGTTTTGTGGGGAGAAGGGATTGTCTTTTGGGGTTGGTTTGTTGTTTTCTTACACTGGTGTTTTGTTTTTTTATTAAAAAAACAAAGGATCTGTTTTTTGAGTAACAGAAGAGCATTGTGTGAAGAGTGTCGTTAAGGATGGTAGATGTGGAATGATGTGTCCTGGTTGTATCTTATTCTTTTGAAAACACACCCCTCCTCTCTTTCTGCAATCTGTTGATTCAGTTGAAGAAGCAAGGTAATCTTTTATCTTTCTTCTCCGTTCCTTTCTTTCTATATCCTAGAAGTATTTTAGAATATTCCTTGTTCACTGCTATAGGGCTTCCTTGTTGCCTGGTGGGCTCAGCTCTGCTGTTGCACAGGGCTCCCAGGTGCTTCCTGCGACTTCTCCACACCCCACCGCAATTTCAGCTGGGGCAGATAGAAAAGCCGAGTAGCTGGGAAAGAAAGAGGAAGGTTACAGGTATGTTACAGGAGGAGGCAGGTTTGCCAGCAGCAAGAGGACAGATTGTATGGTCGTATTTCTATTTGCGTGAAAGATTTAAAGGCTGGGCAGTGACGCAGCAGTTAATGTAATGGTTGCTCACATGCAGTTACACGGGACTTGCCATACCCCGTGCTGTGAGGGACCGCAGCTGATTCACTGCAGAGAATCACAGCAATTGAGCTGCTTTCAGTGACATCAGATTTCTGAAGAGTGCAGCTGGTGCTCAGCAAAATGAGTGCATCTGCTGCATGGGAAGAGTCAAAGATGTGCATCAACAGAAGACTACTTCACAGTGGATCGAGGAGGGCATTGCTGGAGAGAAGGAAGTAGCACCTCCAATGCCACATGAGCTATCTTGGGCAAGTCTTTAAGTCACCTCCCAATTAGATGACTGGTGCAACTGAAAACAAGCAAATCCATGCCTTTTTTTCCAGGCTATTGCAGAAGACTGAAGAGGAATTCGTGGTGGTGACAAACATCAGGTGGCTTGGAGATACAGCATGAAGGCTCGGTTCTGTTGAAAGGAGCAGTGCTTCACCAGTGACTGCATCAGAGCCAGGATTTTTGTGTCTTTGTGTATTTCACCATCTGTTAATCTCAGGAAGGGACTGGGAGGGAAGGCATTGCTACTATTTGCAGTTACACTTGAGTATTATCCATGGGAAGCTGTAAGATAAGACCATTTTTCTCTCATTAACTTCCTGGTCATTTGCAGCTTTGGTGGCAGGTGATGGATGAGGATATAGCTGTTAGGGCAGCCAGACAAATGAGGAAATTTGTAAAGCTGCCTTGCCTGAACAGATGTTCCTTTGCACAAATTTGGGAAGCCCCTTTGAACAGATACTATGACCAGATCACCGTGTTTAATGGCTTTACCTTTCATGTCAGAGAAATCAACAATTTTGAAGATGGAAAACTTCAAAGTAGCTTTACTGTTGTTCTAATTTAATCAATGAGAAATATAGTAGGCACCCAAATGTGAAATAAGCAAAAGTGATGGGCCTGTCATGTGATTTTATCCTATTTCTATCCCTTTCTAAGCATAGCAAGAGAATTATTTTAATGAGGTAATGAGTATTTTATTTTCTAATGATATTTGGAATAGTTTGGAAAGATTGAGAATATATGCTCAGATGAAATGGTAAATATTGTAAGTAAGTAAGTCAAATTTTTAAGCTTTCCAAAGTCTGAAGTATTTCTTTAAAAGCAGTCATATGCTGTCTATCTCTGCAAGTACTAGTAAAAGCAATGCCTTGCTAGCGTAAACATGCTGCTGCGAACCGAACCTTTACTGGCACACGTCATCCCCCACATCCCATGGCTGTCCATGTGTGAGGGTAACCTTTGCTGATGTGCATGGAGAGTCCTGGATGTGAAACCTCCCATTGCGTATTGCTGTGTGCGAATGTGCTTGCTAAACACCTGTCCTGTGGAGGAGTTCCTTTGATGTCTTAGGAACAGGGACAGAACTTTATAACTCCTGTTGTTGCATTTCTGTGAGCTTAAATGGTACATGCTAGGCTTGAGAATAGTGGAGCGATGTCCAAATAATTTACTTGAGAATTAAATATTTATATTGTATCAGGTTTTTCGAAGAGCTCCCTACTTAACTGTTCCCATATAAAACCTTAAGTGAATCTAGTCATTAAGAAAAAAGGTTCGCTTAATACTGCCAAAAGATTAAACCCAGTATTTTTAATATATACTCAGTGACAGAGAAAAAGCCTGGTTTCTCCAGTCCTAACTTCATGACACATGTGAAGGCAGTCTGAGGCTTTTCACAGATTCTGTCAGGTGTGGTTGTCCAGCAGATTCTTATTTCTTACTGTATGCGTTTCTGAATTCTGAATTACAACAACTGTAAACCTAGGCTTGGATTTGTTGGAGCGATCAACTCAGGAGCATTCCTAGGCCTGCTTAGAGCTCAGCTCTGGATGGGGGACACACCACGTGAGGGAGTTTGGGATCAGCACCTCCAGAGCAGCTTCACTGGCAGTAAACATCAAGCTTTTCACTTTTCTTAACTTTCCAGCTGAATGCTGTTAAACCACTCTTATTTTCTCTCTGTCGTGTATCTCCCTACCTTGCAGCCTGCTCTCCTTATCCTTCCATGCTCCCTTCTCCCTCCCTAGCCTTAGTGTAGTATCAGTGCTTCATGCTGCTCAGCGGAGCAAGCTCCCCTTCCCAGTGCTCAGCTAAATTGACCTCGTTCCTCACTGAAGAGAAGGGCAGCCTAAGAACAGGTTTGATGCTACAAATGATCTGAAGGAAACATCACTCTGATGTCACTGTATTTAATATCTACAGATTTTTCTTTTGCCACTGCTAAGTTTGATGAAATCTGCTTGTATATCAAATATCTGGGAGTACCAACAGCTTTCCCGAGTAGGAAGAGCTGCAGGTACAATGTTGTTTTAGATGGCTGGGTTTAAGTGTGAGTAATGCTCTCTGACTGTAGCATGTTAACCAGAAGGACAGGTGAGGAAATCCTGTTTCAGATTATAATTAGTCAGTGTAGATTGCAGCTGAACACTGATCGCTGTGGCTACCTTTCTAAACTAAGTGTGGCTTTGGAGAAAGAATGGACAAACCGGTACATAGGCTGTCCAGCTGCATTGGCAATTTTGGCTATTTCGGTTTCAGAGTTAGAAGAATCAGGGTGCACAAATCTCAGCCTCTACCACTACAGAATTGTGGTACCCAATATTGGAAAATCTTGAGTCATGGTATCATCCTGTTCCCATTTTCCTCCCTCCAAAGAGATCTGCAATTATAAGAAGCTGCATGCTTAATGACACCTTTTGAGCTTATTAACTTTGCAGGACAGGCTCTTTAACTGATCTTTGTACAATTAGAAAACCAGTATTTCAAGTGCACAGAAAAATGCCTTATTTTTTTTTTTTTTTTTTTCTCTGAAGACTCCTCAGAGCTCAGTGACTTTACTTACCCTTTGCCCCAGAGCTTCACTTAGTCCCCAGCAAGCTCTGGCTGTACTCATAGTCACCCGTTCTTCTCTCACTCTGCAGCCTTCTGCCCTCTCTGTTCACAGCTCCCCAAAGCACACAGCCAGTGTGTTAAACTGTCTGCCCTGTTAACAGTTCCTTGTGCTCTGCTTCTCACTCCAGATTTGTTCCTCCTCCAGCTTACTCTGGAATCCCTCCTTAAAATCATATTTCTTGAACAGCAGGCTCCTTCTGTGTCCAAAGGCTCCCTGTTTTGCACCACATCTGCCCAGCAGGATATTATCTTCAGTCTTTGTCCACAAATTTTTAGCTTCTGCAGTATCATTCCCTTGTGCTGCACAGTCACAGTTACTCTTGCTGACTTCTGTCTGGGCTGTAAACAGATAACAACAAGCCTGGATTTACAGTAACTGGGAAATGTATGTTAAGATTTTTCTTAATAGGGTAGGTTCCATCCTCTTATAGAAGCTGTAAGGAAATCAAAGCCCATTTGGCCTTTTGACCAAAGGTGGCCTCCTTCAATCGTATGTAGAAGAAAAAAAAAAAAAAGGATGCAGTGGGAATTTGGGATATGTATGGAAAGAAATAATAAGCTCTTTTCTTTATTAATATCACAGATAATAACAAAAAACTACTTAAATTCAGAGACATGTGAGGGGTCACTATGAGGGGTCAGTGTGGAACCTGATTCTACAGCCAGTTTTTGAAATTTGTATCTTTTCTGATCTCAGATGTCTTTGGTGGACCCCATTTACAGCGGTAGTTTGGGAATAAAGATGTAGAGGAACGTATTTACTTTAACTACTATTTTGTATGAGTTTTTCTGCACTTTTTGCCCTGGCTTCCTTCTGTTGTGTATGCAGAATACAGCCTGATTTTATTAATTGCTATCAGTATTTTACCCAAAAACTCTTCAGCATCTTCAGCAACTCCAGCAGCTGTTTTCATTTTCTCTATTTTCTCTGAGCAGCCAAGAAGGAGGATTTACTCGTAGTTGGGCAGCAACTAAGAAATTGTTTTGCATATGTTTTGCAGAAGTTTCTTGCTTTACAGTGTTCCTAATATATCAAAGGAAATGCACCCAAAACCAGGTACATCCTTATTCTAGCCTGAATTACTAGGCACTGAATGGATCCTGTAGAAGAATGAAATTCACTATATCAAATCTTTTCTGCTCCATTTTCTCCCATTTAGTTTCCAACTGTCTCCTGGACAATTTCTGTGCATCTTTGATCAGATCCCTTAATTTCCCAGTTCCTAAATCTAAATTAAGTACAACACTACTTCTCTACCTTAAAATGATGCTGGAAATTGCTTCATATTTCTTGGATTAGAAAAGAACAAAATATGAGAAAAGTTAGTAAAAATCACAAGCTTTTGTGGATTTGGGTTTGTTTAAGGTTGTCCAGGAAGTGTGCAATGGATAGAATTGGAGCCTGGTTGTTTTAGGGTCTGGTCTGGCAGAGGAATTTTTGTACTTGAAGTAAAAGCCCATATCATGAGGTTAAATTCATTGTTTCAGTGTATGTTGTAATAAATACAGCCAGCTATCTTGCACCTTTCACAGTTCTGAAAGTAGATGGACATGTCTTCCCTTATTCCTTAAATGTGAAATTCCTCAGAATATATGGGAAAGTCAGAGGGTGAAAATTTGAAGCTGTGGAGTGATATGAAATGATTTTTATGTAAGTCGCATCCCAGTGCATACTGTCACACAACAAAGATGTGTTTTCTGCATTTTAAAGTAGTTTAATTAAAGTCTGCCAAAGCTGTTCAGGCTACCTGGAAAGTCAGCTTTCATAATAAATTATGGTACCATTTCTTTGCAGTTGCCTTTTGCTGAGAATCTGGGAGTTCTGCGATTCAACCATGCAGGTTTCCCACTTTTGGGCTTTTGAAATGTCGCATCTCTTCTGGTTTTACTTGATGAAGAAAAGAAAAAATGAAAGGGGAAAAAAAAGTCAGGTCAGGCTGATGACCCAGGAAGCAGCATTTCATTGAAACTCCTATATAGATGTCCCTGGGAATGCTCTAGGGAAGCAGCAGTTTCTCTATATTTATTTTTAAAGTGGAATATTACAGAGCCAAGGGAAAAAGCACTCAGGGGAGAAGGAAAGAGGTCTGCAGAAAAGGAGAGAGAAGCCCAGCGCAGCAGAAGTGTGACGGCCAGTAGAAAGCCAGAGAATGACCAAGACAACTACTAAGTATTACACAAAGCAAAGACAAAATGTCTTTTTATTTATCTTTTACTAGTCAGGAAAATATTTTCCCTTAAAAAAAACTTCTCAGCATTACTCAGAAAAAAGCCCTGCTGACCAATATCTTTTAGCTTTTGTTTTTTGACATCAGAATATCTTCAATTAAACTACTTCTTTTGTTTATATAGTATCTATCTGAAAATTCATCTCTAATCATCTCTGCTCTAGGTGAGACAAAAAATGATTTATTTCTTCTGTTAGCAGTTAAAGGTCAATATTACCTGGCAGTTTTTTTGATAGCATTATCTTTATAGAAAAGATTTCCTTTCTGCCAAATCACATTTGTTCTTTTTTTGCCTCCATAAAAGATCTTCTCTCTTTAACATGTGTTGAGTGAGGAGCAATGGTCCTTCATTCCCAACTCTTGGTGAGAAGCTTAGGCAGAACTGAGGAGGCAAACTCCCCCTGAATGTCCTTTCACAGGTGGACTGTGGAATGGTTTGCTGCCCGGAGGTCCTAGTTTATTATTTTGTGTACTCTTTCCTTCTCACTTTTTGGCCCTTTTGGGGCCAGTGTCAGTAACAGTAAAATAGTATAATGTAGTATATAATAGTATATAGTATATAATAGTAGTAGTAATATCATAGTATATAATAGTATAATGCCCATGCATCTGAGGGTACCTCAGAGTTGAGGATGAAATAGTACTTGTTTCCCATATATTCAGTGGGGAGAGATAGGAATATCCAACAAGGAGAGTCAGAGTCTCTTTCCATCAGTTTTTGCTGTCTTTTTTGTATCTTGGGGGCTGTCCCTGTTACTGACCTTGAGGTAGCAAGCAGAGCTGGCACACAGGTGGCCAGGGGAAGGAAGAGGCCAGAAGTGGTGTGTGCAAAGGAGCCACCACTCATCCCAGCTTCCCATGGAAACCTGCATGACTGGAGTAGTAAGGGTGCATTTTGAGTTATCATTCTGATAAAACGGCACTTCAGAAGGATGTACAAATCTGCTGCCAGGGTGAAAGGAATAGAACAAGCCAGATCACAGGCTGTGGCTTCCAGAGGGTGAAGGCAAAGCCTTTTTCTTTCTGAGTCAATCTGCCTGCTCAGACATTCCCTTGGGTTTTCATAAGCCTTTCATTAACCAGGCAGTGTTCCCTTGATGAAAAGGAATTGTTTTCTGGGGAGCAGGTTGAGGCAGGAGACTGAGACATCTCAGGAAAGCTACTCTGGCCAAAATAATTATTAGGCTTATTCTATTGTCTAATCTATTGTTCAAACCCAGGCTTTGCTGTACTAAGAAACTAGTTGTTCGATTAGTGCACTAAGAAAAAATGTATAGAGATGTTGCATGAAACTCCATGAAATGCAGTGCTTTTGAAGGTATTTTTATTTCTTTCTTTAAAAAGTTGTTTATATAGCTTGGAAAAAATAGCTAGATTTATGTCCATCTATAATGCCTAAGTTGTTTTTACCTAAACAACAGGGTAATTTGTATTGAGTTTTGATTATTATTTTTTTTTCATCATCTTCACAAGTGTTAACGAAGACTGTTTCTAAGGTCTGCACTTATGGATATTTGCCAGAGGCCAGCATACAGTTTACAGCAGGCAAAACAGAATGCCAGCACAGCAAAGAAACAGTAATCTTCAGCTCCCCTTCCCCCTTTTATGTGTTTTTCTTCTTCCTTGTCTTTTTCTAAGGAAAAATGATATGAAATGTGGTTATAATCATCATAATCCATAATTATAGAAACCTAGAATGGTTGTTCTAGAAGGCATCTCTGGAAGTTTCTTTCTTCTTGCCCATGCTGAAGATGGTCTTGACATTTCCTTTAACTGTCCGTGGATCTGTTCTCAGTCTCCATGACCTTCCTGAAATACTAGACTATTTTCTCCCAATGACATTGGCAAGCTCGTTCAGCCCCCTTGGATGAATCCCATCCAATCCCACAGAGTTGTATAGATCTGCTATGGCTGGGTCCCTCACTCCATCTTCCTCTACCAGGGGTAACACTTTGCTCCCCCAGACTTTGCCATAAGACACAGGCGCCTGGGAGGTCTGATGGCAGAACTTGCAAATAAAGACTAAATGTATATTCTCTACACAGACTTCACAGAAATTTAGAATATTTCCTCTACTGAAGTTATGATTTGCTATCCAAATATCTGTGTATCGTCATCAGGACTTCAGTAATTAAGCCAGAAACAAAAGAATACCCCAGTTTCTCAGATCCCATGCATTAGGGTTTGGCATTTTTTACAAATAACCCAAGTTATTCTCCTCAAATTGGACAAGATTAGCTGTTACTTCATCACATTTTTTTGAAAGGTTGCCGTTACACTGGAATGTAACGTGTGAGTTGCCACAGTGTATAAGCAAAAGGGAATGAGAAGACAGAAGGGGAAATGGGGAAACAAGAAAGAAAGGTAGTTAGAAAAACCTCTTATGGTAAGTGTACTTTCATATATTGTATAAAAATATACAATGTAAAATATTGTATATTGAATGTAGACACTTCTGTGTATAGTTGGTCTAAAGAAGCTTGCAAACTGGAGAATTTTATTTGAGCTTTAGGTTGCAGGAAACCTAAAGTGATTTTGAAAGGTTTGTGAAGCATTTTATTTTTTTTTTCTTTTTTTTTACTTCCAAGGTGAAGACTTTTAGCTTAATCTGCCTTTGCAGTTCTGGCTAATTTTACTTCTATGATTGTGCCATGCCGGGAGAATGCAGTGCTCAGAGTATCTCCTGCCCTAGGATTCTCCAGTCCCTGGAACTTATTATCTGCCATGAGAGAGGAAACACCACTCAGAGAGAACGAGCAACCTAAAACAGTTTTACCTCCTACGCAGGCACTCCAGAGAAGTTAAGGGTTGACAGTTGGTAATAAAATGAAGTTCGGCTTTGTGGCATGGTAGTGAGAGAGAGGGAGGAGGGATGAGAAAAAGGCAAAAGCAGCTAAGTGGAAACTGGGCGGGAGAATTGCCTAGGCTACTGATAGCAAAATGTGAAACGGAAATGAACCCAATGTAGTGTCATCTGTTTAGGCAAAGACATTGTGATGCTTTCCCATAAGGGAGAGCTGTGATGCTCTGGTCCATCAATCTCCAATAACAGTCAGCAAGCCAGAGGGAGTTTTTAAAGAACTTAAGTAAAAGATTGGGCTGGGAAAGATACATGTGGAAAAATTTAATAGTAGAATACATAGCAAGTACTGGTTGAGATGAAATGAGGAGGAGGAATAACTAGAGCTGATTTAAATCTCTGTATTTCTTTCCCTCAGGGAATTCTGTTACCTTCAGCATTTATCTTTATGCTGGATAGGAATAGAAAAAAATCTCATTTTTGTGCTAGAATGGAGAGTTATGAAAAATTTTGGGTTTTGAAAGGATGGTGTGGGGGTTTTTTAAAAGATCAATTTGACGTTATGTCTTCCTCCACTGCTTTTGATGTGTCCTGGGAACAGCAATTCAGAGACTGATCACTACAAGCTGGGGTCACTGGCCAAGCACTTTTGTACTGGTGAATCACATTTGTGTGCCTCCTGCTTTGCATCCAAAGAGCTCTAGCAGACTGGAGGTCACAGCATATGCCAGGATTTGCATGAGTGTGTGTCTCATGGGAGATGCAGTTCATCAAGAGACGTAACTGGTAGTGATAATGAGAGCAAAACCTATGTAAGCTAGAACTGTCATTTAGCATAGTGGCAATACAGGTGGATGCAGATCAATGGCAAAATGAGACAAGATTTGACAAAATGGCAGATCCCAGTTGATTCAGAGTGATGTTGGTTCCAGGAGAAACATTTTGCTTCAGGATTTTTGATGCAAAGAAATCTAAATATTTCAGTAAAACAACTGAAAATATATTTGTAAATTAAAGAGGAAAAAAGAGAGAGAGAAAATGACCCATCAGTTGCCAAACTGGCTTTCCCATCTAAATGTAGCATCAGGAAAGTTATTATATGTTGTGATATGGTGGAATATTTTCATGTTGTGTATAACAAGTTGAGGAAGCTGTGTGTTTTCTCAAAGGAAAACCATGGCACATGTTGTGGTCTAGGTAGAAAAAGGAAAGTAAAATAGATTATTGAAGCTTATTGAGATGAAAAGTAGGTTTTATAGAGGGAGAAGCAGGACATTTATGCAACACTTTATAAAGTTCATGTTTCATTCATCCGTGTCATGAAGATGTCCAGATCAGCATGTGTATTTCATCCATTGGCTGTACAACAGCCATCAGCTGTTACCCTGCAAGGAATACTTCTGTGAAAAGGATATTTATTCAAGTGGGATAGTATTTAATTAGCATGGTCTTTATGTAATTTTGAGGGAGAAAAGGCCTCCATAGTAGCTTGCACAAATTTCTGTCTTGTTGGCAGTCTGTGAAACACCTGCTCTAGGAGCCACAATAACAGGAGAAAAATCCACATTAGCTCATTTCAGCTGTCACGCTGCAAAGATATCAAACTGGTATTTGATTATTTTTTTAGCCTGTGGGCTAAAGTGACTCCTGCATGAGAAATGGAAGTTACGGTGGATATGGAATAATGAAGTGCATGCAGGTCAGAGCTGGTCCCTCAATATACAGCTTTGCTTGAGTGGACCAGTGTTCAACCAGCTGTCAGGAGCCCCAGAGGAAACAAGGGCCCTTCCTAGGTCTCTGGGCAGGGAGGCTTCCCATGCTGGTGGGTAGCACAAACAGGAGACCCAAGGTGGAGATCGTTAAGCTCCTTTCTTTTCGAGGGGGTTCATGCCCTTCTCCTCCCATCTTCCTCCCTACAACCCCCTGAGTCAAGGGAGGCTTGTTTCAGTAGGAGGTTAGTAGCTACTCAGTCTCTTTGTTTAGGATTGTGGATTAATGTCCTTATATAAAAAGAGCTTGTCGCTTTTACCGTGTCTTGACTGTGTTGATACTGTCTTTTGTAAGCAGAAGGACAAGTTGTATGGATAAAACATACATATTTTCAGTTGTATTTTACAAAGCTTTTCAAGAAAATATGTTGAATATATTCTGTGAGGAGTTAAAGTAATTTTTATTCTGAGTTTCTTCTGCTCTTGGTTTTCTTGCTGGACTGATTGGTTTTGCTTTAGGATAGGGCATGAGGAAGAACTACAGCCTAAAATCTGTTTGCTGTGCTATGTGGAGAAGACCATGAAAGCATCATATTAGGCTATTTCAGTGAAAATTAAGATATGGTAAACACTGGAATGAAGGGGCTCTTTTTCCTAGGCATTAGGAAAGGAGTGCTAAATTGTCTTAATAGATTGTGTTGAGTGCACAGCAGTTCTGCTCACACAGGCTGAAACCCGAGTTATGATGAAGTTGTTTTGTGATAAAGTGACTCATCTTTCCATTCAACTGCAAATTAACAAAAATGCTAAACCTGTTGTGCAAAGAACAGGCTATATTTTCTAGAAATAGCTGTCAAATAAAAAAACTCGTCACATCGCCTCATTGTAGCTATTGCATCAACTTCTCTGTAGCTGTTGCAGTTCTTCTAGTGTGTTTTATAGTGTGCCATGACTGTGTGTGTCCTATGTATCTTAGAGCTGTTTTATTTCCTAATACCTAATGGCTTCTCTACTTCCTGCAAACCTTTCCGTTACCTCCCTTATAGCAGACAGAATGGGGGGACTAGCTGGTCCCCATCCTATATGATAACATTTCCCATGTTGCTAGAGAGTTTTGCTGGCTTCCCTGACTAAACTAACCACATGCAGATAAACTTCTGTAAGAGCTTATTTTTTCAGGTAAGCCATCTTCCTAAATCCTTGGTCTGTAAGTGATGCTAGACCTTCTCTTTCATGCTGGGCTGGTATTCTGCCTCTTAAGTAACACCCCCCCCCCCCAGTCCTCACTTCTCTATTGCCATCTTCTCAGCCAGGACTGTCTCATCAAAGTGGTGGATTAAGGCTGATGGTGGCTTCCAGCATTTTGGTTTACTCCTCCTTGCTTGGTGACCTTGGAAGATCTGTTCCTATTATAAGCTTCCCAGTTCAGAAGACAACACTACAGGTTGGACTGAAGCATAAATAAGGGGAAAGATAAGAAGGGGTTTGAAAGAGAATAGCAGAGTATTGGCAACCCACAAGGAGCTGGAGAGATTGCCTGAAATTATTCAGGTGAGACTTCATGCAAATCCTGGGGAGAGTTGCTTGTAACTGTTACAATTGCTAAATTTTAACAATGGAGTACTCCCTAAAAAAGGTAGATTAAATGTTCCTGTGGAGAGGCTAGAGTTCTGCAGTGTGAAGGCCTTGGCAGCAATACAGGACAAATGCATTCTTGCTTTTTCCTGCCCCTGCCTCTCATCCCACCACTGTCCCACAATGCCTTCAGCAATGCTGACACAACTCTTTCTCAAGCTGTCATAAACCAGTCCAGTGAATTTATTTAACTCACAGCTTGATCCCACAAGAATTTTTCCTGAACAACTGAAAGGGCAAGAAAAATACGGCCTGAGTTGCTAAAGGTAAGAATTTCTAAAAAAACCTAAAGCTGCTGCCAAAACCTCTGCATTTAGCTTAGCCACAATGCACTCCAGAGATTCATGAAAGACAGCAATTGAGGATTAGCAATGGTTTTTCCCTGTGAAATGCAGGGCATTGGTTGCTTCAGTCTTGCTGTCAGAACTGAAGAATGGTGCAAGTGAGGTTTATGATTGTTCAGATTTAGCAAATTAATTGGCCTAGGCTCTGCCTCAGAGTTAAAATTCAGGTGTTGTTAATTTGGAAGAATCAACCTGCTATAAAAAAAATCATTTGTGTTGTGTAAAGATGATCTAAGAGCTTTGGTATCATCTATGTGTATCTCTGTGCTATACAGTGATTAGTGGCACTAGTAGCTTCTGTGGAGCATTTGACACCTGGCTAACCTGACATCTCACAGCCAATTGGTAAGCCTGGCAATGCAGAGGTGCCTTTCTTCTACTTTCCCTTGCAGTTCATCATTTCTCTTTTAGATCATAGATAGCAGTTTTCATTTTCTGTCACTGTTTCTAAGGATGATCTACTTGTTCTATGAAATAAAAGTCTCTGTCTCCTGCTAAACATTGTGACTTTCTAACCTGAATTTGAATGCTTTCTGAAGTTCTTGAAAATCTAAAAAAATGCCTGACTTTAATTTGTAAGAAACAGATCATCCAATCTCCTTAGAATTGGTCTCTTTATGCTGTTTGAGTTTTGGGTACACAAGATAACTATACTGCATTCATTCTTCAGCCCCTTAACTTATATGTGAAATGTGTCCCTTGAGAGTAGCCTTTTTATCCTCTGTGTTATTTGAAGATTTCAAGATTCCAAGTAGATTATCTTTTCTAAGCACAAATCACCTACTATGTCTCCACTGTATCTATGGTTAAGCTTCCTCCTGTCAAAAGACTTACACTGTATTCACGGGCATGATTATTTCCACCCCTCTGGTCATTTAGAACTGCATCTCTTGCAGGACATCTCTGCCGTTTGGTTGTTAAGGTCCAGATTTCTTGGCGTGTGTTCAATATAAGGTCAAAGAAGATGGATGTGGTAGTGAAACCATTAAATTTCCCCAAACCTACATTGGCTTCCAGTGCAAATTAAGGCCACCTCAGTGCATTGATTTCTGTGGTTTCAAGCACCCTTCTGATAAACTGAGGATCCTTGGGTCATACAGTTCCTCTGTCTGCCACCTTTTTTCTCTAGTCATCCATTGGGAAGGTGTCAGGAAAGGGAGTTGGCAAAAATTGTAATAGAGAGCCTCTGTAGACTGAGTACTCAGATGGGAAAAATTCTCAGGAAGCCAGGTATGCTGACTTTCGGGCTGTTTTGCACTGCCAATGTAAAAAAAAAGAGTTTCTCCTGCAATAGGATTTTACGCTACAGATATTTCAAGAAATAAAATCTTGAGCAGAGTGCAACACCTCTCCTGTTTTGTTTTGCGTTGCTTTCACAAGCAATGGGGTGATACCACTTTTATGCCATTAAACTGGAGGGAAAAAATGGTTGCTACCTGTAGGTATGTTTGTTCCCTTCTACATTTTTCCCTAAGAGGTGTAATTAGTGGAAGCCTAACTCTGTGTGCTGATTTTGGTAAAAATCTCTGTATTGCAGGAAGTGTCCTGCCTCAAGGACTACTTTTTGGCAAGGTCAATGGGTGTTTTGGCTGTTTGTAATACAACTTTTTTCTTTCTTTTGGCAAGCCTAGTGCAGATACGTACTACATGTTATATCCCTGCCCAATTAAGCTGTGTATTTTGGCAACCAAATACCAGCCTGGCAATCTGCATGTAACTCACTTCAACCCTTCTTAATAAGACTCTTATCTGGACCAAAGATTGGTGGTAAAAAATCCGAGATGGGGTTATTGCAACAAATGTTGCAAGAGGTGAATTCACTTGGAGGTGAATGATTTGTGTCTGAAGAATCAGGACAATAATGCAATTGGTGATACCTTGAAGAGGACATTGCACCTTTTGGCTACACTTTGGAGGAGCAGGGACTGGTAACAGTTTATTTATTGAGAGGTAGCCTGCAATGCACATATGTTGTTACACCAAGTCACTTAATGTTTATTTTCACAGCATCTCTGGGGTTTGGGCTGAGGACAGACTCCTTGAAGGCACTTGGGCTCTGAACCCACCTGGGACTTTCAATGCATTGCGAAAATGTGGGGCTGGAGAGACCTGGCTTAAGATGCGAGTCTTTTGTGTTCTGCTTGGCACGATTGAGCTTATTCTGAATCTCAAAATTTGACGTACACAAAATAGAGAGTTCTAAGATAGAGTGAGCCTGCTCTGGGTGCCTTAGTGCAATGGAGCTAAAAGCACTGAAGCACCTTGCTAGTGTTTCAGTTTCAGATCTAGTAATGTTTGCTCGATATTTATAACCTCAGACTGTGAGCTTTGTTTCCAAGATCATACAAAAGTCAAAAAGAACATAATTTCTTGGAAAATAATAAAAGTATTATACACAGGAATTGAGTCATAAGTTATTTTTTCTTGAATGATATGGATAAATCCTTCCATTTAGAAGGGTCCTCAATGGCCCTTTATTTCTTTATTTCTATTGCTGTTTGATTCAACATCAATGCTTATGTCCTCACAACACAGCTAAATACCTTTACCTTGGAACGTAACAATTTCCTGTCTCTACAAGAGAGGAAAAGGCTTAAAAAAAAATTAATCAGGAGTCACCAACACTCTGTACTTGTTACCTAAGCTTGAAATCACTGGCACACAGTAGCACAGTATTTACTGCAGTGTTGTATACTAGCATAATCTAACTAATTAAAGTGACTTGCATCTATTTTGAGATACTGCATCTCGTGTATTTTGTTACGCACTTTCTGAAACATCGGTAATCCCATCTATGTTAACAGAAGACTGCTGTCAGAGAGGAAACTGCTGCATTTTGACAGTGAACTGTAAGGCTTGGCACATCTATAGATTGGATGCTGCAAGGAAAAATCTGGGAGCGTACCTGACTTCATCTGAAACATGTCATATGCCTTTGCATATTTATTGCTGTACTTCTCTGTGCTACATGAAGCTATGCTAATATACCAACTTTGGGTGGTCTTGTGTGTTTTGAGGGTGGGTACATATTGGTCAGTCCAGGGGCGGTACCGCTAGGTAGTCTGTATGGCTTCACATCTTCCTGCTTGAGGGGTGAAGATCGTGGTAGTGGCAGGAGGATTGCTGGGTGCTGCTCCACAGGGCTGTACTTCATGAGCCATGTGAAGTCAGCACACGTATCTTGTTTTCAGGATGTATTCCTGGGTCTGTAACTAATGTAATTTAAAATTATTCCAAAATTTAAACTGTGGGTTGACTTTAAGAGGACTGTGTGGGATTCCCTGGAAATAGGAAGAATTTCTTTACTTTGTAAATCATGGTAGGATGAGATTTGGGGGATGGGGAGAAGCCAGCATTTCAGAATTTGTGGACATCTTTCTTTACCTGATAATTTAGCTTTTAACTGTTAGTCACTAAAAAAAAAGAAAGAAAAAGAAAGAAAAAAGAAAAGAAAAAAGTAATGAAAAAACTTTATTTAGTATAGGAGCATGTAAATTTTGAATGCAGAGCTTCTTAAGGATGAGAAGGTAGTTTGTGATTCAGGAAGACACATGTGCACTAATTTGAACCTGGCACCGAGTACAACAGGATTGTTCAAATGCTTTAAACTTAACTCAAACTTTTCTTGAATGTTTAGAACCAAATCATCATTGAATGACTTCTTTCCATTCCCTCCTTGCATTTCAGTGCACAGAGGATGTATTAGATGACATTAGTACAGCCTGACCATCCTTTTCTGATACTGCACTTATGTTTTATTCAATGCTGGATTTTTTTGAACTTCTATAAAAGTGATTTGTCGTCTCTCATCAGCTTGTCTTCTAAATATTGGAGAAGGGGGGAAGAAAAAAATTGGTCCCTGTATGTGGAAAAGGAGGAAGAATTTTCTCTGCACCAGTATGTGCCAGCCAAGAGACATTTTCTATTTACATTTTACTGTCTCTTCTTTTTGGAGAAGTGTGTTTCAAAGGCTCCCAGTGCTGCAAAGCTCTCTGCTGTCTCATTATTCAGAGCCGCTGATGTGCTGAGCAAAGTTCCTTAATGCAGCTTTCAGTAACTCCAGGGAATTCTCTTTAGTTTCCTCTTCCTGTTCTTTTCCCTTTATCTGAAGAGTAACGTTTGTGTTTCTTGGAGAACTTTGGGGAAACTGCAGACTGTACTGCCTATCTTCCACAGGAACCAAGTGAGGAGATTTAAGAAGTGTATTTTCCTTGCAGTTTGGGAGAAAATCTAAATTGGAAGGGTATGATTTTGATCTTCTAGTTTAGCTTCTTCCACATATAATTATCAATTCCCTCCTGAATCCACAGTTTGGTCTGTTTGCTCTTGAGTGAGAGTAATAACTGCATGACAAAAAAAACCCCAAACAACAAACCAAAGCCCACCAAAAAAACCCAAAAAACCCACCACCATCAAAATCTTTTTTAAAGACTTTTTTTTTATTTACATATGCAGATGATTCCAATGAAATTGCAATACTGCAACACTATTTTGATACAATCAATGTATCTTACAGCATTTATGGTCAGTCTTGCTGTTGTGCTCTTTGACTTGTGAAACGGAAGTTACTTCTGATCCCTGTCATAGTATCAATTTCGAAGAACTAAACACAACTCAAAAAAAGTGGCTGCTTGGCACTGCATCATTAACTCTGATTAATTAACAGCCCCTGTGAATTGCCTTGCTTCTGATCATGGGAATAATAAAATACACATTTACTTTGTTTCTCTGGGGTATTTCAGAGATCATTGGTTAATGTGTATAAAATAGTGTATGAGCAAATACACTAATACAATAAAAGAAATCATTTTTAACAGCATAAGGGAGGGATAAACATTGCTATGCTGTGTTTGCTTTGGCTGTGTTTGCTCTATTACTGATTTACGTATACAAATCCAGAAAAAATATTTCCACTCTGGTAACTTCGAGGTGACTAAGCTGTGATCAGAGACCGGTTCCGACTGGTACTATTGCACTTGCATAGTTCCGATCCCAAAGAGATTGGGATGCAGCAAATCTGTAGTCTCTGCTGGAGGCATATATGTTTCAGAACATCACATCGATCTCTGTATTTTAAAACAGCATACTCAGACCTGCTTCACATTTGCTTTTTAGCTTTATGTCTGTTTTCACAGTCTGTTTACCCTGGTAGAAGAGGGAGATGCACTAATTAGAAGAGTCGGAAATCCTTAAAGCCATCTGATGAGGATCAGGGGGTAGCAAAACTACCTCCTGAGAGTGAGTACGCTCTTTCAGAAATTAAGTAAAGATAATATTTAGTATCAAGAGTGCAATCAGTTGAATTATGAAAGGTTTTATGAAAATGTTCTCACTGTTAGTAGAATGAGTTCTGCTTGCTCATATCTGGGTTTCAAGTAAGGGAAGGGCTAATGGGGATAAAAAAAGGAGTCTCACTACATTTGTAAGAGCAAATAAGACCATGATTTCTGTGTTTTGTTGATACCTTCTTACGGACTGCACTTTTAAACTATGTCTCAAAATATTATGGCAGCGGCTGTCAAATGACAAGAAATGAGAGGCTGTAAGTCCATTTTCTACTGAACTAGCTCCTACTTGACAAAAGCCTGCCTTCTCTGCAAGCTTTGATTGGCACCCGTGTTAGCAGACTCGTTGCCAGCTAGCCACAGCATGCCAGTTGGCAAATTCTACAAGAAGTACAAATTTTCCAAGGCCCATGAGGAGACCCTTGTAAGTTGTTTTTCATTTCTTTCAGCTATTGGTCTTAGTCTTAAGGAAACTGGTTTTTGGAAGAGTTCAGTTTCGATGTCATCAGCGGTGAAGATTGCTAGGAGATCACCCAGGAGTAATTTGGCTCAGTGTGTTTAGAGATCACAGAACTACTGTAAGTTTTAAGCTGCTGTGGGTACTTCTCAGCATGGCCTGGTGAGGGGACCTCTTGGATTTGCACAACTGGTTCATTGTGAGATGTAAGCCTACTGGTAGAAGCTGAATGGGAAGTCCTTCATAAACAGATTGACTCGGATACTAATCAGAGAGTCCTACAGACTCTTCTCTTTGCTGCTGTCTTGCTTTGAAACCTTTTTCTTATTTTTTTGAAAAGAAGCTACATTTTGCAGTCTCATCTTTCTGTTGGTAGCAGTTAGCATCCAAGATATGTTCACTCTCAACCTACCTGTGTTCAGTAGATTTCCTTTAGTTTTCCACTTTGATCAAACACTGGTTTACTGTGTTGAAAATCCTAGCAGCTACCTATTAATACACACCGCTTGTTTTCATATGTGTCATGGTTTGACCCCAAGCAGCAACCAGGACCATGCAGCTGTTCACTCACTCCCCCCCCACCCAGTGGGAAAAAAGGAAACCTTGTGGACTGAGATTAAGACAGTTTAATAGAACAGTAATGGAAGAGAAGATCATAATAACAATAACGATAAAAGAATATACAAAATGAGTGATGCAGTGCAATTGCTCACGACCTGATGATCGATTGCTCAGCCCACCCCGAGCAGCAATCGTGGATTCCTGCCCCCTGGCCAACCCCCATTTATATACTGAGCATGATGTCTATGGCATGGAATATTCCTTTGGCTACATTGTCCTGTCTATGCTCCCTCTCAGCAACAACTAAAACAATATGTGTTATCAACATTATTCTTATACTAAATCCAAAACACAGTAGCTACTAGGAAGAAAATCAACTCTATCCCAGCTGAAATGGGGACAATATGGCTAGTGAAGCTTCTGGTTTAGCTGGGCTTATTCTGTATTCCCTGTTTAAATTTCCACAGAAGGAGGCCACCTTGGTCATGCTGCCTGCATGCTGTGTTTTTTGATCCCAAGAAAAAAACTTCCAAACCCTTAGGATGACATTTGCTGTCAGAATGGGCAGAGGCAAAGCTAGTAGTCTCACTGTGCACTTGTAGCCTCTGAAGCTTTCATCCCGTGGCCCCAAGCTATCCTACAGCCTCGGGAGGAGCAGCAGGAATCAGCTGTGCGTTGTTCTTGTCTTGCTAGAAGCAATACATTGAGGATGAAAGAGGTTGGGAGTGCATCCCCCCAGGGACAGTCAGCAAAGCAGGGGAAAAGTCTACCCAGAATGGTGAGATGTAATGGGGAAGCAGAAGCACCACTGAATCTTTCTGAAATGCGTTCTGTCTCACTGACTTGTGTCTTAAGAACTAGGATACTTTAGATTTTCTCTGTATTTTGTATATAAGGTCTACTTTTTTTTTTGCTGTTGTTTCCTCACCCTCTCTTTAGAAGTAGGCAAGCCCCATACCATTGTCTCCATTGCCGCCCTCCCAATGTTCCACGCATGAGTCCTTGTAGGAGAGAGTGACCTGCTAGATTCTCCTTGCTGTGGTTTTTGTGCATTTCCAAAGGGAGAATGAGATGTTTGTCAGTTGATGACATTTGCACAGTGACAGTCATGACATGGCAGCATCCTGCCAAACTGGGAAACAGCTGCAGCTCTGCTGCTGTAGCTGCCTTAGTATACACCCTTATGCTGCCTGTGTAAGGTAATTATTTCAATGTGAAGGACTCGGCAGCAAATACGTCAGCATATCAGAGTTCAGACTCAGGTAGTGCCAGAATTGTTTTCAACAAAACAGGGGATGCAGAGAATTACTGGAGAACTTGTCACTGCTGCTGGTGTTCTGGCTTGCTTCGGAATAAGCCAGCTAGCAGCATGCACTAAGCAGCATAAAATTCCCTGTGGGCTTCCTGGAACAAAATAAGCTTTGGCTGCGTTTCTTCCATTTTCCTGAAGAGCTTGATCCGGCTCTGTCTGCTGAGAACTTCACTTGACAAGAGAATTTTGCATAGCAGAAGCCTGGATGGCTTCTGTCCTATTTCAGTA
Source organism: Pluvialis apricaria (assembly GCA_017639485.1). Taxonomy (NCBI): domain Eukaryota; kingdom Metazoa; phylum Chordata; class Aves; order Charadriiformes; family Charadriidae; genus Pluvialis; species Pluvialis apricaria. The sequence goes on along the minus strand of CM030007.1, from coordinate 139,937,966 downwards.
GCTAGGCAGAACAGTTGAGACTACTGCTTTTGTCTGACGGATTGCCAGGTGCCATCAAATGCTCTAAGTGTGAACAATAGAGAAATGTGGGAGAAATGAAAAAAAAAAAAAATTACTTTTTGTTGGTATTTAGCCTGAGTCTTGATGCAATGATTCGGTAAAAGATATACAGGCAAAACTGTGGTGTTCTCATTGATAATGCTCCCTTTTAGGTTTCAATATGAAAAGAAGACTTGATGGTATCTTAAATCTTTTGGTTTGAAAACATATATCTATCTATATATATGCTTTGCTATGAAATTGATAATATAGGCTCTCACATCCATCTGATCATCTTTTTAAGAAGACTTCTCTTGGTGGGAAATATTCCAAGCATTTTCATCTTTCAACCCCAACAGAGGCAGAAGGCTAGTTCTAGGCTGCACTTCTTAACAAAACCTAAAAATAAAAATGCTCAGACTGCTGTGCTTAGCTTTCTATTGGAAAGAAAAAGAATTGCAGTTATTTAATTACCCTTAAATCTGAGGCCAAACACAGCAGTTTATTTTTTCCACTCTGTTAGATCTGAAATCTGAAGTGTGAAATTTCATTTTATCTTGCTGTCACAGGACTGCTAGACTTCTTAGTATAGTCACCACATTTTTCTGTTAAGCAGCATACACCGTGCTGCTATATTATCTGAGCTCATCAAGAGGTTTCACTGACAACATGTCAAAAGCTTCTCAGCTCATAAGTAGTTTCCTCTGCCTTATAGGGGAGGTATTAGCAAATTTGGACATTATGGAGGGATGGAGGAAAAGAAATATTTTTTCTGTTTCAGCTTGTAAAAGTTTACAGTTAGAGGTATTATATAGCCACTAGCATCTAAAAGAGTTGTGGTCTTGATGACCCAAAAATGGTTGCAACTCAAGGAGAAACACATTTAACAGATTGTTACGTCTACAACCTAAAACTGGTTTTCTATGCATGTGTGCATGTACAAACACAAGTACGTGCGTACACATTACTAAAGTCTTCTTCAGTAGAAGCCTGTGTGCTTTGGAAAATACATACAAATTGAATGAGGGACTCTGAGGTCATCAGAAACTGGAAAGGGTAAACGTGTGTACATTTGAATCCCTACAGCTTTTTTTTTTTTTTTTTTGCAGCTAGTGTCATTCAGTTATTTATTAAATACTTTGCATTTGTTTTGAAGCTTAGTATCAATAAAAATATGTATGTATTTGGATAAATCTGCACATGAGTACAAAGCTACTCATCTTGTCTATATACAGCTTCTCCTGGACATAGCTGTAAAAAAAGTTGTAACAATAGGAAGGTAGCATGGCTTAGATAAGCATTTGTTAATGACCATTAAGGGGTCATCACTTTGACCACATTCCTGGTACATTGTATTAATTTATTCTTTTGTTTTTTTCTGCATTTTTTAGGGTTTGTTATGAAAACATATAAATGCAGTTTCACTTGATTTCATTAAGCTTTTAAGCATTGTGGTTATGGTTATTTCTGGCAAGAAAGCTGGATGGAGACTACAGTGACAGTAGAAGAATCCCTCAGGAAGGTAGTCTCTCCATCATTACATGACATATATGTACTTACAGATAATGCTCTACTTGGATCAATATTACTGCTGACTCAAAATCTTGAGTGAAGACTATTCCTTATGTTGTGACAGTGCCTTTGTGCAGAACGTGGTTGCTGCAATCACATGAATATTTGCATTGCTACTGTCAATCACTGCTTTTTTTTTGTTACAGAAATACAGTCAGTTTTTAGATACTTTCCGTTTTAGTTACCCAGTCTATTTTGTGGTCATTAAGGGATGGTTTTCCATGAGTGTTGGACTGTGGAAATTGGGGAGGAGGTAGCAGTCCTGTTCACAGCAGGTGTGCAAGTTGGACTGTTCCAAAAGTGGGGCTTGAAAAAAACACCAAAACACTTCAGCCTCCTGTTACCCTTAAATTGTATGCAGTTTTTCTTAAACTGGATCAATCATAGTGTCATAGAATCATAGAATCATTCGGGTCAGAAATCACCAGATCATCAAGTCCAACCGTTAACCTAGCACTGCCAAGCCCACTACTAAACCATGACCCTAAGTACCATGTCTACATGTCTTTTAAATACCTTCAGGGATGGTGTCTCAACCACTTCCCTGGGCAGCCTGTTCCAATGCTTGATAACCCTTTCGGTGAAGAAATTTTTCTTAATATCCAACTTAAACCTCCCATGGCACAACTTGAAGCCATTTCCTCTTGTCCTATCACTTGTTACTTGGGAAAAGATACCGACACCCGGCTTGCTACAACCTCATTTCAGGTAGTTGTAGAGAGCAATAAGGTCTCCCCTCAGCTTCCTTTTCTCCAGACTAAACAACCCCAGTTCCTTCAGCCGCTCCTCATAAGTCTCATTCTCTAGACCCTTCACCAGCTTTGTTGCCCTTCTCTGAACACGCTCCAGCACCTCAATGTCCCTCTTGTAGTGAGGGGCCTAAAACTGAACACACTATTCGAGATGCGGCCTCACCAGTGCTGAGTACAGGGGTACAATCACTTCCCTAGTCCTGCTGGCCACACTATTTCTGAGACAAGCCAGGATGCTCTTGGCCTTTTTGGCCACCTGGGCTCACTGCCAGCTCATATTCATCCGGCTGTCAAACAACACTCCTACGTCCTTGTCCACCAGTGGCTTTTTCCAGCCACTCTTCCCCAAGCCTGTAGCGCTGCATGGGGTTGTTGTCGCCCAAGTGCAGGACCCAGCACTTGGCTGTGTTGAACGTCGTACAGTTGGCCTTGGCCCATCAATCCAGCCTGTCCAGATCCCTCTGTAGAGCCTTTCTACCCTGAAGCAGATCAACACCTCTGCCCAACTTGGTGTCTCCAAATCCAACTCTTCCCACAAATGCTGTAAATGATAGTGCCACTATTTTTGATGAGAGGCAAGAATAAGTGGTGGAAAAGGATAGAAAATCTTCGAATACTGTGCTAAGAGATGCTGGATGCTAATACAAAGTTAACAGCTGAGATCTCTAAAAGAAAATAAATGTGCCAGACCACCTGATATCACAGAGAGATTCGTAGACTTAATCACCGAGAGACCTCCCTTTTGCAATGCTAAGATGCAGTGTGATCGGTGCGCAATGGGTATGGCAAGGGGTTTGATTTAGGGGCTTGAGAGGACTGCTAATTGTAGAAATCCCAGTCACAGCTAAAGGAGAAAGAGCAAGGTGACAATGGCTGTGAAGAGTGAGTTAGGGGAAAGAGAAGGGGAAGGATTGCCTGCAGAAATGCTGTGACACAGGATGGCTGCGTTTAATTATTCTGCATCAGAGCAAAAACTTTCTTCTAGTCCTCATCTGTGCACAGCACCTAAGCTTTGATCCTGCAACCTGCTCGATGGCCTTGCAAGGACTAGCTCTTAGCTAAAATAAAGGGACAGTGGGCACAGATGCTGACCGGCGTAATACAGAAAGGAGACTGCAGAAGCCTCTCCTTTGACATCTCTGGGAGCTGCTCTTCTTACCGGTAGGCTAACTAAACAGGGATAAGGCAGAATACGTCCATATTTGAGCTACTGAGAAATATTTGTTCTTTAAAATCCCATATCACATATGTGGGTATGTCCTTAGCACAATTACAGTATCACAGTATCGTCAGGGTTGGAAGGGACCTCTGGAGATCATCTAAGTCCAACCCCCCTGCCACAGCAGGGACACCTACAGCAGGTTGCACAGGACGGCATCCAGGCGGGTTTGGAATGTCTCCAGTGTGGGAGACTCCACAATCTCTCTGGGCAGCCTGTTCCAGTGCTCTGCCACCCTCAGAGTAAAGAAGTTCCTCCTCATGTTAAGATGGAACTTCCTGTGCTCCAGTTTGTGCCCGTTACCTCTAGTCCTATCACTGGGCACCACTGAAAAAAGGCTATTCTCATTTACCTGGCACCCTCGCCTTAAGTACTTAAAAGTATTGTTAAGATCCCCCCTGAGTCTTCTTTTTTCTAGACTAAAAAGACCCAAGTCCCTGAGCCTTTCTTCATAAGAAAGATGCTCCAGTCCCCTAATCATCTTTGTAGCTCTTTGCTGGACCCTCTCCAGCAGTTCTCTGTCCTTCTTGAACCACGGAGCCCAGAACTGAACACAGTACTCCAGATGTGGCCTCACCAGGGCAGAGTAGAGGGAGAGGATGACCTCCCTCGACCTGCTGGTCACACTCTTCTTGATACACCCCAGGATGCCATTGGCCTTCTTGGCCACCAGGGCACATTGCTGGCTCATGGTCATCCTGTTGTCCACCAGGACTCCCAGGTCCCTTTCCACAGAGCTGCTCTCCAGGAGGTCAGCCCCTAACCTGTACTGATGCATGGGGTTATTGCTCCCCAGATGCAGTACCCTACGCTTGCCTTTATTGAACCTCATCAGGTTTTTTTCTGCCCAACTCTCCAGCCTGTCCAGGTCACACTGTATGGCAGCACAGCCTTCCTGTGTGTCAGCCACCCCTCCCAGTTTTGTGTCATCAGCAAACTTGCTGATGGTACACTCTATGCCTTCATCCAGGTCATTGATGAATATATTGAACAGGACTGGACCCAGTACTGACCCTTGAGGGACACCACTTGTTACTGGCCTCCAACTGGAATTGTCCCATCTTAGCTCTAAAATGCTTATAGGCTTGTTTTCATCAGTTTTATAGAGAATAGTGAGACTGAGAGAGACTAACGGGATTCACTGAAAAATCAAGAAGCTGTTCCTGGGTTTCATTATATTAGTGACCCTTCTGCTTCATTCATTTTCCTTTATTTCTTAACGGTGATCAAACAGTTTGGACTACTTAGGACAGTCAGCTGATCTATCAAGCTGTACACGCAATAACCAAAACTTGAAATGCAAGCTTTTGACCTACATCTGGGTCTTGTTCTATGGGCAGATCTCTACTCCAGAAGCCACAACTCCCAGTAGTTTCTAAAGGATCGAGAGCTTCTCTCTGCATGTCATGTGACGTTCAGCAGTTCGTGGGGTCCAGCTGTGCATGCTGCTCATTGTCTCTAACTCTTAATTATGCTGTCACACTGCACTCTCTCTTTAGATTTAGCTGTTATAAATTGAAATAGATTGCAAAACTGGTGTAATTTTTCAAGTCATGAAGGTTTTCCAGGAGCAATGAGAGCTTCACCTTGCTTGTCGCTACTTGGGTATACTGTTATAGAATTGAGTCGGTACTGTTGGAAAACAAAAATTGATTTGAAATATATTAGCTGGAGAAACGTAATATAACCTTCAGGCTGCTAGCAACAACATTCATATTTGGTGTAAATTGCTTGGAGCAAAATCTCTTTTGTAAAGAGAATTATCATCAGGAGTTCAGTCTGGCTGTAAATATGCCCATCTTTAAATCAAAGGATTTTATTTCTTTGAGCTGAATTAGCATCTATAGCGCCTGTACAAAGGATGGATTATGACCTTTCTTTTAATTCTGTAGCTAAGTGAGAGAAGATTTATCTTTGCCAGTTTTTTATTTTTGTTAGGTTGTTAGTGCTATTAAATAACTATGGAAATTTTGCAAACTGTAGGGATCTTTTAATTTGTCCCTAGATCAGCCATTTTAACATCCTCTTTGCTTCATTTTCTGCCATCAGTAAAATCTCCCCTACGTCTTCCCAAACATCATGTAGTACACAAATCTTTATATGCATAAAGACCTTTGAAAATATATTATGTAACTTCAGTGCATCACTGTTGGTATTATGTGCTTGTTCGTGTTAGCAGCGCTGTTGTCAAAAATGTCATGCAGCGTTGAACTACAGCCCTTTCCCAGTCTGAGTCACTGTTATTTATTACTGAAAATGCAGAAAATATTTCAAATATAAAGGGTCAAATCTAAGCTAATTCATGTTAATCCCAGCTGAAATGTTGGTCATTGCAGTGGAACTACTCTGATGGTGATTTTGGCCCAATAAATCAAATCAGTGGAGCTAAGTGACATAAGCTTCCTCCTGTTTTTACCAAGAAGCCAAGACTTAAGTCACTATGATGAAAACCAAGTCACTACTTCACCTATTGCTAGCGTGCGTGGTGTGGGACTTTGCTCTGTGGCTTTAAAGCCACAACATGCTGTATTACTTCCAGATGTCCTGGGGCTAAAAATAATCTGTGAAATCTCTGAAGCAGAGCCATGTGTTCAACAAAACCTTGACATTCATATAAAGCATCTCAAATGATAGAGCATGCATGACTATGCACCTGCATACACCTGAGGTTTCACTGTGAATTGATGGGAACTGTTATATCCCATGTTTCTAGTGCCAGCACATAAATGAAACGTAGATGCTTGTTGCATTTTCCTTAATATTTTTAATTTTTATTCTTTAAGCACAGAATAGAACATTATGCTACTCCAGGAATCAGAAGGCTGAAAAGTTGCTTTGTTTCAGACTGGACTGTGCTCCACAGGAGGTAGCGTGCAGGTGTTGAACTTCCAACACTATTCCTGCCTCTTCATCCACGCAGATGTTCTCCTTGGATTGTGCTGATTTGCTTCAAACTGTACGATTGTTGTGGATGCATTAGTGTTGGAGGAAAACTGCTTGTTGTTCCAAGTATCCACCTCTGCTGGCCACCAAAGTGAAGACTGGATTGTTCCTGCTACAGTAATAGTGGTGGGATTATTTACTTGCTGATGATAGTTAACAAGAAATTATACACAAATGCTTTCAGGCAAAGAACACATATTAGAAAGAATTGCTTTTATGTATTGAATTATGTGCATAGTTTGTGGAGTTTTTGTCACACATCCTGGAGAAAAAAAAAGTTATATGAAGATACATTGTTCAGGCATCCCCAGCGCTCAGTCCATTTTAAACTCATAAAATAATTGATAGATTGAGGAAGCAAACTGATGAAATTGAAATAGTCTGTGACCACTTTATATTGCTTCTTCTGACCTCAGCTGTACAAGCTCTCTGAAGAAACAGAGGAATTTTTCTTTCTCTGCTTGTCCCAGGTTAATTATGCCTCCTCCAGAATCCTGATTAAAGAAAACTCTTATGTATGATTGGATATTTCACAGAATCACAGAATGATCAGGGTTGGAAGGGACCTCTGGAGATCACCTAGTCCATCCCCCCTGCCACAGCAGGGTCACCTACAGCAGGTCACACAGGATGGCATCCAGGCGGGTTTGGAATGTCTCCAGTGTGGGAGACTCCACAACCTCTCTGGGCAGCCTGTTCCAGTGCTCTGCCACCCTCAAAGTAAAGAAGTTCCTCCTCACGTTAAGATGGAACTTCCTATGTTCAAGTTTGTGCCTGTTACCTCTTGTCCTATCACTGGGCGCCACTGAAAAAATGACTGTTCCCATTCACCTGGCACCCTCCCTTTAAATGTTTGTAAGTATTGATAAGATCCCACCTCAGTCTTCATGTCTCTAGACTAAAAAGACCCAAGTGCCTAAGTCTTTCCTCAAAAGAAAGATGCTTCAATCCCCTAATCATTTTACTAGCCCTTTGCTGGACCCTCTCCAGCAGTTCCCTGTCCTTCTTGAACCGGGGAGCCCAGAACTGGACACAGTACTGCAGATGCGGCCTCACCAGGGCAGAGTAGAGGGGGAGCATGACCTCCCTCGACCTGCTGGCCACACTCTTCTTGGTGCACCCCAGGACGCCACTTGCCTTCTTGGCCACCAGGGCACATTGCTGGCTCATGGTCATCCTGTTGTCCACCAGGACTTCCAGGTCCCTTTCCACACAGCTGCTGTCCAGGAGGTCAACCCCTAACCTGTACTGATGCATGGGGTTATTCCTCCCCAGAATTTGTACCCAAGGTTAAAAACTGACGTTCAGAAAGTGGCCAAAAACTATTTTGTCTTAAAGGGCTCTTGCTGTCTGTAACTTTGTTTCAGAAAAATGTTATTTGTCATTAATTGTAATTTTAGTTGAAGCTAGTTCATTACGTTTAATGTGATGTCTAAAAGATTCATCAGTCTGATCTTGTTTACAGAAATTACATCCTTATGAAAATGCAGCAGATATGAGAAAACTCATCAAAACCAGACTAAGTAGAAGGAGATGCCAGAGAGGCCATTTGTGAATCTAAATGTATATCTACAGGCACAAAGTCGTTTGCTCTTGTGCAAAACTAAATCTCTTTTTTTTTCTTTCTTTTTTTCATTTTGTTGAGTTGAAAAAGCAAATATCTTAACAGATAAGCCTTTGCGATGGCTGCTGTCCTAGTTGAGTAGAGCATGGAAAGCTTATTAGTGGTCCAAACCATAGTGAAATATGACCCTGGTCCAGTGTACCCATCCTTCATTGCTCATGCTCCATTTTGCCATCTCTTGTTAACACGTTGCAGCCATGGACCTGCTCTGGGCAGTGGCAGTAGCAGCAGTCCATGAGGTTCAGATACACGTTTCCCTCTCCGTTGCTGTGGCTTTAATAGCAGTCTAACTCTTGGCATTACACCATTGTAATCATAATGCAGATTTGGCATCAGTGAAATACGTGGAAGATGAGGACAATGCATTAGTTTTTTTGTTAAATATCAGCTCATTTGTATCTGCTCTTGGTGGGGGGGAGCTCTCCTTTACTTTTCTGTTGGGGATATGAAGGTTTTCTTTTGCAGGAGCAAAGTATTAGGTTGGTCGGATTCCCACCTTTCCCTTTCCTTGTCCTTTGGTATATGCCCCTAGCAGAAGATCATGGCTCTGTTTGTAATGCAGCACTGCAGGTCATCCTTTATGCCTGCTTGAGAGGAGACTGTTACAGGCATCAGTAACAGAGCTTTACCCTTAAAGCAGCTTGTGTACTTGTGTCTGCAGAGATGCTCAGTGTGATTCCTGGCTGGCTGGCCAAAAGGTGTTTTTTTCACACTACAGTTGGAGATGAGTCAGCATCAGCAAGAGGTATACTGCTGCAAAGATGCTTTCTTCAGTAATTCAGATGGCATCAGTGATTGCTTTCCTGCTCTGATTAGTGCCTAAACAGTCGGAGTTGCCTGTAATTACTCACTTGAGCTGGGCTTCAGGAAGCCCATGTGTGGGCTTTTCTCCACCATTCAGTGCCTTTCTCACCTCCAGTCAGTTTTGGAAGCGAAAGGAACCTCAAGCTCTGAAATAGTCTTTATCTGTCTTCACCTCAATAAGGGTCAACTCACTGTGACTGCTGACCATGGTTCAGACTTGGAACAGTTTTCTCTTACCAGGCACTTAGTCCCTTGCAGCTTAATTGACTGCGAAATACCTAATGCCCAGCATTGACTGTTTATTCCTTAAAATGAAAAGCAAAGTATAAGCTTCTGCGGGAAACATTTTTTTCTTCATTTGACTAAGTGTAAAAAATTAAAAAGGTATGCATATAGTTCTTTGTATTTTGAAGTAGACATCCAAAGGGTCAGGTCAGCCGGCATTACTTGGATCATACCTTTTGACCTTAGAAATGCTTTGGTACCTTAAAATCTCCATAACTTCTTCAGTACGTTCTTTACAAAGGCCAAGCAAAATCAATTAAAACAGAGAAGAATAAATTCGGTTATAAAATCATACTCTTAAAAATATAAAACCCAAAGATGGTTCTGAAAAATAAAGTAGTCAATACTCCCTGAGTTCAAAGGAAAATATCTTAGCAATCCTGAATATAAACTAGAATCTGCTTTTGAATTTGGAACCTAATAAAAACCTCTCTAAATTTGCTTGAACAGTGGAGATTCAGGGATCTGTCTAAACATAGCTGATTGCAGAATTGTGGCTTTTGTGTCATGATCTCAAAACAACAATTTGTTTATGCACATTAAACAAACAAACAGATATTCTTTGCTGATAATTAACATGGCATCAGATGGGTGCAAGATTATTGTGTTTTCTTCTAAAGCTAACTTAGGAAAGGGGAAAAAAGAGTAATGCAAGGAGACACAAATCTGATCCCATAATAAACAAAAACCATCTCATTCCTTGTGGCTTTTTATTGTGGATGAGGCCCTGAGCAACCGGATCCAACTCTGAAACTGGCCCTGCAAACTCTGTGCTGCCTGACTTGGACTGCTTTATTATAGAAAATAGAATGTTTGTGGGTTTTCTTACCTTTTCTTTTATGCCCATAGGGTTAAGCCAATAATCAAGAGGAAGAGCAGATTGCCTTAGAAGTTCAGTTTTTCTGTGGCTGTTTGGTGCTTCCATTGTCATCATACCAGAATGGTCTGGGAGATGCAGTTGTTTTCCTGACTTTTTGGACAAATGTTTAAAATGGTCTCAGACTACATGGGGAACAACTGTCAGTTATGTGTATGTAGTCCTTGCTAGAAATACTTAGTGAAATGTGGCTGCATGGCTAATTTTAGGGACACTTTAAAAGTAGTGTGGGGGTTTTTTTGTTTTTTTTTTTTACTGTTCTAGCAGGCGTTGAACATCTGGCAAAACAAATGAAGCCCCATTTGGATAACTCAAACATAGAACCCAAATGAAGCAACGTAATAAATGGGTGTCCACATTCAGAAATCTTAAGTTATTTTTGCGGTAGTCTAGAACTATAATACAAAGCACTGATGTTTAGTGGTGCAGGTTGGAAATGTTCTGTATTACTGAAGTGTGTCAAGGAAAGTAATTCCTGTTAAACACTGTAGTAATCTCCAAGTCTGTGGTGCAAAGTACTTTATAAATGTACCATTTTTCTAGCAGAATATTAGGTGAGGTTAGGTAGATACGATCTTCTGAATATGAGTTCAAAGCAAGTATCCACTTACTGCAAGTGGTCTTACATTTCATCTTTTTGTTTCCTTATGTTCAGTAGAATTTGTGTGGCCTCTAGTGACTAAGGACTTCTCTCATTAATTTCTCTGCTTTGCAGGGCATATGTCACACCAAATTTCTTTAGTTTTCTGTCACCTCCATCTTCAACTGGCTAAACTACTATCTACTTTTAGATGCACACACCCTTTCCCACACTTCCAGATTCTTCGAGTTCCTATCTTCCAGTATCACTCAGGTTTTTCCAAACCTGAATGAGATGTGACACTTTATTATAAATAAGTTAATTATTTAATAGTTGAACCTGTTTGTTTAGCTTCCCAAGTGGCCAGCTCTTTGATAAGAACAGGTTTTTAATAGGCCTAGATGAGCCTGTTACATTAATTTAAATTGTGATCTAGGCCATATCTGAAAGTAGGCTAATACTTGAATTCACTGAGCCAGAATACCCACAGCTATTAATTTGTAAAATAGTGTCCTTCAGAAGTTATTCTGCTTGACTCACTTTCTAAATTGGATGGCACACCTGATGATTTGTTACAGATAGATAAAGAAATTCAGGGATTTTCATTTGTTTGATGCTATGTACTGCAGTCCCAGGCAGCACTGGGAAAGAAGAACAAAATTTTGTTGGGCTTGAGTCTCTTGTTTATGCGTCTGGGCTATAGCCCATTAGAAATATACATTGAGTGTTTCCATGTAGGCAGGCCTTGGTTCTCATGGGGGACTTCACCTACCCTGATATTTGTGGGAAGGCTACGCAGCTAGGCATGTACAGTCCCGTAGGTTCCTCCAGTGCATTGATGATAACTTTTTGACTCAGGTGGTGGAGGACCCCACAAGGAGAAGTGTACTACGGGACCTAGTACTGACAAACAAAGAGGGACTGGTGGAGGATGTTAAGGTCGAGGGCAGACTTGGCTGTAGTGATCATGAGAAGACAGAGTTCAGGGTTAAGTGCAGTATGCACAAAATGATAAGTAGGATTGAAACCTTAAACTTCAGGAGGGCTAACTGTGATCTCTTCAAGGATTTGCTTGGAGAAATCCCATAGGAGAGGGCTCTACAGGGTAAAGGGGCTCAAGAGAGCTGGCTGATATTTAAGCACCACTTCCTCCAAGCTCAGAATCGATGCATCCCCAAGAGCAAGAAATCAGGCAAGGGAAGCAGGAGACCTGCATGGCTGAGCAGGGATCTTCTGAAAAAACTCAGGTGGAAGAAGGGAGTTTACAAGATGTGGAAGAGGGGGCTGACGGCTTGGGACAAGTATAAGAATGCTGTCAGGGTATGCAGGGAAGGAACGAGAGAAGCCAAGGCAGCCTTGCAATTGAACCTGACAAGGGATGTCACGGCCAATAGGAAGGGTTTCTTTAAGTATATAGGACGCAAAAGGAAAACTAGGGAAAATGTGGGCCCACTGTTGAATGAGACAGGTGCCATGGTGACAGATGATGCAGAGAAGGCAGGGTTGCTGAATGCCTTCTTTGCTTCTGTCTTCGCTGCTCGGGCCAGCTCTCAGGAGTCCCAGACTTTGCGGGTAACAGAGAAAGTCTGGAGGAAGGAAAACTTTCTCTTGGTTGAAGATGAACAAGTTAGAGAACAATTAAGTAAACTGGATACCCACAAGTCCATGGGGCCTGATGGAATGCACGCGCAAGTACTGAGAGAGCTAGCGGAAGTCATTGCTGGGCCACTCTCCATCATATTTGAAAGGTCCTGGAGAGCAGGTGAGGTGCCTGAGGAGTAGAGAAAAGCCAATGTCAATCCAGTCTTCAAACAGGGCAAGAAGGATGACCCGGGAAACTCCAGGCCGGTCAGCCTCACCTCCATCCCTGGAAAGATGATGGAAGAGCTTGTTCTGGGCGTCATCTCCAAGCATCTGGAGGAAAAGAAAGTTATCAGAAGTAGTCAACATGGATTCACCAAGGGGAAGTAATGTCTGACTAATCTGATAGCCTTCTATGATGGCGTGACTGGATGGGTGGGTGAGGGGAGGGCAGTGGATGTTATCTACCTTGACTTCAGCAAGGCTTTTGACACTGTCTCCCACATTATCCTCACAGGCAAGCTTAGGAAGTGTGGATTAGATGAATGGACAGTGGGGTGGATTGAACAGTGGCTGACAGATAGAGCTCAGAGGGTTGTGGTTAGTGGTGCAGAGTCTAGTTGGAGGCCAGTAACAAGTGGTGTCCCCCAGGAGTCAGTACTGGGTCCAGTCCTGTTCAATATATTCATCAACGACCTGGATGAAGGGATGGAGCAAGTTTGCTGATGACGCAAAACTGGGAGGGGTGGCTGACATGCCAGAAGGCTGTGCTGCCATACAGTGGGACCTGGACAGGCTGGAGGGTTGGGCGGAGAGGAACCTGATGAAATTCAACAAGGGCAAGTGTAGAGTACTGCATCTGGGGATGAATAAACCCATGCATCAGTACAGGGTAGGGGCTGACCTCCTGGACAGCAGCTGTGTGGAAAGGGACCTGGGAGTCCTGGTGGACAACAGGATGACCATGAGTCAGCAATGTGCCCTGATGGCCAAGAAGGCTAGTGGCATCCTGGTGTGCATCAAGAAGGGTGTGGCCAGCAGGTCGAGGGAGGTCATGCTCCCCCTCTACTCTGCCCTGGTGAGGCTGCATCTGGAGTACTGTGTCCAGTTCTGGGCTCCCCAGTTCAGGAAGGACAGGGAACTGCTGGAGAGGGTCTGCAAAGGGCTAGTAAGATGATTAGGGGATTGAAGCATCTTTCTTATGAGGAAAGACTTAGGCACTTGGGTCATTTTAGTCTAGAGAAACGAAGACTGAGGTGGGATCTTATTGATACTTACAAAAATTTAAAGGGAGGGTGCCAGGTGAATGGGAACAGTCATTTTTTCAGTGGTGCCCAGTGATAGGACAAGAGGTAACAGGCACAAACTTGAACATAGGAAGTTCCATCTTAACGTGAGGAGGAACTTCTTTACTTTGAGGGTGGCAGAGCACTGGAACAGGCTGCCCAGAGAGGTTGTGGAGTCTCCCACACTGGAGACATTCCAAACCTGCTTGGACGCCATCCTGTGTGACCTGCTGTAGGTGACCCTGCTCTGGGAGGGGGTTGGATTAGATGACGTCCAGAGGTCCCTTCCAACCCTGACCATTCTGTGATTCTATGTAGCAGTACATTGATTGTGAAAACTGGCAGATTGGTAGGAATGAACAAGTCAGGTCTGGGTAGATACATCAGCTGTAGACCCAGATAATGGCAGCACATTGACACAGACTGTGTCTTTGGTTTTCACTAGTGTGAGTGGCAACACCTTGGGGATAGCAGTCCAGCTCAGAACATTCCTGAGTGTTTCAGTGAAGAATGTACACCTTGTAAGGGTTAATCTGTGTTGTTTCTCGTTTCACATAGCTGGTGGTCAATTTTCTGGGGTGAGATACCTCACTCTATCCCGAGGAAGGCATGGGCTGTATGACAAGCTGTATTTCTCATTGCCCCATGCAATGAAGGGAATTTAACCTACCACCGCATGTAGCCAGGGTTCTTACAGTAATTTTTGCTGTCGTTCAGTTGTGTTGGTCCAAGGCAAGGACTCATTATATAAGATGTTTGTGTATGAAGACTTGCAGTTTTCGCTCTAAGTTAGGCTACTTCACTGTCCCTGAATGGTTTATTAGGTTTCAGAAATGCAAGAGGGTGAATGAGAACAGGGAATCTTCACAGACTGCAAAAATGCAGCAAATGCTATATTTCTGTTTTGGTATATTTGTATTCTGTTAGCGTGCAGTTGACTCATGTCATGTTGAGAGACTTGAAATGGCCAACAGAGACTCTGAAGCTTCTGCAGGAGGAAGAGAATTTTTTCTGGAGTACCTGAGGATTGTTCTCTGGGTTTTTGAGTACTTGATTGACATCGTTCTACTGTTCTTGCTTCTTTTTGTTTCAAATCTAGTAGGCTTTTTTCAAAACATTTATTTGTATTTTTCATGAGCCTTTCACTTGCAATGGAAGTGGTTTGTGCATGCTGCATTCTGCAGCGCTTCAAAGATAGGAGGAAGTTTTTTCCTCCAGTTACTCAAATAGAGAGAGGAGCTATTCTAGGAGTATTCAGTCCAGCCTTGTTTGTCATTTAATCAGCTTAGAGTTTGAATCGGGATGGCTGGGGACATGTAAGCCTGAAACCATTGTATCTAATTAAAAGACTTAATTGGGACACTTCATGTGGGAGCCTAGTCGTGTCAGCCCCCTTATATAGTCAATGGATCTCCAAAGGGCAGTTCAAACGACCTAAAGTCTCCAGAGAAAGCGTGACATCTGTGCTCCTTAGAGTTGTGGGATGCATTTTGGCCTTAACAGCCAGTAATGGGTGATGACCTACACACAGGAGCATGGTGTTGCAGTCTTGCAATGTCATTGCACTGTGTCTTCCATGATGAAGAGCTTTCTTCATGGATTTGTTCCAAGCCAAGACAATAAGAAAAGGCTGCGCAGATTGCAAAGTGATGGTTGATAAGAAATGGAACTGCTTGGCACAGTGGAATAAAAGTGGAAACCAGAGCATTTGTACCTGCAGTGTTTGTGAGGAGATTTGTTTCTACTTTGTCTCATAGGGATAACTGCTATCTTTATGGCTGCAACTTCACAGTGTGTGAGAAATGCTATTCAACACTGCAGTGAGCATCTACTGCTAGGAGTCTTGGACAGCACAGGCTATGTTCTGAACTGTGACTGCTGGGTGCAGCTATGATGTAATATGGAGGATAAGGCTGAGCTTGATTTTTTAAGATTCTCAGATTAACCTTTTTAATATCTGTGATTTATTTTTGTAATAAAGGTTTTTAAAAAAAAATCTTTAAAGTTGCCATTGACTGAACTAATGTGAGCTACCATAGCTGACTAGAAAAGGTTATCTCAGACCGTAGCTCCCAAATAACTGATCTATGTCTTGATTCAAAAGCCCTTAAAGCTTTATTTCTGCATCTTCTCAGGTACCTCCTGCAGAAAATTAAAGGAAGGACAGAACAAGAAAGCACCATGTCTTCAGTCTCAGCTTATTACAATGGAAAGACCGTACTTATCACAGGCGCTACAGGTTTCATGGGCAAAGTACTGGTGGAAAAGCTTCTGCGCTCTAGCCCTGAAGTGAAAGCGGTTTATATACTTGTCAGGCCAAAGGCTGGACAATCAATGCAAGAGAGAGTAGCCAACATGTTGAAATGCAAGGTGAGTTTCTATATTTTATTCTAGAGTCTAATCTGAAATCCATTTAGCTAGGTGAGGCAGAGGACTTCTGTTATACTCAATTTATGAAGAACAAAATACCTTCTGCAGTAATCACTGAATATTTTTGTCGTGTCTAAAACAAACAAAGAAAAACTGTACATGAATGAACCTGGATCTGATTTTGGTAGGTGAT
This sequence comes from Pluvialis apricaria, assembly GCA_017639485.1. NCBI lineage: Eukaryota > Metazoa > Chordata > Aves > Charadriiformes > Charadriidae > Pluvialis > Pluvialis apricaria. Next base: position 139,921,841 of record CM030007.1, on the reverse strand, counting down.
GCAGCATTTTACACTGTAGTGATGTAATTGCTTTTCTTCTTTTTTGCATTGCTGTTTGTTGAGAATTAATTTTTTCAAAAAAAATACCTTAGCAAATTTCCTTTTTGCAAGAAGAGCAGCATCTTGCTTTCATGAACTGTTTTCTTTGCCCACTTTTAAAACTTGATATTTGAACATTAGCATTCAAAAATAAAACTGAGTGTAAGCCCATTGCACCCTAGTCCTTTCCCTTATCGGGACATTAAATTAATTTCATAAGACAAAGCCTAGTAGCTGTGCATTGCTCCAGTACAGTGAAGCACCTGCCATCTTCTGATGTCAGCTGCAGTTTAACCTTACTTATGAAGTGATAAAATACTGTTGCATTTGGAAAGGGTGTTTTCCAAAGTTGCTTTCAGCAGAATACAAAGGCTGAGACAGACCTGTGAGTTGAGGAACAGACCTGTTTGACCTCCACCCATATGGCTTGCTTCTGTTGAGCTTTTAGCTTGCCTCCCCGGTGAGGAAATACAGATCTCTAGTGTCAAGAAGGATGTCAAAGCCCTTTGCTCCATTTAATGTAAAGATTTGTAAGGAGAAACTGCTAGACCAGTTGTCTACAGTGGACTTGGCCGAAGGACCTCAAGGTCCTCAGGAGCGTAGGCCAGTGTGAGGTCATGAACTTGCTCAGACTCCTCCCGCTATAAGTGCCAGATTTCAAGCTCTGACTTAGTTCAAGCTAATGCTTACTGCTAGTGTGAATTTATATATAGCTGATGTGAAATGAGGGGAAGGGACAGATCTGGCCCTAGTAGGCAAGGAATTACATGGAATTAATCTGACAAATGTCAATTTATCTTTAGAGTATTTGTCTAAAACTTTGAACAACGCTTTACTGGAAAAGTACTCCTCCTCCTTCTACTGGAGTTAGAGGTAAAATAGGGCCATAGATAACTAACTTAGAGACAAGTAAGTTTGGAAGAAGGCATGTGTTTTTCCTGCTAATGATTTAAGGCATCAAGCTAAAAAACTCTTAAGTATGTCCAACAACAGTTTGATTTTTTTGTGTTTTCAACAGAGAGTAGGTTATTCTCCTGTTCAGGAAAATCTGTAAATGAGCTAAAAGGAAGCTTTTTGGTTGCTTTTTGCAAGTCTGTCAAGTGCACTATTTTTTGTTACTTTTCCTTTCAATGAATATTTTTTAGCTGTTTCTACAGCTTTCATAACTGATGACTGTGGGCAATGGTTTTCATCATCAGACAAAATCCCAAATGTGGTGTGTTTGTATGGTTTTGCTTTTTTTTTTTTAACACACTAAGAAAATTACAAACCAAGCTATTTTTCAAGATGTCTATAAGCTTTGTTACTAGCTTATCTCTTCAGTTCGCCAGCACACCTTAGTGTCGTCATTAGTTCTAGGTGAGGTTCCCTAGTAGCTGTTTTATTGTTGCAGCTGTACTAGATGTACCCTTTTTTTCTCTGTAGTGTGTGTCAGCAGTTTTAGACATGCCAGCAGCAAACAGGACTTGATAACCTCTCCTTGAACCTTTGACAGGCAGCCTCAATGTGTTTCGAACAAATGAAAGACGGAGGCAGGTCTCCAAGTTACATTGCTGCAGCTTTGAAAAGAAAAAAAAAATCTAGGGGTATGCTCACAACTCCTTCAGGTCCCCTCAAGGAAGAAGGTGTCTCTTTGATGCTGATGTTTTTAAAATAAAGCAAGAATGCTTCTCTAAGGCAGAAACCTGACTCCTCAAAGGTTATTTCCATGTGAAAATGTTGATAGCCTTTGGGTTTTTTCTAGGAGTGAAACTGTTAATTCCAGTAACTGAATTTCATGGCAGGTGAAGAGGGCAAGAAACATTATTCTTAACATTTTTGCAGATTGTTTCCAGTTAAGTTTGCTGTATGTCTTTAAGCCACATAATCTTGTCTTTCATAATCTAGTAACTACACTTTCATTTACAGTTGTGGTTTGCATTTTCCAGTTTGGGAAACCCCTGTGCTATATAACAAATAAAAAATGCAGCAAAGCTTGTTCCAAGTCTTCAGGCAATATTTGCATTTGACGTTCCTGATCATAATCACTGATGAAGAATGCATATATTTGAGTATGCACAGGAAAATTCAGAATAAAATCCTTTCTTTTCCTTACGTGTACATATATAATTTCTAATCTCTACTGCATAATTATTCTTTTCCCCCACAAACTGTTGGTTTTAATGTAATTCAGTATTTGTATCTGGTTTTTAGGAGAAAATACTTTATTTCTACTTTGATATTCTACCCTATGTAATCTTCCCTATTGACTGATCACACATTCACTTTGAAAGTAACTATTTCTTCTTTTACATTATGCCTTGACATAGTATTATCCTCTGGAATTTCTTAATTTCATATCCAGAACAGAAGTTTCCTAGGAGCCAGAGGAATGGAGAAAAACAGGTTGCCAGCTTCTAAATAATCTAAACAAACAGATAAAAATAGTATTTGAGATGAAATAAGATGAAAGCAGAGAAATAAATTGGCAGGAATTAATTGCACTGCATAATGCTTAGGTTCTTCAGGTAAGGTCCTCTGGGGACTCCTGAGTTTTGGTAGTACTTAACAATATTTTGAAATAAATTGCCTATCATTTTTGATCTCTCTTCATATATCTCTGTGACATTTTGGTGGTTTCTATCATCATATCTATGGGGGTTTAAACTTTGAGGTATCAGATTTGTGAACTGTCTTGTTCACAGTGTGTACACGTGAATGTGCTGGAAGATGACTCCTGTTAAATAAAAAAACAATTGTAAGCGATGAAAGGGTGATGGGGTGTGAAGGGGCAAAATGCATTAGTTTGTGCTTTTAAAATGTTTCTCATCTGGAATTTTTCAAATTCTGAATCCAACATGAAGAGTGAAATGTTAAAAATAATTTGGGCATAAATCAGAATTCTTCCACTGTATTCCAGAGTAGCTGAACAGATGGCATTGAAATGTAGTATAATATTGGTTTTCCTCAGATCTTGTCAAATTAGTTTTACATGAAGATGCGCTATTGCATTAATATGAAATATATAATGAACAGATACTCAATTATCTTGGCATAAACTCCAAAATGAACGTGTGCATTGAGGAATGTGTGGCGCGTGGTGACCTTGCCTATTTATGAAAAGAGACGTTCTATTTTCCAAAAACGAGTCCCTAAGGGAATCAAGCTATTACCCTGTGCTTGATGAAATGCCACGTCTGCACAGCACATAGTGCAGCTCTTTCACAAAAAAACCCACATTTCAGTATTTACTTCACTCTGGATGTGTCCATAGATGTGGATCACAAGGCAAAGTTTGACAGTGCTGTTTACTTATTAGTTGATGGGTGTATGGGGTATCAGACGTAGGGAATTGTTTCAAGGAGTATTTTTTGTTGTGTGATCCCTCCGTGTGCAGAAATAGGCAGGAATACTTGGAGGGATTGTCTCACATTCCGTGGAGAACAGTTACTGGGCTAATGCTGAGTCACTGGCTGTAGCTTCCACTTTGTCCCTAGGAGAGCAGAGCTTTTTCCATGCCCTGTGTGCAGTGAACCAAGGCTGCTTGCTGCTGCCAGGCTGTTTCTCAGATCTGTTTGTTCAGTGCTCCTAATTAGAAAGATCAGGCAAAGTGCTGAGTGGAAAAGACTTTTGTTAATGTCTCTGATAATTCAGAGAGAAAATGGGGAGGCTGTGAGGCTGCTGAAAATGGGGAGCAGATATTGCTGGGTGTGACCAGAAATACTGTAAAATGATACTGCTTTTTCATACCGTCCAACCACATTCAACACTTATGGTTAACCCTTATAGTTACAGTGGATAGTACAGATAAACCAGCTTCTCTTCCCTGCAAAGCTTTGTCAGGAGCTACACATTATGATGGGACTGACCACTGAAAACAGCAGAAGTCCAGTATTATCAGTCACCTTTGCCTCTTCAGTATTTCCTTGTTAAGTGTGCTATGCTTATCAGCAAATACACAGCAAGACCCTCTGTTAGCCCTATACATTTCACCAAATCATGCTAGATTTCTCTTTTTCCACCTTTCTCCACTCCCTCGCTCACGGGTTTTGCTCATCACCATAAGCACTAAAAGTTCTCCACGCCAAACCAATGCAGCGTCACTCCCTCTGGAACAGCGTCCCCTAAATCTGCTGTGACTACTGCAATGATGCATGGATCAGTACTTGGAACAGAGTAATGAGGTTGTTTGATTGATGGTACAGGATCCCATTTGCTCAGTAAGAGGTCTGGAAACTACTAATTGGAGTGAAACAGAGCAGAATATGTTTTCTGTTTTATTATTTATTCAGATTTGCCTCGCTTTGGTCAGTAGACTATCAGAAATACCTCTGGTATTTGTGTACCAAAGGAAAAAACCTCTAATTTTAACAAAAACTTGTGTCTTACTTGACCCCATGATTTGTAAACCATGTGGTTTTTGTAAATCATGAGGAGCTAAATCTAAAGGCTGGTAACATACTGACACGAATGCAGGCAAGGGTCTCAAAGCATTCTGTTCCTCTTTTCTAACCTAACACCATCTGTTGCCTTGTTCCATTTCATTTCTTTCTCTTCTCCAATTTGTTTTTCTGTTTGAAGAAGGCTGGTAAGGTTTTGCTTTGTATGTTGGCAGCTAATAGCCTGCTTCCTACAGCACAAGGAAGGGCCAACAAGACATCTGGTGCTTCCAGCAAGATAACCTTTCACGCAGGACAAAAAAAGAAGCCACCATTAGCCCTGAGCTCAAGCATATATCCCTGGTGTCACTTTGCGCTGTTGGATGCTTGCAGCCATGCTGCTGCTGCTGCTCCTCCTTGGCTCGAGGCTCTGCTGGAACATGGGCATCTGGAGCAAGACAAGTGCAATGGCATTGCCTTTTTGGGTGCTGCACCAAAGCTGCAGCCTTGTATGGTGACAGCTCCTCCTCATTTGACATCCAAACCATGTCATGACTCATGTTGTAGAATCTCACTCGTCAGCTTTCTGCTAAGTTGGGAGCTCTGGCAGCCGTACCTACTCTTTCATCTATTCTGCATGCAAAGCCATGCTTACCAGGAGGCTAATGGAGAAGCTGAGAAGCACAAAGGCCCATGTTATTATCAATTAGCATAAGCAGAACTTGGTTTCCTATACCTCCTCTCTCCTTTGCACTTGCACAGCTGTCAGCACAGACTGCATTGTGCAGAAGTGCTGGAAGTACAGCTAGGTGGAAATGGCAGGGGGGTTATTTTTTTTAAAGCATACTCAGATGTCAGAGGAGAAACCATGATAAGATGAAGGGGGAAAGGTGGTGGTTGAAATTGTGTCCTCCATTGCATCACTCAGGTAAATTCAGGCCACAGTCTGATGAGGAGGAAAGAATGTCTTTGTGTAACTGAGGCAATTCCCAGAGAAAATAGGCTTAATCACGCAGTTTCATAGTCATAATGCAGTTTTTGTCACTGCTTAGTATACAGCATTATGGATTTAGAACAACCCTAAATCTTCTTTGCTGTGTGTGCTTTGTTACAGTTATATGTGACTAATGAACGTATTAGAAATACTAGTAACTATACTTTTCTGTACATAATGTGTTTCTTTGCTAAAACTTTCCAATGTGTCTGGTGAGTCTGATTCATTCAGTGCCATTTTGCAGGCTGATTCCCTTTGGGATACTTTAATTCAGAAATATTAAAAATGGAGCACCTCATATCGACAGTCAGTTTGAAAATGCTTGCATATTTGAAAACGCTGTGTCCATACTCCTTTTTTAGGATCACAAACTTTTCTGTAAAGTTCTATGTACATAGAACAGCAGACATTAAAAAACTGTGGGGAGGTATCTATGCACCATTCTCAAAAGATGAGCCCTCATTTTTTTAACGAAGCTGGAGACAAAATGTGGGTGATAGGATTGTGATACAAATTAGACATCCAGGGACAGAGAGAGGAAGTAGTTTAATAATCAGTTGGTGATATTACTAAAGAAAGGACTTATGTTTTGGGTATGAGAAGTTACAATGGACATCAAGACATCCAAAGGAGGGATGTCAGCTAAGTTCAAAGATGGCACAGGGACAGAGAAGTGGGTCAGGAACAGAAGAGTAAGGGGATAAGTTTACACAGTAATGGTGACACCAATAGAAATCTTAGTAATGGAGGAAAAACAGTACAAAGGCAGAAGATAAAATGACTAATAAAAGGCTGCAGTAATATGAGAACTTAGCAAGAGATCCTGAAGAAACAATTAGAAGAAAAAGAGAAGAGACCAGGTCTGCAGAGACTCTCAGATAACATTTGGAAAAAAAGTTTATACAACGCATCAGAAGGAAAGTGTGAGGAGTAGAGCATTATCATTGATGAAAATTAGTGCAAGGGTCTGAAGATCATAAGGTTGAGGAGATAGAGGGAGGAAAAAAGTAATGGAGGACTAGAAAATTGTGTTGGTGGGGATGAGGGAGAAGAGGAAGCCTTTTCTTGTATTGATATATTATATATTTAATTTGCCTTATGTTGGCATTCAGGAGCCATAGGTATGCCAGCACAGGTCTTTGTCCAAAAAGTCTTTAAGTCTGAATGAAAAGCCTGGTAAGGTCATGAGCAGAAAGGGAGAACTAGTTGAGGGTGATCAAAGAGCCCACGGGTGTGAATCAATACCATGACTTTTGAATTATAAAAAGGATTATGCCAGATTTAAAGCCAAAACCCTTGTGTCTGTCATATAGCCCTGTTGAATTTGTCATTTCCCCTACATGAAGGTGATCAGACAATGTCTTCCTGTTTATCCTAAATTTTGCTAAATATGTTAATCTTCATTGAGTTTTAGGAGCATGGGAGAGGAGTTTTTAGGCCCTATTTAAGACATTCTGGAAAAAGAAGTCATTTCTCTTTCACTTAGATGTTACTTTTAGAAGATTTTGTAGTTATTTATTGAAAAGGCAAAGTAATTTGTTGATGAACATATCAAACTACACAGGTTTTTCTCTACCCTTCAGTCTTAATTGTATTGCAGAGCAGAAGAGGTTAAGTATGAGAACTGCCCATCCTGTTCTCTCTTCTCTGCAGTTTTTGAAAGTTAGGCAAAACTTATATTTTATTTTGCAGAACACACTCTAAACTCTTCCCTCTTCCTTTGGTCAGTTAAATTGTCCATTTCTCTCTTGTTCTCCACTTGTGTCAACACATCATGTAGACATACCTGTGACCTGAGTAATTCTCTGTTCCTCCTAGCCACTAATATAAAAGTCGGAAAGAGGTACTGTTCTGCAGTTTCAGGGGATAATAAAGTGTCCTCTTTGTCTTCTAATTAAGATCAATCTCTGATACTGTCACAGTACAGTAGCTATTCCCAGGAAATTTCATCTCCTGTTTTAATCAGTAGGGAATATGATAAAACCCCTGTAGTGTCCTTTATTATTTCAAAAGTAATAGTTCTATTGACTGCAGTTTCAGCTAGTTTTTTATGAACTTGAAAATGTAAATATTTTTTCTAACTTGTTTCTACATCCCTTTCTCTACACCTTTTCACAGGATCACAGAATTGCTGAGGTTGGCAGGGGCCTCTGGAGATCGTCTAATCCAAACCTCTGCTCAGAGCAAGTCGGCTAGAGCTAGTTGCCCAGGACAATATCCAGCTGGGTTTTGAATCTCCAAGGAGGGAGACTCCATAACCTATCTAAGCACCTGTGCCAGTGTTCCATTAGTCTCACAGTAGAAAAGTGTTTTCTTATATTCAGGCAGAATTTCCTGTGTTTTATTTTTTGCCCATTTTCTCTTGTCCTGTCACTGGGTACCCTAGAGAAGAGCCTGGCTCCACCTTCTTCTTTACACCCTGCTATTGCGTATTTATAAACATTGGTAAGATCCCCCTGAGCCATTTTTTCTGCAGGCTGAACAGTCCTAGCTCTCTCAGCCGTTCCTCACAGGAGAGGTACTCTAGTCCCTTCATCATCTTTGTGGTCCTTCACTGGACTCGCACCAGTACATCCATCTCTCTCTTGTGTTGGGGACCCCACAATTGGACACTGCACTCCAGATGTGGCCTCACCAGTGCTAAGTAGAGGGTAAGGTTAATTATTTGAGCAGTGCTGCTGGCAGCTAAATGTTGGGTTTATCAGTTCTGAAATGCTTCGTTCTGAGGAGGAAAACCCCGTCCATTAAATATGACTTCCAAAGCACTTCGTAGATTCTCTTAACAATAGCAACAGAGGCAGAAAAACATCATTACCAAGAGTTTCAGAGTATCCTATATGCCATTGGCCAAGACTGAAATAGTATTTTTTCTGTCTGTATGTGTTTGAAACACAAATAAGTTGTAGAATCATAGAATCATTTATGTTGGAGAAGACCCTTGAGATCACTGAGTCCAACCATAAGCTAACACTGCCAAGTCCACCACTAAACCATGTCTCCCAAGTGCCACATCTACATGTCTTTTAAATACTGCCAGGGATGGTGACTCAACCACTTCCCTGGGCAGACTGTTGCAATGCTAGACAACCCTCTTGGTGAAGAAATTTTTCCTAATATGCGTCCTAAACTTCCCCTGCTGCAACTTGAGGCCATTTCCTCTCATCTTGTCGCTTGTTACTTGGGAAAAGAAACCATCACCACAACCTGCTTTCTGGTAGTGATAAGGTCTCCCCTGAGCCTCCTTTTCTCCAAACTAAAGAATCCCAGTTCCCTCAGCTGCTTCTCATAGGAGTTGTTCTCAACACCCTTCACAAAGGCATTTCCCGCTGGGAGGAGCTGGGTCCTTTATTACCTGGCTTCTCCTTGTACTATTGCTTGAGTCTCTCCCAAAACTATCAGGCTCTGGTCACTTAGAGATGCAGTTGTCGGGTATTATTAAGATAGTTCTTGCTGATGCTGTCCCTTAAAAGCAGTATTCACAGTACCTTGAAGATCTAGGAAGGATTATGACCTAATGGTGTGATGCATTGTCTTTTATTACAACAAGCAATACGGCTCAAATACAGACAAGCCTTGGGGCCTGCCATTTGTCTGCTGGTCACAAGCTCTGCTAGGTGGTACAAGAATACAAACCTCAGTTTTGTCACTGCCAAGGAGAGTTCACAGCTTTGTGCTCCAGCTTTGCAAACGGTCTTTGGTACTTCAGCTCCTGGGAGTATTAACAATGGTAAAGTCAACTTGTGTCTTTTTTAAAAATAGACTGCAATTTTAAATTTACTCCAGTTATACATAACTTGCAATAGTTACACAATCACAATGAAATTAACATTGTTTAATTAACATAAGTTGCTAAATGAAAAACAAGGACACAATGCTAAATGAAAATGTAGAATCAAGGCAAATTATTCTCAAATGAGTAATTTTTTGAAAGCAAAAATGCTTCACAATTCATTTCAAGAGTGTTTGTCTTTCATTTTGTGAATTAAAATGTTTTGGTGTCAAAATCTGACACATCAGTTTCCTCGTCTTTCACTTGAAACAGCTATTACAGGTGTTGATGTGGCATGTCCACTGAGACCAGAAGAATGATAGTAACACTGGTACTTGTCCAGGTGCTCAGGCAAAACAAGACAAACCCAGCATGAAGTGTGGTGGCCCACCATCACTGTCTGACCAGAGGCCACCTGCCTGGCGGCAGCTGCCATCTCAGCAGAGCACTGCTTTGCATTCCTGCTGTACATGAACTCCATCTCTCTTACCAGCATCTTATCACAAGGTATGTGTGATCTTTGCTAGGTGCATGCACAGAAAATACGTTTTGTGCAAAGGATCAAGCAAGATCACTTTCTGGAGGTCAGCTTTCTGTGTGCCTGCTTGCTCAGCTGTGACAGCAAGGGCATTACTGATTTCTGTCTTGCATGTCATTACCCTACAAAAATACCCACCACATACAGAATGATACTTAAAAAGTGGCCACAAATACAAATGTTCCAGAAAGATCCCTCTAGCCAATTGTATGCTAATGCACATGTTGCTAATGCAATAAAGAAATTAAAAAAAAGAAAAGAAATGCTGAAAAGAAAGGAGAAATATCTGAGCTTTGCATTAGATATCTAACAAGAGACTTATGGACAAGTTTAAATATAAATATTCAAGTATTCTGCTAAATTTATAAACATATCATGGCTAATTTTATGCAGTTCTTTTAGACCTCAGATGGCCAGGGACATCATTTTATCTAAGGAACACTATGGACAAGCTTCTTATGCAGTAAACACAAAACTGTGCTCTGCAGTCCAACTAATACGTATACACACAAATGCACACATAGATACCCTCTTTCAGGCTAGCCATTTTTGTTTTATTTAATGGTGGATATGCTAAGGGATTCATATGTTAATGATTATGTCTGTAGTGAAGAATTCTGCCAGCTGATAAATGACAAAATAAAGAAAGGTTCAGCCCTTGGAGCAAATGAGTAGGCAGTATGTTTAGAATGATGCAATTTAAAAAACCCTCAAAAGTAAGATTTTCTCTTGTCAGTAACAGCCTAGAGGTTGCAGACAGGCTGCATTTGCTACCACATGTAAAATGAAATGCGTTTTTAGTTCTCCATAAGCAGTGATATTTTGGGACACATGTAGCATGTATCTACTTCACAATATTTTTTCTTTAATGTGCAAGGGTGTCTTATAGAAGAAGGAGGGTATCTTACCTGGAAGTTAGCAAACTAAGATTGCAGGAGTCACAACTTTAAAGGGTCTTCATAACATTGCTTGGATTTGCATTTATGCCTGTGTGCTTTCTGGTTTGCAGCCAGGGCCCAGTTCCTGAAATCTTGGTAGCTTCATTTAGCTTTGGCTGAGTATCTCATGAAGGGTGGATTTCAAAGAGTTGATGGGCCCAAATAAGTAATTTACACTTGTCCTTTCAGTTATATGTTATCGGATTTTCTTTTCACTCTGGATAATTATGTTTCTTACAGAAAAAATAGGTGAATGAGTTTGATTTCACTGTCAGTATTTCAACTTCAGGTGATACTGATTTAAACATAGTAAGAAGTACTTGATAGAGGAATGCAAATGCAGTTAATCGCTCTCTGTATCTGGGAAATCAATGCTGCCTGACTCCACCCTAAAAGCCTTGGAGGATAAGCAAGCTAGACAGTTTGTGAGTTTGGAAGCTACCAAAACCAAGAAGCAATGGTTTTATTGGTGCTGCTGACTCTCATCCACTTCTTTTGCCCATGTGATTGCATCTGAACTTGACCTTGTGTGTCAAATTGGAAATGGAAATAGTATCATAATATTAGACTTTTGCAAGTGAGTAAAGGGAAGATTTAGATTCTCTAATGCACAAAATTCACTTTTATGCTAGTCAGGGATGTCTCCATCTAGAAATTCATCCCTTTTTGGATGTCGTTCTCCTTGCCATCAGAAAGCTTTCAGCATTGCCGCCACTGATGTCTGCCTATCCTAAGTGGTAAAAGTCAAGGAAGTGAGAAAGCGTGCATCAGAGGTATGGAAGAAACATGGTGCGGGGGAGGATGAGAGTAAAGAGTTCAGCATGGCATTTTCAAAGAGGACAGGAAAAGTACAAAGATCATAGAAGAGAAAATCTCCGCCTCACAGGCTCGAGAGTTTACATCAGTAACAGAAATCGGAGCTATTTCCCAGAAGCTTTTGCCGGCATCAAGGCCATGGAGCAACATCATCAGAGAAGTCCTGTCGGGCATCCTTTGTAACCCTCTGATTTCCCCTGTATCCTGGTTTTGCTCAGGCACATGGGAGAGCTGAGTTTTTAGGCAGCTGCACAGCATGCTTTGTGTTCACAATTTTGCCAAGTGACCCGTTCACCAACAAGGCCTTCAGCAAACATGTTTTTAAACAATGTTTGTCATTTTGCTGTAGCCTGTGACTTGGCTCTTGACGTGTGCGAGTTGGCACAATTCTTTTTTGGGCTATTGCACTTCAGAACGAGTCTGGACATCAACAGAGCTGCTCATGTACCAAAGCTTGTACGTGGGCTTGGGTACTTTGCTTTGAATTAGGGCTGAATAAGGACACCTAACCTCAGGCAACCTCTTTTGGGAGCATCTTGGCCTGCAAATCATAGTTAAGAATGGAGGCTTATCTTTTTCTTAAATGGGTTGGTAATGGAGCTATCAGTCACCACCCAAAGAGCAGAAATTGCTGTTTGGTCATTCAACAAAATATAAAGTTAAGTCATGTTTCATCCTTCATGTCTGGTTTTATTAGATTCTGTCCCCAGCTGTTTCTTCCAATTTTTCTTTAATAAAGCTCTTCTGTTTTCCCTAAATTTAACCCTGGCCTTCCTTACCTGTGTTTTTTTCTTATCTGGCAGCTGACTATGACTGAATGATGGAAGCTAAAACCAATTTTATGTCAGAAGACTTTGCAAAGAAATGAAGTTTATTGTAAACAAAATATTGCAGTTTAAGAAGTCCTAGATGTAGTGGGGCAGCGTCTTTAGTCTTCTATTTTGACTTTTCAGTCAAAACCTTCAGACCTGATCACCAGATAATACTTTCTACAAGCAAGGTTGTTAAGATACTGGGGAAAGGGAGGGCAGGGGGGATATTCTGAGCCTTGGGACCCCTAAGAAAGATCTCCCACTTGTGACACAGTGATATGTCTTGATATGCATAGTCCAGAGCATTTGATCTTCTAGGCATCTTGCCTGCTGTCCTGGTTTGAGTCACTGGCTCATGCGTCATCCTTCTCCCAGTCCCTGGCATTGAGCTATGAGTGTAAGAATGAAAAAAAATTCAGGGTATCCCTGTATACCAGAATGCCATTGTTACCAGAAGGCACTTACAAGGCCATTCGTACAGGTGCTGACTGCTGCATTATGTACCAAACCATTGACCCCAAACTGATCCTCCAAAAGAGCAGAGAGCTTAAAAGTTGGCTGAAAGTCACCTTCCACTGCTGTTTCCCCTAGCAAATCCAGCCTATTGTTTTTATTTAATTTACCAAAACCATTAGAACCACCAAGTATATTAGGGAGAATGCTTTAAAAAAATGTGAAGTTCTGGCTTGCATCATTGCATACACAAATTAAAATGTCTAAATTGTGCCAAGGAACCCAAGAGTGGAAACTGGGTTTTGGTAGTTTTCTGGGGGCTTGTCTTAGCCTTTTGTTTTCTTTTAAGGGAGCCAGGGATGGGGTATTATTAGTTTTAGTCTATTGTAAATTAATTTTGCTTCCTGAAAGAAAAACTGCTGCAGCAAAGCAACTCTTCTGATCATAGTTAAATGTGAACAATGGCGTGATTACGAACAGCAACTCGTTGACTGCAGCCAAACATTCAGAGTAAGATGGTCTGATTTTGCAGAGAGGAACCCTGTTAATTCTGTGAACATGGATAATTCACTGCCACATTCTGGACCATGAAGGCAACTGTCCACAGCCAACTGTGACCAGATTTGTGGAGTTGACATGGGGAAAGAGTTACTGGTCTAGCTAAATATTTTTAAAATCAAGGAATGCCTCATGCACTCTGTTGACAATTATCATTAGACTGATTTTTGACCCTGTATTTTCTTAGTTACTGTAAGCTTTCACTTTAAAAATCCCAACTGTAAGAAGGCTGCTTCCAAGGTGTACTTTTCCAATTGAATGTTTTCCTACAGCATAGCACCTAGCACCGTGCCATGCCAGGTGGCACTTCTTGTCAGTTTGATGGGGTTTCATGCATCTCTCCCTTCCTGGCTGTTGCAGCTTAGGCCTGTACTTCTAAGATGGATTTATGTGATTTCCCATGCTTTCCTTGTATCCTGTGTGTTTATGTCACCTAACCAGAAAAAGTTAAAATACCTGCTGGGAACCTGCAGTGAGCAAAGTGACAGTGGCTTATAAGCAAGTCTAATATGACCTACAGCTACTGTGGTTACTAACGTGGATTGTGCTGGTGGAGGCTGTGATGCTGAGGTACCTGAAAAAGAGTCTGGGTGTTGCGATGACAAATATTTCACGAGCCTTGCAGTATTCGTTTTCTTTGAAGAAAGTTGGTGCGTCTTTCACTGGTGTGTCAGTCTTGTTCTATAGTTTGAGTCTGTTTTACCCTAAATTCAAGGAGTTTGTGTTGCAGCAGGTACCACTGAAGAGTTAACAGAATCTTGCCTTGCCTTAATACAGACTGAATTGGGTGAGTTTTGCCAAATGTATGGCTCATTACTTACAGGCGTGATTTAGATGAGAGAGAAAATTTAGAATGATCTCCTTCTCATACACTAAGCTTTGGGATAATCACTGGATTAAGTAATTAGTTTGCCTGTCAGTTCCTAAGGTATCCCAGCAGACATGTGATGGACAGTGGTAGTGGAAGAGTTCAGATGTGCCAAAAAATAAGCTGGTAGCGTCAAAAGCTTGAGCTTGGAGAATCGATAACTCATTTAGTGTTAGTTACAGTAAGGAAAAATCAGAGCTGGGAAGCCAGCTGATGCCAGTGTTAATGTGCTCCCACAGTGGCAGCACACTGCTTAAAAGAGCACAAAATTATAAAAACATAGAACTGGAGAATAGCAGAGGGACAGAGGATGCACCAAGGGGAATTGACAAAGGATAGAGGCTCTGGACTGAGACCAAGGACTGCAATGCACAGCACATGGTACCGGTGATAACATGAAAAAAGGCTGGTTGCTAGAATGGCAGAATTTACTAAAAAACTATGGTCATCATTTTTCCTGTCTGCTGGAGGCATGCATTTGAGAGGAGAAATTACTGATTACAGTAACTTGCATTTGTTCATCTCTGATAGCACCAAGATTTAAAGGCAGGGACTGAGCTTGTTATGTCCGGGCTTCTGGGCACTGCTGCAATATAAGTAGCAAATAATAATAAGAAAAACAAGCAATGACATGTCGCTTGTTTAAAAACCAGGCAAACCTTTGATACTAGCTACCTATGTGTGTACGTTTGATCTGCATTATCATGTGTTTTCTTCTCATCTCTCCTGTCTGCTCTGCTAGTTGTCTCCTTTTGTTGCCAACTTGTCTTAAAAGTGGGGTTCCAGACCTCAGTTTAAGGGCAAGGTCTCTTATTTTAGTTTTGTATCTGCAAAACCCTAAATTCTGTTTTCAAGCCTTCATACTACTGCTGAGCTCAGGAAAAGAGGAGCCTGAATCTGGCTCCAAGCTGGGCATTATTGGGCATTATAATTGTGTATAATACTATGAGTATTTTATAAATATATATAATCAAATGTTTATGGTGAACAGTCAGTACTTCCTGGTAGGGAAGGAAAACAAATCCCCCCAAATGTTTTTTCACAAAGAAAATATGGATAAGGAAAAGTAAAATGTACTTTTGTATTGAATTACCTGGATTACTTTGGTGCAGCTCCAACATCAGGTCCCTAGAAAAAGGAAAAAATCAAAGCCCAAAATATTTTGGGATCACCTCTTCTAAAATAACAGTTCACATTTTTGGTTCAGAAGGATATATTTTTTTAAAAAAATAGATTTTTATTTTTAAAATTGCAGAACTAGAGCTCAAAATTACAGCAAAAATTTCTAATTTTTGATAGTGAAACCATCTTGAAAAATTAGGTGTCCAGAGGTATAGGTCTCAAGTTAAACTAAGGTTTTGTTCGTGAAAGATGTATAAAAAACTGGTAACACACTATAAGCATGTAGTTAGACTCCTCACTTAAAAGTTTCATACTCCTGTTTGTAAACCATCTAGTCTGACCTCTTTAAACGTTTTTCACAGACAGAATCACAGAATGGTCAGGGTTGGAAGGGACCTGTGGAGATCATCTAGTCCAACCCCCCTGCCACAGCAGGGTCACCTGCAGCAGGTTGCACAGGATGGCATCCAGGTTTGGAATGCACCAAGGCAGAGTAGAGGGGGAGCATGACCTCCCTCGACCTGCTGGCCACACTCTTCTTGGTGCACCCCAGGATGCCACTGGCCTTCTTGGCCACCAGGGCATATTGCTGGCTCATGGTCATCCTGTTGTCCACCAGGACTTCCAGGTCACTTTCCACACAGCTGCTGTCCAGGAGGTCAACCCCCAACCTGTACTGATGCATGGGGTTGTTCATCCCCAGATGCAGTACCCTACACTTGCCCTTGTTGAATTTCATAAGGTTTTTCTCTGCCCAACTCTCCAGCCTGTCCAGGTCACACTGTATGGCGGCACAGCCTTCTGGTGTGTCAGCCACCCCTCCCAGTTTTGTGTCATCAGCCAACTTGCTGATGGTACACTCTATCCCTTCATCCAGGTCATTGATGAATATATTGAACAGGACTGGACTCAGTACTGACTTTTTTAAAAGTACTTCACTTACTCTTCAAGGTATTCAACTGTAAACTAGGCTGTGAGAACATACAATAGGGTTGGAGTAGGGTAACAAAAGCTTTTATGATACTGTCTTCTGTGGTGTTTACCCCTGAACCAAGTGATAAGGTCATGTTTCAAAAGACCAGGTGAATACAACTGTACGACTTCTGGCATTGCGTGTGTACCCACAACCAAGGAATTCACCACCTGAACAAATAATCCATCCACAAATAATTTCAGCACTGGAAAGGGCATTTTAATACAAAGTGTGTCAAAATTTTCAACAGCAGAACAGGGAAAAAAAATTATGTATAGATTTCTGTTTGGGGAGGTTGCTTGCATAAAGGAAATAACATATTAAAAGATTTGATCTGTTACTTACTGTGTTGAATCCATGCTTGAAGGCACACTGTCTCCGTGATGTTTGACTCCCCATTGTATGTGGGAGTCCCAAGCTGCTGTCTTTGCTGTGATCTCCAGGAAGCTGACTTTATTAAAAACATGTATGAGTGTATGTTTTGCTGCAAAATTTCTTTGCCACAAGGGCAAAGAGAGTGTGAAAAGCTATATATTTCATTTATTTCAGAAGCCTCCAGGCTTTCTAGTTTCTAGAGGACACTTACGGCTGGAGAAGGGCAAATGTTGAACCCATCGTGAGAAAGGGCAAGAAGGACAATTCAGGCAGCTGCAGACCAGGCAGTTTCACTTCTGTCCCTGGAAAAATCATGGAGTGAGTTTTCTTGGAGCACATGTCTGGGTATGTGAAGGAGAAGGAGGTGACTGAGAATGGTCAGCATGTATTTACCCTTGGTATTCTTGGCTTGACTAACCTGATCATGCTTGGTGATAAAATGACTGAATCTGTGGATGAGAGGAAAGCCACGGATATAATTTCCCTCAACATTAGCAAAGCTTTCAGTATGGCCTCCCAACAGTATGCCAACATCTAGATTAGGATGTTACAGTCGAGATGGGGAAAAGAAACCTGGCTGGACAGTCAGACTGCAAGGGTTTAATTGTTCATACTCTTTCTGGAGGCCAGTTATATGTAGAATTCCCTAGGGGTTTATCTGGGGACGTGCCCTGTTTAACACCTTAAAAAAAAAATCTCCAGGCTATACTGCATTCTTTATGCTAGGCTACTAATAACTGGCAGTGCTTTCATAAATAATATCTAACTTAGGAAGCTGGAGAAGGGAAACAGAGGAATAACCCTATTCTTCATCTGTGTGCTCCTGAGGGCTGGTAGCTTTCCCTGGTCTTTTTATACATCTCTTGGCTTTTACTCTCTTGCCACTGATGTGCAGTGTTCAGTACAAGGAAGTTTCTGTGTGTGAGAGGTCGCTCACTAAACAAACCTTAGTCAAATAAACACTTCCAAGTTACATACTAATATGTAGCTTCCAACCAAAGGTGTCAGTGGCATACTGGAGGCCTGGTGTGAGTAAAGGTCTGGTATAATTAAATGTCTGATTCAGTGCAGGGGGTATGCATCTGCTTTAATTTAGAGATGTGAAATATAAATATCAGAATTTCATATTCTTCCTTTAGGACAACTACTTAAATATCCACGTGAATCATAATGTCAGTCTACTCTTTCTGTCAAATAAATTAATATTATTTTCTCTGTTTTAATGAGCGACAAAACAATTGTACAGCTTCCAGACCCAGTGTGTCACAAACTGACCTAATATGAAACTTGCAGTGAGTTGCCGTTACAAGAAATGTGCTTTAAATAAAATACCTGCTTAGGCATTTTCCTGAAGCAAGGTTTAATTGACCAGTGCCAAGCTCCACAGCCTGTCAGCAGAAATCAAGCAAGGGAGCTTCTGTCTCATGAGTTGTGATTTGTGGCTTTAACCCAAAGACCTTTAAGAGCAGGGTTAATCTTCCCTAGCTTTAGCTTCTAAAAGAGGCATTTACTTAGAGGGTGCAGTTTCATGATTGACCTGAGCCAAAGAAAGTTCCTGCTGACTCCACCAAAAAGGTTGGTTTCACCACATGCCACATGATCTGACTACTTCCCATATCCTGCTGTTAGCCCTTATACACAGCTATAGCAAATCAGGTAAGCAGTTGGTCTGACTGAAAACCCACAGGCAAGCCCCTCCATCCCCTGCACAAAAACCAGCCCACAAACCTGGCTGCAATAACCAAAAAAACCCAACCCCTCTGGCTGAAAATGTAACTCCTGCCTGTACCAGGTCAGCTCCTGATGTGGCCATCAAACACTGGTAGCAGCAGACAGGAAGGCAGGCAGGCGAGAGGCTTGTAGCTTGTACTGTCAGTGGCAATGTGGAGTTGGCTTAGGGTCTCATAAGGAATGAGGGTGAGCACACGTGCATTTAGTCTTAAGTCTTTAGCCTAATCTGGGCAGCATTTTAGACTGAATGCCTAGCTTTCAGATGCCTAAAGCTAGAAAAGATGTTCCAGGTTTGTGAGACATGGAGAAGACTGTGCCAATAAAAGAATACAAAGCTGTGACATCTTTTCCTATGCTGAGGGTGGAAGCTCTTACCCAGCCACAGAATTCCACATTGTACAGTTAAAGAAAACCAGAATGTGTTTTAGAGCTCATTCATGTGGTTGCTTATTCAAATATGCTCTTGCCAGCTGGTTTCCCTGTCAAACTTCATACCTAAGATGCAGTTCAGCTTTCTAGGTACACTATTCAAAGGCTGTTGCCCAAGTTTCTAAGAACATGGAGGTGGAGCTAGTAACATTTCCTTGTAAAATATTACCGTCATTATCACTTGACTATGTACCATGTCAAACACTTTCCATATATGTGATATTAGGAGAATGGTGCATCCTTTTGAGAACTAAGTCCTAAACCCACATCATGCCTTCTCTGAGTTACTCAAGGATTCCTCTCTGAGAATAGTGCTTGCTATTTTATAGTTTTTCAAGGAAGGGATTGTCTCTGCATAGGGCTCATGCTATTTTCATTAAAGAAAGGACAGTCAGATTTTGATTATTATGTTTCCACTGATTTAAAGTACTAGTCCTTACCATTTCATATCAATTATCAAAATACATGAGCATATTATATTTTTTCCTAATCTGTGTGGAATAAATAGAAGACTTTAATCACTTTATAAATATTTACCAAAATATTGCTTTCGCATCTCTTCCAAGCATCAAATAAGTAGTTCTTTAAATATAATCCATTTGAAGGATTTACTCTATGACAGGATGCACAAGAGATCAAGGCATGGAAGTTCGTAAGGGGAAAAAATTATTGCATGTGAAGACTTGCATGTGCTAAAAGTACATTGTGGCATGTTTTCTGTAGGTATTACTCTCATTCTAGTTTTTTTAACCGAGTATATCTGATCCTTTAAAAGCCTGATGTCTGCTGCAAATCCTGAGTGCTGATTTTGCTTGTCTCTGTTTCAGCATGAACAAAAATACAAACTGTGAGCAGTCAATGTGCTAGTTTTGGTAGTGACGTCCAAAGGGCATCAGGACTCTGTACACTGTATCCTGAATACCAAAGAAATAATGAATAAATCAAGTTTACTGCAATTCAGAATCGTTAATGTAGTGCCTGTATCATTTTGAAGGAGTTTTATCAATGGAAAGTCTCTGAGCCTTTAGGGAATGGTAATTAGATTCTTCTCTGTCAAGTTTTTCGATGTGCACAGTACAATGAGTGAGAGGACAGTAACCATTTTTAGCAGCACATAGACCTTGAGCTTCAATAGGGCATGGAAGCAGTTAATCATTTTGTCATCCTTCCAAAATTCTTCCTTTTGGCCCTTCCTTTTGAAGCTTGGAAGATTATCATTCTTTCTGCCCTTCTCCTATTACTCTTTCCGTTTCTTTCTGACAGGCAGGTTTTGCTGCTTCAGGGCCTAGCAACCCACTTCCCCACTTTCCACTAGCCCCAGAAATCTCGAGGGAAGGTTTTGATCACAACATCACTCTAACATCAACAATTCTGGCTGCACCATTACATTTCCAAGTCAACCCTGACCCAAATCCTGTGTCCAGATCTATTTTCATTTTCTGTTTAATGACCTATAGAGCATTACAGCCATCATCTGCTCAGTTCCTTCTTCATATATCTCCTTCAGCTCCCAGCATTGTCAGGTCACCTGTCCCTCCTATATACCCCAGCAACTATAGTCAACAGTAAATAAATAATTTGCCATTTTAGCACATCATTGCAGATGCAGAAAGGGGAAAAATTAGAGGTAAATTTGCTGAGGTTCAGGGCCTGACAACCATGTGTTCCTGTTGAGAGTGAACCATCACCATATTTGGGTGATGGCCAATGATTCTGTCTTCACTAACCTACACTTCCACAGCTTACTTTTCACTAGCAGCAACGCAGGTGCTTTCAGAGGTCACCCTTTAAACAGGGTGGTAGAGCTACATTCTTTCCTACCAGCAACCTGGAGTTTTAAGTGCAGACTTTGTGAAACTTGGAAGAAATGGGCGTACATCTTGTGTCTTGGATTTGGGCTGGAGAGTGATGTTCATCATACACAGCTGATGGTTTGCACCTGCTTGTTCACTCACGTGCAGAGTGTGGAGAACTGAAAGAAAGCAGCTTGCCTGGAGCGCTTATGGCCAGACAGCATTCACAGCCACTGCTGATTAGTTTAGGGATAGCCAGTCTGAGTGTGCCTGCCCCAGAGGGTTCCCCAAAGAGATTTCCTGACTCTTTGATATGCCAGAATGGCTGCTGGCCAAGGCTGTTCAGAAGGAGAATGTTTGGTTACATCTTAACTTGGCAGTTGTCTCAACTGGTGTGCTCTGCACATATGGGCAGACATACGTCATGCTTGAAATGAGGTCACTGAGTGATGGCACTAAATGTGCTGCTGGGCAGTGTGCTGTCCTCTGGTCCATACCCATTACACCATCCACCTTGCTGAAGAGAATGCTGTACGCCGTTTCCTTTGGCTAGGTGCTCATGCACTGGTGAGCGTTGAATAATGTTTTTAATGGCCTAGCTTGCAAAGCAAGAGGCAGCCATTATCTTCACTGGTATCTTCTGAGGTTTGAGTAAAATACATTTAGTAGAGGGGGAGAGTTATCTCAATTGTTCAACAGCAGTCTCTTGTTAGAAACAAAATTTTAAAATAGTATTTTTACAGCTATATCAGGCATCTTCTATAAGACAGTGCTAACTGATCTCATGCTTACTTTCGTGGATACTGGTCAAGTATGTACCCAGTAAGAGCCTGTCCAGGAGGACCTGACCAGCCGACCTTAAAGGCCATCTCCCTTTAGGAAGCTCCATACCCCTTTGTATGTCTTTTCTCCCTCTCAGCATAATACACATCCCTTACTCCTGAATGCCTGCCTTTTTTCCAAATGGTATTAACTATTTGCTCTCCCTTTCTGCCTCCCTCAGGTAAAGAGTATTCTGTGTGTCTCTCTTTCTGGTATCTGGGCAACGATGTGAGAAATTTATTTCTCACCTTCCTTTTCATCCTTGTCTTTTAGTTCCTATTTTAATTACTTTGGTTTGGGGCTGCCTTGTCTGTATGAACTGGTTATTTACTGGTTTTGTGTATTTCACTACAGAGTCCAGCACACAAATTGATATTTCAGAGCAGAATAAGATTTGAACTAGCGTGGTAATCTCAACAAATCAACCAGCTTAAGTGCATTTGTATTTTCCAGCTGCAGCTGCAACATGAACCCCATATTCAACAGTATATATATATATATATATATATATCTGTAATGAGAAGTTGTAGTCATAAAAATACAGATCAGTTGTTAAACTGCCTGATGGAGACAGTTCTCAGTTTTTACATCAAGCAGCTGACATGTTTCAAAGGTTATCATTTTACTGGGAGCCTTGAAAGAGAAGGTGTTGCCCTCAGATTGTTATCTTATCAGAGAGGAGTGTATTTAATGTTAATTCACTGTAAAATATTAACCTTAAATAAACTACAGTGGAATTTGTTGATGGACATGTTCCCATCTCCTGAGATACACTGCAAATGCACTCACATCTCCAGACAGAAAGCATGTCATGCTGAGAACTGAAATGCATGAAATAAATTAACCTGTGTAATGTTCACTTGGCTATCAACTGAGCAAATTTTGCTGCAGGCTTTAAGCAAAATGACAGCTTCTTATTTCTCTAGCAATTTCAGTGTTGATTAGTATCAAATGATTATACTGCTCTTATCCTATCTGCATTTTTTTCATAATATTGTAATGTCTCCACCCAGTTAACTTCAGGAGAGGAAGGTAAACCCTTATGATGTTCTGACATTCCTTTTTGGATGACATGATTGGAAAAGTTTCACCTTTATCCTAGGTGATCTAAATTGGATCAATCTAAGTGGATTCACACTAGAATGAAATTAGAGCAATGTTAGAATTTATCAGGACCTCAATTTTTCATTATGCTGCCATGATGTTGTGTCAAAATTTGATAGATCAGCCCCCAGGCCCAAATAGATTACTTAAAACTCATTGTGTGAACTCATTGCGTGATTGTGTAGATCAAGCTTTAGGCACTGCCAGTGTTAACATTAGGACTCCAGTTAAAAGAGAAAAGGTTTCTAAGCAACGTCTCAGCAAACCATAGAGCATCCTGTCCATCGGACATTTTCCCTTGCTTTTGTCTCCCTCAAGTCCATGTGCTTTTAAGTCCCGGGAGCAGTGTCTAACCACATCATCGCTGTGGTCCAGCCCTCCCCACATCATCACTGTGGTCCAGCCCTCCTGCATCTGTGTCTCTTGTGCCTTCCCAGCATTATTGCACACCTGCTGCAAAGGAAATGGGTAATAAAATAGTGTTTATTGCCACCGAAACAAAGCAGTAACTAGAACAGAAAGGGAGGAGTATCCTGGAACAAAAAAAAAAAAAAAAAAAAAAAAAGCAATAACCACCTGCAAATGAGGGTGCTGGGAGCCTCAGCACGCTGTGCTGCAGGAGCTGCTGCTGGCAGGGACCTGGCTGGGTGGCACTGGGGAAGTGCCAGGGGTGGGACTGGTCAACTCCCAGTCTCCTGGGCCCATGCAGGTCAGGAGGGTAAAAGGTGGGAACAGTGGTGCCATGAAGTGGTTCTCATCTAGGTCACAAGCAGCCTTCCTTCAGCCCTGCCTCTGGATGCAGGCTGTCTGCTGTCTAAGTTACAGAAATATGCTAATTCTGTCATCATCCCATGAAAGAAAGTGCTGACATTGGGTACCCCCTGGTCACCTCCAGCCTGCACTCATTATCAGCCGTCCTCCTGAGAGCACCCGTCATTTCTGTTTGCATTTCCTTCAGTGTCTAGCACCACATCTTCAGAGGAAGACTTCTTTATCAGCTTTTTGAAGAAGTTAAATAAATATTATCCTTTCTCCCCTTCCATTCTTTTCCTAATTTCAGCGTAGACTGCAAAGGAAGGAATTAAATCTGCTTATATATAATAGGAGGGAAAGGATGGAAAATTAGATCACAAGTTGGAGAGAAATTGTCATAGCAGACTGTTTTTTTTAAATTATTAATGTCTAAAGGGAAAAATCACAAAATATGTGTTGCTGTAGGAATCAAGGCGGCCATTTCACAAGGTCAGGTTCAGCTCATAGCAGCATTGGTGGTTGTGCTTTTACACAAGCAGGGCATGTCTCACTCCAATTTTGAGGCTGTTAGCCCTGGTTCATCAACCAATTATTAACATAAAGCATAGTCGTTAATCTCTGCTCCTGGTTGCCATGATCATTCCAAGGCGTGTGAACTGAAAGTGTCCTGGAAAGTAGGATGGAAGGACAGTGGAGTCATTGTGCATGGCCCAAGAAGATAAATTTAGAAATTTTGAGCTTTTTAATCAAAAGTACGCAGAAGTGCTCTATACACAACAGAGGAAGGTGTTTACTAGTATGAAATTTAGATAGAGGAAAGGAGAGAAGAGTAGTAGAGAAAGCATGAGCTGGGGCAATTACAGTGCAAGGCACTTACAGAGAAGAACATATTGCAGTCAGATAAAGAGGAACTATAGCTGTTAAAAACAACCAACACGCTCCTGTATGTCCCTATTTTATGACTGACATGGCTTAGGAGGGAAACTGGGTATTACAGAGGGGGAATAGCTCCTAAAAATCTCTAGTGTCTGAAGGATATTATTAATAGTGTTCTTAAAAAGAGCCACGCCCAGCCTTCTGGCACTACAGAGGTTTGGGGAAAGGTAAAAGAGGAGAAAAAATACTGGAGTATGGGCTCATGTGAATGTCCTGGAAAGAGGAGGGGGTCCTGGGAAGGAGAGGGAAACCACCACGATTCCCCATATTTTTCTTTGCCAAGGCACAAAGAAAGAATGAACAGAAACACAAGTAAGGACAAAAGTAGAAACAGAAGCAGTGAGATATCTGTGAGTCTGTGTAATTTCATTAAGCATTACTGTCAAGGCTTCATTTCTGTGTGCATGAAAATATCCAGCTGCCCTCCGTTCCTCTGTACCAATCACTTTTTTGGTAAGAAGCAAAGCCAGGAAGGGTCCAGGCCAATGCAGTGTGCCTTTGGCCCAGGTCAGTGCCTGCTTGGGAGGCTGGGACCTCTTTTCTGTCCTATATATGCTTTCTGGAGTGTGTTGCCCCTTGTCTTCAAAAGCAATGACATTGGTGATTGATCTTTTGTGGTCCTTGTCACCTCCTAATCCTGTAATTGTAGAAAATGCGGGTGTCCTAATGGGTTATAAAATCTCAGCTTTGGTGCATTTGGTTAAAAACCTGCACACATATTCTTAAACTCTTCCTTGTTTCATTTTTGTTTTCGGAATGTGTTTGTACTCCTGGAAATGGCAGTGTGGGAGCCCATCTGCTTGTTAGGGATAAATAGTAAAATTGTAGATTATCTCCAGTAGATATTTATCAACACTGCGCAGACTTGTACATATACAAATCTGGGTTTCACGTTTAAAATTAATTTGAATATGTTCATTTAATGTATTCTTCTTTAATCATTACTACTGCTTTTTAAGCGTCTCTCTTTTGCGGAGGCTGTTTGGGAAATAGTGATTATTTTGCATGCATTAAGAAACCCTTCCCCCTATATTAGCGTGTATTTCAGTAGGGAAGACCAGATGATAAAAGAAATCAAACTGATGGATGAGGAACAAAAGAAATTGTGAGTTTGACAGTCAACTTGTAACCTCCACCAATAGTAGCTGGAAATGTTTCCTTGGAAACCAGGCTGAAAACCAAATTCTGTCATATTACGTTTTCAATTTAACTGAAAAGCCAATTGTACGTGGTATTAACTCTCCATGTGTGCCATTGTGTATTTTAAATAGCAGTGAATAACTTGAAGTAGGTGCGCTTAAGTGGGGGCATGTTTCTATGTTTCTGTGAATCTGTGCATCATTGTCTTTGATTCAAAGGTGAACAGTAGGAGACAGTGACAGTAGGAGAAAGCAAATAATCTAAGTAGAAGTCACAACTTTTACACAGAAATACATGCTGTTGAATTACTCTGTGCTAGACAGAATCAGTTGCACAAGAAATGCATTCATATGTAATTTGTCAAAATAAAATGTAAGGTTAGTTTCCTTGGGAGGTTCCAAAAAGATATTTTAGAGAATGTGCCTGATTCATTATTTAGCATAAGAATGGGGAGGCTGAGCAACTATTGCAAGAGCAAGCAAACATTTTTGATGCTACAGGAACAAAGGTGTGGCTAAACTGAAGCGATGCTTATGTCTGTAACAAAATGCAAAGATTAACCTGCTGAAGGGGACATGAAAACACAAGCTCTAGCAATCCAAAGGCATTGGTTCCCTGCTGCTGTCTATAGCAGTGACATACATTTAGCCTAATCCAATTGAATGTTACCCATCCATTTACACAAAATGGGCAATATGAAAAGCTATTGAAGAGAGATGGTTTCTGTAAATGTTTTTCACCATGTACCATTATGCACCTGATTCCGCACTGATTTGGGATCTGTACTGTATCAAATGAGAGTTGACACAGCTGCCTCTGTGTTGATCTGTGAATTACAGAGAAGATTACTTTGATTTTCTACCTAGGTTGCTATACAATTATTTATTTAGTTTGGCAATGCCTGCCTCAGTCCCACATCAGTCACTCCTCTGTCCCTCAGATGTGTCCTTTGAGGACAGTTTTCACTGCTTTCCTTTTGTTTAGATGAAACCCCTGGATTGCCAAGTGGCAATTTCCACGTTTCCTATGCTACCTCTGCAGGAAACTTTAGGATTGCTACCTCTAGGCAGTTTTCCTCCAGATAAATGTTAGCTCCTGCTTAGAATGGGTCAAAAATAGTTGTGGGGGGAGGAGGGGGCCATGAAAAGCAAAGCAGTTATTTGCACGCCCTTTCTTTGTAAGCTTGGAGATGAAAAGAGTGATATTCCCAGCTTGCTTGGAGCCAAGCAGAGGCATTCTCCAGTTAACACCACCTTTAGTTGTTTCCCGTAAGGCTGGTGCTCTCTGGGGCTGGCATTACTCTGCCTCTCCCATCTGCTTCCCCCTTCCTTCTCCCTGGGGGCCTGTGGTCTCCCCGCAGTCAGACAGAAAAACAATGAACAGTGATAGAGGAGAGCACACGGTACCTACAAAAAATAATAGATTCTTTCACAGGCCCATCACCCAAGTTTGCTACTATTCTCCCCAATGTATCCTGCCTTTATTAAACACCATTGTTTATGTTCCAGTTACAAGGAGATAATATTCCTCATCCTAAAATGTGTGTACTGTATTTTTTTTTTAAACATAAGCTTGACTTTGAGTCACTGTCATAATTTTAATGTTAATTTGGCACTCAAATGGCAGCTCTTGGGAAAGAAGCACTTGGTTAAGGAAGGAATATTGCCTCTTAAAGGGCTTTAAAATAGCTAGGTTCTGCTCCCAGTTCTTCCACTGCTTAGTTACGTGACGTTGGGTAAGTCACTTCAAATATAGGTATCTGTTTCCTCCCCTGAGAAATTATATGGCTCTTCTTTATAAAGAACTTACTGAAGAAAAACACTATGTAATTGTTAGGTATTAATGTAATATTTAATTTAAAAAAAACTATTTGCAATCCAAAAGATATGTCTGGAGACCTTTAGTTATTCTTCTGTCCCTCCTGCCCCAAATCTAATCTGGAATGTTCAGGGACATTTAATCAATGTCATTCCTCTGCCACTCATATAACTTTGAGACCATCCTCTTAAATTTTGCTTTCCGTGGGCCTTGTGCCTATGGAAACAGTGAGTTCATTGGAATGCAGATGCTCTTTAGGAAAGCAATCAGATTTGTATGCTTGACAAGAGATCGCTTATACACTAATAGATGTTCAAATCCCTGGCAATAGGAGAATCAGCAGAACATGAAACCAGAGTGGCTGAAGACATCTACACTAAAAATAGATAGAACCAAAATAAGATAAACTTGGTGCCCAGCAAAGGGGGCATTCGGTGAAAGTAAAAGCAGGTTCAGTGCTGGAATGGAAAGACTGTGTTACTAAAGAATAACTGGATTTTGAAATTAATTGTGTATGTCGTTATTGAGACAATTACATGAGGTTTCAAGCTGTACTAAACATTTGTATGGATAAAAACATATTACAAGTAAAATATATATAGAATGATAGTGTTGTAACTTAAACACTTAAACAAATCCCTTCACTATAAACCAGGATGAGACCTAACTGGGAAGATTTAATACATTTAATAACATTGATGTTATATATTCCTGACTGCCTGATGCAGACAACTTATATATTTCTTTGGAACATCCCTTGTAACTGTTGTCAAATGGGGGCTAAGAACAAATGCAGCTTAGGTCTGCTCCTATGTGATAGTTCTTGCGCCCCTGGATAATTTCTCTTGCCTACACCTTGTTTTGTGCTCCTGTCATTTGGCAGGAGCTGCATTTAATTTACTCAGCGCTTCATTTCCCTTATTTTCATTAGTTTTCATTCTAAGAGCAAGGCTAGATCAATTTCAGCTCCAAAGGCATAGCTAAGCCCATGCTTAGGGTGCCAGGGCTCCTGAGCTGCAACACTGGAAAGAGGAAGAGCCAAGAAATGCCATTTCTATTCTGAAAACTTTAGCAATTTTTTAAAAGAGATTAGATTTTCTCAGCAGAATGGCTTCAGGGGGATGGTTCAGCAGGTCACTTTAGGGACTGAGTGAAAATACTGTATAGGTAAAGTGCAAGAGCAATGCTTTTTCTTTGATAGTATCCCCTTTAATCTGAAAACAGTAATTGGTTTTCTCGCTCCTTCCCAGTTTGTTTTCTGTTGAAGGCATGGCATGTATTTATTCACTCACTTCTCCACTGCAATTTGTCTTCTTCCTTGAGTGACGTGAGGGTGACAGCTACACAGGGTGCACTTGAGCCTGGTATTTTTGTGAAGCATGAACGCATAGTGCAGGCTGCAATCTTGCTTCTCAGCTGCTGTCCACGTCCTGCACTTTGGATGAGGCCTCCAAGATAAGGCCTGCACTCTATTGTTATAATTTGGCAGATGTAACAGATTTGATGCATGATGATACCTTCATTATAGATCTATTATCTCCTTTAGTTTAATCTGATTAAACTCTCCTAGACACTTAGGTAAGGCAAATGGGATGAGTCTGAGTCAGAAAGAACAGGTGACTCCCGCATGATCACGAAAAGGTCAGAGGCAGAAGAAGGAATTTGAGGCTCATCACCCTGCACATAAACACACTCAATGAAATCAGGGCCCAGGCTGTGGAAGGGGAAGGAGGGCTGGTACAACCTCATTCACTCTCTCTGCATCCCCACTTCTTGCACAGGCCTTGAGCTTTTCGTACTGTACCAAGAGAGTGGGAATCAGCAGTCAGTACAGAGTAGGGAGCTGAAGCTGGTAAATCCCTATCTAAATCTCAGGTCAGTGTGTTAACCTCTGGGCCAGCTGTCCTCTCTAACTGAAGTGTCGATATTGTACCTCAGGGAAACCTTCAATATGAACTTTCACATAAAAAAAAAAAAAATAAGAACTATGTCCTCAGCTGAAATACATGGTGTCAGTGAAGCTATTCCCATTTGCACTGACCAAACATTGACACAGGCTGTGTGATCAGACTGTCTCCATTATGCATGAAGGGGAAGACATTAAAAAAAGCAGTTTCCTTTCCTAAGTGTTTCTCCAGTGACTGACAAACAGAAGTTGGACAGATTTCCTCATTTTTTGCTTGTAATGATAGCACCATGTCTTAGAGCATCATTTCTAGGATTAAATTCTGACTCTGGGAGGGAAGGGTACACAGGTTCACTTACCCTCCGCAGTCAATCCTTGAGTAATGGGTGTTGCACATAAACACTTTATAATAATGATGAACGAAGGCATCACTACTTGTGTTGTCTCCCTAGGGACTCGTGTCACCTAGCTTGTTACAGTCTTTTCTTTCCTAATAGAAGAAACTCGTTGTAGGCGTAATTCTACCATGGTGTGTGGGAGGGAAATCTTGGGGAACAGATGGTTCTTGGTGAACAGACTGTAGTGACTAAGACCGACTCTCAAAAAAAGAATGAATCTATCAAGCTGATTTGCTGAAGAATAGAAATATGAAGGATAACTATAATATAAACACAAAAATGAACTATGAAGCAAGGCTGCCTGTTGTATACTTGACAGTGGTATTTCTCCCTGGTTAAAGAAATTGCTTTTTAATAGCTCTCCTATGAAAAGGGTTCTCTGAGCTGTTTCTTTTTAAAATGCTGATGTATTTATCATTGAGCAGAAGAGGGCAGAAAACGAGGCACTTGAAACTCAGAATGAAAATAAAGAATTCTGTGCTAGCAGAAATGTTGCCTCTACAGATTTGCATCTTATCTGCTTGAAGGTGGCAGAGGAAACCATTAAGAATTTCTGAGGGAGGTCAGCATAAGCGTAGTTTTTACATGGTATCTCCAAAGGTCTTGAGACAAAAAACAGAGTGATAAGCCATACCTGGGATGACCAGTAGGTGCCTTTGAGCCATTGGTAGCGATTCAGATGTGGTTGCCTTGCCTGGGCTGCCTACTATGACCAGCAGCATGGGTCTATTCACTAGGCAACTGCCCTGTTATGTGGATCCTCAAACATGGAAGAAATTAGGAGACTGTGCTGCCTGTCTGTCCCAGGTGTGTCCTGCTGCAGGGTGGCGGGAACTGCAAAGGTGCGATAGTAATTGCCTGCCTGTGAGGCTAGAAGTCTGCCTCTCTGCAGCTGCCCCGGGGAGGTGGTAGTTTGCATAAAGAAAGATTTCAGAAAACATTATCCTGTAGACCCACCAATACCTACAGTTAAAATGGACAAATTCTTCAGTTAAGCTCATTTCAGTCTACTAGTGATGACAAAAACATACTTATTCCTTAAAGGTCATGGTTTAATTATTGGCACTGATGATCTGATGACTTTTCATCACCTATACAGAATGATTTCTGACACCAGGTTGCTAAGTGGGTCGGTTTAAAGTCTCTCCCCATTAAAGAGATTTTCCTTTACAAAAGAAGTATCCAGTAGTGTGGGCTATTTGCTAAGTCATGAGTAATCTCTTAAGAGCTCCTTGCCAGCCATTTGATACATTGGTGTTTCATTTTCAGGGTGTTTAACCATCCCACCAGCTGGGAATTAGATAAACAGCATCTCAGTTTTACTGGTGCAAGAAGTGAAAGTGGTTGAATAAGTGGCCCCTTCCTACTTGGCAGTATTTTTTCAGGACTCATTTGATCACTATATTGACTGAAATGCAATTTTAGGTCTATTAGCCCTGCAGACACAGCACAGCTCAAGGGGAGATTATTTTAAAGTCTGTATCTACAGCAGTTTTTTATTTAGAGCTGGCTGTATGTAGCAGAATATTGTCAACCAGACCTATAAACCAGTTGTCCAAGATACTCTGCTGCTACTAAATATGAAGCAGACAAGGCAGAGTTTTACTTTGGTTTAATAGAAGCAGTACTAAGCAGTCTGAGATGTGATTCTGATTCCCTTTGGCATTACAGTAAAAATGTCCATTTTTAAAATAAATTACTATATGTGCTCTGAACCATTCTTAGCTACAATATCTGGTATTTAATTGCAGAGCTAAAGGCTACCCATACAAAAGAACCTGCAGTAATGTTTCAGAATTGGCATCTGGCCTTGTAAAATCATATTCTAAACTGGCAAGGTCTTTTGAGCAACATGCAAGGAAATGCATATCTCCATGGCTGCAACCCCAAACAGAGATTAGCATCCCCTCAGAAGTGGGCTTTAATATTGGAGATGATCTCCTGAGCTTCTTTTTCTATAATGGCACAGCACTGATTTGCATACCTCGTATGACATAGCCAGCATTGTCAATGTCATTGTTATTTCTCTTGGTTCAGAGACTGATGATCAGATACTATTATATAATTTGAGCCTCCTCAGGAGATGCTTTTAGGCATGTGGGAGGGAAGGAAACACAGTGTTTGAAGAGTCATTTTTTCCAGTGTAAAAGGGAAGATATTCTTGGTTTAGTACGCTTTTACTCTCTCTGGATTAGGTAAAATTGGAATGCTCTGAGTGATGAATTGAGTAAATGATGGGGAGATAATAGGTATACTATTATGCCTGGAGAGAAGATGCCAAAACGGAATGCTTTTCATTTGAAAAGGATGAGCCGCCATAAAACATTCAATGTAAAGAAAATTGCACGGGCTAGGACTTTCCTCCCAATACTTCTTTCCTCAGAGCCCCACTAACCTGGTCAGTTAAAAACAATTTTGCTGGAGAATGAATCTGAAAACAGCATACATCTGAAGTCAGAGGATTTCATACATGAGATACTTGGCCATTAGCCCACATACTACTGGAGAATCCAAGGCACAAATTTACCATTAGGGCATGTGCTACCTCAGAGACCATTTTCTGCAGCTATAGCACAGCTGTACTTCCACTTTCCTGCTTTGGCTCAGGGGATCACAGATCTGCCAGCCAGCTGCATGTGGTACTTGGGGTTCTACTTGGGGTCCCAAAGAGGTGGAGAGCAAGTGATATTACTGTACCAGAAAAAAGTGCTGCAAAAGGAAGGAAAGCACAGGCGAAGGCAGAGGACCAAGAGAGTAAGACAGTCCTTCCTCCATCACAGTTACAAGTTCAGGGGGAAAGATCTGTTCATGCTGCCATAGTTCCCTCAGGTTCACAGATGTGACACCGTGAGGCCATTCCAGAAACTCTTTATGATGATAATAAACCAGTAGGCTTGCCATTTTTTATACAAATGTGAGAAAGAGACATGTCGTGAGCTGAGCACAGAAAGTCAGAGAAAACAAAAGATCAATGTTTTCTTATTCCGTTAAACATGCTTTGAAGGCTGTGAATTACAGGTGTCATTTGGTGGGAGGGTGGAGACCAAGACTGGTTGGGTGACAGTCTGAGCATCCATCAGATGGGGTGAAGGCTGCCCCTGTTGATTAATGGATAGAGCTGGTCCTTCAGCTTGGTGAGCCAACAGTGGTAGCTGTATGTTGCTTTATGAGTCTGACTCTCCCCTTCACGTTGCAGGCTTGAGGTATAACTGAATTAAAAGACTGATGTTTTTAAATTAAGCAATACACTGCTAAGAGACTAATAAAGCAATTAAATGATAGTTAATCTAAAAGCACACACAGCTATAAAACTACTAATTATCATTCTTAAGTCTTATGAATCACACCCAACTACTATTGAATTACAGTTCTATCTTCTTTCCCACTATAAGTCTATTCCTCCTTTTTCCCTCTCACACACCAAATCTTTCAGACAAAGACATGATGGAGGCTCCAGCAGGTTGTCCAGTGGGGTTCCCTCTCACATCTTCATGTACTTGGATTCAAAGGTCAGCTTCATCACCGTCTGTAGATACCCACACTCCTACTGACAAAAAGTCCTGTCGTCCTTTATTCTGTACCTGATTTTATATCTTATCTTCCAGATTTCTGTTTCTGGATGCGACTTTTCACCAGCCTTGCGCCTCTCTTTCTCCATCCAAACTCCTCTCAAATAAACAGTCTCTCCCCAGTTACTTTTTTCCTAGTTGGTCACACTTCTGCTGCACCCATACCCAAGTTTGGTGTTTTTTTTCAGTGCTGTCACTTAGGCAATCTTGACTTTGTATGGTATTACTTATATGGTTGCCTGGGTACAGGTGACTTTGGAAGACTTTGCACCCTAGAGCTCCCTTACCAGTATCCAGTTCATACTGGCACCGTATTGTTTACCGTATACACTCACTAAGACAAATCATTTTATTTTAGCCTTGACTCTTCTACCTACTTGCAATTAAGCACAAGCAGTTTCTTATCTTGTGCACAGTGTGCATACCACAGCACCAAAGTAACACGTTTTTCACACTCTGGTTTTGTGCCCATGTGACCTTCTTGACCTTGAACTGTTTTAATCACTTTCCTCATTCCCAGTAGAGGCCTTACTTAGTTATGAGCCTTGGTGCTCCATCAGGACCTCCTGCTTACACCCTATCACTCTGTAGTAGTGTCTACAGAAAGCTGCATGCCCTAAAGATGCTAACTTTATGGACCATGTAGTTTGGGGCAGATCTTTAAGCATTAGGGAATCTGGAAAATTGGTGGGCTGCCTTTACTGAATATGGCAGAACAAGCGGAGACTTAATGTGGTTTGTGATTCCCTCAGTTAAATATATAGTTAGGCTGTATAGCCTCATGCAAGTAGTCCTTTTCAGAACATTGTGTACTACTTATTTGTGAAACCATTATGTGGGATGAGAGGTGTATTTCATTACGCGTAGTTGGTTGTGGTGTGTTCTGCTTCTTTCTTCTCCACTTCTTCAGCCAGGATTTTTCACTG
Source organism: Pluvialis apricaria (assembly GCA_017639485.1). NCBI lineage: Eukaryota > Metazoa > Chordata > Aves > Charadriiformes > Charadriidae > Pluvialis > Pluvialis apricaria. The sequence goes on along the minus strand of CM030007.1, from coordinate 139,887,903 downwards.
GTAGATTAAAGCATTAAAGTAATTTATAACCTCAGAGGGCTAGAGCCAAGGACACAGGCTCATTAACAGTAATCCCTACTCAGACAGATGGGAAGACTTTTGTCTACAAACAAGTTTTTGTTGTTCATCCTAGTTGAAAATGTTGCTCATTCTGGTGACACAGGGGCAAGTGATTTGTTACACCTGAAGCATAATTAGCCCAAGTGCTCTTTTTTCTGCCTTGCATGAACTGAGTAGCATAAAACTGATGGGTGAAATCTAGATCTGCCCAGCCAAGGGCAGGGCATGCAGAAAACATGAATGCCATTTCAGCTTACATGAATTCTCCTCTTTGGTCCCCATTGGAAGGAGTATGAGCTGAAAATATACTTGCAGAGAAGAATAACTTTTCTATTAATACATGTACAGTATTTGGGGTATTTTGCGGGTGAGATGAAGATCAGAAAGTTTTAACATTATGGCTTTGGCTGGAACAATTAATAGGAGTGACAGAGATGGTAAGTCAGGCTTGTAATGGTTGATTACCCTTCAACAGGCTCTGAAAGATGTCAGAGCGAGCTAAAACTTGAGCCTGGCTTAAGGACACTTGATATGGCTTTCCTGATCCTCTTTAAAATGCGTGTGTGTTTCCTTCCATAGTAAAATATCTGGATTTCTCTACTATTTAAAAAAAAAGAAAAGAAAAAAAAAAAGAGAAACTCCTACCTGACTACAAACAGAACTCATTCTTATCTTTCACTGCCTTAAAGAGGAAAAGTCTTGCAGGATGTGTGAAACATCATCTGGCTTGTCTCTTGCCATCAGCCCTGTCAGAGTATTCTAGTCAGGTACAACTGCAACGGCAGGATAGGGAGAAAATTTTCACGTGGTATAACTGAGCCATCTGCGGCAACACTCTGATCTTTGTGCTGGGAAGAGAGCGACATCTGCTCCTGGTAGAAGTGTTACTATCACAAGCTGACATTAAATGGCCCTCCTAACAACAGGTATCTTTATTCTGAAACAAGGCTACACCTCCTGCTTGATGAGACCCAGGCTAGTGGAAAAGGTAGTACATGTGCCAAGAGGCTGGCATGGACTTCATGGGACAAATTTGCCTTTTCCTTACATCAGAATAATTTGATACAGTTCAGTGGGACTGCTTTTTTTTTAATAGCCATGACAGGAAGAGGTGAGATTTAAGAATGTTTGTTATGGACAGAACCAATTGATCCAAGCACTATCAAAAGAGGTCTCAAATACAGAAAGTGGTCCATATTTTATATAATGTACAAAAAGGTTGGATTCAGAGAGAAGGTCTGAGGTGAATTCAGCTGTCAGGCTTGCATGTGGGCTTCTGCAACTATTTCTGAAGGGTTTCCATGGATTATTCTGAGAACTGGCCATAATCAGAGGCATTAATTACAGCTGGTCTCCGGTAAGAGCAGTACTTGCAGAGCCACACTACGTTGTAAGTAGCTGGAAACTATTTGGACAGATGGTTCTATCTTCTTAAAGAAGTTTTAAATTCCCTAAGCTGAAGCCTCCTTGGATGGAAATCAAGGATTACTTGTAACTCTCTACTTCCTTGCTTGCTTGGAATAGTGACACTACAGAAAATCGGTTTATAATGGCTAAGTCATCCTTTCTTAGATGTTTTCTTAGAATCTCAACTATTTTCTTTTTCACTGGACTTGGTCTCTTTTTCACAAGTGCCTTCACTTCTTGTAGTATTCCTGCTCTTCCCATTAGTCTCATAAATTACATTACGTTCTGTTCATCTCCCAGTAATTTTCTAGTTTGTTTACTTACTGAGTGGGCTGCATGTAGCCTTACTAGGAGAATATGATTATAGTTAAGTGACAGCAGGGAAAGGAAGCAGATATTTTACAGGCTGAGGTACCTGGGGTTAGTGCTTTTCTTTTAAGCACAAATCAAAAAATGATATTGTCATGGTCAACCTAACAAAAATGTATGTGGAATGGCATAAGAAGGCTGAAATATTTATATTGGATGTGAACACAAAAGAAAAATGATGAAATGAGAAATTGTTCTAGGTAAATGCAAAACTTCCGTGTTTAAATGATTGTACTGTTTGACAACGTCCATAAATTGAATGTTTGTGGGATGAATTTCAGACACTGAGACCAGCTGGCATGAAATGGCTTGCACTCATGCCATTAAACTTTCTTACCTTCCAAAACATCATGACCACATGTAGGATATCTGTTGGCAACAGCCCTTGTCGCAGACTAACTCCTCACTTGTGACCAGGGACTTGTTCACCTTTCTGGTGTTTGGTTCAGGCCAAAATTGTACTAAGACCCTTCTAAGAGTGGAACAGTTCAAATGATTGAGTTCCAGTGCCCAGGGCATAACCTAGCACTGTTTAACTTCCAGGTATAGATATTTGCACAGAATTCATTGGCTGTCTTGGGTGGTGGAGATTCAGCACAAGGCTCTTACTATTTGCTGATTGCCGGCTCCACACATCCCAGAATCTTCTAGCATGGTTCATGCTGGAAGAGTGACTTACTCTTCTACTGTATGCTATACTCGTTTCCCAGATGTTCAGCTCTCTATGCTTGAGTGCCATCTCACTACAGTGTTTAAAAAAATCTTTTTTTTAATTTGAGTAGCTTTAAATTTTTGATGCATTTGTCTTGATTTGCTCTACTTCTGTTGTGTGTGACATCAAAGGATTTTTACCCTGCATACACTTTTAATGAGTGAACTTTGGTGCCTGCATTACCTGTGATCCACTTCATGGTGGCATTTTCTCCTTTATGCTGCAGGAAGAGGTCAGGGATCTTAAATAAGTGAGTATAGAAGTGCAGGATATCCACCCTCGGTTGCCACAAGTGCTGCAGTCATTCCTTTGGAAGAGCTCTTTGGAGGGGCCCAAGTTCAGAGTGGAGTATATCAGGACTTTCCCAGATGTACTTAAAGGAGTTGTAGAGCCCAGATGGATCCATGGAGTTGTCCTTGAAACAAAATTTTGAATTGCTTACCAGCACTGTGTATTACACAGGTTATGGGCTCGTTGCCTCAGCTGTAACTGTGTGACAGACAGTGTGCCTGGTTATCTTCTTTGGAAACAGCATTGTAGCAGAAGGAGAAGCACCCTAAGGGTCTGGCTGAGATAAGGTTGCTCGAATGTCTCTAGTCATGGGGATCCCTCAGTGACTTTTTGGCAGAGGTCTTTTTTCACTAAAAAGTGATATTGTGAGTTACTATGTGGTCTGACATACAGAGACACCGTCAGGCAGACCCCAAGACTTCTGTGGGTCTCAATCAGTTCCAGCCATCTGAAGATATTATTGTTTGTATAAACAAAGACTGCTATGCAGAGCTGATGCTGATTGTGTTGTGCTGGGTCAGCTGTTTTGCAGCTGGCTGAGGATGCCATCATGCTGTATTTCATCTGTGATGGCCACCTCTTTTTCACATCATTCCATCCTGTGAAGCTTCACAACTGAAAGTGACTCTTTTGCACTCAGGAATGCATCTCACTCATTTGCAGGGCTGCACTGTGGCTTCCTTGCTTCTGTGTGATCTAATGAGCCAGGCACACTTGGTCAGCCAGATGCATAGTTGTGGTTAGCTCTGTCTGGCCTGTCTCTCCCTGCTAAGGATCCATGTGAAAGGGAGTCATATCTGAAAGCGCTCTTTGCAGCTACTGCCTTCGTGTGGTCCCCTCACTTACCCAAAACACATGCAGATTCAGATCCTATGTCTGGATAACTCTGTACTTATTAATATTTCCAAGTACATACAGTGATTCTCTAAGTAATCAATAGTGAATTCTGCATGGCAGGAATTGAGGAAGGGGAGATGGATGGGACTCTGGTCATAGCCAAATGCTCCTGCCATCCTTTGGCAACTGATGCCACTTGCACCTATGCCCACATTGGGGCATAGCTACAGAGGAGGGACAAGAAGGAAAACAGTTCTGTAAAATGCATGGGAAGAAACATGTTAAATGGTTCCTGTAGGAAAAGCTCCAAGTGTTACTATCCTCCTTCCCTGCACTTAAATTCTTCCCGTTTTAAATGTCAAGCATAGCATGCTGATAGTGATATCTAAGTACCACACAGGGGCACAAGAAACGTCTGTGATGAATGTAAGAAAGCTCCATATTCTGTCTGTGACTTGTCCACCCACCTATAAGATTGTACTAGAGACCACAGAAAGCTTTTCCATGTCTGTCAAGTCCCTAATCATAGGACTAATCATAATGCTCCTATCTACAGCACCCGTCTCTGAAAAAGCTCCTTTTACTGTTCCAGATTAACTGATACGTAACCCGAGTATTCTTGCTAGAAAACAGGCTTTGTCAGCAGCCAATTTTCAAGCAAATTGGCCATTTAAAACCACATCCTAAGTAGCTGGCTATACATACTAGCCTTAGCTGACCTCTATTGAAATTTACTGTCTGCCATCTCTTTGTTTCTGTAGTCTTTATCTTTAAATAATCAGCTGTTTTGTTTACTGGATGTTGGTCATGGGTACTGTATTTCCACTACATTAGCTCTACTCAGGAGAAAGTAATAGCTGTAGATTGAAGCATAAACCATTTGTTTTCGTGTAATGAGGAACATTCTGCTGCATGCTTTCTAACTGATTAGATGAATTATGTTTTATTTGCCTTGAGAAGAAACATACTTAAAAGCAACTTTCTGAAGAGGAAATGAGGCAGAGAGCACACAAGGGGGGAAAAAGGCTCTATCCCTATTAATGCTTCCTGAGCTGCATTTTCACACATTTCTTTACTGAGCAATTCCTGGTACTTATTGCTGGAAATGTACCAGGCTAAAAATTAATTGCAGGCTAATTACTTTATGTCAAGAAGCTGCCCAGTTATTTCTCAGATTTGCTACAAAGGCAATTCTAAAAGTAGTTACATACCTTCCTTCCCTCAAGACTGTATTGGAGGATTTTACCAGTGGCAAAGACAAGTGCGATAAGCCCTTTCATCAGAATAAACTGCAGAGATCAGGTGTTTTTTAAAGAGTTATTTTCATGGCTTTGGTACCTGCAGTAGTTTAGATTTTTGGTGGTCACTCATGTCCATTTATGATAGTGCCATTGAAATCACAGGGGGTTATATGCACCAGAGTATTACTCTGTATATCTATATATAGGCTGTTCCCTAGCATTTATACACCAACAATCTGTTCAGAAGAAGGGCGTTTTAAAATTATTCAGCACACCTTGCTCTTTAAACTAATTGTTGCCACGATGTTTTGCCCCTTGGCCTGTCTTGCTTAGAATAAATTGTATTTCCTTTACAGAAACAATTCACACTTCTACTCTCCTGAATTATGCTAAACAATCCCTTCCATTTCTTCATCTGAAAGGATGGAAACTTTTTGCCTTTTTTTTTTTTTAATTGAACTCTCTTAACCTTAATCTTCTCAGTAGTTCCTCATGCATGTGATTAATTTTGTGGGAATTCTCTGATTTTTCTCCATTTTAAATGTTCTCATACAGTAATGCCTTGAAATGTGCATACTAAAATGTAAGTTACCATCTTTTGCTAATCCTAATAGCCTAATAGCTAATCCTAAAGCCTAATATCCCAGCACCTATTAAACACACCTGGCCTCACTGTGCACCAGAGAAGACCATTATTTATTGATCTTACAAAAAAAAAAAAAAAGCTGGCAACATCTAGTTAAAATAGTGTAATTTGGATGCCTCAACTGGTCGTTGGTTTTGTACCACAGGAGGAAAAAAGATTACCTTTCTAGGTCACACTTGAAAACATGATGCTTTCCAGGTCAGTCACCAAAGTGTTTGGCCCTGATCTGGTAGAGGGAGAACCGTGAGTGCTATCACTGAAGAGGCAGCCTGTTGCAGAAAGGAGCCACAGACTCTGCTGATATCGTGATGAAGAGCAGTACCCCAACCTTCACCATGGCTTGCATTGCTGGCAAATGTTTATTCTGCTCTTCGGAAGATGAATCCTTCACATCAGGGGAGAGTGCAAGAAATAGTGTTAGATAACATTACCAAGCAAACAGGAGAACGGCTTTCTCTCCTACTTGTGTTTCTCAATAAAGTGCCATCGTGCATGTTGCCTTTTACAGTAAGTTGTTTTTTTAGGGGCGAGGACTCATAGGTCCAAAAATGGAAGGACTACCCAGGCTTCTTTGAAAGACAATTATAAGACCAAACTCATGCAAGTTCCTTTTTAAAGTAGACCATGGCTTAGGCACTCTACTTTTCATTATTTTTTTATTTGCTTCACTGAAAATGTCTGCTGAGAAAGAAGCAAAGCCTTTGGCATTTTACATTGTTCAGTGGTTCCTTTATTTTTCATCTGCACTGTTCCATAGATGTACAATTTGCCCTTTCTTTGAGGTTTTTTTGTATCTTTGTGGTATGGAAAAAAGTTCTGATTGGAAGATTGATAAGCAGATGTCCCTCTGAACTACTACATGCTTTAAGGCAAGAGCAGAGAGTACAGGGAGTGACAGATGTCCTTTGGGAAGGGAGGTCAAAGCATAAGTGGGTAGGAATAGGGAAAGAGATGCCCATCAAACACACTCAAATATAATGTTGGGAAAAATTCTAGACATCCTGTTTTCATAATAAGTACTTGACAATGTAAACTGAAATCACAGAGATTAGGTTATTGTTATAAAATGGAATTGCCTGATTGCAATGTAAGAAAACTTCATCAAGTTTCAGAGTGAAATTCTCACCTCTGTTGAGGGACAGCACAGCCTATGCAGAACTTGCATCCTATTTTGAGGATTAAAATGAAAATAGCAGCTATTAGGTTCATTTATTCTATTTTGGTCAAGGCAGCAGAGTTGACCCTGGAATGCATTACCATGCTCAAAAAGCAGGATACGTTATTACTGATTTCCCTCAGTTTAATTAATATTGGACTACTTGAAATCAAACATCTTTCCTTTCTCTTCTCTACAATTCTGTGGCAATTCATGTATCACTTCTGGAGTATTGTTGAGTTGGCCACTGTTTCCACGCAGTTCCAACAGTACAGCATGCCAGCCCACTTCTATCCATTGAATATATTTGTTGGCAGACGTCTTCTAAAAAGAAAAGATAGAGCAATCCTTAGGCCTCATGTAGTTCTTGGGGATTTATTATATATGTTCTGGAGTTAATCAGAATTTAGAGATGCAATTATTGTTTACCTGCACACTAAGCATCATCTTTATGTTAAGCACTTCTTGAGCTGTAGGAAACAGTATAGAATAAGCTGCATTTGTTTTGTCTTTAAATCTCCTTGCACTTTCCTGTAAAGCACTAAGTCTGAAATCTTCAGATGCCATGAAAGAGGCAGCAGACTTTGATTAAACAGCTGCTCCTGTTATCTGGTTTAATGGTGATGATGAACTGAATGTTCTTGTGATCCAGAAGGTTTCCAAAGCAGTATGCTGATTTGTGAGCTTCCATTTAGAAATTGCCTTAATCCTTCAGAGAAATGCAGTGAATCATTGGAGGGGGTGAAAAAATACAGCTGTTGAGTGGCGTGTGGTAGTAGGCAACACCTAGCAGTAGGCATAGAAATATTGAAGGGGATGTTATCTGCAGTGGGAACATCAAGAGGAGATGGCATGTGGGCAGAATATAACTGTCCAAGTTTGAGCAAGACTGGCGCTGCAGAAGTACTACTTTTCTTTTTATATACCATGACTGAAATGGAGAAAGGCCTGATTAATGCTTTCTCTGCCTTTGCATTATTTATGCCTAAGTAAAATAAGCATAAAATAACTCTCATGGGGTGGAGTTTTGCACCACCTTTGCAACAGAACAAACAAATGCAGAATTGTTCCTAAAATTCTTAAAAAGATAGCTTTGGTCTTACATGTGTTCTGTAAGAAATCTTTCCATTTTGTGTCTCAACAGGGTTTGCTCATGCGTGATGTGTCATGAGATGATGTATATTTGGGCAACTACTCTAGCACCCTGTTGTTAGAAGATAAGGTTTTTACAGACATTAATGCTGCTACTACCCAGTTCTGAACATAAGTCATTGGAAATTTAGTTCCTACAGTCCAGCTGGCTCTCACCAACATCCTTGTCCATGATTAGCTTTCTCTGTCTAGAAATCTATTCTTAAGCCTAGACTATATTGCTGAAATACGCATGTAGTTGGGTGCAACCAAGAGAAATTAAATGACATTTTCATGTCATAACTTTTATTGACTTGCTCGTTTCAGATCTATGAAGGGTGTGCAGCTGTGTGTTAAAGAAAAATACATGAAGTCAAGTACACAATGATGTGCTGCATAGTGGGGAAGACTGATGATTTCTTACCACTTCTTTATCCCTAGGAACATTGAGGTTTAGCGAGATTTGGTTGTCAGATAAGCAGAAAGATGGTAATCCCTTAGTCAAACAAGAAACTATTGCTATTAGTATCAATTTAATCTTTCATATGTCTTTTTTTTAGTTTGTTTAATTTATGTCACACAATTCCTGCTCTTAACATAAGCACTGTGCAAGTCAAAGACAGAACAACCTCTAGGAAAACAAGAGACCATGAGAGTGAGGAGTAGTAAGCTACAGGAGTAGTAAGCTACAGAGTAGAGGAAACAACTAAAAAGCACAGAGCTACTGAAAAGCCAGCTGGCCCATCCTCCTGCCCCAAGGTGGGTTCACCTATTCCCTGCCTCTCCTGGCAATGCTTATCTACACAGTTGTCAAATGCGTCCAAAGGCACACAGTTTCCACCAGCAATCTGTTCCAGTACTTAGTGATTCCTGTCAGTTACCTTTGAAGTATGGTTATCCTTTGAAATCTAGGTTATATCTCTTCAGATCTCACAGCTTCTCTATTCTATTTATTCTTTCTACCTTTCTTGTTGTCACTCTGCCCCCAAAAGGGAGGAGCTTTTTGGACTTTACTGTTACTATTACTTTGGTTGAAGTTTCTCGAATATAGTAATGCTGGCCAGCAATACAAACCCCTTAGAACAGACACTTCTAAAACTCAAGATGATTTTTCAAATCTTACTCCAGGAAACTCACATAGTGTTTTGAAATTCAGGCTTCATCTTCTTTGCCTGTGAGATTTACCAAATAAAAGGTGGAACCTGCAGTAGCTGCCTGCTTTCATGGAGCAAGCAGAACTTCACCCAGACCTGCTATACTGTTATCACGGACTCTGAGCTACTTGCAGAGTGAAAATGGGAACTGAGGAAACTGCTGATTTTACACAGGCACTTTTCAGGTGATGACAATATTGATTTCCTTTTCCTTTCTGAAGGATTGTGCACAGTTATCTTGCTGCTCAGAGTAATTGCTATCTTGGATCTTAGGCAAAGCAGGGTGCCAAATACTGGTTTTGGACAAGTCATCAGCTAGAATGTGTATGGAAATATAGGGATCTTTTTAGTGGACAGATGCACAGTCTTGTCATTCTGCAGAAGACTGGGCAGAAAATGTGTATTGGAAAGAGCTATGGATCATAGTCATAGGAAAAAAAGGGCTTGAGAGACCAACCGACTGCACACATGTCCAATCATGCAAAATTGCTGGAAGCAGTCAGCAACCTTAGCAGTATGGGTTATTGAGGTTCCCCATCTTTCCATCCCAAAGGCAGTTCCCCACAGGACTCATGACATGAACAAAGAATGACAGTCGGCGAAGAGCATCAGAGGAAGAGGAGGAGCCAGAATGTGCCCTGCTTCCCTCCTCTCCTCAAGTCCTTTGTAGAACCATCAAGAAAATTGCTTGACTCTAAATCTTCACAGACTTTCCCACTCCATGCACTGCCCTCCTCTTTAGCTCCTGTTATGGTCCTACAGGCAGCCTTTGAGGTCAAATAGCAGGTTGCAGGTTGAGGTTGCAGGAGATGTGGCGATACAAGAATTTCAGTGGCTGTCCCAGGAAATGAGTAGTGCAGAGAAGATTCATTCATCTCTTCAGGACAACCCTAGATTTTTGTCCTGTTTCCCCTGTGAGATTTTCCCGTGGGAGGGAACAAGTGAATTAACTATTTCATCATCTCACCTGTGTCCTCCCTCTGAAAGAACCATGCATTCTCTTTGGTGCCAATTTCATTGATTGATGTAATCAGACTGGCTACTAATCAAAGTGATCTCAGTGGCCTAATTCTGTACCTGATCTCTCTCTGTTTGTGCTTCAAGGTCTTTGACAGGGTCCGAGAAGATTGCCCTAATTTCCATGAGAAGATTAAGCCTATTAATGCTGAACTCACTCAACCTAAGCTGGCCATCAGTGCTGAAGATGAGGAGGAGCTTCTGACCCGGGTCAATATTGTCTTCCACTGTGCAGCAACAGTTCGCTTTGATGAACCCCTGAAGTATGTCCTGCTTTCTGTATTTGCTAAGCATGATTCAGAATGCACAATAGCCCATAACACACCATTCAGTGCATCTCTTGTATAGCTGCGGCAATAATTCTCCGTTAACATTTCATGCTACATGTGGTTCTGTGCTGAATGTGTAATGTAAGTGCTCTGAAAATGTCATGTGCACATGCATATCAAAAATAAAGTATCTTGGCAGATTTCCATGGGAACAGAAGGAAGTACTGCAAGCTTGGGTTGTAATATAGTAAGGGAGTTAAGCATGACCTAAAATTGGGATAGGGAAAAATGTGTTTTAGGTCAAGAGGGAGATGTTTTGGCAGAACTAGCTGGAGACAGCTTGAAGTGAAACTATGTTGTGTCTGTCTCTAAAGCTAGTGTTAATGGCCTTTCTTTGTCACTGAATAACTAAAGAAGGAAATGAGATGTTGTTTAAGAAAATAGCCTATCACAAGCTTTAAAATACCCAACACTCAGTGTAATTAACTGTTTAAAATAAATGCTCAATTTCTGAAGGAGCTTGCCAGTGAGAAAGAACAGCAGAAATAAGCCAGTAAACCAAGACTGGATGTGTAAGTGCTTCTATGCAAATCGTAAAGGTCAAGAAACTGAGGTGGATGATGATGATCTGGATTGCCAGATCTTTACAGTTTTTTGAAAAATGCTACAGCTGTGAGAGTAGGAAAGACAATTATTAATGTCAGTCTTCATTAGATCATATGTAGGCTAAGTAGATAACCACTGTGTCCACCATAAATAATTGTTTTTTGCAACAACTGGTTAGAGAACCCACCAGAAAGGAAGCAGCTCTTAATTTAACCTTGAGCCATATGTAAAACCTGGCTCAAGATCTAAGTAACAAAGCACTGCACTGCATTAATAGCCGGAAATGTTTTTAAATCAGTACACGAGTGAGCATGCTATAAAAATACATCACAGTGGCATGTAACAGCAAAGGGAAACTATGTTTTTAATAAGGAGGATAGCTAGAAAGAAGTTTAAAGAAAAAGTTAAAATGGTCATCTGCTTGTAGGCAGTGTAGAAACAATTTAAAGGCTGATTGCATGTGATCGTCAAAATCTATCTAACAGAACAAGGAAAATCTAGTATTATTAAACGGCAAAGTACGAGAAGTTAAAATAAAATTATTCCTGTCTGAATGAGAAAATATATCATATGGGTAAAAGTTCTAGCAGGTTAAATGAGAAGGCATAATACTGCAGCTCAAATAAAAATTTTGAGCAGCAGTTCACTAATGACACAAAAAATAAAAATATTTTTTAAACACGGCAAAAGCCCAAAACCTACCACAGAATATGTAGAGCCGATAGATAAGGGAGGTACAAAAGTAGTGCTATCAAGATGCTAGAAAAGCAGCAACAGAGAAACTAAATTAATTACTGGCATCAACACACAGTACATTTAGGGAATTCTCCAGATGGAAACTGTGTTATAGTGAAATAGTAGTAGATGTGGTTTAAATATAAACAGAAAAAATACAGAGTAACAAATCACTAGGGTTAGATGATGTTCCCTGAGAAGACTAAAGGGGCTCTGAACATCTCAGCAGAAATCCATGCCGGGCCCATATTCTAAGCGCAATTCTGTTCACCTCATCTCAGAAGGGATACAGTCAAATAGAAATGCACATGTAAGAGTAACTTTCATATGACGGGAAGTTAAAGTAGAAGTATTCATCCTGCTAGAACGGCAGGAGGAAATAGAAATCTATTGCAAACGCTATTCTTTAATAGCAACATGATAAAAAAAAACCCAATATCTCTGGCTTTAGATATTGTGATCCAAACATTAATCATACTTTTAGCTTCTGTTTTCATTCATCTAGACTATTTATAATTTCTCTTCAAAGTCAGTATAATTAATTTCTTTAGCGTACGCTGTACCTGATCGTATTATTCATAGTCTTGTACATGTTGTTGAAAGCTTCTACTCCTGGGCTGAACAGGTTGCATATTCCTTAGCCATTTCCCTTCTGTGCAGGAAAGTGTCTTTCTTCCAGTACAAAGCATACAAAAAAGTCGAACATCTGTTCACTGAGGTCCATTGCAGACAGTCTCTAGGACAACTTCTAGCTATGCTGGGTGATTCAGGGTCAACCTTGCTAACCAGGACTCTGTTTTCTCTCATGCTTATCAGTCCTCTTCTCCATTCCTTCGGAATTTAAGCTGTTATCTCTAATTGTGTCTTCTGTCCGTATGAATCTGTTTTTCTGGGCCCAGGGACCCTTTGCTGCTTACTGAAACCGATGTGTTTATCTGGTTTAGCAGTGGTCCCTTAAGGAGCATGCTGAATAGGGACCATAGCAACCATAACGCCTCAGTGGTCGTATGTATTGGAAATATTTGTTCCAGGAGGGGGTAACAAGTATATCAGATTTAGAGATTTTAGTGAAATGTTACCTCTCATCCTTTGATTTGAGTAAAAATATTTGAGATACATTCTGTGGCCAGAACAGCGGACCCAACAGCATTGCTCTGAAAGCTGGTTTAGCTCTTGGATTTCATTGAAGCTTTCTGCTCTGCTGTGACCCCTTCTCCTCCCTTACTTACCTTTTCATTATTATTATTACATGCTCAGCTTTCATATATTCTTTCCTGTGAAATGCATTTTTTTCTCTTTCCCCTGCCCTCTTTAGACATGCCCTGCAACTGAATGCAATGGGCACGCAGCGGCTTCTAGAACTAGCCCGGCAGATGCAGAACCTTGAGGCCTTCATCCACATCTCCACCGCCTATGCAAACTGTGTCCGGAAGTGCATAGATGAAGTCATCTACCCACCCCCAGCTGAACCCAAGAAGCTCTTTGATTTAGTAGAGTAAGTAGGAACTGCATCGCCTCTTCTGACATTGGTTTTGCTTCATTCTGCAGAAGACCTCTGAATTGTTCACGTAACCTGTGTGGTGGGATTTCTGTTCATAGTTGCTGTTATTATGGTATCACCTTGTCTGCACATACCCGTGCCAGCAAGAAATGCTGGGCATGAGAGAGACTAAGGGAAGAGAGAGCTTTTGTTCTTGGTGTTTTTGAGGGGTACTTATCACAGAATGTCATCCAGTAAGTCAGTCCTTTCTGTGTTTTATCTTGAAACTAGCTTTACTGAGGTTTTTTGAAAAGAGAAGAAATAGAGACTCTGTTTTGGAGTCTTTGTATCTGGAGAGCTACTGAAGTCATCATGCTTTATAAACATTTGGTTGAGCTTAAAAATATTTTTCCAAATACAAAAGTATTGGAAAATAGCATAAACCGCACTTAATAACCCTGTGATTTCACCTACCTCTAAATTTTAGCACACACTGTTTTTAAAAAGACTGTGTGATTTCATGAGAGTCCAGCATTAAGTTATGCATGAGTGTATTTGCTACCAGGAATGGAGTTGTGTTACTGCTTTCTGTAAGACTCAACTCTGTTGAGCACTGAAATTTTTCATATACCTTATATACATTTCTTCATCTCTTCAGCTTCCCAACATTGTTGCCACTTACTTCAACAATTCTGTGGTATTAAACCAGAGTTATATGGGGATGAGTCAGAAACAGGCTGTTTTAGAGAGTTCAGCATGAGAATCCAGGACTTTGAGGGAACAACAACAAAGCTTGTTTAACTGAATTTACCAAAATGAAGAATAATTAGAAAGAATAACAAAATCTGCTGATAAAGGCCCCAGGACACCTTCCCCTCTGAGAATTTTCCCACAGCTGTAACTTTGTTTTCAGCTATTTTCTAGTGGTATTCCACTTGTGTGATATAAGCAACTGACCTGTGAACTAGTAACCCAAAGAGCTGGGATAAAATCTTTCTTCTCCTTGATTCAGGGTAATAGGAAACGAGATTAATTAATGTCCACTAGGAGAACCACCAAGTCTTCATTTCAAAAAATTGTTTGTCTAAAGAAATAATTTCACTAAGCGCTACTCCAGAAAATTTGTTACAAATCAGTGTTTTCTATTTGAATTTCTCCAGTAGCCCATATTCTTGCATATGTTTACTTCCAGCTAGTAGTCATCTATTATCTACCATTTATTCAGCAAATGGAGCATGATAAAAACATAAGAAATACCCTAGCGCATTAGAGCAGTAGACTGCCTGGCCTAATATCTTGCCCTCAACAGTGGCATTGGGAGATGCTTAGGGTGACTACACCAGCCTGGATGCTTTTTGCAATCTGTTCCCCTTGTAGCCTCCCAGAAACCAGAACTGTTGTATGAGGGGTGTTATGTCCTATTCTTTTCTGATCTGTTTTTGAATCCACTAATTTGTTTAATCCCTTTTTGAACTTTCTGGTACTCTGCCTCTGCAACTCCCTGTGGCAGCAGGTTCCAGAAGTTTACTAGCTAACTGCTGTATAAAGACGAGCTTTCTTTTATCTGTTTCAAACTGTCATATTAGTAGTTACATTGCATGTCCCATAGTTGTAGCGTTGGAGTCTCTGCAGCATTTGCCTTATTCACTGTCTCTGCAGTTCTGTAAATCTGGATTGTATTCATGCTGGACCTTCTCTTCTGCAGAGTGAAGAGTCTCAGCCTTTTTACCATCTCGTCATATGCCTGTGCTGGTTTTGGATAGGATAGAGTTAATTTTCTTCATAGAAGCTAGTATGAGGCTATGTTTTGAATTTGTGCTGAAAACAGTGTTGATAATACAGGGATGTTTTAGTTATTACTGAGCAGCACTTACACAGAGTCAAGGCCTCTTCTCCTCACACCACCCTGCCAGTGAGTAGGCTAGGGGTGCACAAACAGTTGGGAGGAGGCACACAGGAGAACTGACCCCAACAGACCAAAGGGATATTCCATATCATATGACATCATGCTCAGCATATAAAGCTGGGGGAAGAAGGAAGAGGGGAGACGTTTGGAGTTATGGCATTTGTCTTCCCAAGTAACCATTACATGTGATGGAGCCCTGCTTTCCAGGAGATGGCTGAACACCTGCCTGCCTATTGGAAGTAGTGAATGAATTCCTTGTTTTGCTTTGCTTGTGAACACGGCTTTTGCTTTACCTATTAAACTGTCTTTAGCTATGTGGTACTTAGTTGCTGGCTAGGGTTAAACCATGACAATGCCAACAGATCTGTCTCGATGTTGCCCTTCCTCTCTGCCTTTTTTTCAAGTCCACTTGCTCCCTGAGGTGCAGGGGCCAGTCAGAACTGCATGCAGTACTCAAGGTGTGGTCACTCAAAGTTTTATTTAGATAGCTTCAAAATGACACCATTGGTCTTTTTCTCAGTACCTGATGATGTCCAACTTTTCGTTTACTTTTTTGTCTGCTGCTACTCATTGACTTGGAGATTTCATAGAGCTGTCAGCTGTGCTTCCAGGAGCTCTTGCTGAGCTGCAACTGCCAGTTCTGAGTTCAGCAACCTCTAAGACCAATTTAGACAGCTTTACCCTAAATGCATTACCTTACCTTTATTTACAGTGAAGCTAATCTGCCACCTTTTGGCCCACTGACTCAGTTTTATAATGTCCTTTGGAGTTCATCACTATCAATATCACATTTCACTGCCCCAAAAGCTTACCATCACTTGCAACTTTGGAAACAATTAGTGTTGATGGCTCAGATAAAAAAAGACTTCAGCAAAGGCCTGAATGCTAATCAGAAATGTGCAGAAGTGCCTGGCTACCCCAGAGGTGGCTACTTCAGCTGCTTTGTATTAGACACTAAGTATTTATTTATTGTAGTTTGCATGTGCAGCAGAGAGTGTGATCTTTGAAAGAAAGGTTGAGTGACAGAGGATGGGCTTTCAGATGTGTTCTTTGATATGTTTATCTTAGTTGTATGTTTGCTTTTTTCTTAGTCTCATAATTAGAGATGGGTTTTCTCTTTTACTAGATTTTTGAATTTGTTTTACAGTTTTTCCTATGTCCCATGCTCCAGAAGTTCACAACCTTCTGGTACTTTTAGTGAGACAGAAGTCACAGCATGTGCTCAGCTAGGGTGGCATCTGTTTGTTTACAGTGTTTGCAGGTAGCGTTATAATTCTTCACAGCAAAGACAACCACTACCTTCAAAGGCATTGAAATCAGGTGAGCCTTGTTGAAATTTGCTGTCTTCAGGGTCATTGGTTTGGAAGACATTTTGCAGATCAAAGCCAATATATGAAGGGATATAGAGTGTGTGGAGGAGCAGGATGGGGGAAGTCCCTGTGATGTTAGGATAGCATAGAATGGTTAGAGTTGGAAGGGACTTTGAAGATCATATAGTTTCACCCCCTCCTACGATGGGCAGGGACACCTTCCACTTGACCAGGTGTGATACAAGGCAGAATGGGATAGAGAAAACTGAGAGACTGTGGAGGGGATTACTTGGAGAGAGAGAAGACAAAGCAGGGTTGGAAGGAGGTGGGAGAGATGCACCTTTCATTATTTGCCGTGTAAGTGGAAGCAAAAATATGTGGATAATTGGGTACAGAAAGTTTCACAGTATCACAGTATCGTCAGGGTTGGAAGGGACCTCTGGAGATCATCTAAGTCCAACCCCCCTGCCACAGCAGGGACACCTACAGCACATTGCACAGGACGGCATCCAGGCGGGTTTTGAACATCTCCAGTGTGGGAGACTCCACAACCTCCCTGGGCAGCCTGTTCCAGTGCTCCACCACCCTCAAAGTAAAGAAGTTCCTCCTCATGTTTAGATGGAACTTCCTGTGCTCCAGTTTGTGCCTGTTACCTCTAGTCCTGAAGTCCTCCTCTAGTCTAGTCCTTTCTCTTTCAGAGAAAGACAACTAACAGATATCAGAATGTCACCTTTAAAAAGGTGGGGGAGGAAAAAAAGGAGACAAGGAATTTCAAACAACCCCTGTCTTAAAGTGCTCCTCTGCAAATACATGAAGAGGTATGATCACACAGCGGGATGCAATAACAGATCCGTTTAATGATGCTTGTGACCATGCAATTGATACATGCTTATTCAGTGGAAATCCCAAGTAGGACTCCCAGCTGTTTCTTTTTCTGTTCTTATCCTCCTATTATATCCCTGCTTTTCAGTATTTTGATATTTAACCTGCAAGTAAAGCTTTAGGCCTAACCTGTGTAAACTAAAAGTCACACTTCTCAGTGCCCTGGCCGATAGAGGAAACATCAAGCAAGGTTTGCCTTAATCTAACGCTGAGGGAAATCAGCTTTGAAGGGTGTGCTGAGGTAAGGAACACAGTGAAGTGTGGGCTGAAGCAGAACTGTTTTCATTATTGCAGAAAATGTAGATTTGTCATCACTTACAAGAAAGAGTGTCTTATTAATGCAAAGTGATTAACACAGAAAGTTATGTTTTTGTATGGCAGAGTAATTTGGTGCATATATGTGGTGAAAGATGAGGTTACTGATTCTTTAATTTGCATCTCTTGTTTCTATGGGGCAATTGCAGCAGTGAGCAAAAGCAGTAGCTTTGTAATTTAGTGTTTCAAAATCTTCAAAGTAGGTCATGGGGGAGTAGGAACAGTTCGCCCTGCTGAACTCTCAGCTCAGTGCTCCTGTGATGGTAAAGCTGGTAGATTGAATCACCTGGTAGGATGGTACCTTTGAGACAGGCAGGAGCGTGGTCCTCTTGATGACCACTTAAAATAATGCAGAGGCCTGTCTGGAAGGATGAGGACAAGGAGAAATTGCTTCTCTTTGTACTTCTACACCTGTCTTTGCTTTGTGAGAAACACTAAACTATAAGCCCCCTATAAGCCAGGAGGAGGGAAAAGAGACTGGTATGCAGTTTGATCTGAGTTCCCAAATGGACTTAGTCTTCCTCCAGGCTCCACGGAAATAGACATCTCCTTTTGGTAGCATCATAATTAATTACTTGACAGATTCAAACAATAGCAATCTATCTGAGGCCCTGAGGAGGCTGGGTTCAATGACTGCCTAAACAGGCTTTGTAAATTAAGTCAATATTGTTTGCTGCTTATAGCCTCTGGATAGTTCAACTTCATATTTTATGCTCAAACAATTTTTCTGCCTTGTTTCAGCAACACAGGAATAGGGTCCTTTACAAAGGAAAGTATTTGGGCTTCCATAAGGCTTTTTTGTTTAAAAAAAATAATTTCTGCATACTAAAAACTCTCAGATTCTTTTTAACTTGTTCTAAAACTGAGATCCACTGGATTCAACCCTCCCCTGCAAACTGTTTTGCAGTTTCAGTGTATCAGTGTTTTCTCATACAACGTTTTTCCTGTAATGTTTCCATCTGTGTCTAATGAGAGCCATCTGAAAAGTGGTGTGCTTTTCAGCAATCAGGTGTTTGCATGTTTAAGTTGATATGATCAAGTGCTTCTCCAGGTGTGATAACCTCCACCTTATTCCTCTCCCCTTGACCTCCACCTGTTTCTGAAATTCAAGATGAATGGGGGTGAAGCAAGGATCCTTGCAGTGCCCCTGGGAAGAGTGTGCCCATTCAGTCTGAACTATAAGTCCATTGACTTAATTACAAATTGGATTATAGGAGTTAATCTTTGATTTTGTGGTGTAACATCAGACTGCTGAAAGCCTGCCGGGGATTGGCAGCAGTGTGCAAGGGCTCTGAAAGTACAGCCAGTTCCTATCTTTTAGACCCGAATGCTGGCAGGACCAATGAAGCCTTGATGGTGTGCTAGGGAAGAGACTTTGAGCCTTAGGCCGTTGCTGCAGCACTGCCATGTTAAGGGCCACTCTTTTAAAGGTATATATGTAACTACTTCTAATGGATTAGATACTTGAATACCTTAAAAAAAAAAAAAAAAAAAAAAAGACAAAACAACTTAGTGGGATTTTTTTGTTTGGTTGGTTTTTTGAGTTGTTTTTTTAAGCAGCTAGCACTGACTACCTAACTTCCTATGTGAACAAGCTGTGGAAAACCAGTAGAAAGGAATATCTAACACTGTGAATAGTGCTACTGGATTAATATCTCTGTAGTACGTTGTTCTAGCTTTTGAGACCTTTGTAATGCTACTTGACTCAGTAACCAAGAATCTCCTGAAACGTACTTAGGAGTATATAGGGACTGTGCTGGCTAAGGATGAGCGCTAAATAGTGAGAGTGCTGGGTTGGAAAGCTCCATGAATCTGTAGACCCTTGCTATGTTTACGTTACAGATTGATTTAAAATGAGATTGTATAGATACCTGAAGTTGACCTGAACATCATAGGATTAAGCTCACCAGGGTCATTTTGCACTTTGAAGACAAAAGTAACTTTTCTCCTGCAGAGCTGTTCTAGATAAAAACCAGTTGCTCCTTGCTTTGTCTTAAATGACTGTGACTTGCTTATTCTGTGTTTCAGGTGAGGATTCCTGCCTCACTGGTGCTTTTTGCCTCAGACTTTTCTCTCTCTGCATGGCGGGTAATGATGTTCTTGTTTTTTGTAGGTGGTTGGATGAATCTATCATTCAAGACATCACACCCAAGCTGCTTGGGGACTGGCCCAACACTTATACCTACACCAAAGCCTTGTCAGAATACCTGATTCAGCAAGAGAAAGGAAACTTGAACATTGCTATCATCAGGCCTTCCATCGTGGGAGCTAGCTGGCATGAGCCCTTCCCAGTAAGCGTGAATACATGGCAATTCCCTACCAAGAGCCCTTTGATACAGCTGTAGGTGCAGTACTGTCAGGAATCTCTTCTTACTTGTAGCAGTGTCAGCTTGAGAAACAGGTACTCCAGTTCATAGGAAAGCATGTGGAAGAGGTGGGGGACCTGTGCTGGAGGAGAAGGTCCTTCTTCAGCACCTTCAGGAAAGACTCTTGTTTCCACTTGAAAAGAACGCATTTAAGCAATAATAACAGGAGCTGGGACAATAATGGTGCAAAATGCTGGACTTGCAACTGACAGCCTTACATGCAGAGAATCGTGCCTAGACAGACACACAGGGGAGTTTCTGTACTAGCTGGGGAAACAGGAGATCTGTGGGTTGGTTGTAGTCCTGATGCATTCTGGTTCGAGTTTCTCCGTGGTCTAGTGAGACTAGCATGAGGTCCTGATAAGCGCCCTAGACCTCACATGGTCCTTGAAAGCATTTGATAACATCGTGTGCAGTTACCTAATATCTCTGTCTAATGTTGGTAGTCATCAAATTGACTGGAGTCACACTTGTATGGGCCTGTTGCAGATACAAATGTCAGCCACACAGTAATTAAATGCAGCTGTACTTTTGGACTGAAATAATTCACTAAGCTAAATATACTGGTAGGCATAGTGTGCCCTAACATCGCAGCCAAATTGGAAAGGCAACATAAAGACACCTTTGGCTTTCATGCAGCTCGAAGCATGCCAAAGATGGCTGGGATATAGCCAAGATTCTGGGCCAAGCTCCCCATCTTGGAAAGACGGAGCGAAGTCTGTTAGCTGTGATAACCTGTTTTGGGTTAGATTGCTCATCACTGCTCTTAACTCCAGCTCCCACAAGTGGCGGTTTCCATGACCTGAAGTAGGATGGGATTCAAAAGTGGAGTGGTATTTTTTTTTTCCTTCCTTGCCTTAGAAATTAGCTGGAGTAACCAAATAAGTCTCAGTGACATCTGCATGTTGTATGTCAGAGGGTATGTAACATGCTGACTGTTTTCAGCAATTGTGACAGCACCAAGACACTGTAGTGTTTAAAGCCAGAGTTATTCCTGTAGCCAAGTTATTATAGGAAAGAAATGGTTTCTAAAAACAAAATTAGGTTCTGTTGTTGGTGGGTAAGTTGCAGACAGAATGAGGTAGCATACAATGCATCCCCTGTTTAAAATCAATTAGGTATTTCGTACTGGTTAGCTTCCTGGCATCTGTCCTAGATAGGATGGCATCTGTCTCAACTGGTATCTCATTGCTTCTTTATCTACAGCATTACAGCCCTTTCACCATTTCAAAGCCTGTGTAAGCAACATGTCACTGAAAGAAATAGTAATCATTCTTCTTTTTTGCAGGGTTGGATTGACAGCTTCAATGGGACAAGTGGAATATTTGTTGCGGTATGTGTAGTTACTATTTAAGCTCCCCTTAAAGTGGAGTTAGAGTTATTAAAATAGCAACTCTAAAGTTACTCTACAGCTCCACTTAGAAATTGTGTGCAAAAAAGGGATCACAGCAATTTTCTTAATCTGGTAGAAACACGTCACACACTTGCCATACATCTATATGCCTGTAGGACCCAGAAGACTGTCTATTTGTGCTGCGCTCAGAAAAGGACATTGAAAGAGTATTCATGTTGCTGGTTCAGTAAACATGAATTGCAGTTTCTAAAAACCCTAAAAAAAAAAAATAAGTAAGGTTTTGGACAAATTTCGCCAAATTTTCAGAGAAAGGGCACAAGATGTGTCCTTGAAACTAAGGTAGTTCACAGATGGCAAAGCTTGAATCTTGTAACAGAACTTAATTTTCCAGGCCAGATTACCATACCATCAATACAAGGCAGCATTATTTATCCTTTAATTTGTCTTCATATGTATCGTTATCAGAACTAGTAGCATGGATTCGCCAAGCGAAAGTCATGTCTGACTAATCTGATAGCCTTCTATGATGGCGTGACTGGATGGGTGGGTGAGGGGAGGGCAGTGGATGTTGTCTACCTTGACTTCAGCAAGGCTTTCGACACTGTGTCCCACATTATCCTCACAGGCAAGCTTAGGAGTATGGGTTAGATGAATGGACAGTGGGGTGGATTGAACAGTGGCTGACAGATAGAGCTCAGAGGGTTGCGGCTAGTGATGCAGAGTCTAGTTGGAGGTCAGTAACAAGTGGTGTTCCTCAAGAGTCAGTACTGGGTCCAGTCCTGTTCAATATATTCATCAACGACCTGGATGAAGGGATGGAACAAGTTTGCTGATGATACAGAACCGGGAGGGGTGGCTGACACGCCAGAAGGCTGTGCCGCCATACAGCGTGACCTGGACAGGCTGGAGAGTTGGGCGGAGAGGAACCTGATGAAATTCAACAAGGGCAAGTGTAGGGTACTGCATCTGGGGATGAATAACCCCATGCATCAGTACAGGTTGGGGGCTGACCTCCTGGAGGGGAGCTGTGTGGAAAGGAACCTGGGAGTCCTGGTGGACAACAGGATGACCATGAGGCAGCAATGTGCCCTGGTGGCCAAGAAGGCCAGTGGCATCCTGGGGTGTATCAAGAAGAGTGTGGCCAGCAGGTCGAGGGAGGTCATGCTCCCCCTCTACTCTGCCCTGGTGAGGCTGCATCTGGAGTACTGTGTCCAGTTCTGGTCTCCCCGATTCAAGAAGGACAGGGAATTGCTGGAGAGAGTCCAGCAAAGGGCTAGTAAGATGATTAGGGGATTGAAGCATCTTTCTCATGAGGAAAGGCTCAGGGACTTGGGTCTTTTTAGTCTAGAAAAAAGAAGACTCAGGGGGGATCTTATCAACGCTTATAAATACTTAAAGGGAGGGTGCCAGGTAGATGAGAAGAGTCTCTTTTCAGTGGTGCCCAGTGATAGGACAAGAGGTAACGGGCACAAACTTGAACATAGGAAGTTCCATCTAAACATGAGGAGGAACTTCTTTACTTTGAGGGTGACAAAGCACTGGAACAGGCTGCCCAGAGAGGTTGTGGAGTCTCCCACACTGGAGACATTCAAAACCCGCCTAAACGCTGTCCTATGCTACCTGCTGTAGGTGTCCCTGCTGTGGCAGGGGGGCTGGACTAGATGATCTCCAGAGGTCCCTTCCAACCCTGACCATTCTGTGATTCTGTTGCTAAGTCCACTGCTTAGTTTGTGACCGCTCCACGATAACAAAGATTCTGGGTCTCACTTGCAAATGCTTTATATAGGATTTCTCCATGTGCAGAGTACACCTATGTAATGTGTGTAACTACCAATTCAGACTCTGCCAGTCACATGGATAATTCACCATATTCTTGCTTACCTCTGGTGTAAATAACTAATGTGCAAACTGACGAGGAACAAAGCCATAAGATAAATAATTAATAACTTGATAAAATATTCCCTGTAATATGAAAACAATCATTATAATTTAACAGATGAAAACAGTGAAGTTGCATACCTTTTCTCCTGGCTTTTTTTTTTTTTTCTGAACTAAAATTGCTGCCTTAATTCTATTTGTCAATGCATAATGCTGTAGAGCTATGGGCAGATATTTTTGTATATGTACGATTTGTCCAACCTGATTACTTTGTAAAAACTATATTGTAATCAGCCTGATGCAGTGTATAAAAGGATTAATAGTCTAAAATCATAGGAGAGCAGAATAAAATCCAAATATCATCTTGTTAAAAAAGCTTATTTGTGCCTGAAGTAGAGCATAAATAGAAACTTACAATTACTTTGTGAATCCACAGGACTAGTGAAATTAGTGGGTATATCCCAGCTAATGCTTTCATCTGAAACCCCAGTTACACATCACAGAGACGTTCAAAAGCCCCCAAATGCATCATCTGTGTTCACAAAGTGTTATTAGGTCCTATTCATCTCACAGTTTCTTTAAAATAATTGTCTATCAGCCTTTTACTCATTGCTGACTGCTCATAAAGCTTGTACTGACTCTCCCTCTGTTCTACTTCCAGTATCTTATGCTTTTTTCTGTGTTCTTTCATGATGTTTTGTCATCATCATGATAAAGAAAGGGTTTGCGGGTCTCTAATTTTGCAGATCCACTCCTTACATTTTCATGTGACAGGTTCAAACTTTTGTAATCATATCTGTGAGTTTTGATTTTTTTTTTATGTTTACTTTTGAGCACTAAAAGTGTCTGTCACACAAATTTATCCAGAATAAGAAAGATATTATACAAAAGATTTCCATTGCATCATGCTCTATTCCCCGCAAGTGAATTACCTAAGTAACAAATTACAGTGGCGAGCTGTCATACATGTATATATGCCAGTGCATTATGAAACAGGCCAAATTCATGTGCTTTCAGCCATATAAAAACATGCCAATCAAATCTTTCATCATTTAGAAAGCATTTTTCCCCTCCTTTTTTCTTTTCTTTTAATCTGTCAACAAGTAAAAAACACCTAATGGTTAAGTATTTGGAAATTTTGCCCATGTATCAGTCTTTTCTAATAGTGTCTGCTTTAGGAACTTACACTAGAGCTTATATTTTATGTGTTTATCTTCTGCCACTCATACCAGCAACTAATATTTTCTATTCTTAAAAGCAAAAAAAATTCTAGCCTTACTGAATGCAACAGCAAACCTAATGGTAGTTTCACTTAAACCAAGTTTCGCACACAGATGCCAGCTTGTATCTTTGTCTCCAGACAAAGATTTGTCTCTATGGAAAGTAAAGATTTTGAGATTCAAGGATCACTGTAGTAAATAACTTCCCTTCCCTTTTATATAAAAGCTTTGACTTGTACTGAAATAGTTTTGAAACAGAGATATTATTTTTTGGTTCAGGATTGAAGCTCTGAGGTTCTTCAGTATAGGAAATAAAGAGACAATGAAATTTGTGTAATCTGCACTGAGCTCTTCAGTGATGAAATATGGTGATTTAAAATGTAACTATATCGAGACTTAATCAAGAAGAAGAGAAAGATCAAAGATGGTAGGTCCAGGATGTGGAGACCAGGTTGTTGTCCATGTCCAACGGCTCTTTGGCCCCACAGGCAGTGGTGTTGGGGAAGCAAAGGGGGATGGCCAGTGCTGACAGACAGTGTTTGTCTTGTACCATCTCCAGTTGCTACTGAACTTAGTTGGACTGGTACTAGTTACTTGGAAGTGAAAGGTGTTTATTATTAGGGAGCCCAAAAGACTTTTGGTCTTCTGAGGGGCAAAAAAAAAAATAAATACATGGTTTGAATTAATCTGCTTAGATATGGTGAATTGGTAATTCCTGTTTGGTAGTTTGAAAATTAACCATTGAACATCCAAGTTACGCATTAGTTTGAGTACCTGGAAGTTGTGTGATGACAATTAGCTGTCTCGGCCAACTGTATTTCAAAGTGTATTTATTAGTCAAGTAGCTTTATTTGCCTTAACTAAGCATGGAAAAAGCCAAAGGGAAGTGGTTTGATGTTCGTGGTTTTTTTCACAGTTGCCCCCATACTTAAATATTCACTTTCAGCTTCTAACCCATGCTCATCCTATGTGGAGAACACCCCCCAGGTTCAGATTTGGATCAGGTGATCTTTGGGATCATCTGGGCAAAATCTGAACTCCAAACCTTGCAAAGATTTATGATTTTCTTTTCCTGTCAGTCGCCACTCTAATAGATAGATATATTTCTTTTAAATATTCATGAAGTATGGGAGTTCAAGTTGTTCTTGATAGTCTCATGTTTCTTTCGCCTACAATTGCTCCAGGTGCTGTGGGGACAAGCTTTGTTTGTTGATTGAAAAACAAAATGAAATTAATTACATTTCTGCTGGACTGTAGTTGAGGCGTTCTGTCTCACTGTTCTGTATTACATGTAAAGACCTTCCTCCCTGCAAGGCAGTGAAGCTGAAGTGCAGAACCATGGTTTAATTCGTGTTCTGGATAGTGACTAGCCCCAAAGCGCTTCTGCTGGGAGCCTGTCCAGGAATGTCAGACTGACAAATGGTTTCAGAGGCTTCAGCTAAAGTAGCTTCTGTTTCGCTAAAGAGAAGAAAGTCAGCAACTACAAATAGAAATCAAGCCATACCTGATAAAGAAGTACCAAACCATTTCCAATGTAAAAAGTAACTTAAAGCACTTAAACCTGAAGTGTTTATTAAATACAGAATACATAAAATATCTAATTCATCCGTGTATATGACTGCCACATGCTGCTCTGAATACAGGCAGCGTGTCCATCAAACTTCCTTTTTCCTTTGTCCCACAGGCGGGCAAAGGGATTCTGCGAACCGTCATCGCCAACAATGAAGCGGTGGCAGATATGATTCCAGTAGATGTCGCCATCAACCTCACCCTTGCAGCTGGGTGGTATACTGCTGTGCACAGGTGGGAAGGCACTCCTCTTTCTGATGGACTTGGGCTTTTACTGCCTGCACCAAGATTTTAAAGGGAACTAGAAGCTAATTAAAAACCTGTGCAAGAACCTTGTTGATTCATTTTCTGGTTCATGTTTTCTTCTCCTGGTTGGCAAGGACTAAGATTTTAGCAGAAGCAATAAAGGCAGGCTTCAGAGTTAGGAAATCTCTAAAGCTGCAGGTAGGGCCTGTTTCTCAGTACAGCATAAGCTTAGCTGAATCAGTCTCTCTCTTTCTCAGAAGTCACTTTTCTAAAGTCTGAGAGCTTTACTGCAGCTTCATAGCAACTGTTTTTTGGGCCTCCTTGCTCAGGCAGCTACACTGAGTTGCTTTTCAAGTGGCTTTAGAGTTTTCTTGGTGAAAACGCTCTTTGTGTTTTCCTTGGAAAACACAACACAGTATAAATATATTATGGGCTCATATGATAGGGAAGATGATCTCAAAAAAGCCCATTCTTCATGTTGTTGAGAAGGGTATGTATAAGTGACATTAAGGTTTCAAGATCTTCTGTGAACCTCTGGCTCTGACCTTTAATCATTAGTTAGAAAGTGCTACAGAGGAAACGACGTGAATTATTCTGGAGGTTTATGCAACTCTGAGAAATGAATACCAGGCAAATAAAAGGCAGCAATATTTTACTTTGAAAGACAGAGTAAGCCCTCTGAGCTGAGGGTAGAGAACAGCTGCATACAGTAACCTAAATGCAGGGATCCTAAAAGGATCTTAAAAGGCAGCTCACCAGCTCTTTAGATTTATTTTTCTCATCATTTTGTCCACCTGCATCAGCAACAGACAAAGCGGCATGGTCTGGGAAAAGTAAATATAGCTTCCCCTTACACAGACATACAGATGAAGAGAGCTATGGCCTGTCTATAAAGCTGGAAGAGGAGATGAACAAGTGCTGATGAGCAGTATGTCAGCACGCAGGTAGATACCTTCCTGCCTCTGGCCATGGTAGGAGAAGTGCCATTTTTTCTGACTTTTCATTGGCAAAAGATACGTGCTTTTAATCTGGTTCCCACACAAATAATTATTAGCCTAAAGGAGCAATTGCAGAACTTGATCTAAAGCTTTGTATAGGTGGGCACAACACCAAGGTTTGCAATCTGTAAGCCAAAAAGTAGGAACAGGAGCCTG
Organism: Pluvialis apricaria; assembly: GCA_017639485.1. NCBI lineage: Eukaryota > Metazoa > Chordata > Aves > Charadriiformes > Charadriidae > Pluvialis > Pluvialis apricaria. Next base: position 139,860,592 of record CM030007.1, on the reverse strand, counting down.
AGCCTTCTATAAATTTAATTTCTCTGAGACAGTTTCGGGTTTAGGTGCTGTCTTGAAGAATAGCATGTATGGTCTAATTTTTTTCTATTTTTTTTTTTCCAAATCATTTCATTAGAAAGTCAGTATCCTTCAGGGCGGATGACATTATGGAGGGAAATTAGATTCTAAAACTTAGCAGAGAATTGCAGTCTTCATTACATAGTGTAGAAGCTCTACACCCTACCATGGTCACCAACTCAGCTGGAGGGTGGAGAATGGAAAAAAATCAACAGGGAGAGACTCTTCAATGGTAGCTGGGAAAATGGAGAAATTCCCTTCATTGAAGTTTAATGGGCCTGGCGCACTGGAGTAAGTGGAAGTCTGTGCTCTGACTTCAGTGCATTTTCCAACAGGCTGTGTACATGGCTCAGCACTAAGTGAGTTTTCTATATGGGCACATACTACAGATTTAGTCCTTAGTGAGTTGCCATATTGATTTCTGTAATGCCAAGTTTCCCCACATTAAGCACGACTGTCCATTTTTATGTTTAACACTCTATCAGGCTTCTACTTGGTAATTAAGAGTTACAGGAGATCATGGATTTGGAGCTTGATACATGGCTATTAGTCCTAACTATCCCTAGAAGTCTGCTAGAGATTATTAATAATGATAATAATGTACAGTCAAGTGCCATGATTTCAAAGTGTTATTAAAAAAAGCACCATTAAAACTGTGCAGTATCCAAATGCAGTTTTCAAATATTACTGTGCGAGATTTACTAGCCCAGGTTTAGGGGTTCTATCTCCTGGTCTCTTCAGTCATAGGAGTTTTGAAAAGAAAAGTTCGTAAGCAGCCTCCTCCAGTGGAGAAAGGCTCTGAGCACCACAGCACCCTAGGAGCACTGAGATGCTGTATCCTCCAGCCAAGCTGCTATCTCCTGTCTGAGGCCAGGTCTCACCTCTTTTAGCGTTTTGGCAGATGGCTTCACTTGCTAATGCAGAGTAAGAAAAATGCTGTCTTGATGGCATCATTTGCACTCTTGGCAAGCAGGCTTAGATAAAAAAAAGCTGTTTTGACTAATCCTTGCCTTGTATCAAAGGAAGAAATAAAATCAGTATGATCTGTGTTTAGTTCCACAAGCAAATAACAACCAAGCTTTATTTGATACTAAAATGAGAATTTTGTTGAAATGGATTGACAAATGGAGTTTAAAAGCAACACAAATCATACTGATTAAGTAAATTATTGCAAAATATACAATGTGTCCCTGAGGTTGGCTTGGGCCAATTATTTACAGTACACTAAGAGAAACTATTAAAAAAAAAAATCAAAAATTTGTCAGTATGCATGTTTTCCTTATTGTTTTTATAATTTTTGATACATGATATATGGGTGGTTTTTCTTTAACCCTATCTTTATTTATTAACTTCATATGCTTTCCAGAATCTGACTGAATCTTATTGAAAATTTCATGTTTTTATAACGTATTTTCATATTTATGAAAAATGAGCTCTTCTGCATTTGTTTATGAGCTGATGTTACTGTTTCTTGGGCTGTTAGCTTTCATGTTCCATTAATAAAGCTTTGCGTGCTTTTCTTCACACCTTAAAATAATACTTCTTTCTCTCTTCTAGACCAAAAAACCTGTTGGTGTACAACTGCACAACAGGTGGAATCAACCCTTTCTTCTGGGGAGAAATGGGTAAGGTCTAATTTAAACTTAGAACATGTCAAACATCAATAACATTCCTCAGCCAGGCTTTGAAAAGGTGGTTTGCCGTATTTAGGTGGCATTCAGCATCTGCCATTCAAACTACGTGTGGGACGCACAACTGCAGTTGGTGAGGGTCCTGTGAGCAAAAGCTCCTGGTACTGGGCATTCAGCTCAGGAAAGCATTTATTCAGTTTTCATTATGGGCATAATCACAACGCAGCAAAGTATGTGTTTTGCTACACTGAGGTATTAAAGTGGTGGAAAAAGGAACAGAGAACCAGTCCTTTATTAAATTCTATGAGAAGATGCTCTGTGTAACTGTACGCAGGGCATCTTTCTTTTCTGAATGAGAAGCTTTTCTGGGTTTGGGGTTTTGTTTTTTTTTGTGCTTTGAAAGCACTTGGAGAACCTTGATAGTGAATGAAAATTAGTATATTATGGAAGTAGAGTAGCCTTTCTTCCTCTTTCTCTGAAGAAAATTGTAAACAGAAATAATTGGTGTAGACTTGAGAAGGCAAACCTTGAAATGTCAGGTATATTTCAAGAACAGTTTGCCTTTTGGTCATGAATTTTGTGAGTGGAAGAATTCAAATTATTTTCATGGCTGACTTCTTCAAGTGGATATGTTTCTGAGGCAGAGGCGAAAGAAAGGGAGACAAATCCTGACACCCTTACAGTGGAAAACTCATGCTGAAGCCAAGCAGCAGAAATAATACATACAGTCAGTACATTCATAGACGGAAGTACAGGGCCTGATTCACTTTCTGTTACACATTAATTCATGTCTTTGTGCTTTAAATACAGGATGCTGGCAAATCACTGCTGTGGTGTTTCACCTCTCAGCCTTTGCTTTGCACTTGTCTTTGCATTATTTAATTGGCAAACTGTAAGTTAGTGAAGAATCAGACCATAATTGCATTTTCAGAACAAGGCTTGTCTAAAAATCCGACTAATGTCTTACCATGACATTTGATCAAGTGAGCAAGTCGAGGGATGTGATTCTTCTGGTCTACTCTGTTCTGGTGATACCCCATCTGCAGCACTGTGTTCAGCTCTGGGGCCCCTAACATAAGAAGGACATGGACCTGTCAGAGTGAGTCCAGAGGAGGCCACGAAGATGATCAGAGGGCTGGAGCACCTCCTGTGAAGACAGGCTGAGGGAGTTGGGGTTGTTCAGCCTGGAGAAGAGAAGGCTCCAGGGAGACCTGATAGCAGCTTTCCAGTACCTAAAGGGGGCCTACAGGAAACATGGGGAGGGACTCTTTATCAGGGAGTGTAGCGATAGGATGAGGGGTAATGGTTTTAAACTGAAAGAGGGTAGATTTAGATGAGACATTAGGAAGAAATTCTTTAATCTGAGGGTGGCAAGGCAGTGGAACAGGTTGCCCGGACAAGTTGTGGTTGCCCTGGAAGTGTTCAGGTTGGTGCTTTGAGCAACCTGGTCTAGTGGAAGGTGTCCCTGCCCATGGCAGGGGCGTTGGAACTAGATTATCTTTAAGTTTCCTTCCAACTCTAACCATTCTATGATCTAGCAGGGAAGAGGTTTCAGCAGTTGGCTGAGCAGTAAGAAAATCACACCAAGTTCCTGACATTTTTTTAATGAGAGATCTAATGATGTGGTTTGTCACAGTCTGAGAGAAGAGGTAAGGCTTCATAGATAATTGTTGGAAAATATAGCCAATCTTCCTAACGTGCAAAGTCAGAACTCCTGTGGCATTTTCACAGGAGTAAATGTAAAGCTCTTCACAGGCTGCTACTTTAGGCAACAGCCACCATAACACTACTACCTGAGGTTTGCCTTTCTTAACCCACTCTCAGTGTAATTTTACTGATGAAAACAGCAATGCATTGTAACTAATCTTATTCTGTTACTTTGCTCATAACTGTGGATTTAGCAATGAAATCATCTGAGTGCAACAGAAGCTTGCATAAGCAGTTCAGCTGCGTGATGGGACTGAAGGCAAAATTTTCCTCCTTGGGTGACACTGTGGAGCTCTTTCTACCACATGTATCCACAGTTTTCATGACAGCAGCAGGCTGCAGAAGGGTATTTGGTATAGGTTTATGAATTAGGATGGAGTATCGAAGAGCAAAGTTTTGCCCTTTAAAGTTGTTGCATGGTTTAAGAAATGAGTTTAGGGAAGTTTATTGCATTAGGATGTTACGACTGCAGCCATCCAGTTTGAAGTCTCAATACAGTCTTCTACCAGTTTGTTTTTGGTAAATACACACAATTCTAAAATCTTCTTTATATATAAGACAGATTTTTTTCAACCCATTCATATTACTTTCTCTGTCTACTCACTATTATTTGGCTTCTAGGCAGCCAGTCTCATGGCATGCACTTCCAACAGGCCTTTCAGAGCCATGATGTCTCTTAAATAAGAGCTACCACTGAGTAGTCCAGCCCCTGCACAGAAGGACTGAACTTCACCCACCAGTTCCTTCCTTTGCAATGGGGCAGTATCTGCTATTCAAGTTGTTACCTTCTCTTTTTGAAAGCCCGTTTCCAACTGTGTTTAGGTCTGCTAACCTTTACATTTCACATTGAAATTCTCGAGGCCAGGTCTCTACCTCCAGTGTTTTTTCAGCTTTTTCAGAATTTTTCTTTTTCCCCAACATGAAAGAAGCTGTTTGATGCAAACATACAGGAGACACAGGATCAGCAAAGGGAAAGAGAGTTTGTTCAAGGAGTCTGGGGAGGCTGGACTGTCACAGGGTCTGTAAGCAGTTATCAAGGTGGAGCATTGTGAGAGCGAGACTGGAAGCTGATGAGTAGCACGGGTGGGGAATGGGACTCATCTGGCATGGGACTGAGCGTTTTAGTGCAAATCAAACATGGGCTTTGCAGAGGGCAGGACCTGGGCTATCTGGTTAGGGAGACTTACACCAGAACTAGCTGTAGGAACACAATAGAGAAGGGATTTTTTGGGAGGAAAGGAGGAAAGGAGAGAAAGATCAAACACAGAAATTGAGACTGGAGTGGGCTGAGGATGATTCCCTGGATAGGGAACAGAAGGGACTGAGATGGGGTATTTTGAGTATAAAGGTGATGAGCTTGGAGGGAGGGAGGAGGAAGAGGTCTAGAAGAGAATTATTTGAAAAATATACGTCTACTTAAAAGCTTAAACATCCATTGCAAACCAGTTTATTCTACAGATCTCCAAATACAGACAAACCTCTAGTGTGAAAAGGAACTTTAACTGATTTATTTCTTTTCCAAATAATGCTATGTCTTGGGATTTTTTCTTACTTTCTCGTTATTCTGCCTCCTATTACAAAAATGTGGTCAGACAGCTGAATATTAATCTGAAGCAGCATATCTGAAGCAGCATATTCTGCTTTGCTGCAATCCAAGCCTTGCAAGTCTGACTTTGTGAAGTACATTTTGCAATGTCTGCTCAAAACTAAACCTTAAAGCAGGTTTTAAAATGGTGTTCAGTGTGGGAAAACTTAATTTCAGCTTATCCTTGACAGTCTATATAGGCAAGACTGGTGTCTGATTCTCCCTCTGCCTTTGAGTTGTAGAATTTGCTGCTGTGTTTTTGTGCTGTGGTCAGAGGGGAAGGATCATCCACCTGCTGAGTCGTTTCAGTAGCTCCTAGAGGTGATGTGTTTCTGGTTTGAGGTTCTCTGCCTGCCTGACCCATCTGTCTGATTCTTTCTCTGTCTCTCCAAAACAAACTCTTATAGCATAAGAGAGTTGCTATGCTTACGAAGTTCAACACTTTCCAGAAATTAGGAGATAGTGCAATTGTGCTGAGTCAGTGCAAGCCAGGGTAAGGAAGGTTCATAAAGAAAACACCCATAGCATTAACTGTTCCAAGTTACGCAAAACTTGTGTTTTCCTGACTTCCTTATGGTAAGTCTTTCAGGTTCGTCTCACTGTCTTTGTATGTGCATTTTAAAACAAACATGCTTTCATTCCTGACTTTCAGAATTTTTCTTGAGTTTTCGGTAGATATCTCATCTGCTCTTGACATACGTGCTTCTCGCGAGTAATATCACAGTATAATACTGCAGCTGCTTTACTACACCTGCATTTTCCTTTGCAAGCCTTAAGTAACCAAGATGATAAGGGTGTTGATGATTTGCATGAATTTGGTGTATGGCTGATGATCTGAAATGACAAGGGTTGCATTTTCCACTTACTGTTTAGTTCTTTCTTCCTATCCTGACCAAAGATGCCAAAAAATGCAAAGAGAAAAGAAAGGCAGTAATGTCTCTAACATGTTTCCAAAGGGAAACCTTCTTAACCAGTTTACAGCTGAAAACTAGATTTGCAGTATATTAACATCAGGATTTGAAAAAAACAGCCATAAACATGTGCTGCAGACAATATCAAAACTGTCACAATTCCAAAATATCAATGGTTCCCAGTTAAACTGACATGTTTCCATTAGGAAATGAAGTGACCGATTGAAACCAAATCAACTTAAATATTGATAAACAGATGAGAATTTGTAAGTAAACTTGGATTTAAAGTGTCTCTTGGAGAAACTTCCTTACAGGGAAAAGCAGCAGAGTTCATGGGATTGCTCTGCTGATCCATGAGCTAGATATAAAGCCCTCTCCAACCTGGGAGCAGATCTCTCTATATTTAAGACAGCTAGGGCTTTGTCACAGTATAATCATAGTAAATGGCCGTGCTGCTAACACAGAGGAAAAGAAGTCCTCACGCACTGCTTAGACAGACACAAACTGTGCCAAGACCAGGGCCAGGACAGTGGCTTCCTTCCCAGTAGCGCATCACAAACATTTGATTGCCACTGCCCTGTCAGGAGTAAACACCTTTACAAATCTTCAGTAAAACTACTCCAGTAAGCCCTCCCTGCCAGGCACAACTACATGGGAAGTTTAAATAGGAGTTCTTTGCGAATACTTGCCATTTTGAGCAAACGTGATGCAAAGGATAGGATTTCCATACTGCAGCCCATAAGATGACCAAAATATAACCACATCATTGCAGTTTGGCTACGTGGAACAGAAGGGATGGCAGTCAGGTCTAGCTATTCAGATGCAAGATGAGTTTCAGGAGAACTGCTCTTCAGTCATTAAACTTGCAGCATAAGGAACACAAAAATTAACAATGAACTTGCACTAAAACTAAATTGTACTATTTTAAAAGTCTTTGTTGTCCCAACTTAGCAGCTAAGTGGCTCACAAGTCTCCTCTAGTTGTTGTTATTTAGAACAAGTTCAGCAAAAATCACTACTAGAAGTGCAGTAATGAGCTGACCACAGATACATGATACATATTATGATTGGAATCTGCTTATCTAAGGATGATCTGGATGTTTCTCGTGACTCGCAAATTCTTATCTGTTTTTCTATTTGTAACATAAGCTTAGAGAGTAAACTATAATATAAATATAAACTATAAATATCGCAGCCCAGATAAACTATAATATCGCAGCCCAGAAGGCCAAATCGCAGCCCAGAAGGCCAACCATATCCTGGGCTGCATCAAAAGAAGTGTGGCCAGCAGGTCAAGGGAGGTGATTCTGCCCCTCTACTCTGCTCTCGTGAGACCCCACCTGGAGTACTGCATCCAGCTGTGGAGTCCCCAACATAAGAAGGACATGGACCTGCTGGAGCACGTCCAGAGGAGAGCCACGAGGATGATCAGAGGGCTGGAGCACCTCTCCTATGAGGAGAGGCTGAGAGAGTTGGGGCTGTTCAGCCTGGAGAAGAGAAGGCTCCGGGGAGATCTTATTGCGGCCTTCCAGTACCTAAAGGGGGCCTACAGGAGAGCTGGGGAAGGACTTTTTACTAGGGTATGTAGTGATAGGACGAGGGGGAACGGCTTTAAGCTGGAAGAGGGCAGGTTTAGATTAAACATTAGGAAGAAATTTTTCACTTTAAGGGTGGTGAGGCACTGGAACAGGTTGCCCAGAGAGGTTGTTGAAGCCCCGTCCTTGGAGGTGTTCAAGGCCAGGCTGGACATGGCCTTGGGCAACCTGGTCTAGTGAGAGGTATCCCTGCCTATGGTAGGGGGGTTGGAACTCGATGATCTTCAAGGTCCCTTCCAACCTAAACCATTCTATGATTCTATGAGCACAGATTGGTGTTGTAACTCTCCATTTTTTAAAAAGTAAAAAAAGCCCACATATTCCTTGTTGTGCTCACTGGTGCTCAGGAATAGGAGCACCATCTGTTTATCAGTCCCTGGGATGATAGTCTTCTATTCAACTACTGCAGTTCTATTAAGCCTCTGCAACACGCAAATGCCCCAGACATGCACATCTAGATGCCACTTCTGTGGCACTGTGTTATTGGAGGAGCTTAGAATCAGGCCCAACATGTTTTGTGCCTTAACGTGCAAAGGGAATGAAAGACTACCACCCTATCATTAGTTTTCAAGTTAAGAATGCAAGACAATTTGATGCTTTACTGCATCCAGAGCTCTTCTGAAAACAGGCTGAGACATTTGGTGTTGTAGGTCAGATGTGGTTTGAAATGATATAAAGAAGTCTTTCTAGAAGCAGCCCCCTATGTGTGTAAGCAACCTGTCCCTGACTCAGTCTAATACTGACATCAGCCCTTTTGAAAATTTGATTAGAAATTAGAAATGTCATTTTTGTTTTTATGCTAGCAGATCAAAGTTTGCTTTCAGTGATCTGCAGATATTTTAACGCTTAGCAATTCCTTCTACATTTACTGCAGGTGACAACAGAACTGCAGTTCCTTGGTTTGAAGCGTTTCAGGCTACAGCTGCCTGGTTTTCCTCCATTACATTTTGGTGTTTTGCTAAGGAAGTTTGTCTGCTGCTATTAAGTCTAGAGTCAGATTGTGTTTCAAATAAGCAATAGATGGAGTCATCAATTTTAATGCCAGGAGGGACCATGAGATGATTTTAAGCCCTCATGCCATAGTTTGCAGAATGTGTTAAGCACTGTAACTTGGGCTTTATTGCAGCATGTTGGTATGGTTGTGCCCAACTGAAATTAAGTGCCTGGTTTTAAGTAAAATGCCTGTTCCTTTACAGAGCAGTACGTCATGTCCACGTTCAAAAGGAACCCGCTGGAGCAGGCCTTCCGAACACCCAATGCTCACTTGACATCCAACTACTTGATAAACCAGTACTGGATAACTGTCAGTCATAAGGCGCCAGCCATACTTTATGACCTGTACATGAGGCTTACAGGGAGAAAACCCAGGTAAGAAACCACATGCCTTCAGCCTTCTGCACACCTGCCACTGTTATGGAGAGCAGATCTCTAACAAGTTCTGAGAACTGGCCTGGATTCCCTGGTCGTCTTCCCATTTCCTTGTCTTGAGATTGCTAAAAAGAAAAGGAACCACAGGGCTGTAGTGAAGCATAGCCTAGGGTTTTCACCATTTCCAGTACCTGGGGGACAGCATATGTTTTAAATTCAGCTTTACAAGCTTCAGAGGTTCCCAAGGCAGCAGGAGAGGAATGCTACTTCTGTTGTCCTCTGTATAGCAAGATTTCCACCGTTGCAACATTTCTGATGTGATTGCTTCTGTCTCTCATGAGTAAAGACTCAAGCTTTCTTAAGGACTTGAGACCAGCAAGGTTTAGAACATTCTAATTTTTTTTTCCCATAAACCAGATGCATAATTAGCAGTTGCCAGCAGTGGCCCTGAAATCTAGGAAGCAGTTGTTTCTGGGTATGAATAAATTCTGAATTGTAGTTAGGAGGACAGTTGACCATTACAATTGGTATTTGAGCCTTGGCAGTGTCATGGCTAGGAGGAACACAGGCACACATGTCCCACATGGAAGGAATCCTGGTATAAATAACATAACTCCGCCAACATCCTCCTTTACTCCCTGCCATCACAGAGGAGAATTTATTGTGCAATGCAAGAGCAGTATGCCAGCACTGTGTTCCATGTCAGCTGCTCTGTGCTTCTCTGCTTGTTAGAAAGCTGGCTTCAGCTGTTTGCAGGGACATCCCTGGCTGATGTATTGCTCCGATTTCTCTCAGACATTTTGCTATGGAGGCAAATTGGTTCATAAAGAGACTTCCAGTTATCCAGGAGGCAAGAATTACCCTAGAAATAGAGGTTAACTGAATATGAACAAGAATAGCCTGAAATCTCCAAACTGTGTTAAAACAGGCAGCAGTAAGATCTTGGTGTTACCATTTCAATTGACATTTCTTTTCATAAAGTTGATTGGCATAGGTAGCCAATCCACATTGGCCACAATACTGTACTTAAATTCCAAATAGAGCTCAGCATGAACTCATGCTGAGAAAGATCTTTTCATCTGAACTTACAGATTTGTGACCTGAGCAAATACAGCAAAGCAATGAACTTGTGTGTTCACTGAGTCTTTTTTTTGTTTCTTTTAAAATATAATTTCCCTTTTCTTTTTACGTGCTACTTAAGGTAATCCAGGTACTGCCGCAATGTGGTAGAAAGCATAATAGCAGGTCATTCGTTTGGTTTTTTTCACAGCTACCTAAATATCAGGTCTTTATCCTCTAAGGGCAGTAAACCACATTCAAATGAAAAAAGTTGAATGTGTCACTGAACCTGCTTTAATGTTTCCCTTTAATTTTCCCCTCTGCTTCAAACCAGAGCACCAAGGCTTAACTGTCTTCCCACTTGTCACTCCCATCTACTGAAGTCCAAGCCATCTTCATGGCAGTTTCTTGAATTCTCTTCATGACCCTATCCCAGATTTGCAAGCAGAAAGGAGAAACTTCTTTGCCAGGACCAAGGCTGAGGCTTCAGTTCTCTACTGTATCCGTACTCAACTCATCATAAGGTGATGGGTTATTATATACAATAGGTAATCTGGCAACTGCTTATGGTTTCGCAAGTCTGCTGTTTATTCAGGACCAGCCTGTGAACTTCACTAATTTGAATTGCAGGATACTTAGAGGGAACTCAGTTGGAGTTCCTCGTGTAGTTATCACATGCAGTACCCCATCTACCAAAGGGTAGGTACAGGAGTCATCTCCTTCAGCTTTAGACTTGTATATACTGCCTCTCCTGAAAAGCTTACTTTTAAGTGTTAGCTCATTTCACATAAATTGCCAGATGTCTGGCAAAACTGCCCTAAATGTCTTAATGTTATTACTGCACATCTATCCATGACTTAGAAAATAATGTGATTTATATCATTAGTAGTCTCTTGGAGCAATCTGTCGCACCTGAGAGTCTGTTCATGCAAGGCTCAGTATAGGAGCAAGTAAAGAAATCATTGCTGTAAATAGTTTTCTAGAAGACAAGACACATTTCTGAAGTGTAACTAACAAGGCTATCAAGTGACAGCTAATATTTGATTTTTTCCTCTTGGTCCCTCTACAGTGGAGAATGAGATTTTCCATAAGAAATCTTTGCCATGGCCTCTCAGAGGCTGCAGAAAAGCATGTTTCTACTTGGTTGATGTTTTTCAGTGGACCATTCCTTCATCCACATTAGTAAATAATTTAAATGTGTTCACAGCATTTTAGCTCAATCAGTTAGCATGAAACACAGTTTTCATACATACCTCTTTAGATGCTTAATTTCTCTTTTTTACCCTTGCTTCTAGCCACTTGGATATGTTGCTTTGGGTTAGATCTACAGTTAGAACTTATTCTGCCCACATTGACAGGAGGCCAGGTGGACAGCCTATTTTCAAAACATAAGTAAGGACACATAGTTGATTCTCTTACCATTTTTTTCCAATGCATTCCATTAACCCTAAGCACTTTAAAGATATTGATGGCTTTTGGGGAGCCAGTTTGAGGGGCAACTGCGGATCTTTGCGATCTAGCCATATATTTCCTTTCCCAAATTCCTAAAAGGTATTAAAATATTCACAAAGCTTTGCCCCATAGTGCCTACACAGGCACAATCAGGAAGATTAATCTGAAATAATTTCAAAGTAGTTTAGATAAACTGCATTCAATCAATGTGCACATAATTATTCAGAATGAAGGTTGGTTTAATCTGATGGTTTGCTTTGCTTCTAAAATGAAAGCCACTTTAATTCTGAGCAGGAGTGCCTATGTAAGGTTTTAGCACTCTTTCAATTCACTTTGGGTAAGCTGCGCAGTTCTCCTTTGAATTGATGTACTCATTGTGTCTTTTTCTGCTGTGCTTAGTGCTTATCGTCATGGCAGTCACATCTGCACAGGGAGAGGCCAGCCTGGCACCATTATTTCCCAGACTGCCGCTTTTTATTTGTCACGGCAACTGTGTTACCCTCTGGGCAGCTCAAAATTTCTCATGAAAACAGCTCTGTTTTCCACAAAAATCAGCCTTTTAATGCTTTCTCATGCCCTTATCCAGTCTGAGGGAACATGGTGTTCTTTCAAAATTGTCCAAGCACTCTACATCACACTTTAAAACAACTGCCTCCCAGAGGCCTTTTGTACTCATGACCATTGGGACAACTGTAAAATAATCCTGTGAGGTAGGACAGCATTACTGTCATTCCCTTTTATATAAAAAAATGAATAATAAAAAAAGGCCAAGGCACACGAGAGACCTGAACCTACATTTCCGAAGTCCCTGTTTAGCAGCAATGCCCCTGAAGCAGCTTTCATCTTTACCAGGACACGGACGCACCAGGAAGACATTCAGAAAATTATACATACACGCACACAAAAAAAAGCTTAGGTACTGGATGATTTTCAAGGTTATCCACCAGAAGTGCATGCTATTGGACCCTTCCTGTATAAGGCAGGACACAAAATAACACTCCAAAATGCCACTATATTATACAGGGAGAGGAAGGGCCTTTAAGAAAAACAAAATATATATATATTTTTATTTTTTTAGAGAGAGACATCAAAGAAGCCTGAAGGCACAAAAACCATGCCGTTATCTGAAAACTGAAGTTGAGCAATTGACTTCAGAGCTTGTCCATGCTGCAGATGCAGTCACCTCTGTACTGGAGCTAACTCCAAAAATCAGAGTCTTGCTTTGGGAGCCAACTCAGGCTTGAGAACAGAAGAGAATTTGTGTGGTAGAAAGAGAATTATCCAGCTTGGGAGGCAAGCAATATACCTTTGTGGTTTTGGAATCTACTGTGTTCATACTAGTTCAGATGGGCTCTTCACCTCACATGTGGTACATGATGTAGATATGGCCTCCAACCCTAGTTTAGTTCTGGCCAGTAAGTTAGACATCATTCCTGCCCTGGGAAATGCATATTTGCACCCATGTTCCAGCCAACAATAAAAGCTGAGTAGCTGTACGCTCCAGACACAGTTGGAGCAGTCAGACTTGCTGAGCAAGTTCTCAGCCTGGTGAGCACCAGTGCAGTGCTCATCAAGAATTGTAATGCCTCTTCATCTGAATTGGTGAAAACACCTACAGAGCAAACTTGACAGCTTTTGCATGTCAAACTTCCTATCCACCTCTGGCACTCCTCCTGTGTTTCAGAATGATGAAGATTATCAATCGACTGCACAAGTCTATGATGCTCCTGCAGTATTTCTCCACCCAGTCCTGGGACTGGTCTTCAGATAATATGAATATGTTAATGAGTCACCTTAACACAGAGGACAAAAAGGTAAGTATGTCCTTAATATGGGTTGCTTATCTCCAATTATCTTTATCTGCAGCACTTATTTTTGGTGTATTGTTGAGCTTTTGAATGACATCTGCCTAGATGACTGGAATTGACTTTAACCTGAAATAATTTATTCTCTCCTTGTTTTATTAAATAACTTATCAGGAACCTTCCATTTATAATAGGAGAATGTTTTCTCCTGAGGTGTATTGCTCTTTCTTCTGAGACAGGTCAGTCACTGAAGTCTTTCCAGTTAACGTGACAGCTGTGGTGGGTGATCTAGATGGAAATTATTTGAAATTTTGATTTTGACATTTTGATCCACATGGGTTTTAATGGGCACTGCATGGGGAAATTTAGTAAACACATAGTGTCTTATGCTGAACAATATGAAAAAAAGTCCTATTTTATTTAAGTCCCCAAAGAGCAATTAATTTGCAGGATGTTAAGCTCTGTTCTAGTCTTTATAGGTTTGAAATACTACTCCTTAAGAATGGGATTGTAACTTAAATACTGAAGGAATACAAAGAGTAGATTTGTGATAAGCTTGAATGCACCTTTGGTCATAGCTCCTTGCAAAGAGATACTTCGACATTCACATCAAACTGGTCTCACTCACATCATTAAATTCTCAAAAACTCCCAGTAGCAGCATCAAGAATATTCTTCCCTAGTCTGCAGAGGGAGTGCATGCAGCAAATTCTAACTTCTAAGGGCAGTGGCACTGCTGTGACTACAGCAGATGTAGAGGGAACCTAAATGGTAAAATAGGAGCTAGTTCTGAGAAAGAAAAAAGAAAAAAAGGAGCATCAAGCATTTCACTGCCAGCTCGATAGTATTTTAGTCTTACCAAGCTGTTTATGAGAACTTGGTGAGATGCACTACATTGTAAGCAGTATTCAAGATAGATAGTTTATGGGCATCACAGATCTCTATACATACCTTAACAGACACACCGGGATCTGCACAGGAGCTAACCCTCTGTATTTGGCATAGTTAGCTAACCCCTCTCTGGTCAAGTTATTGCTGGTCTGATACCAAAGATCTTGTGCAAAGTGCCAAACACCAGAGTAACCCATTTCTTGGACTTCTTTCAGTCTAGATGCTGAGAGAGAATGCAGCACAGCACAGTGTAATACTGATAAAGAAGCATCTGTTGATTCAATGTCCAGATTTATACATAGTTCTAGTGACACATTAAAAACTGCATGGAGGTTTTCAGATGAATCCGTTTACCTGGGTGTACAAATACATGTATTTATGCAAAAATTGCCACCTGAAAGACAAACTTATCTTTTTATTTTCTGCCAGCCAGCACTAAATTTCTGCTTGCTTTACCCAAATTCCCAGCTGGGTAAGGCATTAATAGACAGCTGTGAAATATAGTCTGTTAGTGCCCATTTCTTCTTAGAAACTTGGTGGCTTTATGAACTTCGGAGAAAGGGCCTTGTCAGAAACAGAGGTCAATGAAGAATTCATGTGAAGAAGTGAACTTGTTTTGAACTATAGCATTTAACTTCTGCTCTTTGTCCTTAAATCCCAGTTATACAATTTTGATGTTCGTCAGCTGCACTGGTCAGAATACATTGAAAGCTACTGCCTAGGTGCTAAGAAGTACTTGCTAAATGAGGACATGGCTGGCATTCCAGCAGCAAAGCAGCACTTACGAAAGTAAGTCATACCCAATGACAAAGTCCAGAGCTCCTTGCTACCTTGAATGGCTTTTGAGGAAAACTATTCTATTTACTTTGCAATAATTGTTGAATAATACGGAGATAAACATAGCATAGCTTATTTCTTAAGGCAGAGGATTGTCAGTGTTTTATATTTCCATCCTGAAGAAAAAGAGGACACTTAACAAAAAGAGACACTAACAATCAGGGGCTAGATGTTATGCCTTCCTAGCAGATGACTGAGTAATGAAGTTACAGTTTGTAAGAGGAATACATGAATGCAGATGATCTTGGTCATTCAGAATTACAACAGAAAAATAATGGTCAGATTTAGATTTTGTGAAGCTCCTGAAAGTTTTTAGCAATTCAAAGACACTGCATAAAAACTTTAAGCATTTGTATGATTTTAAATTTAATTTTAAAGTTGAAGTTTCTGATTCCTTTGGGAGAATGGGCAAAAATTCTGGAGACCTTGTGCATTCAATACTTAGTGCCAGTTTAAGAAAGTCTGAATGAGCAATTTGAGATTGTCCTTCTCCTATTCAGTTAAAGATTGTGCTTTTGCTGTCTTGTCTTCTCCAGATGTTTTACTGAGAAGTGCAGGCAAAAGGAGAAAGAGCAGCTCCCCTGGAGTAAGAACCTAGTGTTTTCTTTAAGCAAACCATTTTTGTGCACTGTAAATGCTAGAAGCGTAAAACAGCCTGTTGCCATAGCAAGGAATCCTAAACAAGTTCTTCATTCCTGGCTCATTTTTAAAAGATTTAGAACCTCTAACAGGCCAGTAACTGCCTCATAGCCCAAATAGGCAGTGCGGTATAGCGCAGTGATAAAGTTTGCAAAAAAAACCCAAACAAAAAAAGGACTCTTGGAAAAATTAAACCAGTCTTGGGCTTTCTTTTCTTCCTTTGGTCAGACACTGAGAAAGTGGGACTTAGAGAATTGCATAAGTTTTTGCTTGACAGAAAGAGGACAAGATGATTAGCATCATAAAGACTCAATAATCCCATTTAAATATACGGTGTAAAAAAAACCTCAAACCCAAAACTCCAGTGCTTGCAGTACTGCAAAAGTGAAGACCATTTATGATTATTGAGTAATTTCCCAACATTAAAGGCAAGGTTTCAACCAAAAAAGAGAACCTTATTCATCAGCTCCTGCAAAGGTCCTCCAGCCTGTCACCAATCCTTCTAAGTAAAAAATAGCCAATACACCAAATCAAAGCAGAAAGTATTGGAGCTAGACTGTCAATAAGAAAACAACTCTCAGTATGACTTCATTGCCTATTCTGGTCTGAAATGACAGTACATGGAACAAAAGAAACTTGCAGTATAGGTATTCCATCTATCCCATTAACTACTCACTCTACCATAACTTCAACACAGTCCTTGGCAAGATGGTAGGAACATCTAAGGCACAGTGTCTTTACCAAAATAGGAATAGCAAAAAGCCCAAGGGCCACCTGTAAACAGGATTTCTTACAAAATTACCTGTAGCAAATGAAGCAAGCTGCTAAGCTTTTTGTTGTTTTTGTCTTTCTCCATAAGATGCCTCTTTCTCTTTCTCAGGCTGAGGAACATCCGGTATGCATTCAACACCACCCTGCTTGTGATCATCTGGCGCATTTTCATTGCAAGGTCACAGATGGCTCGAAACATCTGGTACTTTGTGGTGAGCCTCTGCTACAAGTTTCTTTCCTACTTCAGGGCATCAAGCACCCTCAGGCACTGAAGCCATCCATCAGCAATCGGTCTCTTCCAGAAGGATCGCCATGTCTAATCAGCAACTATGGGCATCGGGGTCTGAAAGTAGCAGAAAAATCCACTCCCTCCAACAGCAGCCTGCATTTATTGTGCACTGTTACATGTTCACCTTTTTAATTTTAACTAATGCTTTAATACATGATGGTCTTTCTTCCATAGGATGAGGCGAATTTTTAAAGCCAAAACTGAAGGAACAGGTCAAGCTGGAACCATTCATCTAGAGTCTGTGTGAGAGTAAAGATTAACCAAAGTCATTGTCTTCCCATGTACTACCTAGGCTATCTTAATTCCATCTTCTTCCTCAAAAGGGGCAAAATTAAAGCATACAACCCTGGAAGAAAAGGATGCCATCAGATAAGACCCAGCCAAGGAAATTAACCTGTAAGAGGTCTTCCTAAAGAGGCTATTCGTTTATTCTCATTCAGTGAAATGGTACCTTATTGAAAAACATGTTTTCACTTTTTCAGTTTTTCAAAACTTAGAGGGAGAAAAAAATCAGTTACACTAGGCCAGTGAAAACACTGAACAGTTTTCAGATCTTGTCTTAGATTGCTACTGAGGACTGATACTTTCAAGCCATAACTGAAGACATGCATAGAATTCATGTACCTACTCACACATGCTGCTTTCTTATGGAGAGGTATTTTTTCTCTCTGTGGTTAGGGTTGCAGTCTATCAAAGCGTCCTGTTCTTTCCTTTATCACGTTTGCTTGGAACATTTTTGTGGCTTGAAAAATGCTGTGTTTACTCTGAGAATGAAGAGAAGTCTTCATAAAAGATTGAAGAAGAATTCAGAAACTCTTTATTATTTTTGAGGAATAGGTCTTTTTCCTCCTTCCATTTGTCTGCAGAAAACTTCTCTCCCTGTAGCTCAAAAACAGCCTGATGCTGTCCTTCACACTTTCATTACAGCTAAATCACTTTGCAGTTGATCGCTTCCACTGGCAAAGAAAGTGTAAAGACATGTATGGATGTAAAGGAAATCCCCTCAGGCCAGTTCTGCTGCCACTCCTGTCAGTAGGAATTAAAAAGTCTGAAACTTGTTTTTGTTGAGAATAGGAAAGGTTTCATTGACTTCTGTGTAAAAACAATCATGTACTGTGAAGGTAATGGATTTTGTCCTACATTGCAGTTTAGAAAGGAGCCCAAATATCTTCCTAACACTCATGGTGATTGGAGATACTTGTTTCACCTAGTGAAGTATGAATTCCTCTGAGGAGAGAAAGAGCCTTCTTCAAAGTAGCTGGTGTAAAAATGGCCTTAGTGCAACAGCAACAGATTTATCATGCTATCAGATTTTCAAAGTTAAATCTAATACTGGAATATTTTTTACTCAGATAACACTGAATAAGCACTTTAAGATTATCAGACTTAAAGCAGCTAGTTTTTGAAACAATGCAGCATCCAGTTTCTCTGGTCTTGTGTCATGTTAGCTGTCTGAAAAAGTAATGCTACATCACAAAAAAATCACATAGTTGCTTTTTTGAGAGCTGAGAATAGCAGAGTATTTACAAAGGCTGGCATTCTTCAAAAGTTATACTTATTTTTGGCAGTGCAGGCAAGAGCAAGTTAGGATGACAGTATATTTGTATCTTAGGCATCCGAGCTAGTTCAAAAGTCCTTCTAAAGGTGCAAGGAATTAATCTTCTCTCTTATACCCCAGAGGTCTAGTTTCAAGCAATTGCCAAAGGATGCTTGCAGCAGAACCTGACCAGAAAGATGGTGTCCAAAATGGCAGGGCTGTGGCATTCCCTAGCAAAGGCCCCTGCATTTGTCACACATTACTTCTGATCTATGCTCAATTAGGTCAAGCACACAGTTTACGAAGATGCAAATTGCTTAAGCTCTTGCCTTGAAAACATACTTTCAAAATGAAACTACTAGTTATTAACTGTACTTCCAACTGCAGAAAGCTGGCAGTGCATGTTCTGCATTACATGTTAGTGAGGTGTCACTGGCTGGGAAACTAGGAACTATGGGTTTGGGCGGTGGGGACCAGACATTTAATGTACAGTGCTTCCATAGCAGTGTATATGGTGAAGGTCAGCTGCATTATACTTGGCTATGCAGAGACTTTAGCTACCTTGGCAGAGCGAGGCAGGTTGCTGGAGGGCTTCCTTTAGAAAGGCTACATTCCTTCAAGTAAATAATCAGGTCATCGGGCAGCTTCCAGTCTTCTCATATGAACGGCTAAAAAACAAAACAAAACTCTAAATTATTTTGAAACAAACTTCATTTAAAAAAGTAAGTAAGAATTTTAACTCCTATCCTAGAAGTCTTTTTAAGTGCCTGCATTGTGTACAAAGAGAAGCAACAGCTAAGGGGATCAGAAGTCCTATGCTGTGCATGAGAGACAAAAACTTGTCTTACAGAAAAGTTAAATACTGCAGACCTGCTACACCTACAACAGCTGACTGATGTAGACCAGACCTACTATGAGTACAGTGTCCTACCTTCCTTTTCCAGATGCTAGTCATGCCATGCATTCCTTGCATATGCCTCTAGGCATTCACAGTTATTTGCACAGGCTGTATTGTTCCAACGGGTCTGAGCTGTATCTTTTCTCACCATGAGCATATCCCGACAGCGTGTTTTGTGCACATGCAAAAAAAGATGCTTCAGGTTTCCCTCAGAACAATGGTAGTATCATGTTTTAAAGCTCTTCAGCATTTTGTTTAAGGTAATAGCCACAGCAAAGTTACTACACATCTCTGAAAAACAGCAGGAGCTGCTTGGAATGTTGCAGAAACATAGCTGTTGCAGATTGTGTATGCTCCTCTAGAGACCTTTCATAGCCCATGCAGCACTGCCAGCAGCTGGCTCCAGAGCACTGGCCTTGCCTGGAGGGGGATCAAGCTGTTAGCTTTTCTTAACACAGATATAACATACAGTAAAACTTGAATCTTTAATCCATTTCTTGTGGCTTGAGATGTTTTCAGATGGCTGTCTGAACCACAAAAATATTTCAGAAAAACCTCAATGCAGGGACTGACACCTGGCAATGGCTTTGGGTGCTAGTTGTGACTGTCATCATGGAAAGCTGGACCTGGCATAAGAACTTGTACTCACCTCAAGCAGTGACTTGTCTTCGATGTTTTACTGTCTGCTCCTCAGTGTACTTGTATTTGCTTTAAAGAAACCAAGGTCTTGGGGAAAATATTTAAATGAAAACACCAATTGACAGCCACTTCTTTTCTTCCCTATTCTAGCTCTTGCTTTTTCAGGTATACTCATAAGCTTTTGACAAAACAAAAGCCAAATACAGTTGTTAAGTTAATTTCGGAGGTCCTGTGGCAACCATGCACAAATTAACATGAACAACTCATGAGTGGATATTTACTCATGGCTAAAGTCTAGAGCTTTTAACACCTGTAAGGTTGAAGCAGGACTCAAGCTTTTGTTTTGTTTTTTTTTCTGCAGGGGTAGCATGGTCAGTGCTATGGGGAGGAGAGAGGAGTAGGAGGAGCATTCCTGCAGCCTCTGCTGATAGACAGCAGAAACGTTGCTAGGCATAGAGCATCCAGCTCAATGAGCAAAGAGAAACTCAAGGGATCAGAGAAGTATGAGCTGCCAAAGTCAGAGGACCCTACCTCCCAAGGAGTGGGGGAAGGGCTCCACCAGCATTTTGTTATCAGTTTGGGTTCTTGTAATAAAATGTATGAACTAAAAGACTCCTTTGTCATTCCCCCAGCTACCAATAGGCAGCATAGACAATAGTGGCAGTCATTCTGCACAGCCACAAAAGAAAATATCTGCCACAAGGAAGCCACAAGGAAGTATAATGGGGTTATCCTCTGTAATTGTTTGTACCCTATGAACTTGCAGTGTGTCTACCCCCTCATGGTGTCAGAAGCTTGCAGTGTTGCTACAAAAATAACATGGACCACTGCTGAACCTGATGTACGGTTTTGTTGACACTATGCATATACACTAGTCTGTAGGCTATAGCTGTGAACTGCTGTGCAAAAGCCACAAAACACTGAATATCATTTCACTGTCAAAGAACAATGGGCATAAGCTTGCAATTTAGAAGTATCTCTTTTTTTATTAAATTGTGATAACAAAAAAACCCAAATCCCTAAAATTAATCTGAGTTTAAACTGCCTTTTGACTGACAACCAGAGCTGTTTATCTCTAGCATGTCTGTTACAAAAAAATAAAGTTTCTCACCCCTCCATCCTCTATCCCAATAACTGTTAAGAAAATACAATTCTTTCTTGGTAGGGGGTGGGGGTAACAGACATACTGGTGTATTACAGGTTGTGGCATATTACCCACCTCCTCAAGAAATTTGTTATTTTACATTTTCTAAGAAAACATGTTTGCCTGTGTGTATACTTATATCTTTCACCACCAGTCTTCTCATACAACATACAGAGATGGTAAAAATAGTGGAGCTCATATTGAAATGCCAGGCTGTGCTTGTTTGGTATGCACTATTCCAATTCAGTTTAAGACAAAGTGATTAAAACCTACCTTAGTTTCCAGTGTAAAGGAAACCTAACCTGTAGTACTATTAATCAAATCCTCATCACAAATAAGCAACTGGGAAAAGAGGGAGGGGGGCATTCTTTTGTTTGTAAATAAGCTACAGCTTCATGGTCGAAAGCATGCTGTTGCTCTTCCAGCGTTGATGTTCTACTGCAGAAAGCAAGGATGAACTTCTATTACAATTGGACCCCTTATTCTAGTGCAGAGTAAATAACATACTGTACAGTCCCCAGAAGCTAAATGGTGAATATCCCATTACATGGTGCTAAATATCAGTACGAAGGTGGTACAGACTTACTTAAGAGAATTAAAAAAAAAAAATTAATGCATATTTGGGGAATAATTAAAGATGTACTATCCCACTTTTCTCTATTGCTTAAAAGTCAACTATGAATTGAGTTGATTTGTTCAGATTAACATGAAACTGCTTGTAAAAGGTTTCTTGCTCTTCAAAAATCTTGACAGACCCCAGTTTATAGTAAAATATGTACTCTCCCACTGTCCAAAGTTTATATGGTTCTATCTGCTATTTCTATTCTCGTTAGCTATGAGACAACTTACTGTTATAAATCTTAAGTACAAAGTTTCTAATGTTAAGGTATAATCCCTTGAGCTCTCAAATCAGATAAAATGGTAAAGTCACAAATTATGAGAACCTCAGCCATAAAATTAATATGTTTATGTTATTTTAAACATTTAATAAAATATTTTAAAACTATGGTCACTTTGCATTGCTTAAGTTGCTAAAGGAGATGGTTACTTGCTGGCCGTTACGGTTCAGCACAGGTTGCATCTGCACAACGTCTGTACCACAGCTGCCCGTGCCCCAGCCTGCGTGGAACCGCAGCCCCACCTACAGGCAGCTGCCGGCACAAGGACCCGCTGCACAGCAAGGAGAGGGACATCAAGGACGGGGAAATCCCAACTTTTTAAAGGTAATGACGGTGAAACTTTAACCCAGATACGTAAGACCTGGAAGAGTCCATCTCTGATAAGTGTCCTCCTGAAGGTGATAGGGACAGGGCTTCATCAAGGAAAAATTGGTAATAACCTGACCAACTTCATGAACAATATACCATTTGCACACAAATTCTTAGTTTTACGAGATAAGGACTTTATTTTACACTTGGTATTAACACTATAATGCTCTTCTGGCATAAGAAGTTTTTAAAGTCCAGAGAAATATGGTATGCTTTTACCTCAAGACCCTACCACAGAGTGAGAAATGTTTAAGGATGTTATTGCATAAGTGGGCTTGGGGAGGTAAATAATCATACTTCATATGTGTTGCCAAGAAGTGTGCAAAATACAACTTCAGGCTTTTGGGTAAAATCTTAATCTAGCAATTCTCAGGATTGCCAAGAACATTCTGACTCCATGACAAATACTTCACTGTACTTCAAATGGTGTCTCCAAGGCCATCTGGCAGCAGTGGCAGTGTAAGATAATGAAATCACCTTGAGGAATAGCAGGGCTAACTGGAAAGTTTGTTTGTTTGTTTTACAGGTAGAACAGTTCTTACCTTTCCTGTTCTGAAAAAAAAAAAAAAAAAGTATCTTTCTTGCTGAAATAAAATCTTCACAGTTGGGAGCTTCAATAGTCTAAAACCTCCAGCTGCCGAAGCAAAGACACTGTCTCAAGGTCTGAGTTCAGGCACTCTGTCAGTGTATTTGTAGATAAAGAGAATGCCACATCCCTCAGAGGTCTCCCCTATCAAATCTTCAGAAAAAAAAGGGTGTTTATATTTTAACATTCAAGTCTCAGTCTAGTAAACGTTTCCAGCTATCTGCATTGGAAGAGCCTGAAATCAAAACATTTCCTTTTCCCTTAGCAGATGCAGCAATTCTGTTTTCAAATGCATGTGCACAGCAAAACCTACCACCAGCCCACTCACATCTCCTTTAGCTGGCCTACTGGAGCTTGGCTCATTCCCCAGTACTTCACGAAGATTCATGATAGGCAAATTATCTGAGCTTCTTCCAGTGCTCAGCAGGAGCACAGCGGGATCAGTCACCCTGAGTGCTGAGCACAAACTGTAATTGTTCTGTGTTTCAGTACTGCCATTTTCATTCTAGTGACTGCAAGTCCTTGTAATAATCACATTTTCAGGAACTTTTAATCTTACAAATATGTATGTGTATATACGCCTAGATACATATGTATATAGTAATATATCTATTACACATTTGTCTCAAGACAGGACTGGTCAAAATATTTGGCGTTTATATATCTATGCATGAATATATGAGTGCACGTAGACACACACACACAAAATTTTGTAAGGCAGGGGAAGAAGGCAGGTCTAATCTCCGTAGGGTCAAATCCCCGTATAGCTGTGTTTCTGGAAAGGGAGAGGAGCAGACTTTAATACTGATTGCCATTACAATTAAGTGTAACAGTAGGGTGGCAAGGTGCAAGCATGCTGTAAACAGTAACATGCTGTGCACTGCCAATGGATGTAATGGGAAACTAATTTAACGGGAAAAAGTAGCCAAAGCTGCCTTAATTTCAGTACAAAGGTAAGCCACATCTTACCTAATTTTTAAAATCATACAGACTCAGTGACAAAAACTCAGTGACAAAGGGTTTTCTTTCAGACATTATTTCAAATGCTAGAAGTTAAAATGCCTTTCATAAATGTCTCTTGTTAAATTCCAAAGGGGCTGTGGGGGACCAAGACTTGGAGGTGGTAGACATGGATGGATTAGTATTTTTCAGTTTCTGTCCAACACAATTCAAGAAAAAAAGCATTTCATTATTATAAAATAAAAAACAAAACCTTACAAATTTGTTAGTTTTCAAAATAATTGTTTATCAAAAAGCACCCTATGAAATATTTTCACCATGTATTATTGATTAAAATGTTTTTCTCGAGTCATAAATCACTTTAATAACTCCTTTCCAAAAATCGTATTTGTTGTAGAAAGTTTGTCATCTTAGTCTTATTTTACCAAACCACAAATACATTTTCCTTTATATTTCTCCAGAAAGCTTATTTTTTTAGTTGAAAAACTAAGAATACCTTGATAAAAGCAAAACAAGAAACAAGCAGACCAACTCTGAAGAAGAGGCATGAAGATTGAGGTGGTATTTAGCACATATGACTAATTCTGGATGAGGTCTTTCTTCCTACCATGTAAACAATCATGCAAGCAGCCTGTTACTCATCATCAGTTGGCTGATTTCTCCTAAACACTGTGGTAGAAGTGGTCTTGTGGAACATAGAGCACAGAGTGCTGGCAAATACAGACAGCGACATCTTTTCAATGACACAAGCTAAAAAGACGAAAACACTTGTGTCTGCATGTGCGCATATATGTATATATGTGTTCACATATATATATATATAAAGTGCGGGTGCACAAATTCTGCAGGTCTAATCCACTGCTGCAAGCAAGGGAACTTGACTCACAACACCACTAGGGCCACATCTGCACTGTTATATTTCTGAAAGGCACCTCTTTGCCAAGACAGCCAGTTTGGCTCTCTTTCTGCTGTCCCCAACCCCAACAATACTTCTGCTACACTAACTTCACATTTTCTGCATTCTTCTAGAAGTCATGCGGCTCCAAAATTTCCTCTCTCCTCCCAACCTGTTCTCTCTCCCCACCTCACACACACCTCCTGAAACATTTTGATTATAATTCCATTATGATAAGAACATCTTCTGTATCAGAGAAGAGAAAGAGAGAGAAGAGGGTCCAGAGAGGCCCTGCGGTGTCTGTGGACCAAGATTAGGAGGAAACTGCCTTGTCACAGCTTCACTGTGAGAGAAGAAAGGGGGCTGAGCTTGACATTTCTCAGTTTCTACATATCCACTTGATTATCCATAGCTGTTTGATGTAGGCTAAAGCAAAAGTAGGTGTAAAGGAGCTGCCCCAGTTGGCACTGAAGGACTCCAGATAAAAGGCATGGCTTTGTCTCAACCTTTGCATGAGCTTCTTCTACTGCTACGGCCACCACAACTTTATTCCAGTCTTGCCTAAGAGAATTTAGCATGAAAAAAAAAAATCTGACCCATGCTATTCAGATTGGACAGAAATATTTTTTCATTCTTCTTTTTAAGTTAATGGCACTCTTAGTGGCATTTGGCATTGACTTTATAATGACGCTCTTTCATCAGAATGGCATTTTGCCAGCCTCACTCCAGGCTTTGTAAGATTTATACTACATTTCCTAGTCCAATAAGAAAACAGAAGGATGTTTTTTGTTTGTTGGTTTCTGGGGTTTGGTTGTTTTTAGAGAACAAATAGTGGATAAGCCTTTCAGCCCTACTAATTTTGAAAATTAAGGACAGAGAATGCACTTCATGCTATTTGTCTTCTGTAAAGCAAGAATAGATAATGACTAGTAATCATCTCTCGCTTTGTTGCAATATAGCAAAGAGTTTAATGAGAGAAAAAGTCACAGCATTATCATGAGCCTTTCCTTAATGAAAAAGATTTCAAACCCTGAAACCCAGGGCATATATCAAAGACATCGTTTTCATTTTGTTAGCAAACCTTTTCTTAAAATATCATTTTCCTTTTTTTTTTAATGTAAATGTGATCTTTAGGGAGAAAAAAAAATCAATTTTCCATTAAGATGCATCAATGAATTAAAGCCATCACCAAGAGAGTTCAAATTCATTCTAAACAACAAAGACTTAAAGGTCAACCTGCAGACTTCAATATTTAAAGCTTTTCTTCTGACATTCTGATGACATAGTATTATCAAGCCAAATAATCAATTAAATAAACTAGGGAAATTGCATTACTATTAATTTTCTGAAAGAAGCAAATCAGGGAGGAGGAAAATGATATAATAACATAGGACAATCAATCCTTAGCTGATACACTGCAGCTTAGATGACAGAATAGGCACCAGGTCTCAAGGGAAGGGATCCCAGCCAATTGTCCCCATCTCCCTCAACTAAGGACAGCCAGAAGTTACCGTTGTTCATTAAGAATAGACTCCACAGGTCTCACTTAACTGCCCGAATCAGGATTATTTGACTCTGAAAAGTGCTATGGCACAGTGATAAATTAGATTTCTGGACTCCAGCATTCACACCCTACCTATTGAATGGAATACAAAAGCAAAGAAAGCAATGGCTGCCTGCAGGTGTGAATGTCCCATTCAGAGCCGTGAGAGGGGCACACGCTCATCTACTTCTCTTTCCAGAAGTGACCTGATGATACAAAGTCATGTAAATCCCTGCACTGCCATCTCAGAGGTGACTGTCTCCTTCCAGGGAAACAGCACACACTACACTGCTAATCACTTGAGCTTCACTCAGACCCAGATGTAAAAGCCACATAAAATGTACACATAAAAGAAATGCATCTTCTTATAAAAATGACCCAGAATGAAGATTAGGCAAGACAGCATCAAGAAGCCACCTTTGAAAAGCCACCTAGTATTGATTTCCGTAGGCTGCCAAAACAAAACACTACAGGGGAAAACACACCAACTCACCTTAACACTTTTATTCTGCATCCCTACCCACTGGCCTTGTCTATGTCCCAATATGTGTTCAGGTACCATTGAGGAAGAGGAGGAAGCAAAAAAAGAACATCATAGATGAAGGTCCACTGACAGGGCTTGCAGGCAGACAGACACAAGTGACAGTCTACCTGCACAGAGATTGGTCTGCACATAACTTGATTCAGGGCCAGGAAAGAAAGTGACTTTTAAAACCATTGCTCAGCAAAATTCACCCTTCCCCAATTTTCCCTGAACAGGGTATGCACAGAGCTTTGCAGAGGGCTCTTAACAGAAACTCCCACCTCAGCTGGTGTTCCAACTTCTGTATTTCTGATTCACTTCTCACTGCAAGCTGTTCCTCTCCAAAAATGAGCTGTTGGGCTCATAACCACTCCTGAGAGGACAACCCCTTGGAAACCACTGGCTTAGAAAGGTACTTGAGGAAAGCTGCTGCCGAAGTGCAACATAATTAATTAGACTAAACTGGTTAGAGAAATCAGGGCTGGAAGAAATGCCAGCAGAAATAGCAAAAAGGTTTGTAGGAAGAGGTTCTGCCTGTGTTTAGATCAGTAAATGTAATCAGAGAACATGCAATATTTGAGGCATGCAAGGCAACCGTTTTGCTAGTTATAACGCTGGTGCTTTGCCAGTGTCATTTGTCACTGTTTCTTACAGTATTTGCTGTCCAAGACACTGAAAATCCCCCAAAAGAATGGGTGAGTACTCCAGTGACTCTGCCAGTTACAACTTGCAAAAAAGTAATAGTAAGCTATAGTATGGCACAACCTTGCAGAGAAAGGAAGGTGGATTTAAATGTATTTTACTCTTTCTCATTGCCTCAGGCCTTCAAAAATTAAGACATTTTGTAACTTGAGGAACCACAGAAAAATTTACAACTAGAGTTTGTAATTGTAGAGTAATAAATAAAAGTTTGGCTATTTGGAACCATGAATAGCAGTAACTTAGTCAACAATGACTATGTTTGTGCAATACTGAGTTTAAGGGGAAATTTTTCCTTGAGTTAGTCCTGTCTTCATAATCCATGATTATTGGTCATTTTAGCAGATTTTGTTGCTCCCTTCCCAGCAGAGGATGTGACAATTGGTCTGGGAAAAGAGAAATGTCAGTTGCCTATGGGGGTCTCTGGATAGTTTGCTACCACTTAACACCTCTGGGGAAACTTTGTTGATAAGTTAAGGGCTGCCAGATAGGATATGCCAATAAAAATAATAAGAAAGACTAAGTCAGAAAGGGCAAATTCAGCAGTGAACAGACTAATAAGGTAAACTAGCTTGAAAAGGCAAGTGAGGCTGAAGTCAGGGATTTGACACTCTGAAGGTCAGGAGAACAATTACATTGAAGCAGGGCCAAATAAGTTAGAAAGTAAAAGAGAGAAATAATCAAATTTTTCATCTTGGTCTAGTGAAAGAAAGCAGATATACACAACCATATTACTTGTGACTTACAGTTCCATTTATTATTAAACTCAAGCAACACAGATTGACTTCATGTGCCAGTTTATAACTGCAGCTGGACAACACACCTATTATTAGCTGTGACACTTGTAAGCAAAGTGTCATAAACAAAACCATTAAAGTTCTGGAGTTTGTAATAAGTAATGATTAATTTGGGTAGCCACCCATAGTGCACCTCCATACACACGGTTTAGATGCCCCATAGTTGTACTGCCGAGGCTTCACATGAGCCACCCTGAGTCTGGCAGCTGGGTAAGCACAGCTCTGCTCCCACACAGGTTAATTAAGAAAGCACAGTCCCCATGGGAGACAGGGCCACCCCGCTGTGTGATTCTGGCTATAACACCTAGTGCCAAAAGAGCGCTCGGCCCTGTTGGCAGTAAATTCTAGTCTTGGCTTGGCAGAGCGCTAACCCAAATATAATACTTTCAAATGAATGCCAACTTATTTATGAGCAAGTCAGAGTGCAGGACAATTTGTAATTTTGTGCATCAAGTCCCAAACACATCTGAGCAACTCCTCCCAGAACTACTGGGGAACTTGGATGTGTTACTCCATCCAAACTGAGCGAGTGAAGGAAGGGGAGCTAGAAAACATGTGTGTTTCTCCTTTGGACCCAGATACCTTTATATCCTGCAATGCCAGAGAGAGGGAGAAGAAGGAGAGGTATCCTCCAAACACTTTGCTCTACTCCTGGAGCCTACCCCTCTTTGATTTCTTCAGGTCTTAGAAAGCCAGCTGCCTACCTCAGCAGCAGAAATGAGAAACTTCCGGGGAGCCACACAGGACATGCAACCCTTTTTATTTGTAACCCCCATCACTGAACTGCAGTCTGAGTAGTAGCCAGGGTTGCATTTCCCAAATACAACAGTCTCTGCATATAAAAGCACTCAAAGTTACTCAACACATTGCAAGAGGGACTTTCCATAGACAGGGCTGCAGCCTCTGATGGGCAACTCCTTAGACAACCTCACAAGTCAATTTTGGGACTTAACAGACATTCACATGCCTAAGTAGCTAGGCAGCAGCTCTAAATAAAATTACATCTATTTGTATGTAGTCCAACAAGTTGGTCAAATGGCTGCTTCTGGGCAGTCTAAGCCACACATTCCCAGTATGCTGTCTTGAAAATTGTCTTGTAATCTTGCCTGTTTTTGTATTTGTTGAGGTTTTGATTTATATTTTTGATTACATTACCATGGAAGAAGACATCAGAGGCCTAAAGTGTTTGTGTTTTGTAAGTCTGTGTTTGTAAGTCAGATAGAGACAATACAGTGAGAATTAACAAACCCTAATGAAACACAGTTCTGTGATACAACCTGATCCGTGGTGCAAGAACACCTGCAAAAGGATTTAGTTTACGTTTAGTTTATCTACCACCCCACTTATCTTCATAATACAGCTCGTGGGGTCACGACATGTTGAAAATAAGATAAAAGCTAAGCACAGCAGTTAGCTTCAGTTTAGTTCAGGTTACCCTGAGTCACCAAACACTGTAATCACCTTTCCAGTTTTTTTTCTCTCCTTCCACCACTCACTTTCCAGCTTTGTCACATACTCTTTCTCCCCCATGAACCACTGCAAGGCCTCCTTACCTCGGCTCCCCTCCTGGAGCTGTGTAGCTCATTATTTCCACCTCAGCACTGAGCCTGAGCATCTCTGAATTGAATCATCTCCGAGGTCTTCAGGGCATTCTTCCCAATTCATCAAGGTCATTTCAAATTCTAATCATATCCTCTGATGTTTCTACTCTCATGCCAGCCTGATGTCACCTACAAAGCTGAAAAGCACACACTGTACTCCAACATTTAGATCACAGATTAAACTCCTAAGCAGTACCAAACCTTCTCATTTCCCCACATCACTCCTTTTCTCCCTTATCCTCCCACTTTTACCCTCATATCCTTCATGGGGAAGCTTGTGCTCAGATGCTGCTGATAACCAATGCTATGGGCCAAGTCCAAATCCTTGCTCACTGCCATAGGAGGTGACAGTGCTCTGCAAAGCCACTCACAGGTGCAAGCAGCTGCAGCAACACCATCGCTGCAGATGCAGCCCTCCCCAGCCAGCACAGCTGCACATGCACCATCCCACTTTGCCTCCTCCTTGGCCCTCCTGCCATCACCCAACCTACAGGCATCGAACCTCTTCCCAAAGTAATGCTGCCTGCACTCATTGGCATGAGACTGTGACCAGCCTTGGGCAGGGTTAGCTTAAAGCTCCCCTCGCATGGCTCGACGTTGCTTTGTAAACTCCTGGTCTGCCTCTGAGCAGCTGCCCTTTCCCAGTAGATGAGAGTCTCCCAAAAGGCAGCCAGATGGGTATTTACCTCTGAAAAACAGGGGAAACAAAGCATGGCTGAAATATAGCTACTACTTCAAAAATAAGTAGTAAATACAAAAGGCAGGAAAGCCTTCCTTATTACTTTTCGGCACTGGTAAGGCCCCACCTCGAGTACTGTGTTCAGTTTTGGGCCCTTACAACAAGAGGGACACTGAGGTGCTGGAGTGTGTCCAGAGAAGAGCAACAAAGTTGGTGAGGGGTCTAGAGAACAAGTTTTATGAGGAGCGGCTGAGGGGACTGGGGTTGTTTAGTCTGGAGAAAAGGAGGCTGAGGGGACAACTTATCGCCCTCTACAACTATCTGAAAGGAGGTTGTAGAGAGGTGGGGGTTGACCTCTTCTTGCTAGTAACAAGCAATAGAACAAGAGCAAATTGTCTCACGATGCGCCAGAGGAAGTTTAGACTGGATATCAGGGAAAATTTCTTCACAGATGTCCTGGTTCCGGCAGGGATGGGGTTAATTTCCCCAAGGATGGGAGGGGACACAGGTATTCCATGCCATGTGAGCCATGCCCGGGCTGTAGGGGGGAGCTGGCCGGGGGGGAGGGGGCAGGAAGTCACTGCTCAGCGCGGGCTGCGGCGGTGCGGGTGTGGTCGTTGAGCGGCGGCGCTGTAATCGCGTTTATATATTCCTTTATCCGTGTTATTGTTACTATTTTCTCTTCCCTTTGCTGTTCTGTTAAACTGCCTTTATCTCAACCCACGAGTTTTGCCTTTTTCTTCGTATTTCCCCCCCCCCGCCACGGCTGTGGGGGGTTGAGCGAGCGGCCGCGTGGTTCTTTGTTGCCGGCCCAGGCCAAACCACGACAGTCCTTTTTGGCACCCAACGTGGGGCTCGGAGGGTTGAAGTAATGACAGATCCGACCAGAGCTTGTTAATACAAGTTTGTTGTATGCATTTCTCATATTAGTTAGATAGTCGTCGGTTACAATGTTCCTTCGTTTGTTTGCGTGGCTGTGTTATGTAAATTCTTACGTGCTCTAGGTACTCCCCGTGATGATGTTTGTTACCTCGGGGAGAGGGATCAGGATTATCATTTTGCTGTCCTGTACAATATCAGCGTATGATATGTTAACATCACTGCTCAGGTTGCTATGTTGGGGTGTTTATGCAGTATTGCTGTCCTGCCCATACCTTGGTCGCCGTCTCTCACAATTTATTAATAATCATACCCGTTCTATGGGGGGAACAGGGGGGGATACTTTCCCTAGCTCTTTCACCTCCCTTTTCTCCTTTGGGCCAGGTATAACAGCTTTTGAGAATTTCGAATATCCTTGGGATGCTCAGACCAGTCTGGTCCTATTGCTATGTCTCCTGAATGTGTTTCAGGTCTTGTTCAGGGTTAGACAACTGTTTAACAGATCTGTCCCAAGGCTGGATAGTCATGGGTGGCATGGCATGTGGGAGAATATGGGCAGGTATCTAGAGAATTTCTCGCCACTAATGTTTTGGGACTTCACCCCCGAACAATTACAGGACCCTGATAAAGTGGTGGAATTTTTAAAAGGAAAATGCTGTGGCTATCCCAGAGACGCACAACTCATTGCACTGTGCTGGGCCCTGGCCAGTATCTACCAAACACTGCTCAGTGTTATGCAGCACTCTCAGGGGAAAGAGGAGGAAACCAGCCCAGTAGGCACTGCAGCTATTCCAACCCCAGTGGCAGGCTCTGTGGCTACTCAACCGCCTGCGGCAGGCACTGCAGCTATTCCAACTCCAGTGGCAGACAATACAGCTACTCCAACCCCGCTGGCAGGCAATGTGGCTACTCAAACCCTGGTGACAGGCAATGCAGCCACTCAGACCCCAGTGGTAGACATGGCAGCTGAACCAGACAACCAACCTGTGCCAGTATCAGTTGCTCCTGTACAGAAGAAGAAATACACCAAGAAATCAGTTCACTTAGTTAGGGATGATGATGAACCAGGGCCATCAAAAGAACGGGAGGAAGAGACAACCAGAGAT
Source organism: Pluvialis apricaria (assembly GCA_017639485.1). Taxonomy (NCBI): domain Eukaryota; kingdom Metazoa; phylum Chordata; class Aves; order Charadriiformes; family Charadriidae; genus Pluvialis; species Pluvialis apricaria. The sequence continues at coordinate 139,828,243 of CM030007.1, read as the reverse complement.
AATCACCCGATCCCTATCCCTCAGTGAGCTGAGAGATATGCAAAAAGATTTCAGCTGACTTCCAGGCGAGCACATTGTCACCTGGCTGCTCCAATGCTGGGATAACGGGGCCAGTAGCCTGGAATTAGAGGGTAGGGAAGCCAGGCAGCTGGGATCCCTGTCTAGGGAAGGGGGCATTGACAAGGTGATTGGGAAGAAGACACAAGCCCTTAGCCTCTGGAGGCGACTCCTGTCAGGTGTGAGGGAAAGGTACCCCTTCAGTGAAGATGTTGTGTGCCATCCAAGCAAGTGGACCACCATGGAAAAAGGTATCCAGTACCTAAGAGAACTAGCCATGCGGGAGATGATTTACTATGACCCAGATAATGTGCAGTTACCCACAGACCCTGATGAAGTCCAGTGCACAAGGCCCATATGGCAGAAGTTTGTACGGAGTGCACCATCATCGTATGCCAACTCCTTGGCAGTGATGGAATGGAAAGGCGAAGGGGGACCAACGGTGGATGAGGTGGCTGGCCGACTCCGGCAATATGAAGAAAGTCTGTCTTCCCCCCTCGTCTCAACTGTGGAGAAACTGTCCCAGAAGGTCCAACAACTTGAGGAGAATATGTCCTACTCCCCACCTGTACAGACCAGCATCTCAGCTATTAGGAGCAAGCGTTTCCCTACTCAAGAGAGAGAGTATAGAGGGTACACACCACGAGGCACCCTGTGGTTTTACTTGCGCGACCCCGGAGAGGACATGAGGAGATGGGATGGACAACCTACCTCAACCCTACGGGCACGGGTACATGAGTTGCAAGGAAGAACAATCACAAAAGGAGATCCCTCCAGGAAAAGTGCTGCTCCCGTTTCCAGCAGGCAGCCCCCTAGACAGAGTAGAAGGCCTGATCTTACCTCTGATCCTCTTGAAGGGACCTCCAAGTCATTTCTGCAACAAGTGAGTAATGGATACTATGATCAGGATTAGAGGGGCCCTGCCTCCAGCCAGGTGGGGGAAAGGGACAGCCGGGTTTATTGAAACGTGTGGATTCGATGGCCTGGCACATCACAGCCACAGGAGTATAGGGCTCTAGTGGACACTGGAGCTCAATGTACCTTAATACCATCAAGTTACAGAGGGGCAGAACCCATTTGTATTTCTGGAGTGACAGGGGGATCCCAAGAGTTGACTACATTGGAAGCTGAAGTTAGCCTAACTGGAAATGAGTGGCAAAAGCATCCCATTGTGACTGGCCCAGAGGCTCCATGCATCCTTGGCATAGACTATCTCAGGAGAGGGTACTTCAAGGACCCAAAAGGATACCGGTGGGCTTTTGGCATAGCTGCTTTGGAGACAGAGGAAATTAAACAGCTGTCTACATTGCCTGGTCTCTCGGAGGACCCTTCTGTGGTAGGTTTGTTGAGGGTCAAAGAGCAACAGGTGCCAGTTGCTACCACAACAGTGCATCGGTGGCAATATCGCACTAACCGAGATTCTCTGATCCCCATCCATATGCTGATTCGTCAACTGGAGACTCAAGGGGTGATCAGCAAGACCCGCTCACCCTTTAACAGTCCCATATGGCTGGTGCAAAAATCTAATGGAGAGTGGAGGCTAACAGTGGACTATTGTGGCCTGAATGAAGTGACGTCACCACTGAGCTCTGCCGTACCAGACATGCTAGAACTTCAATACGAACTGGAGTCAAAGGCAGCCAAGTGGTATGCAATAATTGATATCGCGAATTCATTCTTCTCAATCCCTTTGGCAGCAGAGTGCAGGCCACAGTTTGCTTTCACTTGGAGGGGCATCCAGTACACCTGGAATCGACTGCCCCAGGGGTGGAAACACAGCCCCACCGTTTGCCATGGACTAATCCAGACCACACTGGAACAGGGTGAAGCTCCGGAGCATCTGCAGTACATTGAGGACATCATTGTATGGGGCAACACAGCGGAAGAAGTTTTTGAGAAAGGCAATAGAATAGTTCAAATCCTTCTGAAAGCTGGTTTTGCAATAAAATGGAGTAAGGTCAAGGGACCCACACAGGAGATTCAGTTTTTAGGAATAAAATGGCAAGATGGACGCCGTCAGATCCCAATGGATGTGATCAACAAAATAGCAGCTATGTCTCCACTGACTAGTAAAAAGGAAACACAAGCTTTCTTAGGTGTTGTGGGGTTTTGGAGGATTCATATTCCAAATTACAGTCTGATTGTGAGCCCTCTGTATTAAGTGACCCAGAAAAAGAATGATTTTAAATGGGGCCCTGAGCAACGACAAAATTTCGAACAAATTAAGCAGGAAATAGTTCATGCAGTAGCCCTGGGGCCAGTCCGGGCAGGACAAGATGTTAAAAATGTGCTTTACACCGCAGCCGGGAAGAATGGCCCTACCTGAAGCCTCTGGCAGAAAACACCAGGGGAAACTCGAGGTCGACCCCTGGGGTTTTGGAGTCGGGGATACAGAGGATCTGAAGCCCACTATACTCCAACCGAAAAAGAGATATTGGCAGCATACGAGGGGGTTCGAGCTGCTTCGGAAGTGTTTGGTACTGAAGCACAGCTCGTCTTTGCACCTCGACTGCCAGTGCTGGGCTGGATGTGCAAAGAAAGGGTCCCTGCCACACACCATGCGACTGATGCCACATGGAGTAAGTGGATTGCACTGATCACACAGCGAACTCGAATGGGAAACCCCAATCGCCCAGGAATACTTGAAGTGATCACAGACTGGCCAGAAGGCAAAGATTTTGGAATATCACCAGAGGAGGAGGTGACACGTGCGGAGGAGGCCCCACCGTATAATAAACTACTAGAAAATGAGAAGAAACATGCCTTGTTCACTGATGGGTCCTGCCGGATTGTGGGAAAGCATCGGAAGTGGAAGGCTGCTGTGTGGAGTCCCACACGACGAGTTGCAGAAGCCACTGAAGGACAAGGTGAATCAAGCCAGTTTGCAGAGGTGAAAGCCATCCTGCTAGCTTTAGACATTGCTGAACGAGAGAAATGGCCAGTACTTTACCTCTATACTGATTCATGGATGGTGGGGAAGTCATGTCTGACTAATCTGATAGCCTTCTATGATGGCGTGACTGGATGGGTGGATGAAGGGAGGGCAGTGGATGTTGTCTACCTTGACTTCAGCAAGGCTTTCGACACTGTCTCCCACATCATCCTCACAGACAAGCTTAGGAAGTATGGGTTAGACGAATGGACAGTAGGGTGGATTGAACAGTGGCTGACAGATAGAGCTCAGAGGGTTGTGGTTAGTGGTGCAGAGTCCAGTTGGAGGCCAGTAACTAGTGGTGTTCCTCAGGGGTCAGTACTGGGTCCAGTCCTGTTCAATATATTCATCAATGACCTGGATGAAGGGATAGAGTGTACCATCAGCAAGTTTGCTGATGGTACAAAACTGGGAGGGGTGGCTGACACGCTGGAAGGCTGTGCTGCCATACAGCGTGACCTGGACAGGCTGGAGAGTTGGGCAGAAAAAAAACTGGTGAAATTCAACAAGGACAAGTGTAGGGTACTGCATTTGGGGAGGAATAACCCCATGCATCAGTACAGGTTGGGGGCTGACCTCCTGGAGAGCAGCTGTGTGGAAAGGGACCTGGGAGTCCTGGTGGACAACAGGATGACCATGAGGCAGCAATGTGCCCTGGTGGCCAAGAAGGCCAGTGGCATCCTGGGGTGTATCAAGAAGAGTGTGGCCAGCAGGTTGAGGGAGGTCATGCTCCCCCTCTACTCTGCCTTGGTGAGGCTGCATCTGGAGTAATGTGTCCAGTTCTGGGCTCCCCAGTTCAGGAGGGACAGGGAACTGCTGGAGAGGGTCCAGCAAAGAGCTACAAAGATGATTAGGGGACTGGAGCATCTTTCTTATGAGGAAAGGCTCAGGGACTTGGGGCTTTTTAGTCTAGAAAAAAGAAGACTCAGGGGGGATCTTATCAATACTTATAAGTACTTAAGGGGAGGGTGCCAGGTAGATGAGAATAGTCTTTTTTCAGTGGTGCCCAGTGATAGGACAAGAGGTAACAGGCACAAACTGGAGCACAGGAAGTTCCATCTTAACATGAGGAGGAACTTCTTTACTCTGAGGGTGGCAGAGCACTGGAACAGGCTGCCCAGAGAGGTTGTGGAGTCTCCCACACTGGAGACATTCAAAACCCGCCTGGATGCCGTCCTGTGCAATGTGCTGTAGGTGTCCCTGCTGTGGCAGGGGGGTTGGACTTAGATGATCTCCAGAGGTCCCTTCCAACCCTGACGATACTGTGATACTGTGTGAAATGCTCTGTGGGGTTACAGCAGTGGAAGCAGAGCAACTGGCAGCGCAGAGGTAAACCCATCTGGGCGGCTGAACTGTGGCAAGATATTGCTGCCCGGATAGAGAATCTGGTTGTGAAAGTACGTCATGTAGATGCCCATGTACCCAGGAGTCGCACCACTGAAGAACATCAAAACAACCAGCAGATAGATCAGGCTGCTAAGATTGAAGTGGTTCAGGTGGATCTGGACTGGCAACATAAGGGTGAATTATTCACAGCTCGGTGGGCTCATGATGCCTCAGGCCATCAGGGAAGAGATGCTTTGACCATGGACACAATTGCACAGGTTATCCACGAATGTGAAACATGTGCTGCAATTAAGCAAGCCAAGCAGTTAAAGCCTCTTTGGTATGGAGGACGATGGCTAAAATACAAATATGGGGAGGCCTGGCAGATTGATTATATTACACTCCCACAAACCCGCCAAGGCAAGCGCCATGTGCTCACCATAGTGGAAGCAACCACCGGCTGGCTGGAAGCATACCCTGTGCCCCATGCCACTGCCCAGAACACTATCCTGGGCCTTGAAAAACAAGTCTTATGGCGACATGGCACCCCAGAGAGGACTGAGTCAGACAACGGGACTCATTTCTGAAACAGCCTCATAGATACCTGGGCCAAAGAGCATGGCATTGAGTGGGTGTATCACATCCCCTATCACGCACCGGCCTCAGGGAAGATAGAAAGATACAACGGACTGTTAAAGACTACACTGAGAGCCATGGGTGGTGGGACTTTCAAACACTGGGATACGCATTTAGCAAAAGCCACCTGGTTAGTCAACACCGGGGGATCTGCCAATCGAACTGGCCCTGCCCAATCAAAACTTCCACGTACAATAGAAGGGGATAAAGTCCCCGTAGTGCACATGAAGAATATGTTAGGGAAGACAGTCTGGGTTAGCCCTGCCTCAGGCAAAGGCAGACCCATCCGTGGGATTGCTTTTGCACAAGGACCTGGGTGCACTTGGTGGGTGATGCGGGAGGATGGGGAGGTCTGATGTGTACCTCACAGGGATCTGATTTTGGGTGAGAATAGTCAATGAATCAAATCTTATGATGTTATGTGCTAAATAACCCTGTCACTGTGTCTCATCATTACTATAACTGCTATCAAGGGTACTACAGTAAGAATCTCCCAAACCAATGACAGATGGACTTTGATAAAATGGAGTAAAGTGCAGCGGTGAGGTAATAAGAACTGACCTCATCAGCTGGCGCCCAGCAACTTCCTGGAGACCAACATCTTCAACCTGCGAACTGTGGGCATGGGCCACACCGGGTACACCAGCCGCGAGCTGTGAATGCAGCGGGCACCAGTCCAGCACCACACACCATCTCGCCTGTCCTGAGAGACTGCTTTCACAGATGGGGCCCACAGTGATGGACTAAATTAACTCAGTGGACATTTTAGAGGGATTGCCCATAAACTGTGGGAATTAAATCTGTATGTATATAGATGTACATATATATATATATATAAGACGGGGGAAAGTGGTGGTAAATGATTGGGAACTGTAGGATCTGAGCATGGCACAGATGGTATGGAATAAGGCGTGGATAATGTCCTGGTTCCAGCAGGGATGGGGTTAATTTCCCCAAGGATGGGAGGGGAAACAGGTATTCCATGCCATGTGAGCCCTGCCTGGGCGACAGGGGGGAGCTGGCCGGGGGGAGGGGGCAGGAAGTTGCTGCTCAGCGCGGGTTGTAAGTCTGGTCATAAGCAGCGGCGCCGTAATCGCGTTTGTATATTCCTTTTTCGGTCTTATTATTACTGTTTTCTCTTCCCTTTGCTGTTCTGTTAAACTGCCTTTATCTCAATCCACTAGTTTTGCCTTTTTCTTCCCATTTCCCCCCACGGCTGTGGGGGGTTGAGCAAGCAGCCGCGTGGTTCTTTGTTGACGGCTGAGGCCAAACCAGGACAACAGAAAGGGTTGACAAGCATTGGAACAGGCTGCCCAGGGAAGTGGTGGAATCACCATCCCTGGAGGTATTTAAAAGATGGGTAGACGTGATGCTTAGGGACATGGTTTAGTGATGGGTTTTGGCAGTGTTAAGTTGATGGTTGGACTTGATGGTCTTAAAGGTCCCTTCCAACTCAGATAATTCTATGATTCTATAATTTTTAACTAAACAAGGGGAAAGGAGAGGGGGACAAAACATGGGAGCAAAGTAGCAGTAAGGGAAAATAAAGTGGGATGCAGCAGAGAACTATGAGAGTGGCAAGAGTCATGGCCATGAGGTGGGGACCACACTGAAACCAGATGTATCATTCAGGTTTGGCCCCTCCACCATGGGGCTGTCTGAGACTATGATCCAGCTGCTGGTAGGGATGGAGAAGAGCAGCAGCAGCAGTGGTAGTGGATATCATGGGAAGTAGCTGAGGAGGTGGGGGCAACTTTTTTCTCTTGAGGGAAGGGGCATGTTGAGGAAGCCTTACCAGTCCTATCTGAAACCACAAGCAAGAAGACATCTACAGACGGACATACACTGACTGCCAGGTTGAGGTCAATTAGACATCCTTTGCAACAAAGATCCACAAGTGCACACAGCAAAGCTTTGCAAGCAGAAGAGTCTCCTTGTGACCAGTTCAACCAGAGAACAAGGAAATGATTTGGCAGGCCACAAAGGGATCCTAGAGGGAGAAGCCAGTAGAGAGGAGAAACAGAAAAGCAGAGAAAATGAAGCTCACCATGCTACATGACCAACAGCTATACAGGCTCCAAGGATTTCTCCCAACATAGAATGACCTGACACCAAGAATGGTCCCAAAAAACACAAAAGGCTTTTCCCAGGCCAGCCCTGACCTGCACCAGGTCGGGTCTGCCCAGCCCTCTGCTCTGTTCATCCATCCAGTATGGATTTTGCTTAAATCTACTTGATTTAAGTCAATTCATGTAGGTTTTGGCTTACCACCAGGGCAAGAATGATATAAACAAATGAACAAAATAAAACAAAATACAACAAAACAAATCAAGTACAGCCAAACTACAACAAGCTTAGTTCTAGGTTGGTAGCCTAATACTATAGTAAATATGAAACAATAAATAGCCATTCTGAAAGAACTAGTGAAAGCTCAGGTCCACCAGGTAAATGAAAAGAACTGTGGAACTATCAGCCAAACATTTAACAGGTACAATACCATTATGTAAAGCGAGCCATTTTATCAGAAAAGACTGCAGTTGCATCGTCCAAACTTAGTACAGCTTATTATTGTTTTGTTTTAATTTATTCCAATGAGAACTTCAGCAGCAGCAACATCCTGTTTATTTTTTGTTGTTACTACAGTATATTACTAGGTTTCAGTTATGAATACTACTTCTGAGGATCAGTGGTAATAGTCCAAAATATACCCTGTGTGGTCTAAAAGTGATTAGAAGGTCTGTACATTACTGGGCAAAAGAGGATGGAAAGATGCTGAAGATTAGGATAGAAGGAGCTGATGTTTAAAAACCAACCCATAAGAATGGGAATTCTTAAAGTTCTTTAAGTTAAAATTTATTTAGAAACAAAGTGAAAGTGAGATATAATGAGATGAAACTAAGAAAGTGGTGGTATTTTCTGATTCATGACCAAGCAATCCCTCCATCAGCAACATTTTGAAAAGCTTTAATAAGTAGTAGCAAAAGGAAGGAGAAAGCTAGGAGAGAGAATGTAAGCTTAGTCATTTGAGAAAAGAATCTCAGTGATGGAATAATAAAAGCAATAGCTACATTATTGCTATCTATTTTTTAATCTTTGGCATTAAGGTGAGTCTAATATTTCTACAAAGAATTTTTTAAAAAATATTTTTTGCTAGGTTTCATTTGCATGATTACTGACTCAAAATAAAGAACATGAAAGAAAGCGAAATAATTAACTAGATCTAATATGCATTAAATTAAAACTAGCTTCTATTAGTATTTCTTCCAATCAAGAAATTCTTTAGCCTTAGAAAGCAGTATAAAATCAGCCAAGGAGCACTACAAAATGGCAAATACGTTTTGGTATGTAAAGCAAGAATTCTCTGCTGATAAGTTGTCAGGATTTATTTTATTATAGCAATTGGCATTTTATTTGGAAGTGCTATGTTCTATGATAAATATGGAACTGAAGCGTTGAAAAGTTTTACTAAACTAGGCACATATATAATTTTTACTTACTTCTCAGCAACAAAAACGGGCATGTACCCTCTGACTCTGTGCACGCTGGCAGTCTTCAATGATCAGGTAAAGAACCAAGATAGATACACAAAAAAAATGCAGGAACATAAGTTAGAGGTTAAGATACTCACTACCCACACCTTTTTACACAAGCTACACTTAAAATATCAGAGCAAAGTTTTAGATTTCATGATAAATTCAGAGAGAGACAGAAATATCATTCTCATGGACGACGGATCAGATTTTCCTAACTGGGCTCTGAAACATACAAATATTGCAAGATCCAGTCATCACTGTCATTAGCAAACAGTGACTGAGTAATACTTTTTTCAACACATTGACAGTGCATATTTAAGTATCATTTTTATGAAATGGAACTTGCAAAGTAACATGGCTTTACAGGGTAATATGGCTTGGACAATCTCCAAACCTGAGACAGCAGGGAACCTCAGTACTGATGGAGGGTGCTACAACCAAATGTTTACTTTCCCGCCAGGCTAGCCCTGCCTAGGGGCATGAAACTTGCCCTGGCTGAATGGCACAACTCTGAGGAACCAGGCATTAAATCTCATCTTGTATGAGCATTTTGTCATTGTCAGAATCGCATCTTTCAATGGTGCAATTAAGTTATATGTTTTCATGAATGTCTGCATATATGGCATTATAAAATGAAACAATTAATTACAATTAATTCACTTCAGCACGCCAATTTTGGCAACTGAAATCTTCTCTAGTTTTTTATATGGCACAATTGCAAGATCTTTGTACGTTAATTACTGTCTGTAATATCATTTAGCCTGCAGCATTCAAAATGAAAAATCAAATTATCCTGGCAGAAATTACCCATTCTAACCCCACATTTCTCCGGTAAAACTTATGGAAACTATAAGACTACTCTTAGATCAGTCATCACTATAAAAATATCATCAAAGTCATACACCTTGGATCCTTTTTTTACACACAGAATTTTCTATATAACATATCCTTACATTCTCTTCTTTTCCTGCCTCAAGTGTCCATGTATACATAGTTGCACTATTATTTTTTCATTAATTTAATTAACATTCTTAGTACTGTAAAAATTACATTTAATCCACCTCATATATCGAAGAATCATAGAATAATCAATCATCTCCCTCACAGAGAATGAAAATTTATTTTATTACAACATGAAGAATATTTACCTGTTCCTCCTGGCAAAGCGAATCAGTTAAATGATTTATCCATTAAGTCCACAATTTCTTATTCAGCTAAACAAGAGGGAACAATCCTTAAAGCCCTGGCCCTAGCAAAGCTGAAGCAAATGTTCCTTACCTGGGCATTAATTCTACTCATTCACTGACACAAATTCAGAACCATGTTTGAGGAATAAGTTCTAGGGGGAAAAAAAACCCGCACCAAAGACCACAAAAGTATTCCAAAGAACTAAGTTTTAAACAATATTACTTAGAAATGTTAATTATGGACTGAAAAGTCAAAATAATGTAATAAAAATATTGCATGAAAAATTATAGAAATCATAGAATCATAGGATTGTAGAATGGTTTAGGTTGGAAAGGACCTTGAAGATCATCGAGTTCCAACCCCCTGCCATAGGCAGGGACACCTCCCACTAGACCAGGTTGCCCAAGGCCACGTCCAGCCTGGCCTTGAACACCTCCAGGGATGGGGCTTCAACAACCTCTCTGGGCAACCTGTTCCAGTGCCTTACCACCCTTAAAGTGAAAAACTTCTTCCTATTGTTTAATCTAAACATGCCCTCTTCCAGTTTAAAGCCATTCCCCCTCATCCTATCACTACATACCCTAGTAAAAAGTCCTTCCCCAGCTCTCCTGTAGGCCCCCTTTAAGTACTGGAAGGCCGCAATAAGATCTCCCCGGAGCCTTCTCTTCTCCAGGCTGAACAGCCCCAACTCTTTCACCAAACAGCTTGGTATCATCAGCAAACTTGCTGAGGGTGCACTCTACCTCACTGTCCATGTCGCTGACAAAGATGTTGAACAGTACAGGTCCCAGTACTGTCTCCTGAGGAATGCCACTCGTCACTGCTCTCCACTTGGACACCGAGCCGTTGACTGCAACTCTTTGAGTGTGACCATCCAGCCAGTTCTTTATCCACCGAGTTGTCCATTTGTCGAATCCATGTCTCTTCAATTTAGAAATCGGGATATCATGTGGGACAGTGTCAAATGCTTTGCACAAGTCCAAGTAGATGACATCAGATGATCTTCCCTTGTCCACTGCCGCTGTAACCCCTTCATAGAAGGCCACCAAATTTGTCAGGCATGACTTGCCCTTGGTGAAGCCGTGTTGGCTCTCGCCAATCACCTCCTTGTTTTCCATGTGCCTCAGCAGAGTTTCCAGGAGGATCTGCTCCATGATCTTGCCAGGCACAGAGGTGAGACTGACTGGCCTGTAGTTCCCTGGGTCTTCCTTATTTCCCTTTTTGAAAATAGGGGTTATGTTTCCCCTTTTCCAGTCGGCAGGAACCTTGCCAGACCACCATGACTTCTCAAATATGATGGCTAGTGGTTTAGCGACTTGATCTGCCAATTACCTCAGAACCCGCGGATGTATCTCATCAGGTCCCACGGACTTGTGCACCTTCAGGTTCCTCAGGTGGTCTCGTGCTTGATCTTCATCTACAGTGGGCGGTGCTCCATTTTCCCAATCTTCGCCTTTGCATTGTGCGTCTTGGGTAGTGCGGCTGCTGTCCTTGTCAGTGAAGACTGAGGCAAAAAAGTCATTGAGTACCTCAGCTCTGTCTCTGTCCCAGGTAACCAGTTCTTGCGTTTCCTTCCGGAGAGGGCCTACATTTTCCCTAGTCTTTCTTTTCTCGCTGACATACTTAAAAAAAGATTTTTTGTTTGTCTTAATGTCCCTGGCCAGATTTAGTTCTATCTGGGCTTTAGCTTGTCTAGTGTGCTCTCTGGCTGCTCTAACGATTCCTCTGTAATCCTCCCAGGCTATTTGCCCCTGTCTCCACTCCCTATAGGCCTCCTTTTTTCTTTTGGTTACTTCCAGGATCTCCTTATTCATCCACGCAGGCCTCCTGGCTTTTCTGCCTGCCTTCCTCTTTGTAGGGATGCATTGCTGCTGTGCTTGGAGGAGGTGGTCCTTGAATATTAACCAACTTTCTTGGACCCTTCTTCCCTCCAGTGCTTCATCCCACGGCACCATACCAAGCAGATTCCTCGTTTAATATTATATTTTATATTCGTTTAATATTATAAATAAATCAGGAAAAAAATAAACAGCGTGAACACAGAAATTCTTTTAAGATTGCAATAAATAGCAGTGGGTGGCAAGCCAGCTGGGATTAAACCTTGCCAATATGTCAGTGAAGAGAAGGTGCAAAGAAACAGTCTTTTGTTACCTGCAGTTGGAAATCTCACTAAGAACATGAGTTCACTGCCAGAAGAACACTGCTCCAGGGCAAAACCCATCTCTTATTCTCTAATCACTAATAAAAGCTGAATTATTATGAATTGAATTATGGCAAATATGATAAGTGGATGCACATAATTTATCAACCTCCCCCGAGGCAGAAAATTTGCAATATTTTAATTGTTCTTAGAACGCATTTTCATTTCTTGCTCTGCTGCTTCTACTCCATGCCTACTGGACTGATAAAGCACATTAGAAGCAATTGACAGAGTTCAGCAATGCTGAGGACTACCCGATATCATTATTTACTTTAAAGACTGAAGTAATGCCAAAGAAAGATGCTGTAATGACATTTCAAGAATGAACTCATTTTTACAAGACCTCCTGTCAACCGATTTCAGTGAGGGATGGGATGAGATAGGATTTCACTCCTAAAGAAAGGCTGTGTCATTAGGCCACCAGCAGGGATTCACAGGAAGAGCAAGGAAAGATGGAAGAATGGAGGTGTTGTTCATTGCTTCAGACACGTCAGAGTGAGGTGACTATGCTATTACTTATTCATTCTTTTCAGTAACTGCTTAGTGGGTTTCCTACAGAGTTTAGGCATTTTCCAAGGAGGAGCAAGGATGTCAGATTGGCAGCTGCATGTCTAAATTTCAGCATGTCTAAAAATCACCCACTTCAAGCCGTATAGTGACCTGCCAAGGCATCAGACTTGAATGTAAGCAGAGGAACTGCAATGCATGAATTTCCAGGTCTCCTCTTCAAGCATCTATGCCACAGAGCCTACTTAACCCCCATGTGTGACCACAGCAACTTCCATGGAGGGTAAACCCTCCACAACAATCTCTTCTGGCTGCCTTGACATACATGACAGTGTGGCTACTGCTGTCATTTTCTGCTGCCAGAGGTTCAGCAAAGGGCCTAAGTTTCTGTGTGGAGTTCTCAGCAGATTTTGTCTTGAAGATGGTCTTGGTAACTGGCTTCTTCCTCCAGACAGTAAATGCTGGTCAGCCCAATTCTCTTAGACAGCTGTCCTGAATAAGCAGCGACTTTCCTCAGCCGGGCTTGTGCCATTGTGTAGCAGAGACAGGACACCTGCATCTTCTTATCCTCCTCCAGAAATGCTTATCATGACAAATGGGAGGTGGTGGAGGGGAGTGGGAACACTTCCACACTCTGCTTTGTTCTGGTTATCCAAATGACACCCAACTTGTCCATGGAAGTGGAAAGGGGTCAGTCTAGTTTATAACTGGCAAACACTTCAGGGCAGGAAAAAGCCTTGGAAGAAAAATGAGCCAGATTGTGAACATGGCCCTATACTGACAGAGCTGACTGAGAAGGCCGTGGTTCAGGATGCTGAACCTTGACTGTGCAGTTTAACTGTCCAGAAAATCAACTAGAATATTATGATCATTAATCTAAGAAGTCTCTCACTAAGAATACTCTTCCTACATGCCAGGACACCATGGCTTTTTTCAGCTTCTTAATTACCAGAGAAATTAGAACAGTAGATGTTTATCCTGTCCATCACCTGTGAGATTTTAACAGATCATATGCCTTAAGGAGTAATCCCACATGTTTTAGGACTAAACCAAACGCCTCCAGCACCCAGCCATTTAAAGATGTTGAGAAAGAAATCCACCTGCTTTGACATGATGATATTCTTGTCTAGTCACCATCATATTGTGTTGTTCACAAAGCAGCTGCAAGAAAGAACTTGTTGGAACCAGTCAGGTTCACAGAGAAGACCAACATGATGTAGATAAACAGATAAGAGTATGCACATCTCATTGCTACATCAAAACCTGTCATTCCCTATAGTAGAAGTCTCTGTGCTGACATCACTCCATCACTCCTGAGGCTACATGCTAATACTGCCACCATCTCAGGAAAAGAAAGAAATATGCATGGTAACAAGCCATGATGCCACTTCCAGAAAAAAAGTTACTTTAAAAACTGTGTGCATTTGTTCGATTTTAGGTCGTTAAAATGTCTTCTCTTTCACATTTGGTGTGTTTTGATAAAGCGTGCCATCTGTGTGCTTTCATGCAAATGACAGCAAAAAGAAGAACAAATTTACCTACAGATAAGATAACAAGAAAACAGAGAACAGGACTAGATCCATCAGATGTCCACATAAAGAAACAGGAGAACTGTGAAATTCAAGAATTTTGCCTATGACTTATGAGAAGTGAAACAAAATAACGAGAAAAAAGTTCCCAGACAACATCCACTGCCACAGGGCACCAAAGGCAAGTCAAAAATACATTCCTCACTTCTGCTCGAGAAGAACCCAAGAGACACGATGAGAAACTGATATCTGCCATCCCTTTGCCTCCATACGGCACACGTGTATGGGGCCAGGCCAAACTTGCACACATGAATTTTGGTGGTTGTGAGTACATGTGTGTGAGAGTATGAGTGAAGTAAATCCATGCAAGAATTAACGTTGATGGGTAAAAGCAAATTGCTTAGTGAGTTGACTGAAAAAGCAAACCAGCAAAACCAACAGACAAACACCTTCCCATTTCCACAACTTCTCACATCGAGCTATGCTCATTGCATTAGCTCTCATCTATACAGCAAATGGGTGACATGGTGCTAAGGACAGCCATGGAATAGGAAAGCACAATGTTGTCTTTTCCTGTGATAAGGTAGAAAACGGGCAACAGCTGACACAGAGAATGATTGATGAATATTAGTGATACAGAGAACTACTGAGGGATATGGAACAGAGGATATCATTCTTACAAAATGAGTTAGCCAAGAGCCCTCTTTTAATCCCAGTAATATTCAGAGACATTTTCTTGCTCAGCAGAAAAGGGGATTACTACAAAAGGGAAACACATAAAATGATCTTTCAAACTTTATCATGAAAGGACTTTTAAAGAGCACAGTGAAAGGTAGTCAGATGACTTTTTTTTAAGCTCTTTTTTCTCCAGATTGCAGCTAAGTAATCAGAAGTCCATGTAAGCTTAATGCAGTTACACTTTAGTGGCAGAATTCCCACCGACTTCAGCAGTGAACGGATTATGTTTCTGTGCTATACAAAATGCCTATCCACCAAAGCAAAGACTGCTCACTGTCCTTCATCTTTCTGCAAAGGAGAAATGAGTGAACAGAATGAAGTCCTTGATGTGACAGTCCTTTATGCCTTCCAGAATCTTAAAATTTGGCATGTCTTCTTTGGTCTATGACAAGGCTTATTTTTTACTACTTCTCTTTTCTTTTGCAGCTATACATAGGTGGTAGGAAGGAGCTTTTAAAAAATGTTTTCCATGAACAAAAATCTAAATCACCATTGTCACAAAAATGTAACTATTACAGAATCACAGAATGGTCAGGGTTGGAAGGGACCTCTGGAGATCATTTAGTCCAACCCCCCTGCCACAGCAGGGTCACCTGCAGCAGGTAGCATAGGACAGCGTCCAGGCAGGTTTTGAATGTCTCCAGTGTGGGAGACTCCACAACCTCTCTGGGCAGCCTGTTCCAGTGCTCTGCCACCCTCAAAGTAAAGAAGTTCCTCCTCATGTTAAGATGGAACTTCCTATGCTCAAGTTTGTGCCCGTTACCGCTTGTCCTATCACTGGGCACCACTGGGCACAAAAAAGATTATTCTCATCTACCTGGCACCCTCCCCTTAAGTACTTATAAGTATTGATAAGATCCCCCCTGAGTCTTCTTTTTTCTAGACTAAAAAGACTCAAGTCCCTGAGCCTTTCCTCATAAAAAAGATGTTCCAATCCCCTAATCTTCTTGGTAGCCCTTTGCTGGACTCTCTCCAGCAGTTCCCCATCCTTCTTGAACTGGGGAACACAGAACTGGACACAATACTCCAGATGCAGCCTCACCAGGGCAGAGTGGAGGGGGAGCATGACCTCCCTCAACCTGCTGGCCACACTCTTCTTGATACACCCCAGGATGCCATTGGCCTTCTTGGCCACCAGGGCACATTGCTGGCTCATGGTCATCCTGTTGTCCACCAGGACTCCCAGGTCCCTTTCCGCACAGCTGCTCTCCAGGAGGTCAGCCCCCAACCTGTACTGATGCATAGGGTTATTCCTCCCCAGATGCAGTACCCTACACTTGCCTTTGTTGAATTTCATAAGGGTTTTTTTTCTGCCCAACTCTCCAGCCTGTCCAGGTCATGCTGTACGGCAGCACAGCCTTCCGGCATGTCAGCCATGCCTCCCAGTTTTGTATCATCAGCAAACTTGCTGATGGTACACTCTATCCCTTCATCCAGGTCATTGATGAATATATTGAACAGGACTGGACCCAGTACTGACTCCTGAGGGACACCACTTGTTACTGGCCTCTGACTAGACTCTGCACCACTAACCACAACCCGCTGAGCTCTATCTGTCAACCACTGTTCAATCCACCCCACTGTCCATTCATCTAACCCACACTTCCTGAGCTTGCGTGTGAGGATGATGTGGGAGACAGTGTCGAAAGCCTTGCTGAAGTCAAGGAAGACAACATCCACTGCCCTCCCCTATCCACCCATCCAGTCATGCCATCATTGAAGGCTATCAGATTAGTCAGACATGACTTCCCCTTGGTGAATCCATGCTACTACTTCTGATAACCTTCTTTTCCTCCAGATGCTTGGAGATGACGCCCAGAACAAGTTGTTCCATCATCTTTCCGGGGATGGAGGTGAGGCTGACCGGCCTGTAGTTTCCCAGATCATCCTTCTTGCCCTTTTTGAAGACTGGAGTGACATTGGCTTTCCTCCAGTCCTCAGGCACCTCACCTGTTCTCCAGAACCTTTCAAATATGATGGAGAGTGGCCCAGCAATGACTTCTGATAGCTCCCTCAGCACTCTCGGGTGCATCACATCAGGCCCCGTGGACTTGTGGGTATCCAGTTTACTTAATTGGTCTCTAACTTGTTCCTCTTCAACCAAGGGAAAGTTTTCCTTCTTCCAGACTTTCTCTGTTACTTGCAAAGTCTGGGACTCCCGAGAGCTGGCCCAAGCAGTGAAGACAGAAGCAAAGAAGGCATTCAGCAACTCTGCTTTCTCTGCATCATCCGTCACCACAGCACCCATCTCATTCAAGAGTGGGCCACATTTTCCCTGGTTTTCCTTTTGCCTCCTATATACTGAAAGAAACCCTTCCTATTGGTCTTGACATCCCTCGCCAGGTTCAATTGCAAGGCTGCCTTGGCTTCTCTCGTTCCTTCCCTGCATACCCTGACAGCATTCTTATACTTGTCC
Source organism: Pluvialis apricaria (assembly GCA_017639485.1). Taxonomy (NCBI): domain Eukaryota; kingdom Metazoa; phylum Chordata; class Aves; order Charadriiformes; family Charadriidae; genus Pluvialis; species Pluvialis apricaria. The sequence goes on along the minus strand of CM030007.1, from coordinate 139,811,181 downwards.
CAAGTCGTCAGCCCCCTCTTCCACATCTTGTAAACTCCCTTCTTCCACCTGAGCTTTTTCAGAAGATCCCTGCTCAGCCATGCAGGTCTCCTTCCCTTGCCCAATTTCTTGCTTATTGCCAACAGAATAGTCAATGATGATCATTTAAAAGGCCTAACTGATTTTTAAAAAGTAGCATGCATTTATTTCTGGAGAAATGAATGTGTTACTCTGCTTGCAGAATTACAGAAATGTATGGATAATATTTTACATTTTCTTTGATTTTGATGTAAATCCTAAGTTAAAGATACTGCTGCCTTGTATAGTACACACTGAACTCCCTAGTCTTAAGTGCTTTAATTTTTTAATAAAATAGGACTACGTTTGTCTGCTATGGAAGTATTAGTTTTGCTGTTTCTAAAGGTCAGAGGCTTTGTGTCACTACGTGTAGGAAAAAAAAGCACTTTTTAAAGAATGAGACACATCACTTTATATCTTTAAGGACTTAAAAGTATTTAACAGAAAAGGCTATGAATTGAGGCAGGAAGGTGAAGCATGAAACATTTCCAAAAAAATTGTAATTTCCTTATTCAAAATTCTAGACCTAGGGAATTCAGACCAATCTCGGTGTTTATCCTTGGGAGCCAGTGATCTGAACAGTGGAAAAGGCCAAAATAAAAAGGGCAAGGAAATGAATCATGATGGGCTGTTTTCCTGTAGCTTTTCCTTACCAAAAGGCAGCTGGAGTACTTTTGGTTTTCACCAGAGCATTTTGAAAGCATTTAAGAACAGCTGGACAGAAAGCAGTTTTCTGAGAGTTAGTTTGTCCAGTCCAGTAAAAGGAGGGTATATTTTGCGAAGAGCAGGTGAGAACACTCCAGGGTTGAGAGCTCAGAGCCTGGCAGCTGCAGAAGCAGCAAAATTACTAACAAGTTGGTGTTCATTCTGTCTGTCTCTGGTAATGTGTATTTTAAAAGTTAGACTTGACAGTTCTGCATGTCCTAGTCTGGCTATATTTTGCATTTATAAGACAGACCTTTTATAGGTTTGTGAACATATTGCGCAATGTTAGTGTTGGCCGTTATTATATAAAAAGTCTATTTTAATCTAAAAATGACCACAGATGATTAAGTTGACTGGCTTTGGTGGCTTTAAAACGCAAGGGAAAATGGAAAAGAATTTAAGTATGTTTTCTAGAAATAGTTATTTGGCTGCCTATCTTCCTTCTTTTCTAATATTATCTTTTTATTTGCACTTGCACATCATATAGAAAACAAACTGAGAAATATATCTAGAGAAGGAAAAATTGCCACTGAAAAGATTGTGTATTATTTTTCACAAGGTCCCTATAAAAGATATAAGGAAAACATTTTATACATGTTGTTATAAATGCTCTAGAGAGTGACTTTCAATTTAATAACATGGTGTAAATGCCTGAGGAATATATTTAAAGATGCTGTCATTTGAATACTTGGCTGCATGATAATGAATATACAAATAAGGATATGGGAAAATAGAGCAGGTATAGCACACAGAAGTATTTTCATACAGAGAAATAGTAACACAGGAAATGTTTTAAGTAAATACTTAAAACAGAAACATACCTAAAGAGAAGAATCCAATGCACATTATTTTATTTCCATCTTTCTATAATGATTACTAAACCACTTGAGCATGGAAAGATTTTGTATCTTCATGTGAAATCTCAGAAGCTGGCTACTATATGCTGTACTTGTTAGACAGACAGTTGTATGTTGTATTTAAGCATTCCAAAATTACCTGGAATGGGGTTTTTTTGGTCACTTCCCAAGGCATACGAAATCAGTTGCATTTCCCTCACCACAAGATTGTAGTATTTGTTCTTCTTAAGCCTACACTAAAACCATTATAGAGCTTCTGGGTGATATCTGGAAATGTGCCTGAACCAATGGAAAGAGGGAGAACAATAAAGTACAGACAGTGTAGTTCCAGAAATTAGATATTTGAAGTCTCAGAAAAGCAACAATAGGATCCCAAGGCAAGTAAACCCTTGGAGAACAGGCAGTGGGAAGATTAGCAGTCTCTTAAATGACATTAAGTGCACAGGTACACACTATCTCAAACTAGAGGAAGAACAAAAGGTGAAGAGAATAAATCTGACAAGCCACAAATTTCCCCAGTGGTCTGAAATCATGAACAGGATCCACACAGGAGGTAACAAGTAGGTCAGATTACATAAGATAATGTAACACAAACAAACAAAAACCAAAAAAACTGTAAGTATGGCCAAGTCAAGTAGAATAGTGTGAAAGCATTCTACAATATTACTGATTGGAAGACAAAGACTATAGGAAGAGCCAACTGTCTGTTCAGTGAGATGGGGGAAGCATCAACAGAAGAAACCAAGAGCTGTGTCTTTGCTAGAAAGAACTGCAGAAACTAAATAATTAACAAAATTAATATCAGCAACAAAAGGGTAAGAACTCAGATTACAGCAGATAGAGAAGAGGTTACAGAGTACTTAGGTTAGATTTTTTAACGTCACCTGTAGGCTTGAGCAAGCTGAGGTATGGTGGTAGGTGTCATGGAGAGCTCAGGAAGGATGGGAAAGATTGTAAAAAGATAGACCAAAGGAAATATGAAAGGAAAAGGAAGAACCTGGGAACCATTTTTGGTGAGCCTGACTTCAATACAAGAACAATACTGAAACAAAACTTAGCAGTCACATAGAAGTTAAAGAGGAAAAGAATAATAGACAGTATAAATTTCCAAAGCCAAATTATGTCATATCAAATTTTTTCTTACAATAGAGTGAGAAGCATTGTTAAAAACAGAGGAGTTGAAGATGGCATACAGTCTATGCTTTAAAGGGGTTTAGATACTATCTCACATGATTATCCTTATGAATAAGCTGAGGTGAGAATACCATAAAATAAATGCAAAACCTGTTAGAAAATCACAATACGTATTTGCAATTCAACACTAAGATGTGAAATTATATTATGTCTTACACCGGGCTGGAATGATTCAATAGGTTCATTAATGATTTGAATGACGGGATACAGAGTATGTTCTTTAAAACCACAGATGACCACAAGTAGGAAGGCTGCAAGCACTGTAGGAAGCAGGGTAAGAACTCAGAATATTCCTGTTAAATTGGAACACTGGAGTCCTACTTAGTGAAAATTATATCTTTCAAATTAGGAATACTTGCACAGATATCTAATACGGACTCACTAGGCTAATTCTAGAGATAGTTTTGAAAGATTTTTATATAAAAGAACATTGTTAATTTTCCAAAGTCAAGAATTCAAAATTATAAAATGCCATATCAAAGCTTTCTATCCAATTGATGTATTATGACAGGCTTTTTAATAACTTGCACACTATTTCTGCATGAAGAACCACTGGTTTCTTCAGTGAACTTGGTGGATGAATGAGAAAACTCTTCAAGATCTATTTTTGTACCTCTCTCACCTATGTGTGCTCTTACAAGCTATCATGCTACACAGTTCAAACTCTGCTAAGCCAACAAAATAATTCATTTCTTTATTTGCTTTTCTATGACACTCATTACTGCAATACCTATAGGCTAGATTCATTTAGACACTAGGAATATTAATCATTTACCAACTTCAGACACGTTTGAGCTAGTTAATCTAGACTTCCCTTTTTCCCTGAAAGGAATAAAAGACCTTTCTAGGATGTGATTTATTTGAGCTGCTCTAGGAGTCTTTATTAGGATACTGCATAAAGGTCTACTGACAATCAATAGTGTCCAACACAACAAGCTCATTAACATCTATATTGTAGACTATCAAGTCCAGGGAAAACAATCCAGTTTGACTGCAAGGTTACAGTATTTGTAACCCTGAATGGGATACCTAGATCCTCCAAAGCACACAGGGAATTCGCCACCACAGAATGGGACCTGGAAAAGGTGGAACAATGAGCAGCACCTAAAACTGCCATAAAACAAGTCACAACCTCCACAAATTGAACTTAATCCTGACAAATAAAGGATAGTGCCCTAAAATAGAGAAGTCAGACTCCCTCCACGATCCTTTATTCATAAATGCAATGAGCCACCAGGACCCAGATAGAGAGCATTGTCCCAGAGGTCATTTTGAAGTGTGTTTCAGAACACCATAGGAGTTTTTTACCTCTCAGAATAGGTGTGTCCCCAGGATCTGTTCTGTTACCCAGACACTTAATGTTCCCTAAACATGTTCAGCCTTTAGGGGTAGCAGTGCACTATCCCGTAACACAGGGGAAAGAGATAACAGGCATGTTCCTCCTTAGGGTGGCTGAATGTGTCAGGAATTTTCCGTAGCCCACAGCATTTCCAATGATAGCTCCAGAATTATTACATCCCTACCCATGGTCTGGGCAATGAACCTCTGGAATAAGAATCCCAGGACTAGTAACAACTGTGCCAGTACTAACTTAATAGATCACTGCAGCAGCTCCTCTCATAGAGTTTGGGCAATGCCTTCTCTGAGTCTGCTTTGCAGAGGTTCTCAAGATATTATGATAATGGATATATCATAGCTATAAGGTGAGGATATCCCATTCTGCTTCACAGACTCACAAAATCATTCAGGTCAGAAGGGACCTCAGAAGGTTTCTAGTCCAAACTCCTGCTTAAAGTAGGGTCAATACTGAATTCAGATGAGGTTCCTCAGAGCTTTGTCCAGTGAGATCCTGAAAACCTCAAAGGATGGAGACTTCACAACCTCTCTGGGCAACCAGTGCTTTGTTATCATCCTGGTTGAATAATATTTTGATTGCATACAGTAGGAATGTGCCCTGTGTCGATTTATGACCATTATTTCTCATTGCTAGCTTCATCTCCTCAGTACCCTGTAGGTAGCGGAAGGCCACTATTAGGTCTCTTCCATGCCTTTTGGAAAGCCATCCCTTCCCCCAGTTCATCAAGCCCAGTTCCCTCCACCTCTTCACACAGGTCACTTGCTGAGCACCATTTTGGCCCTCCCTTGTACTCACATAAGTTTATTAATATATTTCTTGTACTAGGGTCCCCCAAACTGGATGTAGCATGCTAGATGCAGTCTAACAAGGAATAATCACTTCTCTGTATCTACTGGCTACATTTGTGTTGAATGGACCCAGAAAGCTGTTATCCTTCATTGCTGCCAGGGCTGGCCAAGTCCTTTTCATCAGAGCTGCTATGGAGCCAGTCAAGCCACCTGCTGTTGCATGGGGTTGGTCCACCCCAGCTGCAAAACTTTGCATTTGCACTTTTTTGATTTAATGTCATTCCTCTTAACCCATTCCTCTAGCCTTGCTAGGTCCTTCTGAATTGCAGCCTTGCACTTGAGCAAATCAGCTCCTGCCTCCCCTTCCCAAATCAGTGTCATGGGGACTTGATGACGGAGACCCACCACAATGCCAGCACGCGCCACCAGTCCTTCAGGCTGAGGATGCTGCTGGTGAGCATAATCATATTGTAACCTGTCCTCCAGGCTATCCATTGCTGCAGCTGATTTTAAACAGCTCCCCACTCTTTTTCCTGCTCTGCTAACCTCCCTCCTGCTCTTGACCAGCTGTCTTATCTCCTCTACCCAGTTAGGCTGCTGTCTTTCCCAAAAGGCCCCTGTCTTACTCACCTCTCTCAGTCTCAGTTTAAGCCCTTGGAGATGGCAGTAGTGATGTGGTGAAGCTCAGATGGAAAGGAAATTGTGATGGAAAGTTGAACAACTGATAGCAGTCAGGCAAGACATTTGAAATTCAGAACCTGCAAGGGAAACAGGGTGATCAAGACACAAGAAAAAAGAGCAGTGGGGACAGAAAATGAGTAGATGGGGAAGGAACCCAAGATCAAATGTGTTAGACAAAGAGACAGGGACATGGAGCTGAAAGGGAAACACTAGAGGGTCCTGGTCTGCAACATGGGAACACTGGAAATATTCAAGGAGAATTTCTTAAGGATTTGCCCTTGTTACCTGGGAGGCATACAGAGAAATCGTTCGAGCAGCCAGGGATCAGGTTAGGAAAGCTAAAGCCCAGGTAGAGGTAAACCTGGCCAGGGGCATCAGGGGCAACAAGAAAGCCTTCTGTAGGTATATCAGTGACAAAAGGAAGACCAGGGATAATGAGTGCCCACTCAGGAAGGAAATAGGACACCTGGTCACCCAGGACATGGAGAAGGCTGAGATACTCAACAACTTTTTTGCCTCAGTCTTCACTGGGAAGCACTCTAACCACACTGCCCAAGTTGCAGAAAGCAAAGGCAGGGACTGGAAGAACGAGGTACTGCCCACTGTAGGAGAAGACCAGGTTCGAGACCATCTAAGGAACCTGAGGGTGCACAAGTCCATGGGACTTGATGAGATTCATCCGGGGGTTCTGAGGGAACTGGTGGATGAAGTTGCCAAGCCACTATCCATCATATTGTAGAAGTTCATGGCAGTTCGATGAAGTCCCCACTGACTGGAAAAAGGGAAACATAACCCCCATTTTTAAAAAGGGTAAAAAAGAGGACCCAGGGAACTACAGGCCGGTCAGTCTCACCTCTGTGCCCAGCAAGATCATGGAGCCGATCCTCCTGGTAACTCTGCTAAGGCACATGGAAAATAAGGAGGTGATTGGTGTCAGCCAACATGGCTTCACTAAGGGCAAATCATGCTGACAAATTTGTTGGCCTTCTATGACGAGGTTACAAATTGGTGGATAAGGGGAGAGCAACAGGTGTCATCTACCTGGACTTGTGCAAAGCATTTGACACTGTTCTGCATGACATCCCAGTCTCTAAATTGGAGAGACATGGATTTAACCTATCGACCACTCAGTGGATAAGGCTGGACGGTTGCACTCTAAGAGTCACAGTCAACAGTTCCACGTCCAAGTGCCAAGCAGTGACAAGTGGTGTTGAGGAGTCAGTACTGGGACCAGTACTATTTAACATCTTTGTTGGTGACGTGGACATTGGGATTGAGTGCATCCGCAGCAAGTTTGCTGATGACACCAAGCTGTGTGGAGCAGTTGACATGCTGGAGGGAAGGGATGCCATCCACAGGGACCTGGACAAATCTGAGGTGGGCCCGTGCAAACATCATGAAGTCCAACAAGGCCAAGTGCAAGGTCCTGCACATGGGTCGGGGCAATCCCAAGCACAAATACAGGCTGGTCAGAGAACGGATTGAAAGCAGCCTTAAAGAGAAGGATTTGGGGGTGTTGGTGGATGAGAAGCTCAACATGAGCCGGCAATATGCACTCGCAGCCCAGAATGCCAACTGTATCCTGGGCTGCATCAAAAGAAGCATGGCCAGCAGGTCAAATGAGGTGATTCTGCCCCTCTACTCGACTCTGGTGAGACCCAACACGGAATATCGCATCCAGCTCTGGAGCCCTCAACATGGACCTGTGGAGCAGGTCCAGAGGAGGGCCACGAAGATGATCAGAGCGTTGGAGCACCTCTCCTATGAAGACAGGCTGAGAGAGTTGGGGTTGTTTAGCCTGGAGAAGAGAAGGCTCCAGGGACACCTGATAGCAGCCAGATATCAGGTCTCCCTGACCTCCCAGGTCAGCAGAAAGCTGGAGGGGGACTTTTTACAAGGGCATGTAATGATAGGACAAGGGGTAATGGCTTTAAACTGGAAGAGTGCAGATTTAGAATAGATATTAGGAAGAAATTCTTCACTAAGAGGGTGGCGAGACACTGGAACAGATTGCCCAGACAAGCTGCGTTTGCCCCATCCCTGGGGGTGTTCAAGGCCAGTTTGGATGGGGCTTTGAGCAACCTGGTCTAGTGGAAGGTGTCCCCACCCATGGCAGCGGTGTTGGAACTAGATGATCTTTAAAGTCCCTTCCAACCCAAATCATTCTATGATTCTATGAAAACATGGTCAAAAAAATGAGGTTTTAAAAATAGCTCTGCTTTTTGAAACAGCTGAGTCCTAAATATTCAGGCGCTTTACTGACCATGAAAAGTGTCCTGGGATCATTTAAATAGAAACACTACTGCACAGGAAAGGAAAGATGACAAAATACAATTACAGATGCAGAGTGTAATAATCCCTGGAAAGATGATACTTGTGTCAAGTAAATAACATGGTGAAAATGACATGGTGAAAATGACAAACATCTTTAAAGATAAGCAGAAAAAGAAAAAAAACAGAATTTGTGTGCTGTCTTGCTTTTTTATTGTTAGGAAAGGCCTGAAAGCAAGGATTTTTTTTAAAATTTTTTTTTAGTCAATGGATGCTGATAAACAGCTGGGCTTCAGAGATGAAAGAAGTGCAGGAAATGAAACCCGACTGACTGTCATAGATAATTAGATTTTATTTGACCAACTTAACACACTTAAGGTCCACCTATTCCTAAAAAAAAAAAAAAAAGCCATAAAAACCAATCCACCCCCCTTTCCTCATACAAGCTAGAGGAACATCATGAGGTACAGTATTTACTCTGCCTGTTTAAGGCTCAAGATTCACAATGACTTTCCAAGCGTCCCTAACTGAAGCTTCCAGTTCCTTCATCTCTGCTTCTAATTCCAGTTTCTAAAACATTGATTGGTCTTTGGGAAAAGATCTATTCGCTTTCAGAGCAATATTACAAGGGAAAATCTTTGCAATTAGATTAATGATTTATTTTGTCCCTGTTTCTTTCAGTTTTGCCTGGTTCCAAGGGGCTACTATAAATTCACAAATTTTTGTATTGCAGTTCTTACTATTATTTAAAGATTTCATCATACATGGTTTCATAACAGTATATAAAAGGGAGAAATAATAATGGGAGTAATTTTATGTGAACAAAAGATGAAGAAAACAGTGCCTAAAATCTTATCAGAGGATGTTGTTATGGTCAACAAATATATTTGGACTTGTTTAAACATGTTCTGGGAACCTTACAAACTAAATACTACAAGGCAAACGCAGCAAAAAGCAAGTGACAAAGAAGGTGGTTTTGGAACTGATGAGAAGCGGAAGAGAGCAATCAGCTAAAGTAACAATAAACAATAAACCAGAGTAATGAACAAAAACATGGGGACCAACTACTTCCAGAAACAGAGCAAAAGCAAAACCTGAAGCCATTTACTGTACAAGCAGGACCTTGGCCACCAGAAGTTGTCTGGCTAGGAGCATGCCCCAGCTATACACACGTAACCCTGCTGAAGGGCAGAGCTGAAAATAAATTTGGACAGACCTGAAGAGGCCAATATAAGACACAAGAACATCAGAATATGCATCTCTGAGCTAGAGGACCTTAAAATCCCAGGACAATTACTGAGCTGTCAGGGAGACATGCTGGAGGAAGTCAGTCATATTTTGAAACCTCTCAGCAGTCCCACAGGAATTCATCAAAATTGAATTTTTTCTAACAGTTTTGATTTCTATGAATATGCAACCTTCAGCAAAAAGAAAATATATATATTTGGAAGCCTTTTAAATAGCTCTTCAGCATTTACCCGCACAGTAGTGAAATTAGAATTTTTAAAGTCTGCATCTGAAGACACTTAAATAATATTCATTAAGTCTTATTATTGAAAGAGGAGCTACAGAGCATTTTTTACTAAATCTACACACCTGGAGGAAAAAGCAGGCAAAAAAGATGTCTTTACTATATTGGTATTTATAAATAATAACTCTTCAGCTGCCAGAGAACTCTATTTGGAGAACAGTTGGTCTCCAAGTACGGAAACCAAGCCAGCAGGAATAAATAAATAAATAAATAAATAAAACAACAGATGCATCCAAGCACTAACTATGCATAAAATCCTGCCAATAGCCTACTATAACACCTAATTTTTAATTATTTTTTTTAAAGTAACTCTCAGCTCTGTATGCTTCATGCCTAGAACCCTCACAAGTTAGATCCTAAAGATTTCCTGTACAGTCCTGAGGAAGAAAGGATGTGATTTTCACATTGCAATGAACACTGAGAACTGGGATTACTTGTCCTCCGCTGGAAGTTTTCTGTATGCTTTTTAATACCCACACTGAGACAGGGTTAAAGTGCAGAGCTCTGCACCCAGAGGATTGCGTTTCTGTTCTCATAACGAAAAGCTTTGCCCACTGACATGTGTTCCCAAGCTACCCCCAGCACAGGAAGAGGTACCTGTGGGCTACCGTCCAGGCTGCGATGCCATGGGGGAAGGACACGAGGGGCAAGTGAACTGTGGGAAGACTAGTGGGACCCCGAGAGATGAGCTAGGAATTAAGGTTGTTTGCCCAGCTAAGGGAGCCAGGAAGGGCCTGCCAGGGAAGTGGATGTAGGCTGAAAGCACCCAGGGCTTTCTTACAGTCATACCTCCTATAGCTTGAACTCTGCTGGGGGAATCAAGAAGAGAAGCTACGTACATGGAACTATCAGTGCAGGTATAATGTATATATTACCAGCTGCGCAAGTATTTTATAGTCATTATACTTTCCTTCTTCAGCTGTTTGGACGCAATATACATCCCCGCTTCTCCTTCTTTCAATGCAGCTGAGGCTTCTTGGAGCAGCTCTTCGTATGCTGCCTTTTCCTATTTCTTCCCTCACTTCCTTTCTTTTCCTCGTTGTGCACACAGGGAATACACAAGTTTTCCCAGATTTACTTCACTTGTCATGATTTTTCAGATTAAAGTGTCTGTAAAGAATGGCTTTCCTTTCAAAACAAGAACTACTACTTTTATTAAGTAATTGTTGAGTTTAGAAAGAGGGGGCAAACCAGTTGCTGGTTCTGCTGTAGTAGGAACAGCAGTAAAGCACTGTAACACCTAGCTAGAATGCATAAAAAGAATAATAAGCTACATAGGAACTTAAGACAGGCACAATCTTCCTCCTACAATAGTTTAATACTGATAAGATTCTGCCAAATTTAGTGGAGTTTTTATGCATATGATACATCCTATTCATAAAGGCGAAATCAAGGCTGTCAATCAGTTGTGGAGTTAATTCTTAATTTATCACTGGAAACTGTTACCATTGGGGCTAAACCTACTCATTTTTTTTCCTTGTTAGGTAACTCTGCATCCAGGACAGAATCTAGCACATTTGAGAGGATCTTGCTACCACCTTTACTTACCTGAGACTGCGATTTCCAAATATCTGGAGGAAGACAACATGCTAAGATTGCAGGAGGTGTGACAAGTCCACTTGCTGGTAGGGAAACTGGTAATGGCACTGAAGGATTAACATGCTTCTGGCACTCTGCAAATGGGACTGAATAAAGAAAAGGACAACAATAGTCCCAAAATGGTCCAGAATTAGCATCAGAAAGTAGAGATTGTTCTTGAGCTGTCCCACAGTAAAAAAAACTGCCAGATGAGAACTGGTAGATCAAGTTGCTAAGCCACTAGCCATCATATTTGAGAAGTCATGGTGGTCTGGCAAGGTTCCTGCCGACTGGAAAAGGGGAAACATAACCCCTATTTTCAAAAAGGGAAATAAGGAAGACCCAGGGAACTACAGGCCAGTCAGTCTCACCTCTGTGCCTGGCAAGATCATGGAGCAGATCCTCCTGGAAACTCTGCTGAGGCACACAGAAAACAAGGAGGTGATTGGCGAGAGCCAACACGGCTTCACCAAGGGCAAGTCATGCCTGACAAATTTGGTGGCCTTCTATGAAGGGATTACAGCGGCAGTGGACAAGGGAAGATCATCTGATGTCATCTACCTGGACTTGTGCAAAGCGTTTGACACTGTCCCACACGATATCCTGGTCTCTAAATTGAAGAGACATGGATTCGATAAATGGACAACTCGGTGGATAAAGAACTGGCTGGATGGTCGCACTCAAAGGGTTGCGGTCAACGGCTCGGTGTCCGAGTGGAGAGCAGTGACGAGTGGCGTTCCTCAGGGGTCGGTACTGGGACCCATACTGTTCAACATCTTTGTTAGCGACATGGACAGTGGGGTAGAGTGCACCCTCAGCAAGTTTGCTGATGATACCAAGCTGTTTGGCAAGGCAGACACGCTGGAGGGGAGGGATGCCATCCAGAAGGACCTGGACAGGCTGGAGAGGTGGGCCCAAGCCAACCTCATGCAGTTCAACAAGGCCAAGTGCAAGGTCCTACATCTGGGTCGGGGCAATCCCAAGCACAAATACAGGCTCGGCGGAGAATGGCTGGAGAGCAGCCCTGTGGAGAAGGACCTGGGGGTGATGATTGATGAGAAGCTCGACATGAGCAAGCAGTGTGCGATCGCAGCCCAGAAGGCCAACCGTATCCTGGGCTGCATCAAAAGAAGTGTGGCCAGCAGGTCAAGGGAGGTGATTCTGCCCCTCTACTCCGCTCTCGTGAGACCCCACCTGGAGTACTGCATCCAGCTGTGGAGTCCCCAACATAAGAAGAACATGGACCTGCTGGAGCGCATCCAGAGGAGAGCCACAAGGATGATCAGAGGGCTGGAGCACCTCTCCTATGAGGAGAGGCTGAGAGAGTTGGGACTGTTCAGCCTGGAGAAGAGAAAGCTCCGGGGAGATCTTATTGCGGCCTTCCAGTACTTAAAGGGAGCCTACAGGAGAGCTGGGGAAGGACTTTTTACTAGGGTATGTAGTGATAGGATGAGGGGGAATGGCTTTAAACTGGAAGAGGGCATGTTTAGATTAAACAATAGGAAGAAGTTTTTCACTTTAAGGGTGGTAAGGCACTGGAACAGGTTGCCCAGAGAGGTTGTTGAAGCCCCATCCCTGGAGGTGTTCAAGGCCAGGCTGGACGTGGCCTTGGGCAACCTGGTCTAGTGAGAGGTATCCCTGCCTGTGGCAGGGGGGTTGGAACTCGATGATCTTCAAGGTCCCTTCCAACCTAAACCATTCTATGATTCTATGATATCCCGATTTCTAAATTGAAGAGACATGGATTCGACAAATGGACAACTCGGTGGATAAAGAACTGGCTGGATGGTCACACTCAAAGAGTTGCAGTCAACGGCTTGATGTCCAAGTGGAGAGCAGTGACGAGTGGCATTCCTCAGGAGACAGTACTGGGACCTGTACTGTTCAACATCTTTGTCAGCGACATGGACAGTGAGGTAGAGTGCACCCTCAGCAAGTTTGCTGATGATACCAAGCTGTTTGGTGAAAGAGTTGGGGCTGTTCAGCCTGGAGAAGAGAAGGCTCCGGGGAGATCTTATTGCGGCCTTCCAGTACTTAAAGGGAGCCTACAGGAGAGCTGGGGAAGGACTTTTTACTAGGGTATGTAGTGATAGGATGAGGGGGAATGGCTTTAAACTGGAAGAGGGCATGTTTAGATTAAACAATAGGAAGAAGTTTTTCACTTTAAGGGTGGTAAGGCACTGGAACAGGTTGCCCAGAGAGGTTGTTGAAGCCTCATCCCTGGAGGTGTTCAAGGCCAGGCTGGACGTGGCCTTGGGCAACCTGGTCTAGTGGGAGGTGTCCCTGCCTATGGCAGGGGGTTGGAACTCTATGATCTTCAAGGTCCTTTCCAACCTAAACCATTCTATGATTCTATGACCAGACGAATAGAAAGACATTGTTTCCCATAACTAGCTGGACTTTTTAAAAGTATCAGTATTTGGTACTTTTTTGTCTTTATCTCTCCGCATCTACTACAACCATACTCACAGTCTCTCATTCTTCTCATCACCTCCTCCACCTGTTTTATACCCTCCTCCACAAAACAGGGCCAGAGAGGCATTCCGGTCAGCTAGGTACGGTTCTCTAGAGCACAGCACTGACAACAGTATTCATGCTGCCTGTGACCAAACAGCATAATTACTCACTCAGCACAGGCCTGATCAGGGATCATGCTCCTTCTTGCAGGTACTAGTGTCATTGGCGATATGGCAACGGACTTCACCAAGGAGGAGTTCTGGACAAAAGAGTGTCGACTCCAACACAACACCCTTCTTCCCAGGGGCAAAGTCCTTCTTTAGGGACTTCACATGCATGGCAGCCCTGCTCTGATACTTCACTGGAAACAGCACTGTTTCCTTCTAGGCATTGAAATTTGATTTATACTGACTGGTTGCTTGATGTTGGGCAACTACCAGGTATTTTTACAAAAAAAAACCCAAAAGCTTAAAAGAAAACAAAACAAAAAAAAAACCAAAAACAAAGAAACAAAAAAAAGACTGTAGGAGTGAAGCAATAAGATCTCAGCAGAGTCACACAAGTTAATCACAGAAGACAAGACTGAGGTGGAAGAAAACATCAAATCTCCACCTCTAATAGGCCTTGAGCAAGCTATTTACAGTCTTAGAAGAGTAGTGCTAAAGCAGTGGGAGCACTTGTATTTACAAATACATTTCTTGCTGCTGCCAAGCTCCTGAGCTACTCTAACTTAAAATGGAATGCAAATAGATAAATGTGATCTTAGACTCCCACTTGCTTCACATAGCTAAAACCAGGATGTTTTCATAGACTTTTCCTTTGGAAAGCAGACCTTAAAGAGGACTATGCTTTCCTGCCTGCAGAACTCCCAACATTTTGAGCATGGAATGAATTCCAGCCCTTTCCTTGCATACAGATATTTGGTTGGTGGTTTTTTTTTGACATGCCTTGGAGAAGCAGATGGACATTATGTAAGATACTAAATCTCCAATCCTAGGACTTGACAGCTGTCAGAGAAGCTCTTATCTCCTCCAAATTACCTTTCACTTATCTACACGCTGTCCAGTCCCCAACTGTTGCGTTAAAGGGCAAAATAATTTGGCAGAAAATAAACCCCCTTGCGTTCCAGCCTGTAGGCTTAGGCTCAGATTCTGAGTGATGCCTAATTCAGTGTTAAAAGTCTGGTCGCATTCAATATGTATATTGAATTATCATGATTACGGATGGACTCATAACACCATACACAATTCGATCTAGCAGCATTCCATGAACTATCAGGGCCACACTTAAGTAGTTGGGTTGCGTTCACTATGAACTCTCATGGCTAGATTGGTGAAAAGTGTAGTTTATTGAAGCAACAGATGCACAAACTCTTTTGGACTGCCAGTGATAGTGACTGTCTGTAAAGCACATGCAAATACTAAAGATGTTAGTAATATAGCCTGGCTACAAATGCACTAAGTTATAAAACAACTCTATAGAGATTTCTAAGTTTCCCGGGGAAGCACTTGGTATAACCAAGTGTTTGAATCTTACCCACAAGCATCCTTACGGGGGGGAAGAGAGGCTCAGCCCGTCAACTGATCCCAGAAGTCAGGGGTGGTCAGTGATGGTGTTCCCCTGATTGCATTGGTATCTTCCCTGACATCCCTCCTCTCTTAAGCTATTTTTAGACTATTTTTTTTACCTTTCAGGTGGAGCTTGAGGGACTCTAGTCATAAATATTTTTGTTATGATTGGTGTAAAATTCTCTCGCTTTGCTTTTAAAGGTATAGACTATGAAAAATTCAGAGCGCAGACTCTGTGAGGAGTGGTCGCACCTTGGAGGTGGGTAGCTTTTGGGATGGGGGTGTGTTTTGGTATTATAATGACATTATAATGAGCAAAGTTCACCCAGAGGACAGCATTTTGTCAAAAAAATGACAGATTGTTGGCTCAGGATAACAAGTAGGCAGCTTATCAGTTCCATAAGACCTTCAAGGGTTCCATTTGACCCTCAAGTTCCCATTTTATCACAGTTTGACCGTGGTGTCTCCACTCTGCTCCATCCTCTGCTCTCTTCTTCCTTAGAGTTAGCCCACCGGACTCCCCCAATGTTGTTAACATCTAAGGTTGCCTAGGGAACCTTTGTGAAATATGTCCTTTACACACCAGCTGCACTCTGTCCCTGGAAGTTTCATCCATGCTGTACTTTTCTTCAAAATGTGAATACAACTTAATTCCTAAGTCACCTCCAGTAATAATCCCACACTAACATAAAATACACCTGCATAGACCACAGGCGCAAAGTTCACCAGGAGAGCACCTGTAGTATGATCTTGCATATTCTCAGACACTGCTAAGCACTCCAGTATCCCTGGCAAGCTATCAGATATTGCCCCACACACCCTTTTACATCATTACCAGAGCTCTTCAAGGAAGAAAAAGAGGCAAGAAGCCCCACCCCACCTGTGAACAGGCATCTTTTTAGCATTAGAGGTGCTTTTCAGAACCACGTAAGTGTTTGGGAGGATAGGAAAAGAAAGGCTTCTTGCTTCCACTCTCACTTACGTACAAGGAGAGAGAGGTAACCCAAAAATATGAAGAATGATGGTTTCTTGTGCTCCTCTATATCAACACTTCCTCCAGTCCCCAGTACACCTACAGTTCAGAAATATTTCAGGACTATTCTCAAGTTCAGATGGGAACCAACAAACACATTAGAGAACACCAATGCAAAAGGATGTAGCTCACCTTAGGTTTGCTACAAAATGCTCCTGAGCCTGCCAGCTACAAACAGAAACATCATATACAAACTCCCCCCCAATAGGCAAAAATCCTACCTAAAGCCTCAAATAAGAGACTCCTCCTACCTGGAGGAGTTGCAGAAGTGGCAGACTTAGCTATGTTTTCTTTTTCAGGAGTTTCCAAAGACAGAAATGTAAGGAGATGCCTAGATGCAGCAAAACGGGAAGACAGGAGAAAAGCAGAAAGAGCCAGGGAAGGCATGTACATTAGAGTAACTGAACTCCAGTTCAGGTATCAAAATCTAAGCACTGGTGCTCTTTTATAAAGGACAGAAGCTCAGCAAAGATTCATTTCTAAAAAATGCAACTTTTTAATACTGAACATCTTAAAAAAAAAAACAAACAATAAAATACAAACTTTAACCATCGCTTTGAACAGGGGATTCTGCTTCTAAACAAAATTAAATTAAACATCCAAGAAACTGTGAACAGTACCCCAGAGTTTCCATAGAATGTCAGCAACTGTTACTGAAGCTCTTAAGTCTAGAGCCACACGACTCTGATATGCTCAACTGATGGAAAACAAACCCCAAACATTTCAGTACAAGTTCACATTGAAGGAATGCCCTTTCAGGCTTCTCAGTTTGGCTTTAATGAATTAACTTTACTGAGTTAAGACTAATACAAAACCCTACATAATAAGAATCAGTGTGGGATTCTCACAGTTTGTGTTCACACAGAGAGTCGTACCTGATCCCACAGAGTTTTATCTTTGGACCAGAATCTGCACTATCACCAACAAGGCAACTTGTTACAAGAAGCAGTGTTTCCCATTCTTAAAACTTAAACCATATTTTATTAATTACTAACAGGGTGCACCCTTTTAACAAGACATCATAAAAAAAAACCCACAAAACCAACAACCCATAAACAGAGCATCAGTTCAAGAGAAAGATTTTGGCATAGGCACAAGCCCCAAAGTTTCTTTATCCAGCAGCTCTTCCAAGGTAACTCATAGTTAGCTTTTTTGCACTTTTGAAGCTCAAAGGCTCTGACACTGCTACTAGCCTGTGTCACTGACAAAAACAAGGTGGTAGAAAGGACTAATGCTTCTTAAAACTCTGCGCTTACTAGCCTTAAAAGGCCCCATGTTGGAGTCCTGCAGGAACAGGGGAAAAAAAAAATAGTAATTTTCCCCCCTGCAGACCTCACAAGATGGTGCGCCTGAGTTTCTCAGTGTTCCTTCCCAAATGGTAATTATTTATCCCAGTCCTACCCCCAATGAACCAATACATAACAGTCAACAACATGTAATAATTCAAATAGGATATGACAAAATATCTAAAAAACAGACTCAAGCAAGTTGACCTTTGAACAAAAGAACAAGTGCCCTATAAACCAATCTGACTTTTCCTCAAACTGTTAGTAAGCTAGGTAGACCTGCATGGTGGCATTTTGTCGGGGTTGGGGGAAGGGGTGTTTATTTGTCTTAACAAAAAGCAGAAAACATTTCTTATAGTTTTAGTAGTGATGCTGGCCTAAGAATCAGCTAAGGTGACCTAATTTAAAGCCTTCCCGAATGGAAGAAGCTTTTGCAAATGGATGCTGGGAAAAGGGGTACAGTTAAACTGAACACCTTTACATAAGCATGTTGCCTTCCTCTATATTAATCAGACTTAATAGGAGTTGCCTAAAGCATTCCTGATGATTTTATCATTAGCTTCAGCTTGTTAGGAGAGGTCCAATTGCCTAAGTACATATTAAGGACATACCAGGTAGAAAAATATGCTTAAGTTTTATGCATTATCTTATACATGGATATTGCACTTTACTACACCCCAGTGATAAAGACCTCTTGAGCTTCCTTGACAAAATACACTACTGGCCAAAACATCTGCATGCTGCAATGAATGAATGGGCAGTGGATTTGATCAACTGCTGTTTGCATCTTGAGACATGTATCTTTCCAAGTTTGAGTGTATGGTCAGCATTTTCACAGGTACTACAATTTCAACATTAGAACACAGAGATCACATGTTTGAGTGAGAAAACAGTACAAAACAGTAGCCACAGTTGTTTACATTGGATACATTCACAGCACAAAGCTGATCAAGTTGTAGAAGCCGCAGGATATTGAGAGATTGGGAGCTGAGTCATAGGCAGAAGTCCAGAAGCAAATGACCGGGATAAGAGACTGGCATTTTCAGGGAGGAGACTGCTGGGATTAAGAAGGGGAAAAGAAAGAGATGCCACTGCAGCTGCCTGCCGTCCTAGCAGAAGTCCTAAGCTATAGACATTTGAATTAATGAGATCATTGCCTGGGAGGAGTATATTCAGTTGTTTCTGAATTTCTTGCAGGACCTGCAGCTGACTTTGCTGATTCAGAAGAAGCAAATCCATATTTTCCCTCATTTTCTTCACTGTATGAAGAGAAGAGAATGTTAATGCTTGCTATGAAAAAATACTTTGTATGGCAATTTAGAAGCCTTTTTATACTTAACACTCTTCAAGAAGAAAATCCAAGTGATCCTCCTCATGTTTCTCTGCACCGCACCTTTGCTCTTCTTCATGATGCAGAGATGTAAATTCAGAATGGTTTGCATCTAAAAGGAAGACAGTGTAAGTCAAGAGCCCACTTTATCACCAATTGCTAGGTCAGCATTTTAAATATGCTTTCACACAAGGAAAAGGCAGCTCAGTGACAACCCTTCCTCTTATCCACATTTTAAACTTAAGACTTCATTCACGTCACATGTTGGCCCAAACTAAGCCAAACCAGAACAAAGACTAGGCAGATATAGCTGCCTGAAACATTACAGACTTGGGGTTTAACACAATCAAGAGACCTTCCTCTTGCTTCTTCCATACTTTAAGTTGCAAATATGTAAACCTCTTCTTTGAAATTATACCAGATACAGAAATCAGTTTTCACTCCTAATCCACACATTGCAAGGCCAACGTGGCACATGTTTGATCATAAAAGCAATTTTATTATGGAGCTTCAATTACAATAATGCAATAGCTAGAGTTACTCCAGAATAAGTTGGCACACTTTCTTTTGAAGCAGGTATAGTACTAGGCTGATCTGATATTAATTATCAGCCAGCTGCCAGGGTAAAAATGAGACTTTTTTTTCTTATGAATTATAAACTCTCACATCTAAAAAAACTATTAAAATCCCTCACTGGGGGGGGGGGGGGGGGGCGGGGCTGGAAAAAAGCATTATGAATGTAAGGTCCCACCTTTACAGCTCATTAGCAGAGTTACTAGGTCAACTCTCTGTATCTACAGACTGAGAGGTCTCAAACTCTACCTTAGGAATACAGTTTTGCCATTTCATTATAACTCCATTGTTATTTCCATTGTTAAGATGAAAGGCTCTCCTGCTCAGAAGTTTGGGGGGGGGGGGGGGGGGGGGGGGGATGGGGAACAAAATAAAACAAACAAAAAACCTCAATAAACTCACACAAAATAATTTCTTCTTATATGGCCTCATGTCTTAATTGCCCTGCTGTTACATGATCTTTTGGTCAAGACCCCAACACCCAGAATAATTTTACAGGTGGCTAGGCAAGATGAAAGATTAAAAATTAAAATATTTTTGACCAAGTATAAAGGGACTGCCCATGTAAAGGTACAACACAATGTTAGTTTTTATCCCAGTTTCTTGTCATTACAAGAAAATGGAATATTGCAAAATCCAGAAAACTCCCTACTTTAAACAATCACCTTGCTTGACAGCTTGTGCTATGCTAAGAGTACTATGGAGGGATGACCAGCAGACACTTCCCACTGCAGACAATGAAAAGCTGCTCATTTAATACCCACAGATTACAAAAATTGGCTGCTAGAGATTACCAAGGCCCTGATTCACAGGCTAAATCCCTTCCACTTCCCTAAACTTAGTATTTTGTTGGCTTAGCACTTCTAAAGATCTAGGGCTAGACATCAGACAACTCTATGAAGCAGTAATTAGGGGGATCCAAGAGCTTTGCAGAGTCTAAGGTCCCAGATAGACTTCATAGAATGGCTTAGGTTGGAAGGGACCTTGAGGATCATCTAGTTCCAACCGCCCTGATATGGGCAGGGACACCTCCCACTAGACCAGGTTTCATGGCAAAACCTAAATTTCAACTTTGGCATTTTCAAGGCACTTCTTCAAATGACAGAGATAAATACATCATATAGGAAGGGGAAAAAAACAACCAAATAATAAAAACCCACTCATATCCACAGCAAGGAGGGAGAAGCGTTTAGGAACCACAATAACTGACACATCCCCTCTGAGTCTGTACAGCTTGAAATAAAAATCAACAGATTTTAATTCAGGTACCTGCTGTGTGTTCACTGGGTCTCTCTCTCAAATGAATCCGTTGATGTTTGATGAAGTCTGAGCACAGATGAAAGTTATTTCCACACTCAGTACACCTATAGGGCTTCTCATCCATATGGACTCTCTGATGCTGGAAGAGAGCTGCACTTCCACTGAAGCTTTTCCTGCACATAGTGCAGGAAAAGGCTTTCTTTTTCGCATGGGTTTTGCAGTGAGAGATAAGGTTTGAGGTACGGCTAAAGGTTTTCTCACATTCCTTGCACTTGTAAGGCCTCTCCCCTGTATGGATTCTCTGGTGCACCACCAGGTTGGCCTTCCTGCTAAAGCTCTTCCCACATACTACACACTCAAACATTTTTTCTCTCTTGTGGGTTTGCAGGTGATTCAGGAGCCTGGAGCTCTCGTTAAAGCCCTTCCCACATTCTGTACACTTGTAGGGTTTCTCTTCTATGTGCAGTTTCTGGCTACCAGCAATGAGGGTGAGTTTCTTGGAGCCTCTTTTTTGGTGAGGGGGTTTATTATAGGCTGCTTTCTGCTGCCTTTGCACACTGGCTGTCCCCCAGTCTCGGCTGTGGGCTTCAGGTAGCTGAAGCAGTACATCTTGTTTAAGGTCTTCTGGGATGCCTCTCTTTTCCTCGCTGGCACTCAAAATGCAGTCCCCTGACGGAGAAAGAGCAATGTGACAGTCCTCCTTCCCTAAGACAAATAAGGTGCTCCTTGTAAAATAACTGAATTTCTCAGGCCTAGCATCAACTTGCACCAGATTTCCCTTTCCCAAAGAGGAAGGCAAATGATGAAGATTGAGATGAGTAGATAAGGAAAAAAGTGGCACAGGGAAGGAGAGGTAAAAAAACCTACTTCTTCCTTTCCCTCCCCACTTCCTTGTTCCTCTTCCCCTCAGGGAATGGCAAAAGACAACCGCCAAAATGAAGAAAGGAAAAGGAACATGCTGAAACATCTTACCCATCACAAGTATCTACTTTTAGCTATTTGTTCCTGCAGACTTTGCCCAAAAGCCTTCCAACCTGCTAAATTAGTATTAAAAGACTGTTTTAAAGCTGTGCATTTGGGGAGGGATGGTTCAACACAAAAAAGTCCCCTTAACCTTCATTAGGCAAAATCAACAGGGAGGTTTAGGCTGTTTCTCACTTGTGTTAGTTAATGTTTGTTTAAAAATTGTAAATTACTTCTTTTACAGGTTTGCACATCAGGTTTTTTCCCCAATTACCACAAGAACAGTTGTAATTATTATAGGGATACTGTATATTCATGCACCAGAAGTCAAAGGAATTAGATTTTTATTACTAAAAAACTAAGTAATTGCCAATTAACTATTATTATCTCTTTCATATCTAGATCTGGCATGACACCTACTTTTCTTGTAGTGACAAGTTAAGTAAATTACATTCCAAGGAAGCTCACAGGAAACATTCAAACATGGCCCTTTCTTTCCTAAAGAATGTCATCTATGTTATTTCACAAATGAGTACGTATGATCATGCACCCCACAGTAAACTTTGGTTATCTTACTCTGCTGACTAAATTTTATATTTACATCAGGTCAGCATTAATAGAATTATAAGTATCACCTGACACACACTTATCTGAGCTTCATTTTTGCAGTTTTGTTAAGATGTTTACTATTAATTCAAATAGAGGACTTAGGCATTAGTATCTGTGATTTAGCATTAAAATATTCAGCTACTCACACTACATGTACTTCCCATTTAACACGTCAAGTTTGATTACTCCACCAACAAAAAAAACAGGTTTTCTACATTCAAGGTAAAACTCTGCAGTGCAATTTTAGTCCTACCTCTATGAGACCAGGGAATAAAATTCTTAACTAACATGCCCTTGAAGAGACAAAATGCTCTCTATTTATATGGGTACAACTGCCAAGATCTAAATAAACAAAAAGAGAAGAAAAAAAAATGTACTGAGGGAAGGGGGGTGGGGGGGGGTGGGCACATCTCTTGTATCAAGGAAATACACCCTAGAAGTAGCTTTCTCCCAGAAGGATGAAGAATACTCCCTCTCGCAGGAGCAGTCATTCCCTCACTCTACAACCAAGCAGCTGATTATTCCCCGAGGCCCATGCAGACACTCCAGGTCTCCAATAGCAAAATAGGAACCAATCCTCCTTTCCCATCCAGAGTTAATACTAGGCAGTCACACATTTCAGGTGCAGCTGTGCAACTCCCTCAGACCTTCCTCACTCATAAGAAAGCCTGAAGAAGAGAAGCGTGCTGGCTTTCCTTCACTCTAAATGAACCATATCATTTTATTTTAAAACAGCTGCTAGAAACCCAAAGCAGAAAGAAACACAAAATACCACTGCCCGCCTTGCCCCAGCCTAGCATGTCATACCTTCCTAGCAACCCAGGACAGAGCAAGCACCTGAGAAGGAACACAATGTCCCCAGCACCACTTGGTGGAGCCTCAAGCTTCCCTCCATGACTTAACTAACAGAGTTTACATCTCACCTACAATACTGCTTTTCCCAGGCTCCTGTAGAAGAGAGAGTACAGACTCTATTACTGGCTCCATCTAGAAGAGAAAAGAAAAGAAGAGAAAGACCCGACTGTAAAACCTTCCCCACACAGGTGGGAGGAGCAGGCACAGGTGCAGTGCATTTTGGCAGTACTCACTGGCTGACTACAAGGGGCAAACCTCCACACGCTATGGAACACCACCTAAGTAGAGAGACGATAGTCTTCCAGAAAGACCTGAACTTTGGTGACTTGCAAGCTAGAGAGCTTAACCAAGAAACCAGTGTAATTAAAAAGTGGTATTATCTAACCTCAGTCTCCCTTGTAACACCAACAAGTGTCCTCTGGCAGGGCTGCACTGCCTCCTAGCACAAATCCCACTCCTCTCAGCCTCACGCTTCTTACCCAACCTTTAATACATTCCCGCCAGCTAAGAGCTTCCCCTGACCCTCTGGAGCTGCTCCACCCCTCCCTAAAAGCCTCCAAGCAGCACCTCAGCCTACCCTTTTGGGCCGCCAGATAAGCCCAGCCCCCTCCCTGCAGCTGCGCCAGGCCCATACCTTCCCTCCCGCGGGCTCCCAGGCCGGCTGCTGCGCCAAGAGCTCGGACTTTGCTCTTCCCCGCGCCTGCTGCTGGCTCCGCCCAGCGAAGTGAAGGCAGTGACTGGCACCGGGGAAGCGGAACGCTTCACCCCACCCCTCCTGCATGGGGCCTGCAGGGTGGGGGAGGTGGGGGTGACGCGGGGTGGCGGGTCCGGGCCCGGGCTCGGGCTCGGGCCCGGGGCGGCGGCCGTCAGGGCTCTTGCCTGGCTAAGGCAGCCCCGGGGCCGCCTCCCCCGGAGCTTGCCACCCGGCCAGGGCTGCCGATCCCCTGTCCTTAGCCTGCAGAGCCGCCCCGGACCCTGGGCGAGCCCTGCCCCGGCGGCGCTGCCGGGAAGTGGGGAGCCGGCGTCGCCGTGGACGGCGGGTAACGGGCCCGGCTGCTCCCTGCGTACCGGGCACTCCTCGGATGTGCCCTTCGGTATCGACACCCCCTCAAAATACGGCAGGAGCTTTTTCTTAATTGTCCCATGGTGGGAGCTCAGTGCTCCCTGGTGACTTCGTGGTTCCATTACCTTCTGATTTGTCCACGTTCACACATGGCGTGCATCCGGCCCTCACGGTGGGGTCACTGCGAGAGGGGGGCTGTGGGCTCGCCCCCTGCATGGCAGGGAGCCTAAACGAGGCTCCGCACCCACTTTGAGGATGGGGAGTGTTGCCCCGGTAGAAGTGCTAGCTTTTCTCCACAGGCTTTCAGGTCTGGTGGGGTGCAGCTAGGCAAGGTGAGAAAGGAAGGGAAACAAGACCTGCTGGTGTCATGACAAGAACATGCAGCAGCGGCCACGGCAAAGAAAAGACCCCAAAACTCAAGAGCTCAGAAACGACAGATGTGAGTGGTCAGTCTTGCACATGGAGCTTCAAGAACTAACCACCCCACAGTGCTTCTCCTCAGGGCACCTGCCATGTCCCTCCCTTGCCCTTGGGCTCCCTTGTCAGCAGGCAGGAGCCGTTGGTGAGGAGACATGCTGGAAGGCATCACTGCCCTGTGCTGGGCTCTGCACCTTTCCCACCAGCTGCGTGAATTAGTCACACCTCCCCAACAGAACACACTTCCTCCAGAACATGCCTGGATGGATGGGTGGTGTTTTACTGACTTGGATGTGCTGCCAATGTAACACTGCAGGCCCACAGCAGAGAAGGGCAGAAGCAACTCTGTGGTTCTGCTTCCCTTCTCAAGTTCCCTGGGTATGGAACTTTGCCCGCAGTTTTTCCACGAGCCAGCCTTTTCCATACCTTAAATTGCACCATAGTTCTGCTTCCCCATTTTATCCAGGGATATCCTTGGTTCTTTTTCACTGACCTTCATTTCCATATCACTTGCAAACAGATCAAGAGCTCAGTGAACAAGGTAGGCTGCATCTTTCCATTTGAATGTGGAAACAAAATATTCTCCACATGCACTTTATAACAGAATATTGTTTGCTTTTGATGGCTGTTCCTTTCCAAAAGATCATTAAAGTCTGTCAAGGCTGATATATTCAAAAAAAGTATTTCAGTTTTGTTAAAACAGTTTTTAGAAAAACAAATACTCCCTGTAAAAACTCTTTGTGACTATACTTGAGAGTCAAATATAATTGCATAACTCCAAAAATTAAGTTAAAACATAAAATATCATTGTATTTGCTTGGAAAGGCCACAAAAGTTAAATGTCACTCCCTTCCTACCTCATCTCTTACTCCCTTCATCTCCAGTGAAAAAAATAAGGAATTCTCCCAGGAGGTGCCAGTTCACCTCACTCTTGAGGCAGAGGTTCAGAGGAAGACTAAAATCTTGCTGTCAATCCTTTCCTCCGGAGAAGCCTTTTCTTCCCTTACAGTTCCTCCTTCTTTCTTTCTGAAAGGCAAACACTTACTAGGGGAGAAATAAAGCAGCCAGCGTGTAAGAAGAGATCATGACTGACCTGTCAGAGAACCGCCCCAGGAGTGACCTGCAAATAATTATGGCCACAATAATCCTCCAAGTACAACCACCACAGATTCTCCTGCCCTGACCTGCAAACTGTTACATTTCTACCCACTTAAAGCTTAAAACAACAGCAAGGGAAAGACCCGTGTATTTGCTCTTTGCTTACACAGAGCTTAAATAGAGTACAAAGACAAAACTGTGTTGCAACTCATCTTCCCTAATGAAAAGCCAAACTGGTTGCTTTTCCATCTCAGCAGTGCAGAGCTACTTGGAATGTGCAGGTGCCCAGGATCTCAGTGGTATGTCAGGTCACCAGAGGATAACAAATTTGTTAGCTGCATAAATGACACTATTATGTAAGGTCCTTTATTTCCTTAAATGAAGAAGCAGAAGTTACAGCCAAAATAATTTTTTCCTCTGTTAAAATTCAGTGGTTGTCTAATTTTAGCTGTAATGTATGAAGAAAAACAGCAGGTGGAGATCTACTATTGTACTATATTTATATTACCATAGCTTCTTGGTGACTATGTACTAGATCGAGACATGACTGTATTTTGGTATTGTACAAATACAAAATGAAATGTTGTTTCTTGCCACAAACAACTTGCAGTCTAGAGTAGCATTAACGCAATTCCCTCAAACAGAAAGCACTTTTATATATAATAAACTCTAGCATGATTTATTGCATGTTTTCACCATTTTGGAATTGAATATGACCCAAATTTCAGCTTTCCAAAATCATCCAGGACAAAAAAGGCTCACCACATTCCCACAGAAACTAAGATATTACACAAAGCATTGCTATACACGGAATGACTATTTGAATAACTGAAGATGCCAAGAACGCTACTTAAAAACACTTGAAAGATGTAATGCATGAATAATTGGAAAAGCATCAAATGAGTTTAAGATTAGGTTTAAAGGATGATTCACCGTATTTATTTTTACTCCATGCATTTTGGTTTTGGTAGTATATTGTAAATGCATTTTGGAGTTTGGCAGGCTCCCTGGTTTTGAGGATTTTCTTGTTTTTAAGGAAGAATAATGACGTGAATTTCTCAAATGCAAAGGATTTGATTTTTGGTGATTGTAAAACATGCTTACAGGATAGGAGAATCTATCATGGGAAGCACAGACTCCAGAAAAGATTTCAAAAGCCATGGTGAATATCAGCAGAACATAAGCTCCTATAGTGATGCTGGAGTGAAATGGCTAACATAACCTCCAGAAGCATGAACCAGGAAACACTACATAAAACCAAAGATACTCAAAATATTCACCCTGTATTTGTCACTCAGGCAATTACTACAGCAATAACAGATTAGCTACTGGGTTTGAAGAAAGAATTAACACAAACAAGTTCCTTGGCATGTATTAAGCAAGAAGTCAAACTATCACAGTCATCCATTCGGCCCACCCAATCCCCCCAAAGCTCTGTGGCATTTAATTTCCTGGTACCCCCCTAAAGTCTATAGAAATGTTAATAAATAAAGATTATCAGAACCTTGCAGGCTTGAGTAAACTTTAGCAGCAGGAAGAGGGTGAAAATGCAGAAAGATGGCAATTCTGCCTTCAAGGAACAAGGAGTGAGGCTGGGAGATTGTATGCCTATGTGAGGAGGGGGTTCATTTAAAAGCCTCAGGGAGCATTCCCAGCACCAATGGGCAGATACTTCTTTCTAGGAGCAAGTCCTGACCCACCAGAAACTTTGGCACAGCCAATCTGTGGGTTTTCTGCATGCACAGGAGTTAATTTGACACACACACTCTGCAAATCAATAGGACTTGATTAGCTTAAATAAGTAGACAAACTGATAAAAAGCCCTTCCCCAATAAATTTAGTCATTAAACTTTGATTTCGCAGAATTTTAACAAGAAATATAACTGCAGATAACACTTGTGTTAAGGACTGATTGTACTCAAAAGCAGAGATTTTCCATTTTAAATGGAAGCCATTTAAATGGCTTCAGAGGTATGAAAGAGTAACAGTTTAAGAAAAGGGCATCTTTAAGCCAGGTGGGAAACAATTTGGCTCCATCACAAAACAGGTTGAAAAGTCTGATTTAATATCCTCCAAATCTGTCACCACCTGGGCAATCTGGGAAACAGCATTTCAGACAAATGCAGGCAGACATCACTCAGTCTCACCAAGACTGGCAGAAAGAAACCACCGAAGCCACGGGATAATTCTGAAAAGTCCTGCCTGAAAAGCCAGAGGGTTCTGAAAACATTGGTAAATTCTGAAAAGCCAGGAATGATTTCCCCTGTGTTGAAAACATTGTCAGGCATTTCGGAGGTTTCTAGAAGTCATCCCATGTCCCAGGTAAATCTCAGTGGGACCTAGGGATCTAAAGCCCTTAGAATCCCTCAGCTTCTCAGCAGGGATGCACTCGCATCCCATGCCTACCCCGCGTGTCCTGAGACCAGGGTATAATTTGATTTATAAGCTACATGAGTAAAAGGAGCATGAAGACCAGAAAATTACTCCTTTGCCAGCCTCCCAGTAAAGAAGTCAGTAAATGGATTTAGAGTCAGAGTAAGCAAAAGACCCTCTTCTTTTGTTCTTAGAGAAAGTGAATGAAAGGAGAATTACTGGAAACTACCCCTGATTTTG
Source organism: Pluvialis apricaria (assembly GCA_017639485.1). Classification (NCBI taxonomy): domain Eukaryota; kingdom Metazoa; phylum Chordata; class Aves; order Charadriiformes; family Charadriidae; genus Pluvialis; species Pluvialis apricaria. The sequence continues at coordinate 139,783,037 of CM030007.1, read as the reverse complement.
ATGTAGCCATTATGATGACTCAGAAGACAAAGAATCACAGACAGTGTAGATGATAATGCACTGTTGAAGCCACGGTCTGGCCCAACAAAGCCTTGATCCAAAGTAGTGACATATCTTCCTTTGCACCTGCATCCTAGAGCATGTAACTCACTTGCAAAGATAAATATATGCCAGGACAGACACATATATATAAAAATAGCATTGTGCTATTAGAATTAATCCAGCAGATGCATCCCCATTTCACGTCTGAAGTCCTAAGAATGCCTGCTTCTCCAGAAAATGTTTCTCAAAGTTTGCTCATTCCTAGATAATCAATTTCTTCTGGCTGAATTGGCACCAAAATACAGGAGAGAGAGGGAGTTCCTGCTCTAAACAGGTATTTACGGACATTATATAAAGCCTGACTTTCACCACTCATTCCTTGTCTTTATTTGTCTTTATTTTATTTATTTTATTTGTCTTTATTTATTTTATTATTCCTTGTCTTTTTCTTGAATGAAAAAGGCAGAGTAGGATGTAGTCCCAGGTTCTCCAATCGAGACAGAAGCCCATAAATCCAAGTGCCAACACACACAAGAGTAGTTACATGCAAGTACATCTGTACACATAGAGCTGCTTACGGAACTATCTGTACACCATCCACCTGTGCTCAGCTACATTAGGATCTGCTCACAGTTTAGATAGGAAATCAGCTGAGGCATTTAGCAGTATCTACAGATGGGCAAGTATCAGTGTCGCTGCTCTAGGACTCGCTCTCCAGGACTTTAGCCCTTTTGATAGATGCTACAAACCTCACACATAGAAAAGGCACAGATTGATACACTAATAATAACATTTATGTCCACAAATGAGAGAAGTGTTTTCGGATGGTCTCTCTAGGCTCTGGAGTGCCAGCTTCATTTCCCTGCCCTGCCAGTAGTACCTTGCATAAGCTGTGTAGTGCCAGAGCCACTCATATTTAACCGTCTGCCATTTGTTGACTGGTGCAACTAGACCTTAAGTCTCTGTTCCCCAGTCAGGTATGAATAAAAATCACATTTCCTTACCTCCCAGGGAAGCGGTAACTTCTCTAAGATTGTGAATATAACTTGTCTAAGACTGTGAAGTGTTTTACCTTCCACACAGGTCCATATTCTGGAGCAGAGTGGAGCAGAGCAGGAACGAGGACAAGGACAGACAAAAAAATGACCTCGTGTATCCAGTGCAAAGCATTCGTAGCCTGTGAGATCAAAAATGAACTCTGGCATCCTGAGCTGCATAAGACATCTACACAGCTGGCAATCATTTACTAGCTACATCTGTCCATAATGGTATCAGCTAAACTCTGGATGTGAAAACTGAACCCAGGCACAAGAAAGACTCTCCATTATCAAGACTGTAGATGACAAGATTATTATTGTGTGGGAGACTCCACATTTCAAACAGCATGGGATGACACTGACTATAGTTACACATTTTTCATTCTACCTTATGGTAAGGAGCAAGTGTTCCTGCTCCTCTGTGTAAAGTACAAATTATGTGTCCCACACATGGTTTTGTTTAAAGAGGAGTAATCACTAATCCAAACAGATTTAAAGGCTAATACCACAAAGTGGATAGAGTTTTCTCAGCTAGGGTGCCTTCTGCAGCAACAGACACAAAACACTATGCACAGGTGAGTAACATCTGTATATAACCGTGAAATAGCTCCACCAGTAACCACCACGCACAGCAGTTTCAGCAACCCAACAGAGGGCAAGAGGTGGATATAAATCCAGGACAAAACTGGAAGTAACAGCAAAGCAGTAGCAGTAACCAGCTAATGCATCTGGACAGATAGGGCCATGACAAAATAAAGAGTGCCGAAAAAGCCTCAACCCTCACCTCACTTCAGAGTACCAAAAAAGACAAAGTCTACAAGGAACCAAAAGGACACCTTCCAATGCAACCAGGAGAACTGCAGTGGGCAGAAGGAAATTCTCCATCAACACAAACAGGAAAGGGAAAACCGGTTAGAAGACCATTATTCTTCACAGTCTCTGAGGCCTGGAGAGCCACAGCTGAACGTAGTTGATGGCCACAAACCTGTGATGGATCATACCCTGGGAACCATGGTGAACCACCATAGACTGATACAGATGACATAGGATGAATTGCTAAAATGCAAGACAGAGGAATCTGCACAGCATTTCAGGAAGGAAGAACTTGGGGAGCTATCAAGAAGCCAGTGTCTGTGACCCAGTCCCTCTGCAAGACTTTATCTTAATAACAAGACAGTTTGGTTTGGGAACTAGAAGGCTGCATGTTATTTGTCAACATATCAGAGGACACAGAGCACTTGAAATGGGAGAGAGTCTAGGAAGGGAACAGTGTGAAAGCACAAGCAGCCAGCCAAGTTGTTAATAAATATTTTCTTTGTGGTTCTGTTTTTTTTTAACTAGAATTTTTTTTTTTAAATCTAAGCGTAATTTTTTCCCAGTTAAACCTATTTTAATTAAACATGAAAAGATGGCCATCCATTTTAAAGCCTAGATTTACAGTAACCTATAAAAATAATTTGGCTTATATTACATTAAAAAATAAATTGAAGCACAGTATAGCCCTTGCCAAGGTCTTAAAGAAAATCAAGCACAAAGTTAGACAATATTAAAGCCAGAAAGCTTAGTTTCCCCTTCCAATTTGAATAACATATGGTGTGAGATTTATTACAATTATAATCTCAGTTTCTTAAGCTTTGTTTAATAAACATATCAACTTTAAACATAGAGCATTTCTTAGATGTATTCATCATCTTTCACTTACAAGAAAATTTGAAAATTCTAGGTTTTTCTTTTCCACTATTCCAATTCCACAAATGTCATCTGGAATAAACACAGAAATTATTTAATAAATAGGAAATGTAATTCAACAGTTTACAAAATCGTGACATTGAAAATTTATGTGCGTTAAATAATTAAATGCATGTTAACTTACAGAACTACTTGTGTGTATACGTAGTGTATTCTCCTTGCTAACAAAAAAGGGTTATTTTATTAAAAGATTAGTCTTAGTTTAATATTTCTGAATGCTCCGCAAACAATGAGAATCAATTTTTCCTTTAGGGAAGAAAACCCTTAAAAAGTATGCCTACAAAATATAATTAACATTGCTTACTTAATTCAAATTTGCTCACTTGGTGATTTAAACTATGATTAAAATCCTTATTATAAATTATCTTGGTATGAATTAAACTACTAGAAATTATTCACAGCAAACCATTCTGCTGTCATCCTCTAGCCTTTTATTGCTGTTATTCTGATGATGCTCACCTCTGTGAGTATTATGTTTCAAAGCTTTTAGCTATAGGTCCCTGGCCATCTTCCCAGCTTTTCCTTACCCAGTGAGCCACTGGCTTCATTTCCATTTCCTTCAGCCATGCCACTCCAAAGATATGGAAGTACTACTTATTCTGAGCAACAGAAAAAACACATTACCAAACAACTATATGTCCTCTTTCTTTTTCATACCCACTTACTTTGTGCCTCCACCCTCTGTGAGGTTGATGTTGTCCTGTCCCTAGGATCGGTGTCTTCTTTTGCATTGGCATGTAAGTATTAATGTAACCCTCCTCTATGCTGTACTCCTATAGTTGCCTTACCGACAATTGGACTCCAGGTTCCATCTTCCCTACCTGTGACTATTTTCCAGATATGCATCCCGAGTATACCGCAGAACTCCAGCTTGCAGAGAACAGGCTGAACACATCACTATCACGTTCTTCCCGTTTACCACTTGCTCCTGAAAATTTATTTTTCAAGATTTTAAGCTGTTCTCCCTTGCAGCCCCTGTGAAAGACTTCAGCAAAGGCTTTCTCCTCCTCCAGCTGACTATACTGGGCACTCTGCGGGTGTGTAGTTCACTGATCATTCCTCTTGTTTTTCCATCTCATGGAACACATTATCTTATTTGCACAACTTAATTTCTCTCTTGCAATGGCCAATTCTCCCAGCCAACAACACATCTCAATAAAGCAACATTTGGGTATAAGGTCTGCAGAACAATTACTAGACAGAGATGCTTAAAAGGGACTGGGAACAAATCAGAAAGCAATTCAGCATGCATGGTGGGGACAGCAGAACTGTTTTCCCACTGTATCAGCTCAGAAGGAAAAGTTGTGGTAAGTTTGTTCAAGGGCACCAAAGCAAAATAAAAGTCTTTTGTTTCTTCTGCTTTAAGTAACTGTGGAAATCACTAGTATTTAACTCCAATTATTTAATAACCATAGTCAATTTTTTACTGAATATTCATGTCAGTATTTAATCATACCGAGACAAGTGTCAGTTCAGGTTCTGCGCACCTTTGCATCCCGAGCCAAAAATAGGTGTGTCCTGTCCTGTGCTCTAGGTTGGCTCAGCACTTCCAGATGATGTGACTCAACTGCATTAAAGTCTCATGAAAATCTAGGCTTCTCTCTTACCTTTTGGTAAATCCAAAATTTTAAAAATTTTAATTTTTTTTCCCATGTGCTTTGAGTTTCCTTTCATCAAAACAGCCAGCGTTCCTCATTTATGAGTTTGGGAATGCATAAGGTGCTGGAATTTGGGAATCATGGAATGGTTAGAGTTGGAAGGGACCTTAAAGATCATCTAGTTCCAACCTACCTGCCCTGGGCAGGGACACCTTCTGCTAGACCAGGTTGCTCAAAGCCCCATCCAGTCTGGCCTTGAACACTTCCAATGGCGGGGCATCTGCAACTTCCCTGGTGCCAGGCCCCCAGGCTCTGCCAAGTGTAGGAATCGGCATGTGCAGTTCACTCCTCCCAGCCCTGTCAGGAAACCAGCATCCTTGCTTTCTGGGGTTTGTCCTGAATTCCCAGGTTCAGGAAAATCACCAACTCTCTCCTCAGGTGCCCTCAGGTCATAGAATCACAGGATGATTTGGGTTGGAAGGGGCCTTCAGAGATCATCTAGTCCAACGCCCCTGCCATGGACAGGGACACCTCCCACTAGACCAGGTTGCTCAAAGCCCCATCCAACCTGGCCTTGAACACTTCCAATGATGGGGCATCCACAACGTCCCTGGGCAACCTGTTCCAGTGTCTTACCACCCACATAGTAAAAAATGTATTCCTTATATCCAATCTAAATCTACCCTCTTTCAGTTTGAAACTGTTGTCCCTTGTCTCGTCACTACAAGCCTTGGTAAAAAGGTCTTTCTTGTAAGCCACAATAAGGTCTCCCCAGAGCCTTCTCTTTATTCTGGACCTGGAATAAAGAAACGTGAGGGAGGAAACAAGAGACAGTTGTGATACAAAGGCATGCTGGAGAGCGTTAGGTGAAGTAAATAACTGAGGCAACAGAAAAATGTGGCAGTGGGAGGAAGCTTGTGAAGGCTGCACAGCAGAGGAGAGGCTGCAGGACAGCACTGCGAGAACTAGAAGCCATAGCATGGCCATGGGCAGGCAAGCAGGATGGCCAACTGAGGCGGCCCACCAAACCTTGGTCCTTTTTGCTTCCTACTGCCCCATGGTCCCCAACTACGCACAGATGCTGCGCTCCCAGCCAGCAGGGCTGCACTCCTATGACAAGACCCGTCCATGCCCAGGCCCCCGCTATGTGACCCCTATTGGCATGGCGGCCGGGCAGATACCTGCTCCAGCCTCTCCTCCTTCCTCCCAACTCCCTGAATGGGGGCCAGGACACGGGGCTGACCCCACACCCCGCGGGCAGGCAGGGACGAGCAGCAGGGAGAGAGACCAGCGGCGGGGCAGGCCTCGGCCGGGCGGCGGCCGCCCCCGAGAGACGGGAGAGGCCGCGAGGTGTGCCCCGGCTGGGAAACGACCGGCGGCAAACGCCGTGGGCGGGGAGGGGCTCCACCGGCGGCCGAGCCCAGCCCCGCCGCCGGGCCGGGCCTCGCCTGTCGGGGCCTCCTGCAGACCCTCACCCGCCCGGGAGGGGGGACCTCCGCTTCGCCGCGGTAAGGAGCGGAGGGCAGGGCGGACCGGGGCCGCAAGGGTTACAACCATAGAGACCGGCCGGCCGCCTCCCGGGAGCCGCAGGAAGTGCCGGCGGGGTCGGCCCCGCGCGGGGGAACTTCCCCTCCCCGCGGCCGGTGGCCGGGCCGCGCCGCGCCCAGCCGGGGCTGCGCCCGGCGCCCCCTCCGCCCCGCGGTCGCGACGCCGGGCGGAGGTGAGGCGGACACGGCGGGCCGCCGGCCCCGGGCGGAGACAGCAGAGGGACCGGGGACCGGACCGCGGGGGCGCGCTGGGGGCGGGGGTTGGTTTTCCCTCAGCGTCGCCGTCGGTGCTGCCCACGGTGGGAAGGGCGGCGGGGTTCGGTAGCGCCGGGCGGGTGCTGCCGCCAGGCCCCGCCGCTGCCCGCTGGCCTCCCCGCTCTACCTCCTCCCCCCGCTCCCGGCAGCTCCCGCCCCGGCCTCCCGTGCCCCGGCCCGGTCCCCTCAGGCCGGGGGGCGGGCGGCAGGGGGAAGCTGCCGCCGGTGGGCACGGGGTTGCGCCCCCTCCCCAGCGACTGTGTCGGTCGGGGGTGACGGGGGTGGCCGCGCAGGCGGGTGACAGAGAGGGGGGGAAGGAGCTGGTCGCGCCGCCTTCGCCTCTCGCCTGGAGACGGCGGAGCCGGGAGGGACTGGGCTGGGTGGGAGGACGCAGCACCTGGCCGGGGGCCGTGTGGAGCGGCTGTGGTGGCAAAACTGGGTGGAGGAGAAGAGGGGGACGACGGCCATGACTAAACATGTTGGTTGTGTCTGGGCTCTCCTTCTGTCCCGACAGGTGATGGGAGCATGAGTGAAAATGAGAGGGATCTCCAGCAAGATGGGCTGGAGGCAGCCAAACCCTGTGGGGCCATTTCAGACCTTTTCATAAGGAAAGCTTCTCCTCTGGACTGCGACCGGGAAGTGTCCTGTCCGAGGCCAGACATTCTCAGCCCGGAGACGACTTCTCGCTGCGGCTTTCGGAAGCGGAAGGAGACAGTGGTGCACCAGCAAGCATTCATGGGAGAGAAGCCCTACATCTGCATTGAGTGTGGGCAGAGCTTCAACCGCAGCTCTGACCTGATCCGCCACCAGAGGATCCACACCGGGGAGAAGCCGTACACATGTGCTGACTGTGGCAAGAGCTTCAGCCGCCGCTCCCACCTCATCCAGCACCAGCGCGTCCACACGGGTGAGCGGCCATACCAATGCAAGGACTGCGGGAAGAGCTTCAGCCAGAGCACCCACCTGGTGCAGCACCAGCGCAACCACACTGGTGAGAGGCCTTATGTCTGTGTCAAGTGTGGGAGGAACTTCTACCAGAACTCAGGCCTGCTCCGCCACGCCAACTTTCACACAGGCGAGAAACCCTACAAGTGCACTCAGTGTGGCAAGCGCTTCAGTGACAGCTCCAACCTCATTGCCCACCAGCGGCTCCACACAGGCGAGAAGCCCTACAAGTGTGCAGACTGCAACAAATGTTTCAGTGAGAGCTCTAAGCTGGTCATCCACCGGCGTGTCCACACAGGTGAGAAGCCATACTTGTGCCCTGACTGTGGAAAGAGTTTCAGCCAGCGCTCGCACCTTGTCCAGCACCGTCGCACCCACACTGGGGAGAAGCCCTACAAGTGTGCCGAGTGTGGGACTTGCTTCAGTGACAACTCTACCCTCATCCGTCACCGTCGTACCCACACTGGGGAGAAACCTTTCAAGTGCTCTCACTGTGGGAAAAGCTTCAGTCGCAACTCCTACTTAGTCTCACACCAGCGGGTGCACGTTTGGTAGGCAGTGTCACTAAGTGTGGTCTGGGGGTGACCTAGGATGCAGGTCCTGGTCCAGGCCTGTCCAAAATGTGCCTGAGGGACAAGTGGGTGGACAAGGGTGTGACTACACCACAGCCACTGGATTATAGGCATCTGGGCAGAGTAATGCCTTTGGCCCACATTGCCCTTTTCAGTCACCTCCTGCTCCCGATGCACCTTGGGCATGGACAGAAAGTGAGCAGTGGTTGCGGTGGGTAGTTCTGCATCCCAAGGCCCTGTCATCCTCTTTGCCCAGTACTAGAATTGAATGCCACCTGCCTTGTGGCCAAGGTGCATATGTTTTCTCCCACCTCCCCACAAGAGGTGTCTGCCTGGGGGTCCGAGGAGAGAACTCGCAACATCAGGTCACATTGCTGCTTGGTCATGCAACGTATGCATGTGTGGTCTTGTCAAGGGCAATAAGATGGGAGATGGGGTCTTTAAGGGGCTTTGTTCTGCTTGCAGCTGAAGTGTTGTGGCCTATTACACAGGTCTATGGAAGCTCACCATGCTTGTGGTCTAAGCCAGTCTCATGCAGCAGTCAGGAAGGTCAAAGCAAAGTGAAGTCCTGCTGCGAAGCTGTAGACTGCGTTATGCATATACAGTGTGCGGGCCAACTTGAAGCACAGGCAAAGACCACTTGAGTCTGCTTGTAAAAGGAACATGTAGGCATACCCTGAACCAGAGAAGAAAGGCTTGCCTGCAAAAGGTTTTCTGCAAATGCTGCTTGGGTAGTAGGAACGAGGGAGCTGCAGGACAGGGACATGGCCTGTTCAGGAATCTGGTGGGTAACTGATGTAGCAAACTATCATACCGGGAGGCCTAAAAAAAAAATAATGAGAATTATGCTGCTGCTGCTAAGACTGTGGTATGCAACTTGACAGGTGTATTGAGGTCGCCTGTGAGTTTGTACGGGTAGCTTCCTCATTCTGCAGAACTGGGATTCACAGATACGGTTCAAGTGGGCTGGTGTAAGCTGTGTTGCAAAATAGGACAGAACAATGGTGTACTAAGACTGACCTGATTCTCTATCAGTATTTCTCAAGTCCCATTTTGACCAGTGTGTGTGTATGTATGTAATCACGTATGTATGAACTAGCTTTTATACTACGTGTATCTTCACACTCACATGTGATCATGCGTGCACACACCATGGAAGTGGTCAAAATGGTCAGCTGTGTGACACTACACCATATCAGTACTTCTCAAAATGCTAAACATACTGTATATACTAGCATTTCTCAATAAGAAGCTGGGAGAAATAGGTTTTGTACCAAAACATCTGAGTTTTCACATCAGAACATTCAGTTTTACACTGATTACTTTGTGTGTGTGTGTAAGATCTGGAATTGGGTTGTTTTATTTATATATCTATGTGAAAATGGTTGTGAGGAATGATTTCTACATGTCACTCAGCATAGTGCTCTCCCCCTTGTTTTACACGGGTACATATCAGTGGCAGTTATAGGATATAACCCCCTCATGGTTTTAACTACAAGGAATTGCAGTGCAACACTTTGTTTATATTTTTTACTGTTTTGCTGCTGATCATTTTAGTGATGATACCAACTGGTGTGCATATCCAGCACTGCTGGAGCTTAGAAAAGATTTCTGGTTTTGCAATGTACCTTACTAATCGTGTAACTGGCTCCATGGCTTCAGTAGGTCTCTGGAAAAAGGAATGCAGACTGAAGTCAGTGAAAAGACTGGAGCTGTGGTGGGGAAGAGATGAAGGAAATAAAGATGCTAATAAGATCCATGGATTTGAGCAGCTGCTGGCCAGGGATGCTTGTGAATGGCTTGCTCTGCCGAACTTGCTACTCTCCAAGGGATTGCAGGGATCCCTTCTGCAAGCCCCGAGCCACTTCTTGACACTCAACTGCTGATAAAATGTTATTTTCATATACTTTAATAAGAAGGAGCTCTAGGGGGAGAATGAAATTTTTTGCAGCTCCTAAGAGGAACAAGGTACCTTTATGTACAGCTGCTCAGGGAAGTAGAAGGAGCTTTCACAAATGGAGTAGGCTTTGTTTACACAGGAACCAAAGCCTTTGTTTGCAAGTGCACATTTTTGCGTTTAGCTTTGTGTTTGGGTTTTTTTTGGTTTTTTTTCTTTTATGAACAGCTTCAAACCAATGACTTCTGATTTCTGTTCCACTTCTAGAAAGTGGTTTGGAAATGTAACTAATGGTGATCTAATTGGTTCCAGAAGCATCAAGATTTTCATTTCCTAGCAGACTTTCAGAAGGGGTATTAACAGCTCTGAGTTGGTAGGCTCATTTTTAACTGAATTCAAAGGTTATTCTGTAGTCCAGTTGTAGAACTGATCAATTTGTGTGGGTCTGTCTTATTCTAGTTTAAGTTTCCTAAAGGAAAAGTTCCTACAGCACTAAAACTGTCTGGCTGGGAAGCCCTGTTTGCCCCAGAAAAGCGTCTTGTGAATGCAACTTTTCTTTTGGCAATCTGAACTGAGTCACTGTAGCAGATCAATGAAATCAAACCCATGTCTGCACATAGCTTAGCTCAACTCAAAGGGAAACCCTCACATTGAGATTCTGATTTGAGAAGCCAGCTACCCCTGAATATGCCTTCGCAGCAGTCCTCAGAGCATTTATTTTCCTTTCTACATACTTTGTGAAGTGCTGTGTATACTTAACAGTGCTCTGTAAATGAAAAGGATTGACATGCATTTATTTCTAAGATCTTTATGAACTTACTTAAAACTGTATGTCACATCAAAGTGGCCCTAGGGTTCACAGCACATTGCCAGTTCAGTAGTCTTAGTGGCTAGGATTGGATTGCTCACCAGTGTAGGCACATTTCTGGAGTTCCATTCCACAGCCACTGTTAAGTTTTCACTGTTCAGTGTCACTTGGCTGAAATAATTCACTTCCCTTAGCCTGTCTGCCCTTTACTGTTTGTGAACATCTAGCTGGAGAGGAGAATCTGGGCACCACCCTTCCTTTGCTGTTGCAGAAATTACAGGGTATGTTCCTCATATTCCAGTGATATAATTGCTTTTGTGGGCAGCACAAACTCATGAGCCGAATTTAGAAGACAGAGGTATGGGCACGTGCAAAAAGTCAAGAACCAGAAGGTTTACTTTCACAGCAGCTAGCTCACTGGCTTCTCTACCAGCGCTCTCCTTCCTCAGGATCATAGTGGGAGACTACTGGAAAAAGCAAAAGGTAATTAGCTACTATCATTTCAGCAGACCATCCCTAGGACGCTCCATCCCAGGCCCGTGGTTGCCAGCTGGTGCCCAGATCCTCCTGTCAGCTGAGGGAGCTCTGTAGAATACTGTAAATTCCTGTTGTTCTGATGGTGCTTAGATACTACAGTGATACTATGGCACTTTAGAAACACCTAAGATAGACAAATGGATGAATGATGTCTCTGAAATAAATTTTTTCACCCTTGTGTTCTTTGTTATCCCATCTTTCTTTCTTTCTTTCTTTCTCCCCAGAGTGACCTCCTGAGCATCACAGTTTCTTGGCCCCTGGCAGGACCAGATTTGGAAATACATGTGTCATCCTTCACAGAGGGATGACTGTTACTTAGCACAGCTGCTGTGCAATGCAAATAAGAATCTGGAGGTGAGGGGTATTCTTAGAAGTGGTTTTCATTTTCATCTAACATTTCTGCATGAATCTGAAAAGCCAGAGGATAGCACAAAGTGCTCACCGTTCCTTTATGAGAGAAAGTGGCAGAACATTCTGCAGTGACACACCATCCTGCTGGTACATTAACCTGGTTCTAACAGGGCCGCAGCTGCTCTGAGGAGATTATCTTCCCAGTTCTGTCACCTGGGTTGTACGGGATCCAGTTTTCCAGTCCCCTGTTGACAAAGTATACGTAATAGTGATGACCGAAATAAATTTTTTTTACATTCCTCTTTGCTTCATTGTTTATGACTGGGAAAACAGGTTTCTTTTGATCTTGGCTAACAGGTGTGTTTTGTGTGTTTAATAAATTCTAAAAATTATTTTATGTGTAATCTCTAAAACAATTTTTTGTATATATCAAACAAACAAAACTGCCATTGTATGCACAGCAAACTGTTCTTTGTGGCCCTGTTTCCCCTTTACCCCAACAGTACTGGTCTGAATAGCCAGAGACACAATAGGAGCCCCTATCTCTGAAAAAAGGAAAATACAGGATATTTCAAGGAGATGGAGCAAACAGAGGCCAAAAGAGGCATTGCTGGGGTAGTCTGCTTTGCTGCTTTTGCTCTTGTGTCCCAAGCTCTGAAGGGCCTTTAGCCTTTCCATGCCAAACTTGATACATCTCATAAGTCAGCTGATCCAGCTGTCAACTGTCCCCTCCTTTTCTCATTCAAGGGCTTGCTGTCTTTATTAGTAGAAAATGCATGAATCCACCTGATAACACTGCTTTTGCAGTCTTGATGGACTTTGACTACTGGTTGGTTTCCTTCTCACAGGCCTGGCCTGTTTGGGACACTCATTCACATGAACAGGTGTGAGAGCCTGGGAACCACAGACCATAGGAGCCAGAATTCTTAGGGGAAGCAGAATTTTCCTCTTTCTTCCTAAGGCTTTCTATGGAGGTACCCGTAGCTGCACATAGCTGACTCTGCCTGGGGGACACATTGGGATGGGTGGGACAGCATGGTCAGAGCACAATAACCCTTCAAGGGTAATTGAAAGCACCCATTGATTAAAGCAAGCCGTACCAGGTCCAAACATTCTCACGGATGCAGAGAGTGCAAAGATGTGCAAACTCCTTTCCTTCCTTCCCTTTGGCACTCTCTGTGCAAAGCACAGCTCCATTGAATGCAGAAGTTGGTGTTGCTTAGAAGAGACTTGTCTGAACATCCATATGGACAGGCAGCTCAAAATAACTCTACCACACCACAGCAAACCTTGGCTGCACAGCCTCAAGGAATTGACCAAAGTAACCTTCATCTGAAAAAGCAAAGCTACTCACAGAACTTGCAAGAAGCCTTGGGAGGCCAGACCAAGAAAGGTTTTTCTGCTTGGAAATGCAGCTGGTCTGACCCCTGAGTGAGCTGACTTCGAAAGGTTTCTCTGGTAAGCACAACTGGCCTGAACAAGCTTATCTCCCTGCCCGGGGCATGGGTAAGGGTAAGTAAGGGTAATGGCACGGCATTATTAAGAAGGGCAACACAGCAAAAGTACAGGCATCACAACGCATTTTGCCATGTCAAAGGTGAATGGTTGAACCAGCCCACCATGTGAGGGAAAGGGTAAATAGAAGAGGTTGAAATGGGGTGAACAGCTAGGAAGAAAGACTGGGGAACTGGATTTCCTGAGGCTGCTGGGAAGACAAGGTGATTTGGAGGTGGTAACAACTATATGGGAGAAGGGTCACCATTCTCTATACCCCCCAAGTAATTGCTCCCTCATATCTGCACTACTTTTTTTTTGCTTTCCAGAGCTCTTGCAATTCTGCTGCTGGTCATATGTTGCTTTGGGCCATTGCCTGGTACATCTCTACCTCAAGCTGATATTCACCAAAATACTGCTGAACTCTACCTAGCTATGGTTCAGGTGGGTGTGCTTTCCCATCTTTAAGCACAGAACCACAAAGGAGGCTTCTCTGTGTCAGTCCCTATTCTGTCAATGTTTTCCCTTACAAAAGGGCAGTCTCTGCTTGCTTACCCCAGATGACCCCGCAGCACATGTAAGGTGCATCTGCCTTTACATAAGGCAGAGCTTTCCACAGACCTATGTCATTTGATCTGCTTTTTCCCAGCCTTAGCAGAAGATCTTTACTAGGATAGGGGCTAAGAAGTTGCTTCCCACAGCTCTGCATCTGGCCGTTGTGCTTAGGGAAATGCCTCTTTGCTGGGCAACTGCTTTTTTTTCTTGCCTAATTTCTTTAACGACTGACCTTTAAATTCTCTCTATGCCTTCAGGCAGGCAGAAGTACAAAGCAAAACAGGAAAAACAGAGTTTACAGGTAGTATGTGTTAGAGAGATTGCAAACATCTTCCCAATTCATTGGACATATGATCAAACCTTTTTGTGAACGTAGGGTCAAACAGGAACCACAAGATGCTTTCTTAAAAAAAAAAAAAAAGAGAGATCTTTTAACAATAATTACAAGAAAGGAAGCAACAATGGGAATGCAGGAGGCAGTGGGGTGGAACAAAACATTTTTCCTTGTGTCTAGAGAGAGAAAAATTAAAAGAAGAATTAAAATCCCTGAACACAAGTCCTCACATTCTTAGAAAGGTGAAAGAAGTTCTTCTGGACCCTTAAAATCTAAGAACTTACCTGTCATGGTCGACAGTGATGTTATGTCTTAGGCCTATTCTGAGCAGAGGTTGGTGTGAAAGGATTCAGAGTTTGCCTTAGGGCAGCCACATCCTGCCCTAAGCCTCAGGCACTTGCTTTAAGTTGGCTTATATATGATGTAGCTGCTAACGTTAATGTAACTGTGGGTTTCAACTACAGCTTCCACCTCAGTGTGTACAGAGCCACCGATGCCTTGAAGAAAGGGTGAATTCCTTTCTGAAGAAATGTAACCTGAGAAGATCCTGAAATCCTTAGGCTCTGAAGCTCTTGATGCTTCACCTTCATTGTCATCAGTGCTCAAGCCAGCCAGCTCCCAGCAGGGGCATTCCTGGGTAGGAAAGCAGTGAAGTGCCAAGTCACAAGTAGGAGGTGGAGAAAAAGGAAATGACTGGTATTTAAAAATAGTCATCCCAGGAGGCATGAATCATGAACTGAAGAGAGAGGCCAGAAGAAACCCAGATATGTCTTGGAATGCAAGAGAAAATGAATAATTACAGATGCTTCTCTCCAAGCCTATGAGTAGGTGAAAATCATGTCACTGCTGCTGTGATCATGCAGGTAAGTGCTGGTGCATCACAGCGGTGGTATTGTTTTTCTGGCATTGAGAAGAGGTGTTCTTCTGGAATACATCCACAAATTGGTGCTTCACTCTGTACCATGAAGCTATTAGATTCATGTCTGTGAAGAATACTCTTCTGTTCTCTTGCTTGCTGCTAGCACAGCCTCCATATCTGCAGTACCCTTACAGCACTTAAAAATCATTGTAACTTTCTCCCTAATCCACAGAATAAAAACCATACAGCTGAGTAGCGTACACTGCCATTAGCTTTTGTTGCAAAACCATCATGTGAAGGACTGCTAAAGTAAAGCTTGCATGAAGACAAGGATTGTGCTGGTGTGAGGCACAGTGAGGTTTGCTCTCTTGTCCCTTATGAACACGGGGGAAGGATTCTTGCCTCCTCATTCACAAGGCTCCTTCAACTGTCTGAGAAGTTCATATTTCTTGTAGCAAAGAGGTATCTCCAAGGCTAGGCTTTCATGACTTCCTGCTATTGCAAATAGTTCTCGCTGACTTGTGACAGCAGGTTACATTGGATGGCTGAGGCTCTTGCTATCCCCAGCGACCCACTAGGTTATTTTTAGCTTGGATTGCTTCCCTGATACAGCGCTCAGCACAGCTCCACAAACAGCAGGGTTGGCACAAGTGAGGGAAAATTGCAGTCTGGGGTGGGTGGTAACAAACATCCGAAGGGCTCAGCGGTTCCTTAAGTTAGTATTCCCGCCATGCAGTCCACTTCATGAAACGGCAGCCCTGGGGGAGCAGCAATGTCGTAGCTGGCCCAGCTAAGAAGCGAAGCTACTGAACAAAATTGGTCCTGTTTTACCTCAAACCAGGACAAGCAACAAATTAAGGGAAAGCAGAACAAGGGCATTAAACAGAAATGTACCTATTTTCACACACAAGGAATATTTCCAGAGGAGGACCATCCGATGAATCTTTTTATTACACAGCTGGAATCGGTGCTCATCTCTTGGTAAGAGACCTGTGAGGAGTGGAGCTGCTAGGTTTGTACTACCCCGCTCATCCCACTGAAGCTATGGTTCCACCTACTTTTCTTTCAAAAGCAGCATGAGTGTCCCTCATCCCCTCCTCTGTGTGTCCTCATGGTCATTTACTCTGATGCTCTGCTCACTGTGCCAGTGCAGCTGTGTGTGCAACTGCATCATGACGCAGATTGGAAAGTTTCAGTGGCTGAAGACTAATAGTTCCCCACTCTATCCTCAGTTATTTTTAACCGGATCTGTTCCTGATCCAATCCACTGTACAGACACACAAACAGCTGTGCCAATATGACAGGGGGAAAACGTTTGAGGGAAGGGGAAGAGAGGCTTAGGCAAGTTTAGTCATCGCTGGTACCAAACGGGAAACTGCAATCATGAATGATTGCTTCAAATGCCCAGCAGCAATTATTTAAACTTCTCTACAGCCACCTGTCTCACTCCTTATGCAAGAAACAAGGCCTAGGGAACTTCACAAGTCTGTGCCACTGAATGAAAATAGCCTTGTGCCTGGTTTAGCTGCACCTTTCTCGGTGAATCAAGGGAAGCTGAATGCAAGGAGCCTAAACAAGCCTGCTGCAGCAGCAGGTAGGGTTGCTTAGCTGCTTGTAGTTTTGCCAGCCTGTGGAAAGTCCCGTGCCTGGACATCTGTCCCCTGCAGCCTTCTGTCCCAGCCGCAGAGCAGGCAGCAGAACAAGACAGCAGAATCCAGGTCTCCCTGGCAAGGAAGACCATCTCAAGCAGGAAGAGAAAGTTCCTCCTCTTGCACAGGCTTGGCTAAGGAGACAGAAGGGGAGAGCAACCAGAGCTGCGGCAGGAGAGGAGATCCCAGGGGCAGAGAAAAGAGAAAGAGACAGTGACGGGAGGGATTGCTGTTCTGGTAATTTCCCAGGGACAAAAACACAGTTTACGGTAAATTTCTTACAAATATAGGAAACTTAATTTGATACTGTTTTTTTCAAAAACATGACCTATCTACAATTTTAATTAACAAATCAAACATAATAAGAGCCAAAATAAAGGTAAGACCTCAGCCCAAACCTGAAACTGAAATGAATTTCCTTCTTCTTTTAAAAATAATTTGCCTGGCTTTTAAACATTTAGCTTTCATTTGAGAGTTCGTCATGTGGATTGGATTAAAGCATCTGTCTTGGTTTGGAGTACAGTATTGCAGCACATGCACCTCAGGTGAAGGAGTGACTCAAGTGAAAACACATCAGACAGAAGATATGCAACGGACCATGTGTTTCAAATGATGGCTTTCCTAGAAAGTTTGTGAAGATGACAAAGACCTCTGTGGTCTCAGAGGCAGAGACTGAGAGAAAAAAGGAAGGAAGATGTTCCACTGCAAAATGTTGAGGGAAGAATAAAGATCTGCCTGAACGTAAGCATACATCCAGAGGTGGACTCTGTGGACAAAGATTGTAATTCTGTACTATTTAATGGTACTACATCAAAAGCCACAAAAAAGGTTAAATACCAGTTAGCCAGCTCCTACTTACACATTATATAGTGGTCAAATAACATGCCTGAGACACATGCTAAATACTGATCACTACCAAAAGACAGTTAGTAATTCTGAAGCACAATTTAAAGATAGAAAGTATAATTAACAATCTAGAGATTCATTCAGAAACAAAAAATCTGCTTAGTCAATTAAAATAACTTAGTGGGGTATATGACATGCTCCTCCTACAGGGTGCCTAAGCAACTGCTGCTGTGGGCAAGGAATGATGGGGGATATTGTTAGATGAAGACTTTGCTCCACCCAAAGGCACAAGTACAGAAACGATTTATAGAATCATAGAATGATTTGGGTTGGAAGGGACCTTTAAAGGCCATCTAGTCTAATGCCCCTGCAATAAGCAGGGACATCTTCAACTAGATAGGTTGCTCAGAGCCCCGCCCAATCTGACCTTGAATGTTTCCAGGGGTAGGGCATCTACCACCTCTCTGTGCAATCTGTTCTAACGTTTCACCACCATTTCATGCAACAGTAGTGACTTCTGCCTAGATTCCACTCAAAATAATATGTAGACTTGTCAGCCAAAGAAATGGCACAGCAATGATGATTCAGCAAAACACCTGACCTCCTAGAGCATTTACTTTAAGACTGAAGAAAAAAGGATACGCAAAAATCCATTATTTCTTCTGCTGTCAAGAAAAAAGTTTTTCAGGAAGATAATGAGAAAATTATCAAGAATATCGGCATGTTATCTCTTTAGAAATGCAGCCTTTCTCTTGGGGGAGTGGTCTTGCAGCAAGCACAAGAGTAGCTAAGAGTGCAGGAATGCTGTTTGCCTGGGGACTGGCTGCTGCAAGGCTTGGTTGGGCAGAACCAGGAAGGAAATATCATGCTAGAAGAATGGTCACAGAGAGTTGGGGGAAACCAGAGTAAAGACAAAACAGAAAACTGGCATGGCAATTGTTTGGGGGCTAGACAGATTGCAGGCACCAATGCAAAAGGCATCCAAGGTGATCACCTGTTGCAAGTTCAGAGGAGGGCCACGAAGGTGATCAGAGGGCTGGAACACCTCTTCCCATGAAGACAGGCTGAGAGAGTTGGGGTCGTTCAGTGTGGAGAGGAGAAGGCTCCAGGGAGACCTTATTGGGGCCTTTCAGTACCTACAGGGGGCCTACAGGAAAGGTGGAGAAGGACTCTTTATCAGGGAGTGTAGCGATAGGTAACAGTTTTAAACTGAAAGAGGGTAGGATTTAGGTTAGATATAATGGATAAATTCTTTACTGTGAGGGTGGTGAGACACTGGAACATGTTGCCCAGAGAAGTTGTAGTTGCCCCATCCCTGGAATTGTTCAAAGCCAGGTTGGATGGTGCTTTGAGTAACCTGGTGGGAGGTGTCCCTGTCCATGGCAGGGGGGTTGGAACTACTCTAACTACTTCTAACTCTAACCATTCTATGATTATGGATTTAGCAGGCATAAAATGGGATTAAAATGAAAAACATGAGACATCTTCTTGTTTCATGTGCTGGTGTTTCTGAAGGTGGAACTCTATGGCACAATCGCTCTGGCGGCAAGATTTCTGTCCTTACCTAACCCCAACCAATCCTTCCTACCTCCCAGCAACAGCACATTAGCATCCATACTTTCCCCTACTTTGTTCAACAGGGAACTATTTACAACAAGGCAGTTACACTTGCTATTGAGTGCCTGTAATGAAAAGGGCATTCAGCTGTGGTGGCAGGGGGATGTGAGGAAAGGGATGAACCTGGAAAAGGGAAGCTCTTGAACTGCACAAGAATTTGTAACATGAAGCCACAGCACCTGTGACACGTACTGAAAAGAAAGGAGGGAAAAATGGTCCCCAAGAAACCAGGTTGACTGACTGACACAGGTAAACCAGCTCAGGATTACTTTCAGGCCAGGGAAAGAAATTGAGTATGTTCATTCACCTCCATGGAGGGCCATAAACATTCAAGTGCTATTAAAGCCATAGAGGAGGATCCATAGGTTCAAGTTTATCTGCAGGAGAAAGCAGGCTGGCTGAATCCTGCATGTTTTCCCAGGTAATACACTGAGTCTAATAAAAACCCATTTTGTTTTAACTCTTGATTTATCCTATCAATTTAAAATGAAATTTTAAAATTTTAAAAATTTTAAAATAAAGATGAAGTCGATTTTAACAGTATCATGATAAGGAGTCCCACCTAAAACATACCCTACTAGCCTAAGGCTGTATCTGTTCCTCCAACAACAACAAAAAAAGATTGGCTGGTGCCAGAAATACATGGCAGCTAGCATTGTTCCTTGCTGTGCTGGTGTGTGCACAGCATTCTGCTCACCGTCTTTTCCAACAGCCTGTCATCTTCTAGCAGAGACCCTCCCATCAGCTGCAGCACCTATTTTGTTAGTCTAAGAGAAACTGCAGAGATCAGTGACTTTTATCAGAGATCATCAAGTCAAATGAGTGATTTCACACATTCGTGTGAAGTCATTTAGAAATTACTTGTAGATGAAGAGTTTTCCCTTCTTTGGGTAGGGTTTTTTGACTCATATAGGTATTTTGTGGCTTCTAATGACTACGTGGGGTCATTCTCTAGCCTTTTGTGAGTGTTCTGGAATTACTACAGGGGACCTAATTAAGTCCTCATATAACAAAATTATAGTCTAATGGGTTAGCTAGAGTTGCATATGGACTTTTTCCCAGGCTCCCAGGCCCAGTGTCAGCCATCAGTACTACACAGCTTTCTGATGAAGCGTCTCAAAGGCCTTGCTGTAATATCCCTCGTGTGGCCTATTCCAGTATTGCACAGGTCAAAAGCTGCAGCATCGTCTGGCGCCTGACGGGAAATTTAACATTCTGCCAGGTTTAGATTACGACTCCTGTTCCAACAGGTAATGGAAAAACAGAACTGGAGTGGAGAGCATTTGATATTTTAAAACCAAGGGGGAAAAGAAAACCCACACCCCCCCCCCCCCCAAAAAACCCCAACCAGTCATAGAATCACAGAATCATTCAGGTTGGAAAAGACCTTTAAGATGATCAAGTCCAACTGTAAACCATCTTAGTTTGCATGGTGCAATTGGGTCTGTTTTCCTTCCTTTATTATGATCATGACTGCAGCAGCAAAGTCCAGTCTCTGAAACTGTGGAGACAGCCACGGCTTACATATTTAGAGTTTGTCTTAGGAAATCAAAAAGCTGTGCAAATACAGGCTTTTTTTGATCTCAGAATTGCATTGAGGGTTGACAAACAAAAAGGGATAAAAAATCCCAAAACAACCCCCAAAAAATTAAATAGAAAGGGGAGAAAACTGGCTGGGAATCTCTATAGGATAATAAATAATTGAATTTAAAAGGGACCCAATGTGGACTCTTTATAATACTATATTCTGAGCTGAAGAGAACTGAGTCTAAATTCCTCTGCCAATGCTATCTCTACTAGGATTATTGAGTAGTTAACATTCATGTACAAGATTTAGATAAAGCAATGCTACCTAAACTGAATAATAAACAGATACAACAGGGAAAAAATGCCCTTCCACATAAATGTCCATTTCAGCTGTAAATTGCACATTTTCCATTGCAAACAAACAGCATATCAACTTCTGAAAGCAAGAAACCCTTAAGAATAAATATTTTAAAAACATTGTAATTATAAAGTTGATAGTAGAAGGAGTGAAAGCTCACCTTTGTATGTTACACTTGATCTAAAAAGATTTTCATCAAACCTAGAGGTCAGAGTTTAAATACTGGTGATCTATTTCATGCTGCAAAAGCCTCATCCCACCATAATACACATATTTCATGACTTGACTGCATTAGGTATGGTCAACTGAGAAAAATACAAGAGAAACCACTGTGAATTATCCATATCACGAAGACACAAAATTAAAAATAGAAGAAAGTGTTCCTGCCTCTGCTCTGCAGTATAAACCAAAAATGTTGCACATAATACTAATGTAAAATCAGCCACCACAAAACTCAGTTCAGCATACTCCTTCCTCTTGCAGAGATAAAACTTTTGAGAATGGACTATTACATTGTTTTCTAATTACACATTTATACATTTATATTTATAGTAATAGGTATTATAATCAAATATGTATATTTACATTGAGGCATTTATTTGTAAATAAATAATTTTATTTAAGAAATTTTAAAAGCCTTTACATTTTTCAAATTATTACACATACAGGTTTTCTACATAAGCAAGAAGAAATACAAGAAAAGGCACAACCACAAGGACATATTTTGCCTAGAAAAGCTACAAAGTTCTGGATGATACACGTCATCACAGCAACCTATCTCCTGCATAGTCATTTGAAGTTTCACAACTCTAGTTCAGATTAAATACCAATGTTCTGATTCATTTTTACAATGAATTTCACTGTAAATAATTGTAAAAAGCACATTTAATACCAGTAGACTCAGTATGCAAAACATCTTCTGCTCCTTCTGGCTAAAGCTTGCTGTGCCCCACACCTACCTCCAGAAAAATCTTAAGTGTCAGTGCAGCTGATAAATGGCCCCATGAATTCATAACCAGGCTTCTGACACTTGCTTTTCCCAAAGATTAATGTTTGAGACCAGGATGATTTGCCAACAGGTACTGCAACAAGGAAAACAGCCCCAGTTATATTATGTTTTAAAATAGCATCACATACCCTCAAAAATAGAAGTCATCACAAACACACGGCAAATTTTCAATTTATGAGCCTTTGACCGTTGGGGGGTGTGTGAAAACTAGCACTAAGGAGTCTATGAAAGTTCACAAAGGAGAGCAAAGATCTATTAATAAGCTTGCATGTACTATAAAGCAGTCTGCCAATATACTGAAAATGTTCAGGGGGGCTGGAACTGGAAAAAACCCTACAACTACTTTCACAGCACTAAGATCAAGAGCGAGGAAAAGAAGATGAGAGACCACGCTAGCACCAAATCTTAAATTCCTGAGAGTCCCAAGGGGTCAGCATTACATAAAACATTTATTAAAAATGAATGCCATTCCACAAATAACTTGTATGTATTATGTAAAATATTTATTAAAGATGAATGCCATTCCATGAATAGCTTGCATACTGCTTAGTTTGATTAACAACAATGCATTTATCCACTGTAAATGAAGTTCCATCTTCTGCCCAATGAAATGTCTTTTATACCTCAATCTATAACCCTTTTCATAAGTAAAGTTTATAAACACAATTTATACAACCACATTTTATATGACATACAATTTAAAATACAGCTTTCATACAAAGACATATAAAAAAGAACAATGAATGCAGCTCATCAGTAGCTCTTGACAGGGGCTCAATGACAGGGAAAGCAAATCACGGAATCACAGAATGGTCAGGGTTGGAAGGGACCTCTGGAGATCATCTAAGTCCAACTCCCCTGCCACAGCAGGGACACCTACAGCAGGTCACACAGGACGGTGTCCAGGCGGGTTTTGAATGTCTCCAGTGTGGGAGACTCCACAACCTCTCTGGGCAGCCTGTTCCAGTGCTTTGTCACCCTCAGGGTAAAGACATTCCTCCTCATGTTAAGATGGATCTTCCTATGTTCAAGTTTGTGCCCATTACCTCTTGTCCTATCACTGCACACCACTGAAAAAAGACTATTCTCATCTACCTGGCACCCTCCCATTAAATATTTATAAGTGTTTATAAGATCCCCCCTCAGTCTTCGTTTCTCTAGACTAAAAAGACCTAAGTGCCTAATCCTTTCCTCACAAGAAAGATGCTCCTATCCCCTAATCATCTTGGTAGCCCTTTGCTGGACTCTCTCCAGCAGTTCCCCATCCTTCTTGAACTGGGGAACCCAGAACTGGACACAATACTCCAGATGTGGCCTCACCAGGGCAGAGTAGAGGGGGAGCATGACCTCCCTCAACCTGCTGGCCACACTCTTCTTGATGCACCCCAGGATGCCATTGGCCTTCTTGGCCACCAGGGCATATTGCTGGCTCATGGTCATCCTGTTGTCCACCATGACTCCCAGGTCCCTTTCAACACCACTGCTCTCCAGGAGGTCAGCCCCCAACCTGTACTGATGCATGGGGTTATTCCTCCCCAGATGCAGTACCCTACACTTGCCTTTGTTAAATTTCATCAGGTTTTTCTCTGCCCAACTCTCCAGCCTGTCCAGGTCACGCAGTATGGCAGCACAGCTTTCTGGCATGTCAGCCATCCCTCCCAGTTTTGTATCATCAGCAAACTTGCTGATGGTACACTCTATCCCTTCATGAAGGTCATTGATGAATATATTGAACAGGACTGGACCCAGTACTCACCCCTGAGGGACACCACTTGTTACTGACCTCATATATGTATATATATGAAAATACAATAGAGAGAATAAAATGTCTGTGATGAAGAACCTCTAAATCTGGCCTATGGCTGGGAGACAACCATGTTTACATAGGAACATGAACTGGAGCTCAGGCTGATGTCCCACCATGTTAAACCACTTCCCATATTTCCCCTTGCATGATCCTATGCTGATTGAATAAGCAAGAAGCACGAAAAAGCAAGAACACAGAGAAAGCAACACCAAACTCCTGACACCTTCAGAGGCACAGGAGCAATAGCACAGCATCCCTACATATGTATTTCAAAATAGAGGAGCTGCCAAGCTCCTGTTGCACATGCTGCCCTGGTGCAGAACGGGTCCAGAGGGAAAACTTAGACAACTGAAAAAAATCGTCCTTAACTTTTACAGACAGATATCTTTACAGTAGAGGACCATTTCTGAAGCTAGGTCCCATCTTTGAGTGTTTCTTATCTATACTGAAGGGTTAGAAATGCAACTTTAAAAACTGCAGATCTAGCTGGATCATTGGATGTAATAAAAAAATCATTTATTCCATCACTTTCCACTTTCCATACACAGATCCTTCTCTATCAAGCTCCTCTGTCACCTTATGCATGTAGATTTGGAGTCTACAACAGTACACACATACTCACACGCACACACACATATAAAATCTATAATAGTATATCCCTATATCATATAATAGGCAATATAATAATATTATGTATAGTATCCAATAAATTAATCTGCCTTTTTGTATATACACAGTGATTCCTACAGTTTATTAAGCTGCAGCTATGCATACACAAATTCACTTCCCCTCTAACTGAACAAACAAGCTTTTTACAGAAGCCACATCATCTATGTTTCCTGACTATGTTGTTTCAGATTCTGACTTGCTCATCTTTCTTCCCTCTGGGCTTCTGTCTTTGGTCTTAAGACTTTATCATTTCTATTCCAAACATACCTTCCGGAAGACAAACTACAAAATCACAGGATTGAAACCACTGATTTTTTGAAACCCCTGCTCTCAGAGCAAGATGTCTTATCAGCACATCCTTATCTTGAGTAAAGATTTATTCTGTATTAAAAATGAAAAGAATTTAAAAATATTACTTAAAAACAAGAAACCTTGCATATCACAAACTGAGAATAAGTCATCAAACAAAACAAGAAAAGCCCCTTATTCAAATATTCAAGAAGCATTTCTAGGGCATGATTCACCTATTCATAAGGTAGACATCTAAAATAGGTCAGGTGAATCACCACCTAACAGTGTCCATTTCTCTCCAGTGACTATGAAGGGGGCCTGGACTATAACTCAGATGGAGACACCCATATTGCAGCTATTGATACATGGCCAAACACCAGCCCCAGTCTGCAACCCAGACTGCCTGCCTCAAATGCACCCCAGTTTTTGCAGGAACTACCTCACAGAAGCAGGCCCTTGATGGACAGGGAGCAAAAGCTCTGCCTGATGCCTTTGGTTGCTTGCCTGCCCTTTTCCAGCTTTCTTAAGAAAAGCATTCAATGAGAACTGCTGCAGCAAGTGGGCAGAGCTCTTTTGTCCCACCCCTCCCCTCAAGAACCAAGCAGTTTTGGATGAAGTGGGAAAAGGGAATTAAAAAGTCCTACACCCTCTCCCCTGTGAGTACAGGGTCGGTCTGCTCAGCCTAAATTTTCTTTCCACTTAGATATATTCATAATGAGACAGAAGTTTCAAAATCAAAACACAGTTCAAAAGCCCTATTTGATCTTTATTAAAACATGTATTTTCAGATTTGGGGATCAATTTCATAATATACTTTTGACAGGCTCATGGAGTTGTTTTCTGTAGTTTCTTGAGGAATCAAGGCTTTTTTATTGCACTGTCAGTCCCCCATTCGTCACTTAGGAAACAACTGGCTCATTTCAATGAAGTTTAACATGCAAATGGAGGAATCAAAGATGAACATTTTCCTATAGCCAGAGATCAGTGGCTGGGTACAACAGAGGGCTCTTACTGGCACCCCCATGGGAGGATCAGCAGGGAGATACTGGCCCTTATCCATGTTTGGCAGTTTATGTAATAGCTTGTCCAGGCAGCAGGTGAAAACATCTTGTTTAGGGACACTGAATCTGTTGGGAACATGGGAGGGACATAAGGATGATTTGGAGGGAAAAGACTGCTGGGAAGAGGGAGCACTAATAAGCTTATTTTCTTCAGGCTGAAATAACCAACAGCAGAATGTGCCACTTTCATGATAAAGTATTAATGGGAATACTGGTAATAACGAGATAACCATATACTGTTTGGGGTCTTTAGACTGTAAGGATTTGGTTCTGTAACACTGCACATGACCAGGATTTTCACCACTGTTCACTGAAGTAGCTGATACAGTGACTGTCAAGAGCCAAATTGGGAGGCTAGATAACTCCAACTGAGCCTGAAAGCTGGCGCTTCTAAAATGACGGAAAGGACATAAACACATTTTTCAGTAGCCCTTCCTCTCTAGGAGTTCCTGAAATGCTCACATCGCTTAGAATGTGGGGAGAACTGCCTCCTAAGAGAATTTCCAAAGCAGATAATCAGAAAATAACTCCTTCTATGAAGAAAGGCTGAGAGACTTGGGGTTGTTCAGCATGGAGAAGAGAAGGCTCTGGGCAGACCTCATTGGGGCCTTTCAATACGTAGAAGGGGCTTACAAGAAAGATGGAGTGAGAGTTTTTGCCGAGCTCTGTAGTGACAGTACAAGGGGCAACAGTTTCAAACTGAAAGAGGGTAGATTTAGATTGGATATAAGGAATAAAGTTTTTACTATGTGGGTGGTGAGGCACTGGAACAGGTTGTCTAGAGAGGTTGTGGATGCCCCATCTCTGGAAGTGTTCAAGGTCGGGTTGGATGGGGCTTTGAGCAACCTGGTCTAGTGGAAGTTGTCCCTGTCCATGGCAGGGCCATTGGAACTAGATGATCTTTAAGGTCCCTTCCAACCCAAATCATTCTGTGATTCTATGACCTGAGGGCACCTGAGGAGAGAGTTGGTGATTTTCCTGAACCTGGGAATTCAGGACAAACCCCAGAAAGTAAGGATGCTGGTTTCCTGACAGGGCTGGGAGGTAAGAGGAATGAACTGCACATGCCAATTCCTGTGCTTGGCAGAGCCTGAGGGCCTGGCATCCGTGCTCCTACCACCTGGCCCAGCAGGGCCCCCACCCCCACGCAGCACCCTCGCTCAGCCCCGGCAAGCATCCCAGCCAAGCCCCACCACCGGCGAGCCCCCAAGGCTGGGGAAGGGGGTGCTGGGGCTGGGGGCTGCGGGGTGGCAGCACGTGACTGGAGAGAAGTGAGGAGCCACTGCAGGGGGTCCGGAAGCAGCCCAGCTGGTCCAGGCAGGGAGCAGGGGGACGGGAGCACATCTGCAGCGATAAGAGGTTTGGAAAACAGTCTCTGGGGATAAGCAGGGGAACTGGGTTTGTTGAGTCTAGAGGAGAAGGCTGGGAGTAGGGCAGGACATGATAACATGGTTGCAGTGCAGGAGAGGTTGTTATTAAGAAAGGCAGAGATTACATTGCTGGAAGGACAAAGATAAGAGCTAATCGGTTTAATTTTCAGGAAAGAAAAGAAGAAAGGAAAAAAAGAAAAAGGCTAGATATTGCAAAAACTTTCTCTGAGTAAGGCAGTGCTGGAATAGATTACCCAAGAAGGTTGTGAAACTGGCTTCACCGGAAGCTGTAAGACATTACACAAATGTCATCATGCTCTCTCAGTGGAGGATGGACCACCGTGCTATTTCTCAGCCTTTGGAAAGTAAAGGTCCATCTAACTTTTTAAAAAATGAAATAAATAAAAAAATCCATATACATCATATGGGTTGTTAAATGTATAGGTGATAAATAAAGAAGTTCAGCATTTAGGTAAAAAAACTATAGTTTCACAAATACTAATTTTACTACTACAAATACAAGCATTTAAATTCAAAATATCGTTAAGTACACAAAAATGGATAGCAATCTTTAATCTTTCCTCTCAAAGAAATGGCCTTGCAGTTCTTGGGCTGGAAAATACTGGCAAAATATTTTAGCACTATTTTTTTCATACACGTTACCCCATCACACCTCCTTCCTGCTACCAGCCTTTCTCCACTGTTATCTCCCACTCCCACATAGTAACCTGCAGGGTTGTGTCCTGCAGAGAAGCACTGGCCACTTCTGTGTTCTTTGGTGCACTTTTATTCCTATTGAAATGCTTGCTGGCTGGGCCAATCCCACAGCAAGATTATACAGTCACCCCTCCACCATCTGAGGTTATGAGGCCATAAGATACCTCAGACACTGTAAAAAAATAGATTGTATGGTTCTTTTGGGACCCACCACAGAGCAGAACACTCCCAACATGTATACTGATGCATGAAGACCTTTCCAGTCCATCAGGGGATATTAAAACCATCAGCACATCTTAACTCTACTACCTAAAGGACACAGAGTTAGCGAGATTTTCTTGGGATACGGCATGGGTGTCTAATGTTAATAATCTAATCAGACGCTGAGTTCAGTCCAGCCTTTAACACTAAATGGTCCTACTACCAATAACTCCAATAAGCTTGTCCAGCCAACCAGCTAATGGTAATGGCACAGCTGGTTATGGCTATGTGCTGACTGGGCAGTTTGCTGGCAGTCCCTGGACAATACTAGGAGGCATTTCTCAGTCCATCTCATGCAGAGAAATGTAAACTACCCTGACACTGCCAAAACATTTCCTCTGCTGGGAAATATACTGCAGTGACAATGGAATGACTAAGTGGGCTTGGTAGAGCTTAGTGGCTCTGGCTTATAGTGATCTGGGTGATTTGGTGAGACACTTGTCTTACCAGTGCTCTGATATCCACATAGCTTGTGAGCTCAGGCACAGTGCTACATGAAAACACAGGTAGCCCACATCTGTTGGGTACACAGGATAAAAGGTCCTCTGGGAGATGGGAAATCTGGGGAGTGTGGTGTGGGTTGCACTGCAAGGCTCCACCCCCAGGATCAGCACGGAGTCAGCAGTGACGACGCTGAGCCACAGCTTACAAGCCTTCCTGGGTCTGACCTGACTCTGTGGTGAGCCATTCAGGTGCCTCTGCAGTCATTCCCCAAAACTTCTGGCTCCATCAGGGCACATTAGCTTCGGCATTTCACCATGTGCTTTCAGACCCAAGCTGACTCTGAAAGAATCTAGACATATTCCTACTCATAATTCCTATCAAGACAAGATGGGCCTTCTAAGTCAACTCTGGTACCTCTGAACTTCAGGGATGGCATATCCACAAACTGGATAAGCTACCTAGAGGCATTTGAGGTAGCTCATTTCATTAGCACTGAAAGAGCACTTTGAGTGTTCAAAGTCACGTACAGATACTATCTACTGAGGACATCACGCCTTTGCAAAATAGACTGGGGACTAAAATTTGTCATTGTTTTATGATGAACATACCAGCCTAGAAAGAAGCAAGGAGGACTCTGGAAGTATGTGTCCAGTTCTTATCTCCGCTTCTGGCATGATGGTCTATTTTGTGCAAGTCTCTTCACCCACCACCTTCTTCCTCATCTCAGTTTTTTCTACTTGTATAACTGTGGCAGGCACCTGGTGGTAAAAGGTACTATATAAAACAGAGATATAATGATGGAGGCGATAAGAGAACTGGTGGCAGATGGAAGATGAGAACCCATGAATTCCAAACTGCAAGCTCTTGACCCAAGAACCTTTCACCTGAAGAATCGGTTCGTGGCTTTCACTCTCATAAATGCTGTTCTTTATGTGGTGTTTGGGGAATAATCATATCTGATTAATTTTTCCCCCCTCTGTTCCAGCTGATGATGACATTTCCCCAGCTGAAAATAAGGAGACTTGCTATCTAAAAATTCATATGCAAATGAAAACATTTTGACCTTTACATTCACCAACAGAGAGCCCAGATGGAAGAGAAACACCTCAGGTACTGTGACTGTGGAAAGAGTTTTGATGGGAATTCTGACCTGACTCAACATCAGCTGGTTCACACTGGAGAGAAGCCTTATCTCTGTGCTCCTTGTGGGAAGAGCTGGAGCCAGGATTCATCCCTTACTTAGCATCAGTGAACCCACCTCAGCAAGAAATCAACACGTGAATGGAGCATGGTCACCATGAATCCTGCAGGGCAGGCATTCACTCCTGCACCAGAGATGGGATAAAGGCAAAGATATTCAAGCTGCTGTTGGGAGTCTTGCAAGGAAGTCTCACATGACATCCTTGTCTCAAAATTGGAGAGATGTGGCTTTGATGGATGGACCACTCAATGGATAAGGAATTGGCTGGATGGCCGCACTCAAAGAGTTGTGGTCAATGGGTCGATGTCCAAGTGGAGACCAGTGACAAATGGCATTCCTCAGTGATCAGTAGTGGGACCAGCGCTTTTTAACATCTTCATTGGTGACATGGATGTTGGGATTGAGTGCACCCTCAGCAAGTTTCCCAACGACACCAAGGTATGTGGTGCAGTTGACATGCTGGAAGGAAGGGATGCCATTCACAGGGACCTGGACAAATTTGAGGTGGGCCCGTGCAAACATCATGAAGTCCAACATGGCCAAATGCAAGGTCCTGCACATGGGTCGGGGCAATCCCAAGCACAAATACAGGCTGGGCAGAGGATGGATTGAGAGCAGCCTTGAAGAGAAGGATTTGGGGGCGTTGGTGGATGAGAAGCTCAACATAAGCTGGCAATGTATGCTTGCAGCCCAGAATGCCAACTGTATCCTGGGCTGCATCAAAAGAAGCGTGGCCACCAGGTTGAGGGAGGTGATTCTGCCCCTCTACTCTGCTCTCGTGAGACCCCACCTGGAATATTGCATCCAGCTCTGGAGCTCTCAACACAACAAGGACATGGAGCAGATCCAGAGGAGGGTCACGAAGATGATCAGAGCGTTGGAGCACCTCTCCTATGAAGACAGGCTGAGAGAGTTGGGGTTGTTCAGCCTGGAGAAGAGAAGGCTCTGGGAAGACTATATAGCGGCCTTCCAGTACCTACAGGGGAGCCTACAAGAAAGCTGGAGAGGGACTTTTTACAAAGGCATGTAGTGACAGGACAAGGCATAATAATACACTGAAAGAGGGTAGATTTAGATTAGATATTAGGAAGAAATTCTTCACTAAGAGGGTGGCGAGACACTGGAACAGATTGCCCAGAGAAGTTGTGGATGCCCCATCCCTGGAAGTGTTCAAGGCCAGTTTGGATGGGGCTTTGAGTAACCTGGTCTAGTGGAAGGTGTCCTTACCCATGGCAGGGGTGTTGGAACTCGATGATCTTCAAGGTCCCTTCCAACCCAAACTATTCTATGATTCTATGAATATGAGGCACGACCCCAAATACTACAGAGAACAATCTGATACTGCTCCAGTCCAGTGCAGTAACAGTGGTTGGATACGAGTACCCTATTAAGATTATGGGCCTCGGGAGGTTATGTTGTTTTTGTCAGAACTACTAATGAGGGAGGAGGATGTCCAGGGAAGAGAAACCTTGAAGCGCTCGGAGAGAAAGAGAAAAGGTAAACAAAGAAGCAGGGTGAATGGAGTCAGCAGGACAGCAAATAGGATTTTTGGGCTGATAAGAGAGCTAACTGGGTGCTGGGTTGGTAGTTAACTTGGGCATCTGGAGCACCTGCCCAAAACAGAAAGAAGGCAACTATCCTTGTTCTGTTCTGAGAAAGAATAGTGTGGCATATTCTAGACTTGCTATGAATCATTATTTGCACTGCATTAGTCATTGCTAGCTGTAGCCTGTACTTCAGGTCCTAGACTACGGAAGACCTTACAGGGTTTGTTTCCCTCACCTTCTGTCCCTTGCAAGAAGTCAAATATGTAGATCTCATGTCTACTGACTTACAGTTTTGACAAAGTAACCTTTAAACAACTTTTTGGTCTTTGTTTCTTTATTCTCTCAGATGCTTCGGGGACTGCAACTCACCCATCCCAGGGGATGTGATAAATTTAGAAGAGACAGAAGAGACTCACTGTGACAAATGCACTGTGAGCACAGGACAAGGATGTGGTCCTTACCTCAGCCAGTTTACAATCTAAGCCTGCAATGTAATGTACCAAGGGTTTTTTCTAAGGTAGAAAAAACAGGTTTTTATAGGGTCATTCTGCTTTCATGTTTTACTTGTAGTATTATGTTTGTCCCATTTTTAATTAAATGCAAAGAAAACTAAAAATATCACACTGTGTGAATCACAAAAAAAGGCCCTTTTTGTGAGTTAAGGACAAAAGCTTACTTCATGAAAGCTGTGCCTTTGCTCATATGAAACAATCCTGCTTCAGTCTGCTCTTCCAACAATAGTATCATAGCTCCAGACAAAAAATACTTCCCCACCACTGTGTGGATGTTCGTATTTCTCTGCAAGCTTACATTCAAGAGGTCTGCTTTGGCCACTCCCCAAATATTAATCGTTACAACCCATCATATGGGAAAGGTTTCATTTTCCATAACTGAGGTGTGGTGGTGAGGGCCATGGTGTATTGTTTCCTCATATAAAATGCTGGTATAGAGATAGGGTTAGAAGAAAGGACATAAAGGAGGTGGTGTACTATTATCTAGCAAGGGGTCTCACAGCACTGCCTTTAATGCTGGAACTATGGCGGCCCAGAATAATGTATTTATTTAGCAGGACTAAAAGATTTTTTCTCCTACCGCCCTTAAGACTAAGTGTCAAAACACTGGACCTGGGGGTTTTAGGACTGGTAATACTGTGGAGCAGAACATCTTACTCATTTTAAGGGACTGATTGCATTAGGAGTTTGAGTTGGATGAGATCTGTGGACTGGGTTAGGAGCTGATCCTGCAGATGATGTGTGGCCGATCTGGTCTCTGAAGACCTGTCCCTGGCAGATGTGAGGGCCGTAGTACATCAGGCCAACGTTGTGGAGGTGATCTCAAGAATGTGTGCTCACTTTTCTATTATTAAATTTGTGGGCTATTATAGGATTCACATTAGGTTTAGGGCCTTCAGGAAAGCCACCATGGGTGGCCTAGCTGGGTTTTGGTCTTCTGCTACTACAGGCCCGAAAAGAACATGTATTTCCAAGGCCTAACAAGGTCACAAATATTAAGGATCAGAAACTAGGTGAGAGTTGGGTTAGAGTAAGGGTTTGGTCCCACAGAAGAGGTCTGTGACTACAGCTGTGCCCTCTCAGTAGACCCTGACAAGTTATGTTATCCCAGGCCAAAACAGTGCAGGTGTTTTGGAGAACCATAGAATTAATCTCATTGCAATTTTTGGAGTAGGGTGGTGGCTCATTGATCCTAACTATAGTTCACTGTTTGAGCAGCACTGGACTAGGATAAGATGGCTTGCAGTTAGGATTGGATACTGAGGATGGTAGGATGGAGTGGGAGATAAAGGGCCAACCTTAGCTCTGATTCTGCAGGGTAGCCAGGGAAGAGGGATCAGGCAAAGCCCAGAGGAGAGGGGCTGGTTTCGCCTGTTGCTGTCAGGAATGGGAGAAATAACTGTTGTGCTAAAGGAGAGGGTATCCCAGGCAGTAGGATTTGCTTCCTGTAGCCAACAACCCCTGTTTGTGTGACCAAAGACTAGGAACTGTTTCTTTGGGCTAAAGCTGATCTCCACCATCCACAGATGCAGAGTCAGCAGCCGGTCTGCAGCCCCACACATCCCCCTGTTGACAGAAGCCAGCTTGTCTTGTGTACTTTGAGGTGAACGAGGGTCTCTTGTTTCCTTCTGTGGCTAAAACCACAAAGATTTTATTTTTAAAAGCTGAAACTGTAGTAAACCAGTAGATCTTTCTTGAAAACTCTCACAGAAAGTCTTAATAGTAATCCAGTGCAACTTCTTCCCCGAGCTGAATAAAAAATATCTGAAAGAGGAAAAGTTAAGTTAATTTTTAAACCTGCTGGTGTGGTGCTGTACAGACTTCACCGATGTACAGGAGCATGTATGACAGTATGGCATTTGTGTTAATGTTATCTCACCTGGATACAGCCAGGAGACAGCGTCAGGAACAGCTTTCCAACAGGGGGCACTACGTTATTACATACAGGGGTGTGGAGATCTCCACCTCAAGGACACCTCGTGCAAAGACACTGAACGTGGAGAAAGGCACATTTCAGCTTTCTTTGACCTCCTCTGCAAAAACTAAGCAGATGAAAAATTACTATGTTTATCTCATTAGAAGTTACACTATTATGCATAATTACATCCATCAAAAAAGCCAAAACAAACCCCAATCATCCAGATTGCAGGGAGAGTTCTGAATTTCTGAACATTTAAGTGCTTGATTTCACAGCCATTCAAGAGTCTCTTAATACAAGACAGGAACTTTTGTGTGCAATGTTTGTTTTTGGGCTGGATTTTGTGTCTAGCCAACACGAGGAAGGAAAGTGAAGGGCTGGGCTGAGTCATTACTACTGACCTATACCACAAGAAACAACACTTAGATGGACATTATCATACGAGGATCTCAGCTAGGAAGAGGTAGCTTCCTAGCACAGTGGTTTCCGAGTGAGGAGGGACGGGCAGGATGGGGTTGGGGCAGAGGCAGCACTGCTGTTCCGAGTAGGGGGAAGGCTTCTGAATGTCATCCTCCCACCTGTGCTGCATACGCTAAGGTGCTGCAGTTGCCTGCATGGGTAAAAACCTGCACATGTGCATGCGCAGTGCTTTCTGTATCCAGCTCCTACTCAGCAAAATCCTCCCTTTCAGGCTGAACCAGAGGACCATTTGGCAAGCCCCTCGAAGGCAGCATGCTTCTCCTTTCATTTTTGGTCTCCATGCTCAATTTTGCTGAAGTCCTAACTATAGTTCACTGTTTGAGCAGCTCTGGACTAGGATAAGATGGCTTGCAGTGATGTGACTTTCTCCATATTCCACCTTTCCGTTACAGTAATTTATTTCTAGAACTCACAGTTGAGCAGAAAGCCTGAAGAAATGACCACAGGATAACTGGCCTACCTGAATCTGAAGAGAGCAGGAAGGAGGAATGAAGTTTCCTAGTTGTTCTGGTATCAAATTGATTTATTTATTGTTAGCACCCTTTCTACAGAGGGCTTTGAGTGTCATACACACACCCCTAACTTAAGTTATTGCCATGAACACCCATATATATGAGAAAAGTACAGAGGAAGACTCTGCTTAAGTTCTTGCCTTGGCAAATGCAGTGGAAATATTTAAGCATGCCAGTAGTCTTCTCCTAACCCAGGAGCAGATTTTCTACTTTGAGAATCCTCCCAGCTTCTCAAAGGATGCTGGGAGAAGAGAGGAGAAAATAGCCATTGTCACTGATCCTCTCTGTTTAGGCCTTTTCTCACCCTTGAGGAAGGAGTGGAAACATCAGTGTGTGAGGTCCAGGTAAAGGGCAAAGCTGTTAGAGACTCCAATCCAGCAGTTATCTGCATATGTATGTGAAAGAGAGAGACGCATGTATGGAGTGGGCTGGAAAACAATTTACTGCACCAAGACACAGCATTAGGACTCCACGTTTGCACAAGGATTTAACTGCATCTAATTCAAGCAGGTATCTTCTGAGTAGCTGCCCTCCCTGCCCCTCTGCTGCCACCGTGCAAGTATGACTGGTCACAACAGTGGCAAATTCCTATTTGCCTGTTTGCTGATGCTGATCTCCACGGTCTTCCTCTGTCCCAAGAGGCCAAGTTCACAGAGTACTGCAGAGTGCTGCAGGAGTAAAGAGAGGAAATGATACCTTTTAAGTATCAAGGCTATGAATTACAGCCACATAGCCTGAGCTCTGGATGAAGCCCCAGAAGAAAAAAACCACACAAGAACAAAGCTGTTAGCAAATTAGTCCTGTTCAGGGCAGGCAATACTCAAGATGGGGCTCTTAAGAGCTGGATCCCAGTCAGACAGCTGCAGGGGCATCACAGCAGCCTCACTGCCTGGACCAGACTTTGCAATATCTTCAGGAAGCTGCTGCTCCCCTGCGCCGCAGCCCACAATGTTGTCAGCTGTTCTCACAGATCTTTGAAGGCTACATGTATCTGAGATCACCAAAGAATTTGAGGAAAGAATAGCTTTTTGAATTCGTCTTGCAGTGTTCAGAATCACATACGCAGAAATTGAAAGTGCTGCAGGAAACTGAGAGCTGCCTCCTAAGCCTCCCTAGGAGCTGCAACGGAGGGTTTCAGTCTGTAAGATGCACCTGCCAGGAACAAGCAATAACTGGACTATACTTTGCAAGTAGCATCCTCAGTGAGGAGAAAGCATGAGTCCAAACATTTCCTCAAAATTGTAACTGAGCTAGAAATTGCCTATGTCAATTGGTGTAAAAGAGCAGCTGTTTGGAAATGTTTGCATAACCAGCTTTCATTAAGATTTTTCAAAATTTATTTGTGGTATTTCTGTATAGTAAGACCAATGTTGCATATTCTGGATTACCAGGAATTAACACTTTTGATGAGGAAGTAGAGACAAAGTCCATCATTGCTCATTCCCCAATATAAAAGTTTTTTTCTACATAATATGTTTTTGTCCTTTTGGAGGCATCTTAATATGTAGCACCATTTTTCAACCTGTTTTTGGTTTTAGGATCCTTGTTTACAGATATTGCCTTGTATTTCTTAGTTACCTTTCGTGGATCCTCTTCGGGTAGCCCCATGGACCTCCTGATGTATGTGGACAAAAGGCCAGAAATTACTGCAATAGTCTTACTCAGTGAAAAACACCTATACCGACATTCAGTGTGAAGTACCAAGGAATGCCTTCATTACTGTTCTTGGTCATAAACGATCTTTTCCCTGCACTAGTTCAAGCTTTAAATTTTGGAAAAAAAAAGTATATCTCAAGCTCATGGTTTTTAGCTGCAGGGACACTTCCATATCAATCTCCGTATATTAATCAGGTATGAATAGGTCTTGAAAAGCTGTATATTGAAAAGGAAGGAGTGTGAGGTTATATTGCATTAGGTATATCAAATATAATTTTTGCAATTTTGGCTGAGGAAAATCTTCCTAAAAATGTAAAAAGTTACTACTATTTCACTGAAAATGCAGTCATTGTGTTGCCAAATACTATTGGTGAACTGGAAACAGGTCGCTTTGACCACAGTACGTATTGTTAAATGTTAGGTTACTGCTTCAGAGAATATATCCCATTTAGTCTTATCTCCTTTTTTTCCTCCAGTATTTATTCAAAGGAGCTTCTTGCTTGTGCAAGAAATCCATATTTTATTAATCTTGAATAAAAGGATATTTAATTGAATTGGACTAAGCTTTAAGCTATTCCCTTCTGTCTTTTAAAACAGTATATAACGATGTGAAGTTTTGGGTTATATTTTGCTGTAGTTAATCACCTGAAATCCTGTGTAGGAGATATGTTGTGGGGATTTTTTTTCTTCTTTCTTTGGTTTGTACCTAATGCTATGAGCTGTTCATAGTAGTTTGTCTTGCCTTCTACTCCATTGATAATATTTGCACCCTCAGCAAAAAAAACCCAAACATCTGAGGCTATTTTGCCTGCTTTTGCTGTTGGAGACTGGCCGTTCCTAGCTCCTACTCAACTAAAATCAGGAAAGGTCGAGGAAACCAGCATTTGCAAAGTAGGAAGCCGACACCTTTCTGAAGCCCTGGCATGAGCAGTCATTCTCCTTGACACCAGTCTGGATTGCAGTGAAATAGCTGTAACTGATTGTAACTGGGAAAGCCCATCAGCCTCCACCAGGTCCAAGTCCACAAACAATGAACCACCTTGCCTTTTAAAACAGGCAGTAGCTTATAATCAAGTGAATGTCAGGCTAAATGAATGTATGCAAATAAAAATATGCTTTTGCCACCTTAGGCAGCTGACAGGCAGGGACTCCCCAGACAAGCCCTTACTCTTGTGCCTCTAACAGCAGCCTTTGTCTCTGATGGCCAGTCTGAAGTCTTGTCCATTTGTTTAAACTTTCCTGGCAACACCTGTAAGAAAGTGGGGTTTAGCAAGCAACCTATTTAGGACAATGGCTCAATTCGCACATCAGGAAAGATCACTGCTATTATTTTGGAAGAAATTTGCACAACACATTAAATGGGGCATTCATTCTTAATCCATCCTGCCAATGTAGACCACAGTAACCAGGTCATCATGACAAAACTATCACTCCATGGCACATATGTAGGTATCCATTTGGACAAGGAGTCCTTACTGCTTTTTGTATGAAAAGAATTGATGAGGTTGAATAAGGATTATAAACATATATAATTTAAGTGGATTATTTTGCTCCTGGTTTTATTCTGTAAGAGCAAACACAGTGTTGTGTCTAGGTCACTTCTTGATGCAGGCTAGTTGGGATTCCCAGGAGAGAAAGCACCTGAAAATGAAATTGGAGAAGGCCATTTCAGTTTGTGGCTGCTCTTCTCAGGATGTACATGCTATTTGACAATATGGGTTATTGTCTCAGGGCTTTTGTTATTAACTGAGATCTCGTCAGCAATATGGTTTTACAACTAGTTTTGCATAGGAAAGCATCTCTAGCCATATCACTTGAAGGACTTTCCCAGTTCTGTATTTTCCTAATCCTTCCTGGCATGGCCACCTGTTTTCCTGTTTTACTCCAGTATCTGCTGTAGCTCAACAAGGTGCTAGCACCTACAAATCCAACAAGAGCGTGGGACCTGTGGTACCAAAGCTAAGCTGAGGTCTGGGAGAGTCTGTACTTCTCTCAGTGTGCTGGAGAGGGGCCTGTGGAAATTAAGTGCTGGATCACAGAATCACAGAATGATTTGGGTTGGAAGGAACCTTTAAAGGTCATCAAGTCCACCCGCCCTGCAATAAGCAGGGACACCTTCAACTAGATCAGGTTGCTCAGAGCCCTGTCCAAGCTGACCTTTAATCCAGGGACGGGGCATCTACAGCCTCTCTGGGCAACCTGCTCCAGCATTTCACCTCCTTCATCATAAAAATTTTCTTCCTTATATCTAGTCTAAATCTACCCTCTTTCAGTTTAAAGCCATTAACCCTTGTCCTATCGCTACAGGCCCTGCTAAAAAGTCTGTCCCCATCTTTCTTATAAGCCTCCTTTAAGTACTGGAAGGCCGCAATAAGGTCTCCCTGGAGCATTCTCTTCTCCAGGCTGAACAACACCAACTCTCTCAGTCTGTCCTCATAGGAGAGGTGCTCCAGCCCTCTGATCATCTTCGTGGCCCTCCTCTGGACCCGCTCCAACAGGTCCATGTCTTTCCCGTGCTGAGGACTCCAGAGCTGGACACAGTACTCCAGGTGGGGTCTCACCAGAGCAGAGTAGAGGGGCAGAATCACCTCCCTCGACCTGCTGGCCACGCTTCTTCTGATGCAGCCCAGGAAATGGTTGGCATTCTGGGCTTCAAGTGCACATTGCTAGCTCATGTCCAGCTTTTCATCCACAATGATGCTGGGACTCTGCTAACTGCTGATAGCAAGCTATAAACAAGGGACAGGAAAAGAGATGACTGAATTTCAGAAGGGCCGTTACTGCTCAATGTTCGCACCAAGCGTTGGAGGAGATGAAGGAAACAGCCAGGACCTGACTCACTGGGGATGGGTGTTTTACTTGCTGCTTGTATAAACTTACTTTAGTTCAATTTCCAAGCTCAGTGTTCTGTTTCTTTCCATTCTTATGGGGGTTTTTCTTGCCACATACACAGGTTTGCATCTGCTTGGAGGAAGGTATAGCTGCTAAACACACCCAGGGAAGCTATTTGGTTTTCCAGGGAGTGAGGGCTCACCAGACGATTTAGTCAAACTTAAGAAGATCCCTCTGTGGTACTTCTGACATGTCAGCAGCATACCTAAGAGTTACTAAAGCTGGCGGGTTCTGTCCTGCTGTCTACCTGGCTTTTTACATTTACAACCGTGCTATGCATATTGTAGAAGTTAAATTCAGAATAATATCTGCTATGGAGTGGTGAGAACAACAGAGGACTCTGACTGGACAGGAGGTTCTTGAGGAGGATTCCTATGCAGGAAAAGAAAGTGTGAGTGGGAGGCTAGTGTCCAAACTGCCTCTCAGCCCACTGAGGTCACACTGTGCTCAGATACTACAGGGTGCTGCAGGAAGCAAGAGCACATCAGGGTACAGGAGGACCCTGCTTTTGGCACTGCAGCCCAATCCACCTGGGACACCTCTGTACTGCTCTCTGTCCTGCTTCCCACTAATGCTGGCTCTCAACTTTTATCCTGCTGGGAGAGGACTCCCGTGCTGTGGGATCTACAGGTCAAAACACATTGACTCACTGTAGCTCACCTTCCTAAAGGAGAAGGGCAAGTACTCCTGGCATGGGACAGGACCTCTCCTGCTCACACTGTGCAGCACTCCGGATGCGCAGATGTTCTAAACATAAGAAAACCCTTGCTTAAACTGGCCCAGGTAGCCTAGATTGTGGAGTCTCCATCTGTGGAGATATTAAAAACTTGACTAGACACGGTCCTGGGCAGCCTGCTCCAGCTGACCCTGCTCTGTGCTGGGGGGTGGGCTAGATGATCTCCAGAAGTGCCGGCCAGCCTCAGCGATTCTATAGCATAACTATTCTTCATCAACCTTTTCTTCATGCCACTGGTGGAAGAAGTACCTTAATGGCACTGCAGTAATTTTGCGTGGGTCCACAGAGAAGTTAGGAGTCCAGGTCCCTCTGAGTTAGGGAAGGAAAGCTTGGCCCACAGAAGGATATAGATATTGTGATATTGAGAGCTGCACATTATGACTTCAGGCACTTCTTCACCCTATGTAATGCATGAAGAAAACTTAGGCACTCAAACTCTCTGTGCAATGGGCAGGGAAAGCAAGGTACCTCAGGATATGATTCACAAAAGCAAATAGAAAACTGCCTCTGCAGCTGCTGGAGGTGTCAAGGAGAGGGATAAAGGTTAAGCCCTTCTTAGACAATAAGTTGTCCTTTTCTGAATGACAGAGGTGCTGTTTTCCAGTCAAGATGTCCAACTCCAGCCTACTGCCAGCTGCTAGGAACTTATAAAATGCAGTTAGGAAGAGGCATCACCTAATTATGTAATGTCCCAGAGGTGAGCACCAACCCAAGAGAGACATGATCCAGAATTGATTTCCCCAGTCTCTTGGCCTGTGGGAATTTGAAGCATCTCTTTCCTCTCCATTTACTGTCAACTGCAGAAGCTGATCCACTATGATGAAATAATTCATCCACACAAATGAATGAAAGCATTAATTGAACCAGAAAGCAGCAGCAAGCATGATTATGATTTTGTCGCTGGCTCGGTAGAGCTTTCAGTGTGCTGTTTCTGGGGGGAGTTTTCCTGCCTAGGAGACCCTGCACGGGTCATGCAAGGAAGGGATGGTTGTCAGCATCACCTGGGTGTCAGGCACAGGATTTCTCCTGTTGTTGGGACAAGCTCCCCCTTCTCTTTTGCTGAACTCTTCAGAGCACTTCCTAGAGGATACACACCTGCAAGGCTCATGAAGCGATTAGGAAAAAAAGACTCAGCAAAGAGGTGGCACTGGCTATCAACTTGAAAAGACAGAAAATATAATATACGTAATTCCTTCCTCAGTCACTTGTCTAGCATAATTCTTTGCTCACCTTGCATGCTTTGTGAGCAAAGATCTATACTGTGGTAAAGTGCATTCTCACATAAATCCTGTACTTCTTTAAGCAAATACCACAATTAAAATTATGCCACAAAAAAATTATTAATTATAAAATTAAAAATTATGCCACAAATAATAAACCTGGGGCAGTGGAGAACCAAGCAACCTACTCTATTTATTTTGCCATTGAATGAAAACCTCAAAATTTCTGGATTTGCCCATTCTTTTATGATCACAATAATCGTCTGTGTCAGGGTTCCCCTTTGCTCTGCTATTCCCAAACACAGGTTGTCTTGTATCTAGATGTCCTCCCTTTTTCTTCTTTCCCGTTATTTATGACTTTTCTCTGCCAAGCTCTGTTCCACTCTCCTACGTGGGGGAAATCTCCCTACAGACTGTGTGCCCCTATCGCTACCGTCAAGGACAAAATTTCCTTTATTGGGAATGGATATGCTGTCCCCTTTCAGTACTCAGCTGAGCACAGCAACCAGAGAAAGCTTTGATGCAGGTAGGGCTCCTGGGGATATTTACCTGTGTACCTAGGAGACAGGATGCCTGAGAATGGTAGCTATAGATTCAGAGTTTTAATACACCCTACAGAGTTTTTCTACCCACATCCCACTCAATTTCTTCTGAATCCAGATGTTTGTTTAATTGACATTTATTTGACAATCTGGGATGTAATCCTGGGATCTCCAAGGTCTGCTGCTGCAGAGCCAAAGCTCTGCCACGTGTTGTGAGGACGACTCTCCCAACACCTGGCGCTTTCCCTTAAAACCCCGGCAGCCTGTTGGGGGAAGGAAATACAGAGCAAGAGAGTTTACAATTGCAAAGTTAAGGAGTGACCTTAAGGAGCGGGAAAACAAGAGACCCAGATAATGAAGAAAAATAATAAATAAATAAATAAATAAGAAGCCCCTCTGTTTCTTGAGCCAGTCCGGGGGCCTGGAATCAGACCTGGGGTCAGGTGTACCCGCTCTGCTTTTGGTCTGGAGGCAATGCAACCAAGTGCTAAGCGCCTTTTCCCTGCCAAACCCAAAGCAGACGCAGTTATTTCCCCCGTTGCAATTATTAAAAAAAAAAAAAAGGCAAAATACCTTATGCTCGGACGGATCAGGACGGGGGGGTGGGGTGAGAACGGGACGCGGAGGGCTGCGCCCGGCCAGAGACGTGGATCGGGGCCGGGGCCCCGAGGCCGCGTCCCGCGCTGGCGTTGGGGCGGCTGCGCCTTGCCTTGCTCTGCCCTGCCCTGCCCCGCGCCGTCGGAGTGCGGCCGCTGCCGGCCGGGCTGCGCCCCGCACGCCAATCAGGGCGGCCCGCCTGCCTTCCTGTAGGTGTGCCCGGCTCACCTGGGAGTCTCGGCACTCATGACATACCTGGGGCCCCGCGGGCGGCGGGGAGACAGCGGCCGGCTGCCCAGGGCGGGGGGCCGCAGCGGCGCTGGGGGGGGGCAGCGCTGGCCCCGGCCCGGCGATGTGAGCCTGGCGGCAGGTAAGGGCGGTCGGCGGGGGCGGCGCGGCCCGGCCCGGCCCGGCGGGAGCGGCGTTGCCGTGTTCTCGGGGTGAGGCGCGGGCCTGGCGCCGGATCCCCGCGGAGTTCGGGCCGGGCCGGGCCGGAGGGGCCACTGCCCCTAGGGCCGGGGCGGCGGGCAGGCTCGGGGAGCGAGGCGGCGAGGCAGGGGTGTAGAAAAGGAGGGAGGGCTCCACCATTTTAAGACTCGAGGGGGCCAGGGAGGAGGGATCTCCGGGGAAGGGAGCGCTCGCCCCTCCCGAGGCGGGACGGCGGGCCTGCTGCGCTCCTCCGTGGGGCCCGGGCCGCGGCGCACAGGTGTGGGTGCGCGCGGAGGGCCGCCGTCGGGGCTCGGAGCCCTGGGGAGGCGCTCCCGCTGGGGGGGGCGCGGCGTGAATCCCGGCGGGCCGCTGCCTCCAGAGGGGACGGCGAAGGGGGCGCCTCTCCGGCGGCCCCGCGGAAGGCCCCAGGAGGGGGGGAGCCTCAGCCTTCGCGGCGGCCTGTGCGGGACGGCGAGGTTCCGCGCCCCGCCGGCAGCGCCCATCCTCCCCCGCCCCACTCCTCCTCCTCCTGCTGCCGGCAGCAGGTAGGGC
Source organism: Pluvialis apricaria (assembly GCA_017639485.1). Taxonomy (NCBI): domain Eukaryota; kingdom Metazoa; phylum Chordata; class Aves; order Charadriiformes; family Charadriidae; genus Pluvialis; species Pluvialis apricaria. Next base: position 139,740,037 of record CM030007.1, on the reverse strand, counting down.
CCGGAGCACAGGCCCGGTCCCAGGCTCAGCTGCCAGCAGACAGAGCCTCTTCCCGCAGAAATGGTGCCTCCCACGCGGGAGCGAGATCCCACGGCATTCGCTGGGTTTTCAGCTCCAACCTGGCCGCCCGTGGCCGGGCCCAGGAGTCTCGGGGCTCTGCTTGAACTCTGGACACCTTGTTGTTTTCCTCCTTGCTCTGCTGGCTGGCACCTCGTGACTTTTATGGCCTGTCATGAAGGGAAGGCTGAGGAACGAAAGGCAAGGCAAGATACCTGCCCGCTGCTCGCTTCCCGTCTCCTTCCTGCAGCTGCTTAGGAGCCACTGCAGCAGCTCTGATGGCAACCCTGGCGCCCCAAACAATCTGTCGGAGAGCTTTTGAGCTCCCACAGCTCTGGCCTGGCCCAGCCTCCCCCCAACACCCATGTTATCCTTGTGCTTGGTGCTTCATTTATTCCCAGAGGTTGGATAAGACCTGGATCAAACCTGGTAGGGAATACAGGGGCAGGGAAGGAGATCTGAGCTCAACTCGTCTGCATTGACTTGTTGCAGATTTTGCCAAGGAGCTGCTGGATGTGGATGCTGTTGGCTTCTCTTTGAGCTGTGTGCCCATTCCTCTCTGACCAGGCCACATCTCTAACGTGTCATTGGAGTTTTGTGACCTGATTCTCTAGTGTTTTGGAGTTTCTCGTAACCTAGATGGCTTGGATAAGGGCAGAGTCCTTTTAAAGGGTTGCATGGGAAGGAGGTGGCTTGATTTGGAGGAATAATGACCCAGATTTCAGAACTGTGACTGAATGGGGTGAGGAGGAGGCATCCATAAATGAGACCTGAAGTTGTACCAGATCTGAATTCTTCTTAATTCTCAATTATTGTTAATATATGGAATAGCTCAGCTGCCTTCTGTGTAGAACTTCGTTTTGCCAACTTGAGACTGAGGGTAGCGTTTGTACTGTACTGTCTGTGCCTGGCGATCTTGATAAATCTGTGAGTGGGGTTTTATGATCTAATTGCTAGTGACAGCAGGCAACTAGGCTTGAGGTTGGTGCTCTTGCTGAAGCACCCTGTTCCTGCTGTCTGAAATAGTGGAACATGAGCACTGCCTCTGGGAACCTCTTGTGCATCCTGATGGATTTTGCCAGTAAGAGTCTGTTCCTTGGGACTTTTTTTTTTTTATTATTTTATCCTGTTAACTTTAGACAGGTGTTCTTGCTCTTGTTCTATTGAGTCTTATGCTTTCTTATGTTTCATTTGTTTCAAGTGCTTTCTAGAGCTAAAGAGCCAAATTTTGCTGTATGGTTGGGGTTTTTTTTAACATACTCTACTTTGGAGTCTGATTTAAAGTGGGCTGTTTTATGTAATTAGTTCGCAACCATGGAGATTGAACATAATTCACATGAATATTTCCAGCAAAATTTAAGAAACAGCCTGCAAAGGATTTCAAATTCATAATTGGAATAACTTTTTTTCCCAAGTATATTTGATTCTAAGAGTTACTATGCTTTCTGTCATCTGGTATCTTTCCAGTTTGATGTTGTCTGCTTAGTTACTGTTAAGATAGATTATGCAGAAGTAGTTTATTTCAGGAGTCATTCCTGGTAAGGCTTGTAATTCCTTTCATCTTTGCAGCTCCTCACTGAACTGTTGTATCTTTTAGTGAAGTACTTGCAAGTGACTTCAGTGCAAGTGTAGTTGTGCTTTATTGTTTTGGCACTTGGGCTGTACAAAGAGAAATTGTTTCCCTGTTCTGTGATGTGATCACACAGCTGATGTTCATAGAATCATAGAATGGTTTGGGTTGGAAGAGACCTTAAAGAAGAGACCTTATCATCTAGTTCCACCCCCCCTGCCATGGCCAGGGACACCTCCCACTAGACCAGGTTGCTCAAAGCCCCGTCCAACCTGGCCTTGAACATCTCCAGTGATGGGGGCAGCCACAGCTTCTCTGGGCAGCCTGGGCCAGTGTCTCACCACCCTCAGAGTAAAGAATTTCTTCCTAATACCTAATCTAAATCTACATTTTTTCAGTTTAAAACTGTTCCCCTTCGTCCCATTGCTACAATCCCTGATAAAGAGTCCCTCCCCATCTTTCCTGTAGGCCCCTGTTAGGTACTGGAAGGGGCTCTAAGGTCTCATAGTATCAGCAATTTGGGGACAGATGCCTTATTTTGACCCCCAGCAGATATTTACATTCCCAGCTGGTTATTACTGCATCGAGTCCAAAATTCTATTAGAAGTACCCAGTCTTGATTTCAAGATATCAAGTGATAGACTGCACTGGTTCCCCAGGTAAATTATACCAACAGCTGATTAGCCTCGCTAATTTCTTATCTCAATCTGTCCAGCCTGGTTTCTAACCACAAAGTCTTGCTACAAATTTTCATGCCAGATTAGAGCTTGTTGCTGCCCAATGGCACATTCCAGCAAAAAAAGATGGCCTATTGTACCACAAGCTTACAGCTTTTACTAGTGCTAACCTCTTGCTTTTGGGAAGAGGCAATCATGGAGCTGTTGTCATAGGGTGACTGGTATGATTTAAAGCAGTGGCTAAGTGTGCCTGGCTGTGGTGTCTGTGCGCAGGCAGGGCTTTCAGAGAAATGTCATTGAATAACTTGTGTTGCTTGGAGTACAGCGTCACGTGATTGTTAATCCAGCATAACTACAGGCTGCTGCTGAAGGAATGATCCAGTTTTCATCCAGTCCTGACTGCAAGCTCCTGTTGCTTCTCTTGGATCAGATCTAGTGGCCCCAAATCGGTTCAATCACCGCTCCAACTGAAAATTAACCCCCTTCCCTAAACAAAAATACGACTTTTGGATCTGGAAGTTGGATCAGCCTGCTTTGTGGCCAGATGGAACTAGGTCTGATGCAGAAGGATAGAGTGCCACTGGGAATGGAGAGGGACTACCTCCTTTAATAGCAGCCCCATGCCTGTGCCGGATTAGATGCAAGAGAGAATTGTACATTTAGTTCCTACATTTGTGCACTCGGATAAACAGGCTGTGGTTGCACAGATCCTCTCAGCTGGCTCTGCCGTTGAAAGAAACTGTCGTGCCTACCTGTTGTCATGCATGTCGGTTCCCTGCTCTGATTCATTGTGAGACCACACGCATGCCTGTACCACTAGAAAAGAAGGGGCAGTGTTGGGGTGGGAATAAGGAGGGCAGAGGATGTGATTCCTTTTGGCAAGCTGAAGAGCTTGTGAAACTAAGGCTTGAGATAGAGGAATTGTCACAAGCACACCTTACCTTAAATCTTAATGGAAGGTAATGTATTTTTTCACCTTCCCTTTGCAGCAGATGTGTGAGAATAGCTGCCCTGATTTGCTTAGTAGCCCATGTTAACTCTGTTGCATGACTTGGGAGAACTGGGTTTAGCGAAGACTGGGTTTAGGTCAGCTGCATTTATGTCTTTGATCAAGAAGTGTGTGTTGGAGTTAGACTTTGTGTGGGAAAGAGCATTTATTGTACAAAGAAGAAGCTCTGTGCCTTGGCTGTGACGTACTGATACCTATGAAAGGTTCATCAGTGCAGAAAAATTGCAAGCTAATGTATGTGTGTTCTTGATGTGAGGTTCTCGGTGGTTTTCAGTGCCTGAACCAGCTGGGGTACCCTTTTGGGAGAGCTTCGTTAATCTTGTCTCCTCCATTAACAAGTGATTCCAGCTTACTTGCTCTTCTAGTGGAATTGTTTTGCTGGCATAGAACCTGTTCCCCATCTATGGTTTTAAATGCCTTTCCTTCGAGTGCAATGCTGAAGACTGCAGGAGGTGTGGAACTGAGCCTGTGGTGAAGACTAGTTTTGAGCTCATGGTCTGGGGGCTGGATTACAGCTAGATGAAGTCAAAGAAGAAATTCCCATGACTTTAGTACGCAACGTCAGGGGGAAGGTGACTGGTTTTGATTAGTGGGAAAAATTTAGAAGAGGGGAAGGTGATTACCATGACGTGTACAAATGTATGTATGGAAATAGACACACATATGTAAATGTATACAAAATAGAGGGTGTTCTGATGCTGGAAGAGGTTGAGGAGTGGCTATAGAAACTGTAATAGGATAGTATACAGGAAGTGAACTGAAGTGGGAGGGCGCGTGTGAACCTGCTGCTCAGAGAATACTGCATTAAAGCAGAGCTGGCCATAAATTAGCTTCCTGTGAATGTATCCTATTTGCCATAAGTCACGCAGAAGTGTGTGACATTCAGACATCAAACTACCTCTTTGTAGTCTCAAACTGAACATCTAGCTGCATGCAGGTGCTCAGTGTGTGAGGTCCACTGCCCCTGGCCTTGCTGGTGCTCTGAGTGCATTTGACACCAGAGTTCCTGCCACTGATCATACACAAAACTTCCCAAATCCTTACCTGGGTCACGCTGAGGTGGTGCCCAGTGGGATCCACAAGTTTGGTGGTCCCCTGCATGTGCCACCCGTGGGTAGAGCAGAGTCATATGCTGATGAACAGACCCAGCCTTGCACAGGCTGTGACGCTGGAGGAGAAAAGGTGAGGAACGGCTCCCACTTCATCGATGAATTCAACAGTAGAATTTGAGGATCCAAAATGCACTTCTCTAGAGGGGAGGGGATTAGGATCCTGGTCATGTCAGGGCATGGTTCGTTCAGGTCACAGAAGCCCTGACATAATCAGGGGACATGTGGTCTGGGTTACAAGCAGACCTGTAACCTGTTGGATGTGGTCGTTGTTCACAGCTGCCACAAGGTGGCTGCAATGGCTGCACTTGTATATTCACTTAATAATAGAAACAAATGCCCAAATCCGTGTTAAACTGGCATATACATCATTAGTGGGAGGAGGAGTGGCAAGAAGATGCTTTGCCCACAGTGTTGCTGGGCAGCTACAAAAAATAAGCATATCTAAGCTTTATGGTATGTATGTTTTATACTCACAAAAATTTACTGTTGTAACTATCAAAAGTGCCTGCAAATGCCCTTTGACCAGGATAAATCTTAACAGGGCCCTTGCATCTTTATTAGATTCCTGTCCTGTGAGGGTGCACTAGTGGAAACTTTGTAAGTGTACACCAGTAAGAGTATAGCTTTGCTGATATACTTCATTTCATAGGAGAAGGAAGGATGCCATAGCCATACTGGTGCCTAGAAAAGCTCTGATGCTGTAGGTGTGTCTTCAGTGGGTCTGGTCTCTAAACAGAATCTTTTTGGCATGGATTAAGCCTGAGCTTCTGTTTAGATACAGAAATTTTACTGTAGGTATTCCGTAATTCAGGCATCCAAGGGTAACTCTAGACCTATGAAATGTAATCTAGCTGCAACATTTGACTCAATCTCCTTTCTGAAGTACTCAGAGATCACTATCTGTTTTTACAGGTGAGGACTGTCAGGTTGCATAGCAGTGAAGTTGGGAAGGTGTGGTGTGTGTCTATTTCCCCTCTGTTGCTGGATTTATAGGAGAAAAGATATTCTGAGTATACCACCAGCCCTGCAGGATAGGGGTGATGTCTTACTATGCAGTATTTAGAATGGTGAGGATTCGGTCCTGATTGTTGGTGTTGTAAATGGCTCAAATAACTCTTGCCATTTTTTGTTGCTTCTCTGCATCTCTCTTTTTCTGTAACTCACTTTGTATATGGAGATATTTCAGGCTTGAGTCTGAGTACAATATAGCTGATGGATCTTACGCGTGTTTTTAGAATGACATGCTTCTCTCTCCCTTCTCTACCGCTCCCCAGGAAAGGTGTTTTCTCCTGGAAGGGCATGTTTCAGGTATAGGCAAGAAGAGGCTCAGGATGGATGGTGAGGGTAGCACTGAGAAGGCTGCAATACAGCATACTACCCTGTCAAGACTACGCTGTGACAAACCTTGGGGTAGAGAGGGGATGCTGTGAGGAGAGTGCCGAAGAGAAGTGGGAGTACCCCTATTTTTATAGCAAATTATGGGTCATGGTGTGTTTTCCCTAAATGTGCGAGGGATTGAGAGAGATGGGTTTACCCCTCAAAGTCACCCAATAATTTCTTAACACCATCTGGTGCTGTGTTGAATGATGGGAAATACCTTGCTGCACTGTCGCTCTCTTCCTCATCCCTGGGCACCACTGGGAAGAGGGAATGTTCTCTTAGTGCACATGATGGGGTTTGAAAGGGAAGCTATAATGCCTTCCTGTAGGCACAGGGTCAATGTTGCTCATTTCAGTCTGAGTCCTGTGCTGTTTTGGAAGGCAGTCTTCCTCTGATATTGCCTGTGCAGTCCACCTTATCTTGCTGCCCCTGCACAATGAGTAAAATGAATTGTTTCATTTCGGAGAGGTACAGAGAAAAGAAGACGGGCAATTTGGATGTATGCTGGAGCAATGAAATGTGCCTTATCCTGGAAGAGCAAGGCCAGGCATGCCAGTTATGTCACTGTAGTGTGTGCTCTGACCAGTCCCAAGGGAAAGTCAGGGCCATAAAAAGCAGTATAAAATTGTGGCTGAGTGTGTAGAAAAATCATGACAGCTGAGTTGCCCAGTGGGTGTTACCAGACATACCACAGCCATTTTTCCTTCGTTCTGTATGCAGCGTCATTTTTACATATTCAGCTGCTGAGTGTGTAATAATAGGGATATCAAAAGCATGCAAATAGGAATCCGTGTGTAAAAGGGGAAAAACAGATTATGTCTCTCATAGTCATAGCAAAATTACTTTAAAAAAGAACAGAACAAGAAAAGATGAGATCTGCTGGATTGCATGTTCAGTGGAAACTGGCATGAATAGAAATCTTAAGTTTGGCAAGGCAATATGAAAGCAAATCTGCCCTGAAATGTATTATGTTTTGCTAGCATGTTTCCTTTGATAGGTTAATTTAAAAGACGGCATTGTACAAAGTTTGGTTTTGTCAATGGAAAAGAGTGAACAAAGTGCATTTGAAGAAAAAAGAATTGTGCACTAATAGGTGCGGGAGCCAAATACAGATGTGTTGAAGTAAGCATGTGCAAAAACACCAACTTGGTTTTAAAGAATGGTTTGGTAGAGAGATAGTGTTATGCTCAGAGGTAGCAAGAAATATCTGATGCTGTATGTCCTAAGCTCATAAAATTGATGGAGTTGCAGAAGGGGTCTCACCTGAATGTGGATACAGTGAGAAACAGACAACTGAGGTTATGGGGCAGGGGCTTTCATTGATTGGGCAGTGAGATCCCTACAGTGCAACGAGTATGATATTGGAGTAACACTGATCCAAAATGACCTGAAACAAGTAATTACAGACACCACTTTGTGAGAAAAGATGTATCTATTGTTTGTACTAAGGGTCTCTGTGGCACAACAGGAAAATTTCTTAGTAACATGTTTTGTATCTTGAAGAGCTTGGAGACAAAAGGCACGGAAGGAACAGAACGGGCAGTCAATATATTTTTGTTGGCAAAGGGATTGCTTAAATAAGACTTTGCTTATGGTTGCAATCAGATACAGAGTTTATAACAGGGCTTTGCATATTCAGTGCGCTGAGCCATCACTCCCTGACTAATCCTCAGAATACATCGGTCAGGTAGGAGGGGTTAGTGTTACCTCAGTTGCACAGATGACCCTCAGTCAGGGAGAAACTGCTGGAAACCAACAGAATTAGGAACTGACAGTTCTGCTGGATGAGGTCTGGGGATGAAGGCACAGTTCTTGGTTGCCTTGGGGAAAAAAAACCCAACTGCTTATAATCAAGCTTTTTGTAGATCCTTCCTTTAATGAATGACCGTAGCAGGGAATTGAAGGAGGGAGAGCTCCTACTGTCCTAATGTGCATGTTCCCATTTGAGCCTGTGTTATGTTACTGATGATCTTAGTTGTCCTTTGTGCACCCACTAGCTTGACATTTCTAGGTGACCAGAACTGTGTTTAACTCTTTGTAAGCTGTAGCTGTTAAGTAGAGGTAAGACTTGAAACAGCAGTCCTGTGGGTGCATCTTTATCACCTCTGTTAGGTTAAATGCTAGTAGAACAGGAATAGCCAAAAGTTCGGAGTGCAGGGTGTTTCTCATGTGTGTGACAAAAGCAGTAATGCTGATGTCTCCTGCTGTGGGAATAGCTGTAATTGCACCTTCTTTAATGTGATTTCTTCTTGGGAGCCGATCTACCATGATCTGTCATACCTTCTGGGTAAAGTGCTGCCAAGGGTGACAGAGTAGATTTGTCACATCAAGACGTGTGTTGCTGTTCTTCACTTCAGCAGCCTTGTGGCAGTGAGTCGTAGCCAGGTACAGCTGTCAGCGCTGCAGGATCTGCCACTGAGCAAAGGCAGAGCTGTTGCTCATAAAACAGTAGCTGGACTTGGGTTGTTAAACCCTCCTGCTTTGCTGTTCCGCCTAGGCAAGGACCACTGCCTTAGCCTCTCGCTTAGCCTGCTGCAAAGGTGGGACCTCGCTTGTCTTATACTCAGCTCTGTGCCTCACTTGCAGTTCTTCTGTCCTGTTGAGCCAGGGACTTGGAAAATATCGCTCACTTTGTGCCTTTCCGCCTGTTGGCTGATGTGCCGACCAGCTGGCTGTCACACGTGGCAGAGGCGAGGTGCTGGATTCAGTAACAGTCAGAAAACATTTGTGCTGAAAGCTGGGTTCCTCAAGTGCTTCAGTCTGGCAGAGGTAAGACTGAAGACCCATCTTCTGTATAGGAGGGCCTTTGGGAAGAAGACTCTAAGGAGGGCTCTGACTCTTCCCTTGCTCTTGAGCATGGTCCACTGACACCCTCACCCCCTTTCCTGCTACCCTCCCAATCCTTCCCCCTTCAAGCGCCTCTGTTGTTCTTAGCACTTCTGAGCTACAGTGATCATACCAGATTGTACTCTTTGCTGTTGCCTGTAGTGATTATTTTTTTCTTTTAAGCACAGCAAAACATCTTGCTGTGTGCTAAGTCCAATAAACTTGTTAAGGTGAGTTTGATGGGCAGTGTTGAAAGGTACAATCGAGAGCTGCCTATGAGGCTGAACTGGAGGAGCTCTGCTGTATCTCATTGAACTTGGGAGAAATGGGATGTTTATGTGTTTATTTATGCCCCACCGATCAAAGCATGTTGCAGGCAATAGGAAAGACAGCTAGCTGAGTCTTCGATTTCATTTAACTGGTGCCTATAGCTTCCCAGGGGAAGTTTCTCATTCATGCTAAAGTATGCACAACTTCAATTAGAATATAGCAGCATGCCTGCGTAGGTTGGTGGATGCAAGTGTACTTTGCATTCCTTAGCTGGAGCTGGCATTATTTTGTGATCATGTCATAAAAGAGGTAAAGGAAATTGTATTGGGTCCATATTACACCTTTAGTCACAGTGACGGTTAGGAGTTAAATTGCCTCATGTTCTAATTTCTCACTAGCACACTGAAGTCATGAGCTTGGGATGAATTTAAGGCACACAGACCTTATTTTACTCCACTGCATCGCCATCTGATAGGGTGGGACCTGGGAGGGGAAAGGGAGGGGTAGTTTTACATGCCATAGGTTTGAGAAAAAGGAAGCCGTAGGCCAGTCAAGAGTCAGAGTCGATTTCTTCAAAGACTGCCAAAGGGCAATCTCAGGATTTTAATTGATCAGCTAATATGTGAAGAGCCATGGAGCCATCAGAGAGTACTATTTTAGTAAATTGTGAAGGGTGGTGGTGGGAAGCAGACTCTGCCCACTCATTTGTATGCAGAAGAATGAAAAGGGAGGGAGGAAGGATTAAAATATCTGTAATTGTTCCTTATTCATTGAAACTCATTTAATTATTAAAATGAGGAAAATATTGTAATTAGTACATCATCGAAATGCTAGTGATATTTCTGAGCTGGTATAAAACCTATGCTTTAAAGTAATACAGACTTGGAGCTGTACTGCATGTGAAAGTACGTGGGCATAATTCTTGCCCATTGACAATTAAGGGGAAATACTGCTGAAATAGGGAATATCAGTATTGTTGACCAGGCTGTGCTATTTCTTAATTATTTTTTTAAGGTTGTACCTGTAGGGCTCTACTTTTTTTAAAAAAAAATTTATAATATGCTGTGTTAATTAAATATTAGGAACTAATGCTAAATCTTAACTGCAATATCTACAAGTTGTCATTACTACTATAAACTTTGAAATAAGGTAGTGGTAATTGGTGAAGCTAGTTATAAAAAGCATTTCATAAGATTGATGTATATCAGTTACACCATCTAAAACCCTCATTTATACAACTTTTCACAGCTTGTTCTGAAATACAAAGTCACAAAAATTCCTTCCCCTCCATTTCCATTTGGAGTATTTCTACACTAGACACTGCAGAGGATTTGAGGAGGTGTCCAGGGGCTTTCCCTAGCCATCTCCTTGTTTTTACTTGTTTTCAGAGTTGCTGATAGGGGCAGACCCCTTCGAGTTGATATGGCTGCCATGCAGTATCCTTTTATAATCCTTTGCTGAGGAGAGAAAGCTGCGTTTGGGTTCACGGGAATGGTAGAGTCTGTGGCAATAAAGTGTCAAGGAAACATTAAACTCTAGTGTCTCCTTTGGAAATAGTTGTAAATCCGATTAGAATATCCTGCTCCCCATAGTGCCTGCTTCTAACCTGGAAAGATAGCAAACATGTTACTAGCAGTGGGCCAGTACTGAAAATCTAAAATTTCCCTGCTCTTGCTGCTGCTTCTGTCCTCCATGGGCTGGCGAGGGTGCACCTGTTGCTGTGTTTGAAGCGCTTGGCAGTCACACGAGGCAAGACACCTATGCTGGAGCATCAGGGACTTGTTTGTAGATCCTGGGTGTGGTTTTGCCATCATTTAGGTCTAAGTCCAGGTTTCTGCTTTCCCGCTCACCGGCCTGTGGCACAGCCTCTTGTTGCTCTCTGTTCCTTGCACTTGCTGCTACAGCTTGTACATATGCACGTACAGCTACTGCAGGGAGCTGTAATTTTTACTTTTATTTATTTATTTTCTTCTTTTGTGTCACACCTTTATGGCTGCTCACATCATTCTGTTTCTGGATTGTTTTTTTGGCTAGGTAACTCCCTGAGCTGGCTCACTTATGGTCATGTGCGCACTGACACATTGGAGAAGATGGCAGCAATCTGGATGTGTATTACCTTAATCTGTTTTGGATTTCAGGGCGCTGTGTCAAGTCCTAATCAAAATTTGTTAGGACCTGATTGCGGGTGGTTTTGGGTGGTCTGTGCAGTCAGCAGCAGGAATTGAAGGAGCTCTACACGTTTTTAGGACTGGACCATAAACAGATGAACTTCTCAGAATATCTGCAAATAACCTAACTTCGGCCTGATGACTTTGATTATTCATCTTTGTTAACCCAGTTATACCACAGCATATTTCTCTGCCAGTCTTTTAGTTTCTGGTGTCTTGTATAGCTCACTGGATCAGGTCTAAATACTCTGCAAACAAGTTCAGTGTCATCAGTCCCAATTGCTGAAAAACAGGTAGAGGGGGAAGGGGGAGTTGCCCTTGCTCTCGTTAGTCACAAGTTAAGGCTTAACATTTTGGCTTAAAAAATTCAGATAAAGCCAGACAGCAAGATCTAATTTTTGAGCCCTGCTTTGTTTTTCAGGCCTTTTCCACACCCCTTAAAGGCCAGACATGCATTTTTCTTAATTGTAAGCTAAAATTCTCTTGTAACCACATAGTTCTAGGAAGTGGGACTATATGAAAAACAGAAAATACTGTGATGTGCACAATAAACCTATGCCAGTTGGCCATGCAGGCGTTACACTGTGAGTAACAACAAGTTTTCCATGTGTTTGCATTAGTACCTTCCTATTCAGCACCCACACAATTCCTGTGGCTTTGGGTGTGTGAAGCTGTTTTTCCATGGGGAGAGGGAAGGGGTCCTTGCTGGTGCTTTCCCACATTTACATTTCTTACAGCATTTTATTTATATCTAATACTTTTTGCTTCCAATAGCAAACCTGTCTCATTGTGCTTGTTAGCTTCTTCGATCTAAGTACACCAGTTAAATTTCCAAGAAAGAACGGTTCGTTCCCTGAAAAGCTGGGTTAAGGGAGGGTTCTACCAAAACCTGTTTTTACCCCCACACATCCCTACATCCCGTTTGGATGGATTTTTTTTTTTTTTTCCTTTGGCTGCAGTTTTCAGTACAAAGCTGCACAACTGTTACTGTATTGCCAAGAATTTCTGATTATGATAAAAGTCTCTTAATGTTTCTTTCACTTTTTTTAATAAATCTCATTACCGGAGTCATAAGGTAATTAAAATGCTGTGGGGAGCTAAGGCTGAAAGTGTGCATTCTTATTTGTCCTCATTTTGTGCTTTTAGTTCAAGATTTCTTATTTTTCTGTTTTTGCTGCTATCTTGTGGTATTTTGATACCAACGATTTTTTATTCTTCTCTCCAGTTGATGGTAGTAACTATTGAAGCCAGATACAAGGTACGGGTTTCTGCTGTAGGTATAGCTGTTATGGGTGATGAAGTTGTGCTGGTAGAAGTCGTGAGCATGGTATGACATACAAGTGCAGTTTTGTTGGTATTTTAGGAATTGCATTGGTTGCATAGGATGTGCTTTACCTATTGATACAAAAGCGGTGTTTTACCAGTGTGTTCATGGCTGTGTATGTTTTGCTGTATAGCTTATCAGTTGTCCTGTATTGCTAAAATGTTCCAACTTTGTATCTTCTGTTCTGTAGGGCTCTTGACAGCTATCGGTAGTGGCAAGAAGTCTTAACAGTTTTCAAAGTGGAACTTGATCTGGCTATGTAAAAGGTTATATTACATGTTTGCCAAGAACATCAGACAGGATAACTTCAGAGGGCCTTTCTGCAGGGGAGGACAGTTTGTCCCACTTAATTTTGCTGAATATTGTTCATCCGTATCTGTCTGTAGCTTAACTGTACTTAGGACTGGTACAGGTAACGTGACAAGAACTGTGCTCAGCGATGGTTCCACTGTGCAGTCTTGGCAAGGCCAAGCTTTCAAGTGTGTTTCCAAGCCCTTTGATGTTTTAATGGCATTTGCATCTGTCAAAATGGTTTGGTGCAAACATTGGCATTCTTTAATCTGAGACTCAAAAGCAGCAGTGTGGGATTCTGGCTCATGCTTCTGTAGCATAGTAAGAGACTATGAAATTTCTGCTGCTAACTGGGGAATCTCTCCCATTTAGGTCCTGAATCACTTTGTTTAAAGAGAAACTGAGAACTCCTCTGGTTTATAGCAAACCTACTGTCTAGGAGTATTTATCATGCTGCTGCCAGTGAAGATGGCACATCATAGCTGAAGTCTCAGAAGTCTTTGCCTCCTTTTGTGCCCCAGATGTTTCTGTTAGTCATCTCTCCATCCCCAAAGTTTATAGAGGCATGCATAGAGCAACTTGCAGTGACTCTGTACGTTGCTTTTACTGCAGGAATTCTTCCTCTGTCCACCCAGTAGTGTCAATGGTGTTTCTACTCAGCTACAGCAGTGAGACCATTCTTGTTCGTTCCCATACTAGAAGACTGCCGAATATCAAGGCTTATCCAGTGCTTTTATGAATATAAAACTTAAGCTCTGCTTAAAGTGAACTACTTTTCTTGATATACAGGTGGGCCTGTTTTATTTTAAGGATGAATGATTTTTATAGCATCTCTGGAAAGTGCAATGTGCAATTCAGGTCATGGTCTAAAGTTGCTGTTTGGTAAATATTCAGTAGCAACTTCCAAGATGAAATTTTGTTCTACCCAAAATATTTCTTTGGCTTTTTTTTTTTTTTAAGTTAGCATTAAACATTATAACACACTTAAATGGAAAAAAATGTAGGAAAGGTATCCTTATTTTTTTTTCTCAATTAGTGACTTGTTAGATAATTTATAGGTTCGGTATATCTAGTGTGCCTACCGTAACTGAAAGCTAGTGAGGTGCTACTGGAAGTGTTAGAGTTCAGGCAAACTGTTTGCACCAGTGTGACTGGGAGGTCTCATTCACTTTTCCTGACCTTCAATAGCAGCTCAGATTCAACTTCCAAGAGATCAGGTACTATCAACAGGTTTGGGTCTTTTTTTCCCCTTGCCCAAAACACTTGAGGTGACTCCTGGTTCCCAGAATACTAACAGCACGTAGACTGTTCAGCACAGCAGTATACTCTACGTTATTTTGGCACATACCTTTTTAGATTGCTTCTCTTATTCTTTCCTTCAGCAAGCTGCATCTGCGCTCCATACCCTCAAAGCTGTCTCCAGGTAATGTTATTTCCCTCCTTCATTCTTATCTCTAGTACCCTGTGTAATCTCTTCCTGAGCTCAAGAGTTTTGACCTCACTCCTTCACAGTTCTTGATGGGCTGTACAGTGATAGAGCAGCCCAGGGTGGTGCATGAAGAAATAGAAAGTTTCTGTTTCTTTGCAGAGGAATACATGCACTGGGTACCTCTCTCATGGAGGGGGCATCCAGCTGAGAAAGCAGGCCTGAGCATGGTGTGAATAGCTGTATCAAAACAAAAATTGAGACTTGCGGTAGGGTAGGCTTTGTGTTAGAGCAGTTGCAGTAACCCCTTTCCTGAGTGTCTGACTGAACTGAAAGAAAGCATGGCCTCCCAGGAGAGATGGTAGCTCTGGTGGCAATTCTCCTGCATGGTTAGCTCTGGATTTTGTATGGAGAAAGGCAGGCTCTGAGCTAGCCCTCACCATCCCAACTCCTTTTAAAGTGTATCTGCACTGTGTGACAGAGATGATTAAGCCGAGCTGAAATAGCAGGAATGGGCTTGGGGCAGCATTATTGCCCCTTGGGTGCATGTTACAGCCTACATGGAGCTCATTCCTGGCTGAGCTGCAGCACTTGAAGCTGGCTTTGGCATTTCTATGCCAAGGATATGCCCAAGCGATGGATTGCTTGGGAAAGCCTTTGTTTTAATAAGAAAATCGGTGTCCTTGTCCACACTGCGCAAAGGTTGTTGAGAATGACTTTTTCCTTTCATGGCCAGAATGTCTTGCTGCTCCATCAGAGAAAAGGAAGAGAGCTGGGGAAAGGAGCCCCATGTGCACCAACCAGCAGCCCAGTGGGCTGCGGAGTGTTTGTGGCTGCCGGTGCAGCTCTGGCAGGGCGACTGGGCCCAGTTTGTCATTGCAGGGCAGGGCTTTTCTCTGCCAGGAGTGTGTTTGCAGCAGGCTGGTCATGTGGGCCACACTGGCACTCATGGCAGGGGGAGCAGAATGGGGAGCATGGCCTTGCTATGGGGGCTGCAGCCAGCACTGCGTGGGGAGTGTGAAGGAGGCACACCAAAAAGCTAGGTTTCTCCCTGGTTTTGGAGGAGGAGGAGCTCAGGGCTCCTCTCAATTTTGTGTTGCCTTGTTTCCTGGCTAGCTGAAGGGCTTGTCTGTGCTTGATAGCACTTGTTATTTCTCCTTTCTTGTTTGTTGGAGGAGGGGGGAAGGGAAGGTGAGGTACTTTCTATTTAAAACCAGAAGCGTTTGTCATCTGCATCCAGGTAAATTAACCCACACTAGAAGGAATTATGACATTCACATTGCCTTTTATAATCTGGGAAAGCTGTGGATGGATGAGTGCATCATCACAGGAATTGCTTTGTCCACTAGTGCTTTCACTGCTGTCCCATTTTGCTTAGCTGGCCACCTTCCCCACCCTTCCTTTCTCAGATTTTCTGCTCCCTACTGCAGTACAGCCAAGCATTACCCCTTCGTTTTCATGCTAGCATGTGGCAGCTGCACCCTCTCATGGTTCCAGCTTGTAGTGAGTTTTTGCACCAGAATTACCTATGAGTTAGGCAATAGCTGCTTCACTCTGCTGTGTGTATGTGAGCTGAAGTCCTGGATTTCCAGGCCCTCTTGGGAGAAGAGTATGGCTAGCTTTATCTAAACAGGGGCCATCAGACCACGTCGCTTGAGAAGTGCTGTTACAGCAAAGGGAGTGATGGCATGCTCTACGTCTGGTCTGGAGAGATGTGAAAGACCAGTAAGCCCCAACAGCAGTAATGGTGAGGTATCTGGGAGAGTTTGTGTAGCCTGCTAGAAGTTGGCAGTTGCCAGATAGGCTCCTATATGCTTGTCTGACATGTTATTGTCCTGACTGCAAATGCTAATTGAAAGTTTGCATTGGCTTGCTCAGCTCCTGGGGATCTCCTGGGCTCTCCTCTGGTGGAGGGTCAAGCTGACCTGTAGCGGGAGCATGACACAGCAGTGCTCCACAGGCAATCTCTTCCAGTAACTACTGGGCTTTTGTATGTAGCTCCTCCGTATATGAAGGCTACAGGTGTAGTCTGTCTTGTTTTATTATTTTCCCTCCCATCTCCATTAAATCCTTATTGCAGACACATCTGTCTCTTTCACTACAGTGAACTGCCTTCAAGCAGGAGCTTAACTGTTTCCCTGACTAGATGCATAAGTCCTCCCCCGCTGTCTCTGCAGAAAGTTTGTCCCTTCTGCATTGCTTCTCAAAGCTTCTTGCTTGCTTTACCTGAGTTGTGCAAACACCTGGCAGTAATATGATGAGACAAATCTCACTTGGCAGCTTCCAGTGTTGATTTGCTGTGCACCTCCCTCTACCCTGTCTCCCAGTATCATCATGGAACTGCTCCAAATGCAGCTTTAAACTTGTCTTTTCACCTGTCCAAATTCCCTGCAACAGAGCCAGGGAAGTGGAAACTAGGCCTTTGAGCTTAATAAGAGGAAATTCAGTGTTGTGTACATCTGTAACAGCACAGTGAGCAAGAGGTCTTCTTCCGCTCACAGAGTGTGGGCTTGAGTTTGAGGATCTTGCTATTCAGACCTTTATAGGCCACCCTGTCTTTATTAGTAGTAAGCCTTCCTTTGCCATCAGGTTGTGTCCAAGACCACTCATCTCCCTAAACAGTCTCTCTGCTCCCAGGGAGCCTGTTTTTGAAAACTGTCTGTATTAGGTGTGATAAGTACTTTTCTAGTCATGTAGCAGAGGAAACTCAAGCTGGGTAGCAAGAAGAGTTAAGAGCAGTGCAGCACAAGAGTGATCTGATGTGATCATGGAACCTTTGTTAAAGGAGGGGTAGAAATACCTATCGGGGACGACGCAGGTAAAGTTGATCCTGTCTTGGACAAGGTGGCTGCTTATGTGTTTATGACTCTGCTACTTTTTGTGCTCTGCCAAGATCTCTTGTTGTGCTGCAACTTCTTCCTGACAGTCCTGTACCTTCCCATGTGCAACCATTTCAAAAGATGGTTTAGCAGCATCAAAGTAGTTGGCTATTAACTGACAGAAGTAAGATGTGGTGGGGACCCTGTGGGAACGTTCTGAATGCACGTATCTCTTTGAAACATACAGTTTGTTGAAATCATAACTATTTACAACTACTTGCGGGAAAAATTCCAAATTGCTGAGTTATCCTGGTTTTGTAAGAAAGAGTATCTTTTCAATATAAAAAAAATACTAAAGATTTCACGAGGAAAAAAAATAATTCAGGAACAAAGTTAACTGATGAGTTAACTCAATTAGTTAACTCATTTTTCCCCCATTTTTTTAAAAGCTATAAGATGATGAAAATACCCATGATTAAGGTGTATATCACACTTCAGTTCTAACTCCAGAGCACAGGTTTGTTGCTTTCAGAGCAGGTGTTCTGCTTCGCTTAATGTAAGGGAAAAGATACGCTAAACCAGCTTTAAGGTCAGGCATGCCCTGGCCACAGAGTTAACTGAGACAATTAGTCCAGATGTAGTCATGCCCTTATTATTTTTACTGTCTCTGTTGGCTCAGAAAAAATTACTTGTGATTATAGAGCCACTCCAGCACAAGGAAATTGCTGTTGATCTCTGAGATTTCTCCTTCCATGGAGAGGCTTTCCTTTCTCTGTTTGTGAGCCTCCCCAGTTGAAATTGTCACACATGCACACACCCCCAACAGCAGTTGACACTCTGGAGAAAATGGTATTCTTAAAATTGTAGGGAAGTTAGGAATGCCAGAGAAGGAAAAAGTGTATTGATTTGGTTGCCTGTTTAGAGCAAGAAAAATAACTTCTTTCTGCACAAGCTGTGTGAACTCTCTGGAGTTCAAAAGCCTTGGGGCTTTTGGCTTGCTAGACAGCTTGCGGGCTTTTACCTGAAGAAATGTGGAATGGTTTCTCTGACCAAAAGATGCACGACTATGCACTCATGTCTGGAAACTTCGACAGCTGTAAGATAGGATGAAGGAGTAGAACACTGAAGCTTTGTTCAAGGAGAAGTCTGTCTGTGGCTGCACGTTGCAGCAGATGCTTCAGGGCTAAATGACAGGTTCTGGTATGAATGCAAGGGTACCCAGTGTATGTGAAGCAGCCCGACGCAGCAATTTATAAGCTATTTCTGATAAGCAGGGGATAAAGAATAGAGAAGGCAGGCTGGAATACTAGAGAAAGTGTCCCAAAAGCAGAAGAATAGGGCGGGGAGCCACTAAGGTTTGTTTCTTTCACATGTCTTTTAAGGTAGGGATTGTGGGTCATGGGATAGGTAGAAGCCAGGAAGATAAAAGCAGTGAATCAGATTCTACCATCCTTTTCACAGACATTTCCCAAATGTACATTCCCTAGTGCTTTGTCACGTCTGAACTTCAGCTGCAGTAAAGGATGGGAAACTCCACTAAATCCTTTGGGAAACTGTCGAACAATCCTGACATGATTTTTTTTTTTTTTTTTTTTAAACTGAAAGGGTAATCTAAATGATCATCTAGTTTCTCTTTAGTCTGTAGATATGTCCACACACATCAGAGGTGGTTGTCTCAACCCATGTGGTTTAGAGCTGTCAAATATCTGGTTGTCTTGTGTCAAGTTCTAGTTATGTGTTAATCAAATTGTTACCTTCCTACTTCTTGTTAATCAATTCTTGTGATCATTTGCAATTGGGCCCTGTGTTACATATATATACACAGAGATCTGTAAAGAGAGCCATCAGCTCCGAAGTACAGGCCTTTCCCTGTTGAAATTGAAGAGGTCTCTCAGACTCAGCTAGCCACTAGAAGATGTCATGAGTATTCATCCACCATGCCCCACAAAAATAAGTGGAGATTTTGATGATTTTCTTGTTCCCTGAATGCCTTCTGGTATCCCCTTTTGGGTTTGAGATAGCTAGCCATTGCCAACACTTTTTGTAAGTTGCACTGCAACTGTTACGGAGAGATCAGTATCTCTGCTCTCTGACCAAAGTCACTTTTTGGATTTGCCTGTAAAACTAAAAAGGCACTAGTAGTTTTATTTTGGCGTTACTCTCATACTGCAAGCTTATATTGGGTGTTTGCCTACCCTCAGTCTTGGTATTTGTTTCCAAACTCTTATCACCCACTAAGTATGTATTTTTGTTTTGTTTTGTTTGTTTCTCAGCTGCATTAGTACCTGCTTTTAAAAGTCTTTTAAGCCAATTAGATCCACTGTATCATTCTGTAGTAGTAACAGAAAAATGCATTTTTCTGTAACAGGATGTATCACTGATGGAGTCTGAAGAAACCAGTGAGGGAGGTACTGCTCCCCCAGAGGCCGGCAACGCCACTGGGGAAGCCTGGGATTCTGCAGCAATCGAAAGAGAGCATCATGCCCCTCGCACATCAGCTGAAATGAGTGCCAGCCCATCTGACTCTGCAAAGGGAGCAGAGCTTAACACTCCCAAGGACTGCCATTCTGCTCCAGGGGAAGCAGCAGAGATGTTGGGCAGACCCTCTAACCCTCTGCAAAAAGTGCCAGCAGGACTGAAACACAAGCAAGGTGATGCAGAGCCTCAAAAGGGACTCTCAGAATTGGAAGACGTGTTCTTAGAGGAGGGTGGACTGGATTGTTCTCTGAAACTTAAGCAAGTAGAGCTGGCTGACCTGGAAAGCAACCAGGACTCTTCCTCTCCCAGCACAGTCCAGGATGTGCCAGCCCCTGGCAATGCCATCCTGCAGGCTGTGGACCTCAGCACTGAGTTTTCTCAGTGTCAGGCAGAACGGGCTTTTCATGGCTCAGACCCTCAGGCCCAGCATCCAAAATCTCCTTTGGCGGATGCCATTTCCTCTCAGAGGGAGACACCTAAGTGCTTCTTGGTGTGTAAAACTGTTTCAGAGGGGCATTATAAGGCTGAACCATTTCTGGATAATATCTCCACAGATTCTTTGCAGAAGGTTGACGCTGATGCAGAGCAGAAGCAAAGCAGCAACAAAGTGGCACCAGCAACTGATGAGCAGCCTACCTCAGAGGAAGCAGTAGAGGACATGGGTAAACCTTACACTTCTGAAGATGCTAAGGAAAGCATAAAAGCACTCCAGGGTTTGGAAAAGAATACAGAGTCTTCCTCTTCCTATCAATTGCCTTCCACTTTAACGGATGACAGCCAAATAAGTTTGCTACAAGCAGAAGGAGAGGTCTCAGCTGGTGAAATGAGCACTAGCAGCATGGTCAAAGACCAGGGAACAGTAATGGTTCCTAAAGAAAACTCATCCACTTCCAAATGCCTTCATCTTGAAGATGATCACAGAAAAACAGAGGGTAGACCTGCATCTCCAGCAGCGCATGCTTTCCAAGTAAAGGATACTGCTAAAAAAATTGAGGAAGTGAATACTTCACAGCATAAGGAACCAGCACAGGAGGAGACAGCGTCTGAACTTCAGCAGGAAGAGAAGAAGAAAGAGTGCAAAGAGCAGAATCTGCTGGAATACGGAAAATCTTTGGAGCGCAAAGATCAGAAAAACAAAGAACAAAATGAGCAGGAACAACTGCAGAGGGAAGAGCTCAAACTGGAGGAAGAGATCAAACTGGAGGCGCTGTCATCAGCTTTCACGTCAGAGATATCTTCTGTTCTCAGGCGTCATGTGGATTTGTGTGGTTTGGAGAATGTTTTTTTGGCTGAGCAAACAGGTTCAGCATTTCCTCCTGGGGAACCTGTCTCTGTGGGTCAGCATCCTGGTGAGGATATACTGCTGAAAGCTCATGTCACAGAAGCAGGTTCTGGATGTCTGCCAGCCGCTGTCTGCCCTCTGTCCTCAAATAACCTGAACCCAGTGGGTGAAACATCAGCGGCACCTCCACAGACATGCTGTATCTCTGACCAGGCAGAAGACCGACAGGACTCTGGCCGCTTTTCCATCAGTGGTCAGGATGTGGGAGAAGCTGACTGGGATGACAGGACAAGACTGGGCAAGGAGGATGAGTATAGTGACAGACATGGAAAGGCTATCCAGAGATTTTATAAAAGAGATGCTCCATTCCATAGTGAAGTGGCAGCACCTTCTAGTGCAGAGAACCCAGAGGCTTCTTTTCCAGCACACCCTTCCTCTGGTACCAAAAACTTGGAGTCACCTGATCCTATAGATCCTTATCTCATTACAGAAAATTTGGGAAAAGCTGAGCTTCAGGACTTCATTCCAGCTTTACCCTCAGAACTCACCTCTGTGGCTTCAACATCTGGCCCACAGCAAGAGGGTGCTAATGTAACAGCCTATATGACCCCTAAGAACTGTTCTGGTGCCAACCTGAACAAACTGCTAGACTCGGTAGAGAAGCCAGCCAACGAGGCTGCTTCTGTGCAAGTGAAGGACACAACATCAGGGGAAACTGCTATTGTAAGTACTGATATGGGGGAGGCCAACACTTCCTGTGAACTCCTAACTTCTGAGGAATGCTTTCATGAAGAATTTAGTGGCCCATCTTCTTTCTCTGTAATACACACGAGCTGTCTTCCTCTAGAGGGGAGGCTTCCTGAGGATAGGAGGACGGTGGGTATAATTGCACGGCCTCTGGAACCACCCCAAACACCAGGCAGAACTTCCACTCCCCTGAACCAGCCAGAGACAATTCAGCAAAACCCCCCAGAAAAAAGTGCCATTATTCAAGGAAAAGGAATGGGAGCAAATGTGGATCATGAAGCACAACAAATGCCTTTACTTGATCAGTCTGACTGCAGTTTAAACCAAAAAGAGCCTGGATCCAGGATCTCCAGTGTCCTGAGCACCCTAATTTGGCCCTCTGAAGAAGATATGGTCCTTGCTGTGAACCAGCAAGAACAATCTCTGTCCCCTGTGTCTCACTCAAGCCTACCTCTGGTGTCTGAGCCTGATGCCAAACAGCTTCCTCATCCCTCTTCCCCCGTCCAAAGCCCCAGTCAAGCTCAGGCCTCTGCACTAAATGCAAATCACCTTGCCCAACCTCCAGCCCTTGAAAGTGATCAGCTGCTGGCTCCTGTGCACCACTCCAGGCCACACCTCAACTGTGGTATGGACGATAAGTTACTAGCCATTCATCCTACTACAAGCCATCCTCTCCGGACTGCCACCTCTGATTCTAACACTGTGGCCTCTGCTTCTGATGGAGAAGATGTAGCAGAGAAAGGTGACCTTGTTCCAGTAACTAGAGAGTGGGATCTCAGTGACTCAGGTACCCACAATACAGAAACTTCTGATGACTCAGGGGTCAGTTTGTTGGCCAAAAGCTTTTCTGCTGTTGGAAATGAGGTATTGGCCAGCAGCTGTGACACCAGCCCTGAAACAACGGATCAGCACGTGGATATACAGTGTGGAAAATCCTCATCTGATCACCCTTCTTGGCCCTCACTGGAAGGCCTGATAACATCCACAGACTTCAAGAGCAGAGGCTCTGCACAGCCACTTCCAATGCTGTCATTCACCAATCCAATTAACTTTTTCCAGCTCAGCCCTCCATCACTACCAACCACCAGAACGACCTGCCAAGAGGAGGAGGTCTCAGGAGAGCTGCAATGGGAGCGACAGGCGGGTATCTTTGGTGTGGACACAAAGAACATCCAAGCTCCATTGGCAATCACAGAGAAAACAGAAGATGAAAGGAGGGTCAAGCAAAGGCTGGAAGGAGAAGGAAAAGAACACCACTTGGTAGCTCAGCCAAAGGAGGAAATACCCAGACATTCACCCTTGGAAAAATCATCAAGTTGGCCAGACAAAAAAACAGTCAGGGTAGTTGCACAGGAGCCAGCAGCCAATCAAGAAAACACAATTAAACGCCGAGTAAGAAGCAAGGACTGGCACCGGCAGGGCCTGAAGAGGACATCAGTACCACCAGACATCTTGCAGGGTGAGTTCTCTCCTCCACTCCCCCCAACAAACTTACTGCAGATACCAAAACTGTATTAAATTAAATAAGCAGTCTGATAGAGAGGCATGATTGCTGAGAGCTCAGCATTGCTCTTGTGCCTTTCTGGTAATACTCCTTACACCAGCCCTGTAGTCCCATTCCTGTGCTGCTCCAAGCTCCCCCCTCCCAGCTTTCCCCTAGCTCCTTTCTGCTGCCCTGTAACCAATGCATCCTGCTTGTTCTCTGACTAGTGCCGCACTCTGGGGCTGAGTCCTCTCATTTCACACTAACACCTGCAACAGAGAGCTTATCTCACTTCACGGATCACTCACTCCTCGACTTTGCATCCAGTTTCTCTTCTTGTCCTTTCTCCATGTTTAATGATCTGTTGCCCTTACTCAGTAACATGGGTATTTTGGCGTACCTGCAGGAATGAGTTTCTTGGTGGGGCTCAGTTCAGAGCTCCTGCTCGTTATCTCTGCTGCCATCACATGGCCGTTGCATTTTGCTGCACTTCTAGCAGTCTGTTTCCAAGCAGTAAGGAAAATGCATACACACATTCTTAGCAGCCCATATCTGTTATGGCATGTTTTAGTTCCTTGTTTATTTGTTACCTCTCGTTATTTTGCAGCTGACACCTTTAGGTTCCAATTTGATCATCTGAAAGAGATGATCTTCCTGAGAACATAGGATTTTAGATTACAGATAAGAAAGCAAATTTGTCAAGTCCAAGGTCCCAACTTGCATAGAAGCCAAATCACTGATGTCATGAATGGAAAACATGCATCTTCTGTAAAACAGTTCATTCAGACAGTACTTATTGTCAAGATGCATGTCTGTTCTTTATTATATCTTGCATGAGCTTTAAACATACTTGCTTCTTCTCAGCTCTTTAGTTTATTTTCCAAGATCCACAATATGATGGATTTTTCGCACAGAGGAAAAGGGGAGGAGTTTTGAAGGGTGTAAATGATTGTAAATGATTTTGCAGCACCTGAATCAAGATTTGTTCATGTAAATTCTTGGTTCCAAATTTTAGAACATTAAAGGCCAACAGTATTGTCTTTCCCCTGACCCATGCTTGCAGCTCAGTCTTTGGGCTTGCTTCCTCCTCCTGTTTCCAATGACTTTTATATATGCACCATATACATATATATACACACACCATTTATATATACACCCTATTTAATGAAACCCCTCACAAAACAAAAAAAAACCACGTGCTTCTTCTGTTTTACATAAAAAGAAGCTGACTCAGCAGCAGTTTGTGAGTGCTCACATAGTACATAAATGTGAGAATCGGATTACAGTGTTTATTCTCAGGCCACATCCCTTCTAAGATTCTTCATAGGAGTGACTTTGTTAGATGTCCAGCATTTCTGCCCCAGAAGTCACTGAGAGTTTTTGGGGCTTGGCATCACACAAGACTTTCAGACATGACTAGTGACTTCGGGTCCGTTGATACTCTGATACCTGGCCCAAGTTGCGGAAAGGGGAAAGGCAGCACCAAATAGAGCCTACAGGCAGTGTATTTGCTTGGGCAACTGAAGATGGAAGGTTTAGAGTTACTGTCATCTCTGAAAGTGTCAGGCTTATTCTTGGTATGGAGAGCAAATGTGACTAAGTAACAGTTGTAAAATGTAAGTAATGTCAAGGATTATTAAAACCAGAAAGTTTCTGACCCAGAAATAAATGTCAGGTTGGCACCTATATTCTGATCCGAGACTACCACACCACTTAGGTGGGGTATAGGTAAGTGCTATTTCTGTATCATTAGGATTGTAGTTTGACTCTAAAGTCTGACTTGTGTTTACTTTTTAATTGTTTTACATGTAGAAATCCCTTCTGTTCTTTCTGAGGAAGAAGCTCACAAGGTACACAGGGAACCACCAGTCAGTTCAGAAACAGTTACGTTGCGGTAAGTCTCTCAAAGGCGCCTTAGAATTTGCCCCCATCCTGTTGAACAGACACCAGATGCTCTTCATTGTTCCTAGAGGGACCAAAGATGATGATAAGGAGTAGAAAACTGTAATAAAATGAATTAGGCCTGTGTTTCAGTCTGTGCTCTCTGGGAGAGGACCACATTGCAGCAGAAGTATTTCTGTCCCTTTAGAACAGTGTTTCCATCAAGCCAGACTTTATTCTTCATTAAGTAAAACATGTGGAGCTTGAGCTTTTTGGAAAGAGAGATCTCTGCTGTGCCAGATCTGTTACTAAAATTTGGATAAGCCATCTCTGGCACTGTGCTCTTAATTTGCTCTTTGTTTCCAAATCTTTATTCTTTGACAGAGAGAAGAAACCTGCAGATGCAATGGAGAACTTCAAACGTCGGCACTCCAAACTGATCAACTCCTGTAAGTACCTTCTGTCTCAAGTGCTGTGGCAGACCTCTCTCCTCCATCATCTCTCACCCTTGCAGTGAGCACAAAGGAGAGGGTCTCCTGCTACAGGAGCAGGGGCAAGAAGAGGGCATTAGAGAACAGTGTTCAGGTGGAGACAGTGAAACCAGAGTCCTGCAGTACACTCAGGCAGCTGGTGAGCTTTGCTTATAGCAGTTGCATGTGGTCTAATGTATTCAGTTATCCTAATCTGAGACAGTAACAGAGTTTTCT
This sequence comes from Pluvialis apricaria, assembly GCA_017639485.1. Lineage (NCBI taxonomy): Eukaryota > Metazoa > Chordata > Aves > Charadriiformes > Charadriidae > Pluvialis > Pluvialis apricaria. The sequence goes on along the minus strand of CM030007.1, from coordinate 139,714,530 downwards.
CCAGACTGAAGCAGATGGCAAATAGGTGCTGTAGAAAGTATAAATGTATATGCCTCTCTTCACAGCAAGATTGCTGTATCAGGAGTACAGTGATGTGGTTCTGAACAAGGCCATTCAAAGCCAGAAGAGAGTGGATTCTTTCGCAGAGGATATAGAGTCGAGTTTCCCAAGCTCCCCAAGGCTACGGAGGAAAGTGCTGTCTCCGCAGGACTCATATTTGCAACGTCTGTCAGTCTCATCTAATGCATCCCTTTGGCAGGACATCCCCATGATACGGGGCAGCAGAATACTACTCAATATGTCCCGTGATGAGCAGAAGCTGCAAGAGGTAATGGACAGATGTAACAAGGTAGATGGGTGGTCTGTTGTCAAGAAAAGTGTCCCCAGAAGGGTGGTTAAAGTGGAGAACAAAAATGTCTGATGTGGGAATGCAGGTGGTTGAATAGAGCCGTCACTTCTACCCATGTAAGCAGTATGGGGATGTGGTACTAGTGGTTGTGAAGTAGTACAGTGCTGAAATTCAGAATTGTGTAGAAAAGGAGCACTGAAGGACAGACTCTAGACTATATCAGTAACTTCATGAAAACAGACACGGGAAAATTAGAACAAGATAAAACAAGGAATTTTGAGCATGTTCAATGCAAAAGAGAATATTAAAGTAGAAGACTTCCAGTATTCTCTCACAGACAAGCTTATGAGAGATGATAATAAAACCACAGTGAATTGTAGTTCCTGTGGTAGAGTGCAAGTTTACCAAATTGACCTGTGTAAGCTGCAGGGCTGAGAGGAAACAGGAGGAAGTATGGGTTCAGCAAAATGGCACATAGAGAAACTGGGTAAGGAAAATGAGAGGAACTGAAAAGTGTGTGGGAGGACCCAGAGAAAGGTGAAAACAACAGCATGGGAAACGTGATGAAGAAGAAAAACATGGGTGATGCACATGCTGGGAAATTTATGACAGCATGCAAAACAAGGAACCTAGTGAAAGTGGAGTTGAGGGGGAATAAAAAGTAAAATGAGAGCAGGTAGGTATTTTCCTTTTAAGTCATACTACAAGTCTGTCTGTTTAGAAAGACAGACTATATATAATGGCATGCTTGCCGTTCGTTCCTAAGGCCTCTCTTTTGTATTTACATGCTACTTACATCATGTGCTGGGAGGTTTTCTTGCTTTGCCCCTATCTGTTCTGTGTAAGACTCCTCACAAACTTGCCTAGTCTACTGATGCTGTGCTCCCTTCTTTCATCTCTCAAGGCCAAGTTTGAGTTGATAATATCTGAGGCTTCATACCTGCGCAGTTTAAATGTGGCAGTAGATCACTTCCAGCGATCAGCAGAGCTCCAGGCAATGCTCACCAATCAAGAGCGTCAGTGGCTTTTCTCCCGCCTTCATGATGTACGTGATGTCAGTGCCAGGTGAGATATGGCCCTTTACTTCCAGGTCTAACAACCTCCATGAAGCATAGACACAGCCTATCGTTTCTATCAATAACATCTCTCACTCCTGTTTCACGTGTTCACTGACCTTCAAGGTAGATACACACACATAGCACTTTGTGATTTCATACCAACACTGCCCTGAAACGAACATTCATCTTTTTAGGTGACAGGGGAATGTAAATCTTGGTGTTAAGTCCCAGATATTATGGCACAATTGTGCACAGAGCTCATTGCAGATCAAAATGCTTCTGTAGCCATGCCCTGTTGGCTTCAACTACAACTAAACTTGACTAACTAGACCTCAGCGCAAACCAAATGTAGCTCCTGCCGAATAGAAGACAAGAAGCAGCTGCATGAGCCCTGAACAAAACAAAACAAACAAACAAAAAAAAACAAACCAAAAAAAAGGGGGGGAAAAGTAAGTTACAGCCATTACTTGACAGAACCTAATGTGAATCAATTGAGCATAAGACATAAAATGTAGACATGACCCCACATGCAAAGAATCCTGTATGTTGTAGAATTCTGTTCTGCTTTTCTCCTGCAAGGCTTGGCTACATATATCACTAAGGTAGTAAGATTTGCTGCTACCTTTTCCATTTCTACTAGTGGAATTATTCTGGTGATGTCTTAATTTTCAGTTGCTTCCTGACCATGCCTTCGGAAGTATGCCCTCTCAAGAACAGAGGTCTTTTGCCTCTGCTTCTTCTTTGCTGATATCTAGCCCTAAATTGTCATTGTACAAGCATTACGCTCTCCCTAGAAGTAGAGAGCTGTCTTGTGCTTATATGTAGGCTGTCAGGATTTTAGAAGACTGAGGACATTTCTGCTTTACTAAATGACACTGGTATTTCTCTCTCCTTTTACGGCACCGCAACCATGTGCTGCAGTTTCCTTTTTGACTTGGAGGAGAAATTTGAGGAGGACATATTCACCTTCCATGTGTGTGATGTGGCTCTGAAACATGCCCCTGAGTTCCGCAGGGTGTATCTACCGTATGTAACAAACCAGACATATCAGGAGCAAACCTTCCAGCGGTTACTGTAAGTTTTTTCATTTATGGCACCCTTCTCCCCCCCCTTACTTCTTTGCTGCACCTCAAATATTCACTCTTTGAAATGATGGGGAATGCAGCAGCTACAGGCTTTTAGCCAGTGCTTGCACTACACCCCCAGAAGAACAGGCAGGAACCTTTTTCAATTCAATGGCATTTGGGACAGTAGGTCTGAGCTACTACAGGCTCCTGTCCCGTAGCATTGGAAAGGGAAAGAATAATTAATAGCCGATTCTATTGCAACCTATTTTCTCTGTCTACTCTCTACTGAAGAGAGAAAAAAAGACTGTCCTGAATAGCGGTTTTTGGTTTTCAGACTGAGAACTGGGTAGTGATGATTTCAAGTGAAACTCAACCTTGATCATTCTGTGATTGTGCAATTAAGAAAAATATGGCTGCTGTCAGTAAGCCTTAACTGGCTATCCAGGAATCTTTAAAATGAATTGAAAAGTGTGGGGCCAGAGAACACCGTTGGTCTCTCTTGCTCTGGGAGGTAGAGTGGAACATCTCTTGTCCTCCTTTTCTGTACCCAGTGACACAACCAAGCATTGCTTAGGCATGGGCCCAGGCCTAAGCAAGGTTTCTTTGCCATTTCTGCACTGCTTCCCTTCATAACAACTCAATTCCAGTAAAGCTATAGTGGTCCCAGGAGAAGACTCTGTTCCCCAGAGGCTATTCAGGCACTGTCTCTGGGTGTTGCAGACTGGGAGAGACCTAGTCTTGCAATTGATTCCCTTCAGGGAAGGCTCAATTTGACACAGAAAGGACCTCCAGAATATTGTGTAGGGCACCATCTACTGGGCCTACAACCTTGCCCATCTCTTCAAGGATATGGGATTGGCTATTCTGGTGGCTGGTGCTACTCATACCATTAGCCTTTTATCTGCTACTGCTCAGCATGGAAAACTACATGGCAGTGGCTGTGTCTAAGAGGGTGAGAGATCTTAACAGGGGAACACACCTCTCCTCAAGAGTAGCAAGAGAGGGGAGGCAGCTGTTTCCAGACCCTGGACACAGCCCCTGGAGCTGGACTGGGCAGTGTAAGGAAAGAATACAAACCACAAGTGTCTCTGTGAAAGGTGTCTCTGTGAAAGGGGGGGATCAAAAGGTAGATCTTACTTGTGGCTTTTATTCCAGAGGGCTGACGCAGAAAGACAAAAGATATAATAACAGTTGTACTTCTGTCCTTCTATAGCTGTTATAAACCCATACTTGGTCGTCCTCAGCAGTGGTGCAGTTTCTTGACATCTCTTGCCCCAGGGACAAAACCTGACTGTTGGGAGTACTCCAACACTCACTGAAATCTGATATTAGGAAAACTATTTACACTGATGCCTGGATGTCTTCTTTCTTTGCCACTCCCACAGAAATGGAAATGCAGGGTTCCAGCAAGTCCTGGAGAGACTGGAAAGTGATCCAGTATGCCAGCGCCTCTCACTTAAATCCTTCCTTATCCTCCCTTTCCAGCGTATCACTCGACTCAAACTCCTCCTACAGGTAACTGTGTTGGTTCTCTGCTTTCCTACAGTTTCTCTCAAGCTGACCCTTTAAGTCTGAAAGTCATATAAGTATGACCAATAAAGAGCTCCAAGCAGTGGGTGGAAGGACTGCATACAGCCCTTTGTGTTGCATCTGTGACAAGTTTGGCAAAAGGCTCTAAAGCCACTCTGTTGCGTATATTGTGAATATACCTTTGCAAAAACAAAGCTGTTTGTCATCATGCAAAATGCCTGCTGTGCATTAGACCAGCACTATGAACTGGATATGATAGCCTCTGTGAGGCAGTGCAGTTTGTATACTGGTTAGGACTGTTGCAACAATTACTTCAGTTGTACTCCAACAAAAAAAGTATGTAGTCTTATCAGAACATGTCGATTTACATTTTATTGAACTTTTTTGGCTTCTTGCTGGGAAAACAAAGCAAGGGTTCCTTGGCTGCCTGCTGGAAGGCGGCCTGTCTCTACTCTTTGCCTGCAACATTGACCAATAGAAGCCTTCCAGCCAGGGAACCAGCAAGACCCTAATAAATGAGTTTTAAGCTTTTTCTAGGAAATTATTCTTTTTGATTATTTGAGCCTTTTTTGAACAGGAGAAAGAGGAGTAGGCAAAGAACAATTATATATGTAAGGCTGTTTGTGCTTGGATTAATGGTTGCTTCCTATGCCATGTAACTTGTACATGATAGTTGATGCGATGAGGTTTTCAGGGATGGCCTGTTCAAGACAGCTTATCAGCGACATTCTGCATCTCAAATTTCTGACCTTGTTATCGCCACATCTCATCACCTACTACTGCTCTAGTCTCCTTTGAGGCTGGCATCTTAGTGTCTCCTTGTTTCTCCTACCCCTCCCAGAGACATATGTCTAGCTTTCCTTGTCTGCATTATGAAAAACATCTTCTCTCATGCAGAATATCCTGAAGAGAACTCGGCCAGGGTCTGAGGAGGAAGTGCAGGCAACACAGGCCTACGATGCACTTGAAAAGGTAAGGCTGTCAATGTGTTCTGCAGCCCTGCAGAAAGGGATCAGGGGGTTTTGGTTGATGGTACACTCAATACAAGTCAACAATATGCCCTGGCAGCCAAAGGGGATGACTCTATCCTGGGGTGCATTAAGCACAGTATAGCTAACTGCTTGAAAGAAGTGATTGTCCCACTATACTCAGCACTGGTGTGGCCTCACCTTGAGTACTGTGTGCAGTTTTGGGCTTCTCAGTATAAGGACGATGTAAAAACATGAGAATATGTCCAAAAGATGGTGAAAGGACTACAGGGTGTGATTTATGAGGGGCCGCTAAGGATAATAGGTTTGTTTATCTTAAAGGAGACTGAGGGGTGACCTCAATGTTGCCTACAACTTCCTCATGAAGGGAAGCAGAGAGGGCGGTGCTCTTATCTCTGATGTCCAGTGATAGGATGCGAGAGAATGGTTTAAAGCTGCATCAGGGGAAGCATCAGATTGGATATTAGGAAAAAGTTCTTCACTGAGAGTGTGGTCAAGCACTGGAACGAGCTCTCCAGGAAAGTGGTCATGGCCCCAAGCCTGATGGTGTTCAAGAAGTGTTTGGACAACACTCTTAGATATATGGTTTAGGTTGCCTTGCATGGAGTCAGGAGTTGAACTCTATGATCCTCATGGGTCCTTTCCAACTCAGGATATTCTGTGATTCTCCACAGCCATGCTGCATCACACAGCTGCCAGGGCACCTAAGTGGCCCTGTTCATTTTATTGATCCTCACCCTTGTTGAGGACCCTTGTCATTGATCCTCACCAGTAATAAATTCGTGTGTTCACGTGACACTCCTGCATGTGCAGTGGTAGCTGTGAGCAGAAAGCACTGAAGCAGGAGCCAGCTGGGATGTGACTGAACCTGCACCAATGATATCGAGCTACTTTTTTCAGGACTCACTCTTTCCAGTCTCCGAACCACCATTCCCCCTCTTTGTTCCTTACCTTTGTCTCTAATTATTGATCAACTACTACCCTAGCCCCCACAAGAAAATATTGCTAAAAATATTGGCAAGACATTACTCTGTTGCATCCCTTCCTCTGTCCTATTTATTACAGAGGCAAGATTTAAGTCTTCTGGGACAGCTTGTTATCTGGAATTTGTACAGCAGCATAAGCTAGACTTGTCCTAGCTAGCTCCTGCTCTATGTAGTGATCATTTGAACTTCTTGGAGTGTCACTCTCTTTCTTACAATCCCTCCCCCATTCTTTACCTAAAGACCAGTCCAACATGATGCATACCTCCTTAAAACTTTTAGGATTGCACCTGCCTGCTGCATAGCTCACAAAACACTGCAGTCTGAGGTGGGCGGGCAAGATGTCATACACTGAAATCCTTAGACTCCAGCTGTGCTCAAGCCAACATTATCTCTGTGACACTGTTATCCAGCTGCCCTGTATCACCTCAGGCAGCTACGTAGGCTGCTTATAGGCTGAAGTAATTCTGTTTCATTGTGTCCTGTCCTCACAGTTACTAGCAACAAGCTCTGGGTTGTGGAAAAATTGGGGCTGATCAGCCTCCTGTGTTTACAGTGGAGCATCTAATAAGAGCTACTTCCAAATGACCACCAATTCAACCTGAAAGGGGAGAGATGTCTCTAGTATCCCCCTTCCCCCCCAGTATCCCAAACGTAAAACAATACATGGAGACTTCATCTAAATAATAACTTCCTTAAGAAAGAAGGTATGGAGAAGTTTAGTATGCTCGCCTGGAAAAATACTTTTTTTGCAGGAGGATGCCTAAGGAACTGTCGCTTACACTGACTCTTGATGGGCTCCTGGGACTAGTACTGATCCCACCAGGCAGTTCAGCTCCCACTGTATTGATCATCTGTTTTCCTCTGTAGCTCATCAAGGATTGCAATGAAAATGTCCAGCGCATGAAGAGCACTGAAGAGCTGATCTACCTCAGCCAGAAGATTGAATTTGAGTGCAAGGTGAGCTCGTCCATTCCCTGGGCCTTCCTGTAGCCTAATCTACTTTCTCTGTTCCCTCACAAAGTCACTTGCACTTACTTTTTGCTTTCCTCTCCAATATACACAAAACTGTTGAACCAGAATATCACACACAGGTCAGCTCTTCATCAGTGCTTCCCTTGCCCAATCGTTTGTGTCAGCCTTCAGCTGAAGGTACCTACCATGACTTATACTTCTATCCAGCTGGAGAGATGAAAGCACACTTCCTCTACAGAATGGCAAAAATGCAAATCCAAAACTCATGGATACCGATTTCCTTGTACACACTTGACATAAATGTTCATATCTGTCTTGCAGATATTCCCACTCATCTCACAGTCAAGACGACTTGTGAAGTGTGGTGAGTTGACAGCACTGGACTTCAACACTCTGAGTCCAAAATGGAAAGTCACCACCCGTCCCATCTACCTACATCTTTTCAATGACTGTCTGCTCCTGTCTCGGCCCAAGGAGTGAGTGCTTCAACACAATTCTTGCTGCCCCTTCTAAAATACCTGTCTCTTTTTGGGTCTGTGCTTTGGTGAAAGAGTCCTTTCCCTCTGCCTGCCAGCAAGTGGCAGCATTTGTCAAGTCACTCTCCTAACCCTACATTATGTGAGTATCATGCAAGTGTGTGGAATAAGATAGTCCCAACTCTTAATTACAACATATGATAATATAACAAGATATCTTCTGGTCCCTAGTGCAACACTTCTATTCTGCCTTTCCATCTCGGTAATGTGAAACACTTTAATAATAACCATTTATTCTAGTTTTATTTGGTAAATAATTTGTTCCTAAAGGACAGTATGAAGATCAGTGAATGTGCAAATCACTGGTTTGTCAATAAACTAAGAGAGTTGTTAGTTGGACGTGTTGGGGTTTTAGGAGGGGGTGTGTGGTTTTTATTTTTAAGCTGCAAGCTATCAAATAAAATGCTGACAGGACAGAGCTTAGTATTTCTACCTTTTTTTATTAAGTCCCCTCTCATCTGGCCTTCTGAGACTTCTTCCAAGAACAAAGCTTAAGGTGCCTGAAGCAGATGAAGACTCATTAAAAGCTCTTTGTTTACCTGACATCAGAACATGACATGAACTCACTTTGTAACCTTCATCACCTTAAAACTCACTACTTGTTTTTTTTCTTCCTCTTTACCTGCAGGGGTGGACGTTTTGTTGTGTTTGATCATGCTGCGTTCTCAGATGTGCGTGGGGAGAAGTGCGAGGTGAAATTGCATGGAACAAACAAAAATGTTTTCCGTCTCTTTCTACTTCAGAATAACCAGGGAAAAAGAGTGGAGTTTTTGTTTCGTACAGAGACACAGTAAGAACTCAAGGTTACCCTCAGTATATCCCGTTACCATAGCCAGACACCTCCCAGACGCCTGATGGTTGTCCCTCAGCTACCCAAATACTGAAATACCAAATGCAGCTGCTGAGCAGAGGACTCGGAAAAACATCCTCTTGTCATAACAAGCCCCTAATGAACCACCTTGCTCTTCTCTCATCATAGCTGCTCATATAATACTACCACATTATGTCATACCATCAGCCTCCAAAAATGGGAGGTTTTGCCTTTTCCCATCCCCTTTCTTCACTTCCACTTTCTCTGATTCCCCCAAGTACCCCCTCCCTGAGCCCTCTTGTGAGCAAACCTGTACACACACACCCCCATTCCCTTTATCAGACTTCTGTCGCTCACATTGAATCCTGACACCTACCTGGTGATGTTTTCCAGCAGTGAGAAGCTGAGGTGGATCTCTGCTTTGGCTCCTCCGCGAGGAGAACTGGACCTCCTGGAATGCCCTGGTGAGACTGCTCTGCTTCTACAGCAGTGGGGGTGGTCTGGCTCAAAGGAATTGGAGTTACTGTGAGGTGGAACATCCCAGAAATGACTCCAAGGCAGAACACTTACCTTTTTTATTTGAAGAGGCGTATTCATGGGTTTTCACTCAGTGCCCAGTTCTGCAAGTTATTTTACCTATTTTTACTCCTCATGTCAGGTACAAGACCTGTAGTCTCCCTTCCAGTTCTCTCTGCTCTTTAATGTTTGGGCAGTCCTTTATCCCCTACCTCCTCTGGGGCTGTTGCACACAGGTTTACTGTTGCTTGCTAGTATACCATTATGATCTTTCCTCCCCTTTAGATGCACCACAGGTTCAATGCATAAAGACTTACAAGGCTCGGGAAAATGATGAGTTGGCTTTGGAGAAAGCAGATATCATCATGGTTATGCAGTACAGCAATGATGGTGAGCAGAATGAACAATGGCTATCTTAAATTACGGGTAGGAAGTTACTCTCGTAGTGTAAAGCTTTAACAACACAATCCGGCTTCAGAAGTAGCCTCTCATTCCTGAATGTTGGATTGAGAGAACGAAGGGACTGTTCATCTTCACTGAGACACTTTATTTGGAAGCTGAAAGGGGATCTTCTTTGACCTTATATCCTTATTGGAGGGGGCTTTTGGGGAAGAATCAAAAAATGTTTGACTATTTTGCCTCATGTTGTGCTCTTCCCCACACCACAGGATGGATGGAAGGAGTAAAACTTTCAGACCGGGAGAGAGGCTGGTTCCCTTCAGAACACGTGGAACTCATCTCCAGCAAACATGCACGGCAGAAGAACCTGAAGGAGGAGCAACGTGTGAAGAATGCCAAGCAGCAGGTCTTCTGCAAGAAATAAGACTCTACTTTGTTTGGACCTGTACAGTCTCCCTTCCATGGGGAAACAATCTTTTTTGTGTTGTGCCTCAGAAGAAACACCTCTGCAAAGAGCATAATGCAGCACTTTGACAGAACCAGGTGCTTTTTGCCAAAGAAAGCGGGAATTCAATCAGGAAAAATCATTCACTTCCTCTGCGTCACCAGGACTCCAGCAGCAGTAGGAGGAAAAAAAGTTGCATGTATTGCTTGCTTTGTGGTAGTAGGGAGGGACTTTAATGGGACAGAGGTCTGGGATCTGGACTTCTGAAAATATATTCCTGGTTTTGCTACTGACAAGTTGCAGGACCTTGGGCAAGTCACTTCAGAATTCTGCCTCAGTTTTCCCATCTGTGAAATGGGGGTAAACTTACCTACCAGATTACCTACTTACATCACCAGATGATGTGAGGCTAAATTCACTAGTATTGGCATGCTAAGAGCTTTGAGTTCCTGAGAAGGAAGGTGCTAAGTGCAAAGCACAATGTAGTTGAGGAGAGTTTTCCATTTGAATATCCTCTTGGTATCTTGATGGTATTGATCTCCATAGTGTAATTTCCATTTAGAACAATTTATCTATTTGATCGTGCAAGTCTACTGTTTTTTTAGATCGGCAAATATTTCACTGTACCTAAGTTTAACTCAGTCTCAGTATACTGTTAAAAGTCCTTGACAGCGTTAGAAAATCCACTTGAGTTAAGCAAAGTTTTCAGAAGCCACTGTAATAATTTCCCCCACCTTGAGAGGTATCAAACTGAAGAGTCTGTTCCACAACAGTCACCTCTCTTCTGAACAAGTGTCCCAGTAAGCCATCTGAAATGACCCTTTTTTACTCTGCCTCCCAGTCAAAGTAGAACAGTGACTTTTAACAAAGGTTTTTATTATGTATGGGTACATGCCCTGTACAAAATAGCCATGACTAGGCATATGCAATGAAGTGGCACTTTCCTGCTGTTCCTTTAATCTGATAGCTGATGTGGTATTGCATGCACCATTTTGCACACTTTTAAAAAACACTGAGATATTTAGCCACTGTAGATAAAGTCAAAATATGTACCAGGAACTTTGTTCTTTTTTAGAACTCTCTGGTTTTAAGTCCAGTTTACATGCAGTCCTGCTTTTGTGCAGAACCTATTTGAGGACATGCCTTCAACTGTAAAATACTGTTTCTGTGTTAAAGTGTTTGCATTCAATTCAGTCAATGCAAGATCAAGTATAAGAATCAATACACCAAAGAAAGCAATGTGTAGCCTTCTTGCATTTGTTATATTTGAAGAATTAGTTATCTTCGTATCTCCAGCTTTCTATATCTGTAACATTCTGCCTTTAATTCCCATTTACGTTGTATCTAGTATAGCATATTAGCTTATTTATACCAATAATTTTAGCTGGATTAAAAAAAAGTTGCTTTTAGTTCTAATAAACTCATGCACTTCTCCAGTTAAAATAAACAACTTTCTCCTTTCCTTGTTACTTAAACTTAGATGAAAAGCTAAGTAATTCAATATCTACTGACTATATATTCAGTATTTTTACTTTTTTCAATATAACTCCTTTCTAAGTGAATATTAAGTACAATAGCTATAGTTAGCAGGGCAGTGAAGAAAGCTTGCTTTACCAGCCGTACCCTAAGAGTCTTCAGAGCGCTATCACCAGTCCTGAAGTAGCAGCTGCTGCAGGTTCCATATCAAGGTAAGCTAAAGGGATGACCTATAGAAGATGTGAGTCCAGTCCACTATACCAGTAAGACAGGATGCAATTACTCGATTGTCTTTTAATCTATGGCCCAGACTACAATCTGCTGATGCTTTTTTTTTCCCCTAGAAGAACTGAAGAACTGCTAAGAACAAAAAGCAAAGCCCTACCTTAAACTAAAATAAGTGACATAAGGAGAGTTATAATCCTTAACAGGACCTATGAATGTTCAGAAATCCAAAATACCTGCTTGTCCCAGGCTGTCATGAATTTATGCAATATGTAAGTCATCAGGATCACCAACGTCTCGACCGAGATACAAAACACTGACATGAAGTCAATTCAGTATATGCCATGTAAGATCGTCTTATGCAGGCAGTCTGAGGCATCTTGTATCCGTGTCAGCTTCACGTTTGCTACTTGTATCATGAGGAAGTGGGCCATAGATATTGCCATTCTAAATCAGAAGTAATCTTGTTAAACATTTTCAAAGTCAAGATTAGTCTTTCAACTTGCACTCTCAAAAACAAGCAGCCATATTGTTCATTAGAGTTTCCCAAGGTGGTTTCTATGTTAAATTCTGTATGTTCTTGTTAAAATTCTTGTTGAGATAGGTAACTTCAAGGCCACTGTTGTGACTGGCAGGACTTCTGTACTGTTTAACTAGTTGGATCAAAGGTTAACTTCTCCCTGTCACAGTACAACCTTAATTTCCTGTTATCAGATTTTGCTGACACTTAAAGGTCAGCTTATGCTTCTAAGAATAAGTGCTTATACCCTGGTTTACTTGGATTTCTTATATTTCAGATAGGCCTCAACTTCTTGCTATTTAGTTTAATTTTTAGCCCCAGCACCATCCTGCTACCAAAATCCATAAAATCTGCACTGAATTACTTCATGCTTTTTGAAACTGATTAACATCTCCTTGGTTTGTACAAACTTAATCAAACGAGTACAATATCACTTAGAACTGCACATTCAGGAGGCAGGAATCAAGTTGACAGAGTATCTGCTGTGTCCTATTACAGTCTTAATTATGAGTCAGGATGTCTCCCTACGTTATCTAATGTGGATAACCTGATTCTCCAGAAAATTGGTATTAAACAGAAATAGAAGTGTAGAGTTTGTCAGCCAAATCCCTATACTTTTCTAGTAATATCCCCAAAGAAGGTTCACAGAATACGAACACTCTGTGAGAGATGCCAGTGTGTCTTAAACAGCTGGCTGTAAATTGAAGCATGAAGAAATCAGGAACCTGTGGAGACTGATACACAGTGTATCTGGACAAAAGAAATTCAGTATTTCTATCCTGAAAAAAAAATGAGACGACCCTTACAGGGCAGTTATATTCATTTTTTTTGTGTGTGGCAACAACAGCAATGAAACATAAGCATGAACAATATTTAAAAATTTTTTTTTGAGAATCAGAAAATTGCGGTTTATGTCTGAAAATCAAATGTTATGACTGCTGTCACTTTTTCATATATTTATATGTATTTTATGCTTTTTTTATATGTGGCTCTAAAAAAAAAAACCAAACCGCTCACAGCCCTGGAGACCTATGTTGGTCCCTCCTAAAGGAAAATAAGTGAAAGCATTCTCCACAGTTCTTACTCCTTTTCACAATGCTAGAAAAAGCTGACATTAGGACCAGGGTTCAGTAAATAAACACAACCTTGATCAGAAGCAGGAACCTCTAAAGCAGTTAGTGATTTTTATCTTTGCACTTTTATCTAATATGGAAGAGGATCCATCCCCTCTAAGATCAGACTTGTGTTTTGTCAGATGAATGCTGCTAACAAGTTAAATGCCATTTTAGCCACAATAAGATTCCAGCCAGCATGTCTTGCATTTGGTGGCTGAACCAGGTGCACTGTTAGACTAATTATACTGTCTCCAAAATGCTGGTGCATGTTTCAGGTTACACTTATTTAACATAATGAAACTACTCTCAGGTGAAAGCATCTGCCGAAGCAGGACCTCTGATGCTAGAGTGAACATTGAAACAAAAACAGGGCGTGTGGGGAAATGCAGAGTAGGAGAACGGTGCCATGCCAGCGATGAGCTACTGAGCCAATAACCAAGATGAGGATTAAGAATGTTCTGTCTTGGTGCAGCGGAATGCAATTAAGCAAATTGCATTCTTCAAGCAAGCACTGTCTTTGCTGTTTGCAGACACGCAAGTTTTGTTTACAGCCAGCTGCACTTCACTTGGTGCTTAGGAAAGCTGCACACAAAGGATGCAAGAGCAGAGAGCTTGGTTTCTGGAACCATCATGACCAAGTTGCAGCACAGGTCTCTCCATCAACTGCATGTGAGAAGAAGGAAGTCAGAAAAGCCAGGCTTGGTTCACTCCTGCCCTTCATCTCGTGGAGACACCTGCAAGCACACAAAGCTGTTTTAAATGTTACCTGAGCAGATAACCAGGCTTGTAGTAGTGTGAGATCACTAACTGCCTGGTACTGCTCTGTTAGGAGCCTTGTTTTTTCTAAGAATTGTTAAGTATAGAAAGGACACAGAATTACAGCGCATAGAAGTCAAGAAGTGCCATTTATTTCTTGCAACCATTAGTTTACGGAGAACCAGAAGCACTGCAAAAAAACTACGGCCAGAGCACATTTAAAAATGAATCTGTCTTCCTGCCAGCCCACAAGGAAAGATAATGAGGTTCATCTCATGCATATTACACCATCCAGTTTTGTAACATCTGAATTTCTAAGGCGTGCTATTAGCAATGTTTAAGCCCTCTCCTCATGGGAGCTCCCAGTCTTTCAGGTGTCCTCAGATGTGCCAGAAACATTTCTGCACCCTACGTGCGGGAGCCAGGTTTCTCCCCCCTCCCTTCTCTTCGGACACCGGTTCTCTGGCCCCCCCGCACCCAGGCTGCGAGGGAGGAGAGGCCGCCTTCCCGCACGGCGGCCCGCGGAAGACGCGATACCTGAGGGGGCAGATGGAAGGCGGGTGGCGCGAGCCCCCAGCCGCCGCAACCTGCGCCGAGCGGGGGACTCGCCGGCCCACTTCCGCCGCCGCGGCGGGGGGAGCTCCTGGGGCTACGGCCCCGTTACCTGCGGGTGCAGTGGCGGCTGCCGGGGGAGCCCGCCTCTGCCGATCCCCGCCTGCCCTGAGGTAGGTTGGTCAGGTAACCTTGGCTCTGCTCTCCACCGTTGGGTCGCTGGCCGCCCAGGTGGCCTTGATGAGCCAGCCAGGGTCGACGGCCACAGTCCGGGCGGGGCATTGACCGGGCCAGGCGGGACACGCTGCTGCCGAACCGGCATGGACGGGGCGGGCGCGGAGGAGGAGCGGGCGCCCAAAGGGCTGGGTAAGCGCCGGGCAGCGGGGCCGGGGCGCCGGCTTTCATTAATGACTGGGGGGGGGGGGGGGGGAGGTACCCAGCAATGAGCCTAATGAGTAGCCCCGGTGGAGGATAACGACTCTTGTCGCCTTCTCCAGGCTGTTATTTGCGCAGCGGGCCCGCCTGAGGGCTGTGGCGGTGAGGGCTGGTAGCTATTAGCCCCTGCCTCCCCCCTCGTCGCCCTGGGCAGGCGGCCCGGGTCCCTGAGGGGAAGCCGCCGTTTTCCCCGAGGTGCCTTGGGGGATTTGAGGCAATGGACAGCTGCTCGGCCTGGTGCCTGCGTGGCCCTTGTGTCACCTGGCTTTGGGGCAGGTGGTCTAATCTTCATGTCACACTGAGGGGTTCCTGTGGCCTCTGCGTTTCTAGGCTGCTGCTGGCACTTAGCACCTACACCCACTGTCCAGTTTTCCTTCTTGTCTGAGCTTACATGGGTGGACCTGTGAAGCTAATGTTTCTCTCTGTGCATGTGTTCAGATTGCTTTGTACCAAATGCTTGAAAATCAAACTTGAAAATCTTGCTGTCACTGTGCAAGTGGTTACCTTGTTCCAAGAAATGTCTGAGGAGGTGGTTGTGAAAAGAAAAAGAGGACTTTGCTTGCTGCTCGTGTGCCTTCAGCAGCTTAGGTGTTCCAGACTCTATATGTATGATGTTCCCAGTCAGTTAAAATCCCTTCTACTTCAGGTTATGTTTGAAAGTGGGACAAAGTGATGTTCAGTCTGGCCTCTTGTCATATGAACGATGAGAGAAAGGACTGGTTTGATAAGTCCCTATTTGATACCACGAAGGCCTATCTTTCTCTCCAAACTTTATTTTCATTTCAGGTCTTTTCTTTGGCAGTCCCAAGTTGTTGTCAGGCCTTTGCTATATGTTCTAGAAATAGAGGTGGCAATTTACTTTCTGTTGGAGGAATATTCCTGTAGATGATATAAAACTTCCAGGTGTCAGTCTCTTTGCTGCGGACACAATACATGTATTTTGTGATGTAAGCACATACTGGTGTTTGCATAAAAATAAGTAAAAAGTCTTCTCAAATCAAAGCACTAAGCTGAAAATGCTATTCCTGATTTGAGGCAGAGGATGAGTGACAGAATGGATGATGTGAAAATACTAGCTTTTTCACATACTGAGCAAGACATGCTCAGAGGCAGCGAGGAGGATGGTGGAAAAAGGAATTATATAGAACATAGCCAGCTTCTGCCTCACTCCGTTCTTGACCCTCCTGATCAGGATATTTTCTCTCGTTTAACAGCAGTGGAAACTGTTGCTGCTTAACAAGATCAGATTATTATAGTTGCATAGTTTCCTGCTTCTGTCTCTTTCCCCTGCAACTAATTCAGTTCTCTTAATCCTGTAAAAAACAAATTAGAAGGTCTTGGAAGCAACCTGGTGTCCCTCATACTTCCATGAAGATTCTCCCATCTGACTGGTGTTGTGGGGTTCTTTCTTGAGTAACAATTGTTTAAGAAGAAAACATTGAGGCAGAAAGCAAGTCCTTTATTTTGGCATTGCACTAATATATATCAAAAGTAGGACAGAGTGAAATGAAATTATTTTAGATCTTTTTCCTCCAAAATTAAACAACCATGTTTCTCTGTAGGCACGTACAACTGCAACGCTGCCAACAGTTTGCTCAAACTTTCCTCTTTCCAGAAAGAGGCAGATATGTGGCTTTGGTTTTATTATTCCACTTTCTGTTCTTAAGAAATAGTCACCCTATTTATTTTTTTTAAGTTGCAGCACTCACACATTCTGAGACAATCAACAGATTTTCTTCTTTTGCAAATGTATATGCCAGCTGGGAAAGTATAATGCTTCCATATTATTCTGTTGCCTATTTTAATTATTTCTCTTGCTGTGTTTTTTCTGACCTGTCTTCTACTATTTGGTCTCTTATTGTAATGTAGTTTGTGCTTTTTGTTAAACCTGATCAGACTTCTTCACCTATTTTTGTCCTGTTAGCTATTTCGTTGCCTGTCTTCTAAGTCTGTCATTCATAAGTGTTGTGGTTGAAGCTGCAGAAAACTAATTTAAGGCAGTTATTAGAAGTTTGTACAATTAATTGGGTTTTTGCTTGGTCAGCTTGAGTATCATAGAAACAGAAACCTCTAGAAATCAGAAAGTGATGTCATTTCTCAGATAATCACTGCTGACACAGTAGACTAGAATTTTGCTTCTATTTTTCATTTGCTCATTTTAATAAGGTGACACGTAGTGTCTTGATAAGTCGTTGATTTTTGTTCTCTTTCTTATTCCAAATACCTTTGTTATTCCCAGTGATGTTTTCCCACTACTGTATTTGTAATACCTTCCCATTATTCTCTGTGTCTGGAATTAATTCTTCCTGTAGTTTACAGTTGGTTGGTTTTGCGGGCATCTTCAGTCTCAAAATGAGGCTTTTCTCATCTCAGATGTTTGAATATCTCCATATCGACCATATTGCATTCTTTGCTGTTGCTTTCCTAGCAGCACTCTGTCCTGGTGACGGTCTTTATTTTCAACTCTCTAGTTCTTTTCACTATTGGGTTTCATTGTTTAGTGTTTTCCTTCTCCCATAACTGAAGCTTCCATTCCAGGTACACCCTTTTTCTCCATGCCATACAAGCACATCTGGCTTAGACAATGTGCATGTGTTGTGGCGGGGTGTTGTTTTTCATTTTTTCCTTGTAGAGTGCAAGGACAAGAAGGAGGACACATTGGTGAATACAGATCACTTTGTGGCAGATGCTGTTGGTGGGCATTGTATAGAGAGCAGTGTGCTATCTGCATTCCAAAGCACAGCTATAAAGGAAAACATTGAAGATACCTTGGGAACAGAAGATAGAATCAGCCCTGTAAAGACGGTGGAGGAAGATGGAAGATATTGTACCCTGCAGGCAACTGGGTCAACTTCCCAAGACTCAGTGGCCCTTGACAGCCAGCTCAACCTTGCCTTAGTGTGTGGGCAGCTGTCCAGTTTCCTCAGTGACGTGAAGGCTGTGACCCCACTTTCTGTGGTTGAATTTGCACAGGAGCCCACATGTCAGTCAGGGTCACATGAACAGTGTGAGAGCTATTACTCTGAGGGGATTGAAAAGGAGGCAAAGAAGAAAAAAAGTAATGACAGAAATGGAACGTGCACTGAGAAGGCATCTAGTGGAATCCCTGGAGACCTCTGCAGGCAGGATGTGTGTGGCCCAGCTACTCGCCGATCATCCAAATGCGCTTTGGCCAATGCTGCAGCTCAGCAATCCTACAAGGTGCCTTCAGTTCTGGAATCCAGAAGCAGCCATGATGGGACCAAGGGAAAAAAAGAGTTGCTTGAGAATCCAGAAATTCTACCGCCAGTCAGGAAGAAGTCACGCACCTTCTATAGTGCAGGTAGATACTGGGGAACTTGCTGGCAGACAGTGACACTTGTAGTGCCAATGTTACTGATGTTTCCTTCACCATACTGAAGGCGCAGCACAAAGGTGCTGGACTGCCCTAACTGGTATTGCAATGCATTCTACACTATTAGATGTGTGAAGACTTCTTCATATAAAAGTTGCTGAGTGCCTTATGTTTGAAGCATTGCTAGCGATGCTCTTTGGTTTACTGTGGAAGATTTTTGTTTATTTTTGGGGTTTACTTAAAAAAATAAAAACTTTAATGCTGTTCATGTATTTCTAAGTATAGTAAAAAATGTTTTGGTTTAGTTTTAGCCTGTCTTGTTTCTTTTGGTTCTTTTGTTTTGTTTTGTTTTGTTTTCTTACACATACTCCCCATCTCTCTCTCTTTGAACAATGAATGATTTCTAGAGCAGCTAGAAGAGTTGGAAAAGATGTTCCAGGAAGACCACTACCCTGACAATGAGAAGAGGAAGGAGATTGCGGCTGTGGTTGGTGTAACGCCACAGCGTATCATGGTAACGCCTGTGTGGGTAACAGTGCTGACTGTGGGTTCTGTGCAGAAAATTGATGGAGAGGGACTGGGGCAGGGAGGAGAAGCTTGAGTAGGAATGAAAGAGGAGCTCGTGAGTAATGGGATGTAGACTGTACCTGCCACTGGTGACAAGAGAAGGAAGAGGTCTCACAGGGATGGACACTGCATAACCAACTACCCCACCCAGAATGGCGGTGGAGGCTGTGGTTGCATACTCCATCTCTTCCCATGTCCTAAGATGAGACACATAATGGGTAGGTAAAAGAGGCTAAGGAGGTTGGAGTTAATCTCTTATCTTGAAGATCATGGGCAACTAAGAGAACTGGTGTTTGAGGGTATCTTTCTGCTGTTATTCTTCTCTTTCTGTTTGCAGTGTATCTTGCAGACTCTCTGGAAGAAAGGTTTCTTGAAGTTCCTTTCTCTGGAAGAAAGGTTTCTGGCCTTGCCTGGTGATATGTGGAGGCAGTCATTGCTGAGTCGTTGCCTGTGTCCCCATGTATAGATGGTTTCCTCTCTGAATGCATCCTTTCTTTCCATTTATCAGGTCTGGTTTCAGAATCGCAGGGCAAAGTGGCGGAAATCTGAGAAGTTGAGTGTGAAAGGCAACAAAAAATATCCAGCATCATCAGCTCTGTCAGTCCCTGTTGGGTCAGATGGTTATGGGTGAGGGACTTATTCTGTTTTCTCATTTCTCCGCAATAGATACCTAATGAATTAAATATTATCCTTTGCCATTTCCCCGTTACATTTAAGCTATGGAGAGCTGACCATTGAGTTGGACCTCGGTAGCCTGTCAGATTTCTGGGCAAATTGTAAGGGACCCTCTTAAAAGTTCATTTGATTAACCTGTAGCACTTTTGAAATAAAACTATTGAAATTGCTCTGGCTGAAGTCATGTAGACAGCAAGGGATGAGATACAAAGGTGTGTGGAATCACCACTTCATTTTTAGTTTCTATGAATGTGTTGGCCAGGTGTTTTGTGTGCACTTGAGAATTCTTTTATCCCAGTCCTTCTTGCACCATCACTTTCCATTTCCATGGATTTTCACTTGGCAATGGAAATGCTGCTTGCTTAGATCAGTCTTCTAAAGTCATGGGCTTCTTTGAAGAAATACAAAGTAGCAACTTTCATAGGTGAGCAAGGGACATTTATTGCGGGGTGGGGGAAGGGAGCTTGTGAGAGGACAGGTGGTCTTTCAAGGGGGAGTGAGTGGGGGAAGAAATTAGTCTCCACAGAGAGGTATTCTGAAGGCAATCTGAAGCGAGAGTCTTCATGTGAAGAAAACAGAACTAAAAGAGAAAAAATTAAGTGAATGATTGGAGACCACCTGACTGATTTCATTGCACTGTCCCTGCTGCCTGTCCTTTCGAAACTAGTGACCTGGGGCTGCTTCCCCCAATATTGTTGATATAGTGTCCGTTGCACTGTTTCTCCTTGCACTCATAAGTCAGCCAGCATTTTCCCTTTCCACCTGCTAGTGATCTAGGATTTGCCCATTGTAGGATAGTTTGAAGAGTGTACACTTTGTTGTAATGTCTTGTCTTGTCCTCTGGTCCATGCTTATATGCTTTATGTGTACCTCTAGGGCATCTCTTCTGCCCATGCCTCCATTGCCTGACATTGCTCATGACCAGTCTGCCGTGCTGGGTGTAGACACTACAACTGGGAACTACTCCAGCCTGCTCAGTGGACATCCTGCACCACTTGCCTCCTCCTCAGGTAAGACCCCTATCAGCACAAGTATTTTGCGTAGCTGCAGCATTAGCTGGTAGGTTCCCAGACACTTTAGGGAAGGTCATGTGAGAGCCCTATGCCAGCAGTCCAGAAAGTGACACCAGATTTAACAGCTCTCTGCTAATCAAGTGTCTACCAGTTATGTACCAGCATGGTGGTACCTCCATGCTAACACTAGAGCCAGATTTGCAGTTCTTATTCATTCCTAGCACAAGCCAGCAAGGAATTCTGAATATGACTTCATAAGGATATGTGATTGGGGCATTCTTTCTTAATAGCTGTTCGACACTGGTACTGCTTCTCTGAATGATGATGAAAGTATTATTCTGATTTTTATGCTCTTTATGGCAGATTACACACATCCCATACTCTGGCTACAACTGGCAGTCAAGTGAGCTGCGTGAGGAATGTGCGTTGTATAAACTATTGGGATTGTAGAGCCTCCCTCAGGTACTCCCATACCTTTACATCTCCAAAGGAGGTTCCTTAACTTCTCCAACCAGTGTAATTTTCCATTTTGTGCAAGACCTCGAGGGAGTGAGACTAGTTGAGTTCTTAAGCACACAGCTTAATTGCTGTTGCAGTGTTGTTTAAAGTCAGTGGGGTGTGCTGTTTGACCAGTTTTCTACCTGAGCTGCATTTAGGCTTTAAAGATTGATGGCAACCAAAGAGAGAGGATTTGTTCAATTGTGTATTCATGTGTGGAGTATCAGAGCATTCCCTAGAGTCAAGAATGTTCCCTAAAGCATTTCCTATATATGTTTGCGTTTCCAAGGTGGCACAACTTGAAAATATTGCCAAAGTGATGAAGGCTTCACCACTTCCCTCAGGGACAGATATCCCAAGCAATAGATGAGCTAACATGTGGTATTGTTGATATTTTCCTCCTTTCCAGTGTAATGTCTGTTAGAGATAACATTAATTCAGTAATGTTATCTTCTCGTCTGTGTTGAGCAATTTCATTCTGGCGAATCTGCACACTGGGATGCAGTTCTCCATGTGGAAAACACAACCAATCTTTCTGATAGGAAAGAAATGTCCCATCTGAATTCTTTGTACAATGTGTGAGGAAGAAAAGGGGCAAGTGAATGACCCTAAGAGTGGACTGGGTATGTGAGAAAATAAACAATAAAGATAACTGGGTTTGTAGTCCTCAAATCCTTTGAACTTGCTGCTGACTGCCACCTATTGCATTTACTGTGTATACATCTAGCTTTTATGAAACACGTTTCCTTTGCTTGTCTGAAATGCCTGTATTCTTAGTGTTATGCATATGTGAAGATGAGAATGTACTTCATTCTGCTAGATCTGTGTGTGGGAACCAGCTTCCACTTGTTCTCTTTGCTGGGCAAGAAGTAATTAAATCTATTTGTATTATCTAAGGCTGGTAAATAACTTTCGGATACAGATCTGTGTTAAAAAAAGTACCTTTTCTAAATCACTTTTCAGAAAAGAGGTATACTTTCCTAATGCACACAAACTGTGAAGTTTGGTGATTGGTTTTTAACCTGGTTTCCTGAGGGAAGGGAGGAATATGGTGTATGTAATGAGCCACACACTCTGTTTATGAAACTCACCCTGCCCTCTAAATTTGTTTAACCGTAATCAAATTTGACGGAAGGCAGAAGTCTTAAAAATTATGTTTCTACAAGTCATGGGAGAATTAGTCTCTGGGCAGAGTAGAAACCTAAGTTAGTGCTCACTCTGAAGGAAAAGACTGTTACTAGGTGTGGAGAGTGCTCATAGAAGAGAGATCTGCAAAAACTTCAGTTGTAGTTTTGCCTTACTAGATGCAGGATAACACAGTCATAGGGAAAGAAACTTGCTCTTTTTTGTTACCTAGCATTGCATAGGCTGACTTTGCTCTTTAAGAATGAAAGCAGAAAATGAAACTGATGAAAAATCAGAGGCAATGCAACTTTTGAATTCATTCAGCTTCCTTGTTCAGAAGAAAAGCTTGCCAATAAATAGGGTGATCCAGGGTCCACCTGTTTTCTTTATTAGAGTATCTCAGAAAATGAAGGAGATAAAACTTGGGTAGGATAAAATCCAAAGTAACAGAAGCAAAATGAAAGAGGGAACAAATGAATAAAAAGGTCATCAATTTACAAGGCAGAAACAATTGCTTAGCAGAAATGGCCCCTGTGAAAACAGCTCATGGCAAGTTTCAGCAAAATAATTTGTGACCTGTGCATAATGGTGCAGTTGTACCCAGAGATTGTGGCCTAATGGAGCGGCTATTCAGGTGCTTTGCCTGGTAGCAGTGTGTTTAACCGCTTTCAGCAGGAAAAGCAAATGTGCATGAGAACGGGTAGGATGTGTTACCTGACACCTTTGGAGAGTGGTCAGTGCTGTCTTTTCCATTGTTTTTCCTTGCTCTACCCAGTAGATCTGACTGTCTGTTGGTTTGTGGGTTCTTTTTTTTATGTCCCACTGTTTTGTACAGTTCTCCAAAGAAGCTGATTAAAAATGCCAGCAAGTTGCATTTGAGATGTATTCTATGTTGCTGGCAGTTATGGCTTCTGATTTTGATATTAGCCATGCTACTTGCCATAAGAGCCTTTTGTGCTTCAAAAATTCAATCTTGAGCTTGCTTTGACCTTAGAATTGTTTTTTTTTACTACTTTTGCAACAGAGATTGCTTGCTTTAAAATAATAGAGGGTTTTTTTAACATTTGTAGTTATTTGAAGTTTTTCTTGTTTTTCTGAGATTTCTTATGGATATATATCTGTGATTCATTGACTCAGAGCATTGGCTTATGTTTTCTTCAGAGTTGGCCCTTTAGAAAGAAAAGTTACTTTCTATGCCTCTGGTTTGTGGGAGAAGTTTTTTTTGCCTCACTGGTGAGTTTACAGGAAATATTTTGTTTCACATAGCTGTCTTGATGAGGTTACATGTCAGGAGCCCAGCCTAAGCTTATGCAAATAGCAAGATGATTATTCAGTGGCAGAGGTGGGACTGTAATGGGAGTCTTGGGAGCAGTTGGATGAAGTCAAAGAATGGCAAATAAATGACAAGCTCTAATGATTTCACTTGTAGGATTCTGGCTTTTGAACAAACTAAACTGATGACGTATAGCTGACATGGCAAGCAAGAGTCACACCTTTTAGACAAGTGGTAGGTTCTGGCCTACTGAAAAGCCAGAAGACGATCAAACTGACACACTTCTCAAAGCAATGCAGTTAGAGGCTGAAGTTGGTTTCTGATTTTCAGTCCATTAAATAAAGAATGCCATTGCTCCTAAGTTTAATTAATATGTTGTCTACTTTCAAGATGTCATTTACAAGAGAAATGTTTTCTCATAATTTCAAGAAGAGGATGTATCTATGAAAAGCTTTGTGATGGCTTTTAATGTTCCAGTGAACGCTACAATTACACAGGCATGTTTCATTAAAAGAAACTGGATTGGATAGTGTATGATGTAGACACTCATAGTAATAGAGCCTTTTGCTGAGTTCTTGATTTGATGCTTGAGAAAGCAGCCCTAGCAAGCAGACCATCTGAGGTTAGATGGGTTGCTCAGCCTATAAATGAAATCAGCTGCATTGTGCCCAACACTGGGCTTGTTAAACAGTTAGAATCATGGTCTCCAGCCTCCAAAGCAGTCTGCAAGCAGTTGCATAATTAACTGTCTGAATCATTGCAGGCATCTCATGCCAAGGCCTTTTGGAGTCAACATAATAAGTGTTTGACTAAGAAAGTCGTATGGCTGATGTCAAGAGGAAGGGCTGCTATGCAGATAGGTGTCACTCAGGTAAAGAATCTTGCATGCATGATCTGATCTGTTAACAACAGCGAAAGCAGCTTCCTAGAACATTTGAAAAGCATGTTCTCACAGTTGAAACCACAGTTGAATCCATGCCCTGCTGTAAGTTCACAGATACCTCTCTAGAACAGGCCTCAGTCTCCTTCAAGACTGGTGAAAGATTGAAATCACAGTCATCCTGACAGAAATATACACATACATTTTTGTTAATTTAAGACTGTCTCATTCATTGGAAGCTATTTGCATTAAAGAATGGGTCTCTCAGCTCTTCTAGTATGTTGAAGAAGCAGCTATAGTAGGGTGAAGACAGCTGTGTACCTGAAAACTTAGAATAGCCTTTTTTGAGTTGACAAGTGTAGTGCCAGGACTGGTTCAGAGATCTGAAGCTGCAAATTATTAAATTGCTTTGCAAAAATTCCCAAGGTTGTCTTATGGACTGAAACCCCAGAAATAGTGGAAGTGGTACACAAAAAAGCCTACTGTTAGATTCTCGTGTTCACGGGAAAGCCATCTGAGGATATCTATTTCTACATCAATGTCAGGAAGAGCAACAGAATTGTAAAATGTAAGTATCATCTCAAGCCTGTGATCAGAATTCATAACTGAACAAGGTGCTGGAATCTTCCGTAAATATAGTGTCAGGTTTAGCAGATATTAGTTCTTTGGGAAGTGTTTATTCTTACTGCATTTGTGGCTTTATTCAGAAGATACAAATTCAGTGTCTTTCTTTGAAAGGACTGAGAAGTAAAGGAAACTTTAGAAAATGCCGAACCAGCTCTTTGGTGGCTGAGTGTGCTGTGAATCTTATTGCCATCATTCACAAAGATTATCTGTGCTAAGTGTTGCAAATATTTCAAAAAACAGAACTTAATTCTTAGTAGGTGTGAAAGCGAGTTTAGAAGTGATTTCCTGGGGCTATGTTGTTAACACTGCTTGTATTCATCCTGAGCAATACTAAGGCCATCTGCAGAATAGCTAATCCTACTGTCTTTATTGAACTGAAGCTTTATCAGGATATAGAGTTTTTCAGGTAAGTTGTGCTGCCTTACAACATTTGTGTGAACTGCTGTGTTCTGGGACAGAATGATTAGGAGAACCAGTGCAAATGAAGGTTTTAAAAAATCAGAATAGATCTTCAGCTTCATTTCTGGCTAAGCCGTTTTGACTTGCGAGGAAATTGAATGTTGCCTTGACTAGTGCTTTGTTGTGTGGGACTAGATCTGTGCTGTGTCAAAAACCAGGAATGTGACAGATACATCGTAGATGCTGCCTGACACGTAGAAGTGGTATGTTCAAATAGAAAAAAATAAACCCCTGAGAATTGCCTGGGCATGTGGATGTTTTAGAGATGTCATCCTAGATTTTTCTTTAGTTTCGTAAATAAGCCCCAAGTCGGGGCTATTCAAGTTTTCATTGCAACATCAGAACTCCCTCTTTCCGTAGTTGCAGAGGCTGAAAACGAATGTGGGAAGATGCAATAAGATAGGCACAATTGCACAACACACCACTGGGGAACCTGAGAAATGGTGCTGCAAGGTGTTGAAACGGAATCTCCTTATCAGCTCTCTGGGTATGCAAACCAAAATTCTCTACAAGTAACTCATGCTTGCTGTGGCAGCTTTACGTTGAGGTTTTATGTTTAAGGCTTTTGATTCACTCCTGGTGGAGTGCATTTGATGTTACTTTGTATGCCTGCAAGGGTGAAGTACAGCTGTAAACTATCCACGCTACTAGCTTTCCCTGAATCCTTTACAATGTGTGGGAGTAGAGCAACTTTACCTGAACAGTCAGTGATATGTTCTCATATCTGCCTCATCCTTTTGCTGGTTCAGCCTAGCAGAACTTGAAAAATCATTTCAAATTGTGTCATGCACACCTGATGGTTACACTTCTCAAGAAAGAAAACATTTGCTATTTGGCATAATAAAAGCGAATCTTGTTCTGTTTCACCATGTACAAGCTTCTTGAACTTCTATGTATACTTGCTACTCTGGACCATCAGAATACATGATTCTGACCTTTCCATTTCCTGTATTGTCCTCTTTCCACAGAGGCTGTTCTGTAGGAAACTGTTCCTCTCTTTTTCCAGCAGTGACTGAGGAGACAAGTCACCAAACAAGATTCTAGCAACCAAATGGTGTTGGTTTCCTTTTCCATCTCCCAGCTTCTTTTTCCCAAGACCCTTCAGCTGACATCCCTGCATTTTAATTTTTTTTGGCATGAATCATCAGAGGCCAAACCAGGAGTGAAAATTTGGTTGAAAAATGGCCTAGACAGCAGATCTCTACAGGCATGTTTTTGTTTCTTTCAAGCCATGGTTAAATTTTTCAAAAGGGTAATCTGTGCAGCACATTCTTCCCAGAGGACAGTAGAGATGGAAGATGGCTGGGGGATTGTTCCTGGCTTTTTTCCAGGAAGTACTTTGCTTCATTTGCCTTCTTGAGAGCTGAGTAAATCCAGTATGCAGAGACTGAAATCATGAAGGTAATTTTATTTAACCAATAAACATCATCCTCTGTTCCAGAGAGCTTGCTACTACTCCCTTTTGCTTCCCGGCAGCAATGCTGGTACTTGTTTACTTTTATTCCCATCAGTTAACCTCCACACTTTCACCAGCATCTTGTTTCTTCATTCTGCCACTCTTGTCATTCCCTCTGCTTGCTCCTTTTAATTTTCGATATGACAGCATACTGTGACAGTCTCTCTTTTTATTCACAGTCTCTTCAGTGACAGGAATGGTGGCATCTTGTGAAGCAGTTCAGACAAAGGCATTACCACCGCTCAACTTCAGTTCCAGCAGAAAGGAGTGCTTCCCTAGCCTTCCCAGCCCTCCACCCATCCGCAGGGCCAGCCTACCTCTCAGCCTGTCCTTCAGCCCCCAAAGTTGTATTGTTCCCTTGATGCTGGACACTCCCAACAGTGAATGCAGCTTGTCCAGTCAGGAAAATGGCTCCAGGGAGGCCTTCACTTACTGTATCCAGAATCAAGGGTAGGAACAGATGTGATTGTCTTTGAGGGAGATGAAAAAAGTGAACCCTGGGAAAAGCCTTGGGAGGTTGAAGGTGGGAGCGTAAATGGGACATGGGAGTGAGAATGTCCTTTAAATGGAGTATGAAAAAAGGGTATAATGTGCATAGTAGGACAGGGCACCTGCTATCAGAAAAGTGATACCTTTAATCAAAGTGCTTTCAGAACTGCATGCCTGTCATGTGAAAGTGAGGTTCAGAAGCACAGTGAAAAGGAATCCTTGAGAGAGGGTGGGGTTGCTTTGGGGTGTGCTTTGGAGAGTGGGAAGAACTGAAGGAAAGGTAATCCCTGCTAGCACGCATTTTTAAAGAAACCTGCTGTGAAAGTACTTGGCTCAAGTGGTTTCTGTTGGCCTTGTCCTGTGCCTGATGTTTGGGAGGAAGGGTTGGAGTCAGACCAGGGTTGGAGTGGCTGTCAAGGGCAAGATGTAACAATTGTTTATTGTACAGGTGCTGTAGCTGTTGACCCTACTTTTAATCTCTGAATTGCCTCTCTCCTTGCTCCCTTCAGTTTGAGTTCACCAGTTTCCTGCAATTACCATGAGCAGCTGGAGTTGGCAGGCAACCTAGAGACCACATACTGTCAGTACAGCAACCAGGGTGGAATTTACCAGCTGCCCCAATATCCCCAGCAGAATCAGCTCTCCCAGTTCTACCATCTGCCAGGTCACCTGGCCAGCAATGTGCTCTCCAGTGTTAGCCTCACTCCTATACCACCCGCTGAGTCCCATATGGCTTTCCTCACCTTGCCTAGTAACAGTGGAGTTGTAACCTGCGGGGCAGCAGGAGGCGCACAAGGCTATGGACAAAACCACATGGGGGGACAGCTCTCGTTACAGCAGCCAACTGGAAACTCAGGTAAATTTCTGAAATCTTTTTGCATCCTACTCCTCTGGAGTAAGCAGTGGTTTTACTGATAACTGACAGAAAGAAGGAATGTGCATATACATGCACAAATATATATATGCTGCCCATGTTTTTTTTTTAATTTCCTTATATGCCTTTTTTTAAAGTGCTGAGTGACTCATTAATTTGAAGCAAAAGTTACTTTGTAGGCTGCATGTCGGAGAGAGTCTTACAATGTGAATATGTCAGGTAGTGCAATGGTTTTGTCTGGAATGGAGAGCTAACTTTTTGGGAGTGTACTGTTGTGCAAACTAACATGCCTTCGGTGTATGTGGGTGGGGGTCAGGGGTGCAAAGTGAAAAAGGCGTCACAGCAAATGGAATAGTTGGGAGACTGCAAGAAAAACAGGCTTCTAACTTGGCTGAGCTTTTGCAGAAACCACTTTGAAAGAACGTTATGGATCTTAGGATAGTGCAAAAGAAGAGAGTCAGAGGCCAACAGAGTATGGATATATCTTCTTTCTGTTTCTTCCTCTGGCATGAATTTACAGTACCACTTAGATTAAAGCGCTTGAGCATAATTTTCTAAAAAGTAACTAGGTAAAAATGGCATTGTCAGTCTCCTTGTTTTGTGTCAGGGATTTATATTTTGCAGGTGTTCAAGCCCAAGTACAACCAAAAGATAAACTATTGCAGTTTTGGGTTTTTTGGTCTGTCTGGTTTATTATTATTATAAATTAAGCTCACAGTCTAAAAAAATTACATCTGTCTTCTTATCGCGAAGAGAATAGAGTTTTCAGACCACAGATGCTGCTCCTGGTTTTGTACCATTTTTGTGGACTTTGTCAGGGAGAGAAGTCTGACTCACAGGCTGATAGGTGCAAGCTGGCTCATGTTCACACTGTTCGTGGCTAACATTCTCCAGAATAGGTTGGCAGCACCTGTGCTATCAGCCCACTTGGCCTGGTTCTCCTCTCTGGTTGCAAGGCATAATTATTATTTTCTGTGGTTTTTCAGTTTGAAGTGCCAGAAGTAATAAGAGTGTTGTGTCTCAGCGCACCAAATTAATGTTTTTATAGCATGATGCCAGAAGTGTGTGTTGCATGCCTTGGGGCATGTCGTGCACCCATAAAGGCATGTGTAAAGGTGCACGCCTTGTTAGGACTGATAAAGTTAGAGGATTGTTGAAGGAACAGAGGCAGAGTTGACAATCTCTTACTCCATACTTGTGTTCAAGGAAGGGATCCTATGGCTGTCACACAGTGTGGACAACCAGGGCTTGGGCTTCCAGAAGTGCAATGGGGAGGGAACCAATCTGTCAGTGTAGACACACCCATAGTTCTTACTTCAGCATGTAAGTGAACAGTTTAGTTGAATTATAGATATTAATTAAAAAACATTCCTGCTTCCTGGACTGCAGCTTTAATAAAGGAAAGTGAAGATTAAGCATCCAGCTGAAGCTTTGCAGACCAAACTTGGAAAATAGGAGTGGAGGAAAAAAAATTGGAAGGGTGCGTGTCTCTGATATCATTACATACACTCAGGATCTGTGCTGAAGTAACATGATGTTTTTTAGATTATAGCAATGCTATGAATTTCTGAAGTTTTTCCTCCTAACAACTATGTTCTGTATAAATATGCTGCAATGTAAGCAACAGTTAACCGTCATCTGTGTGTGATGTCCGCTCTATTGCAGTCGCCATTAAGGCATAACTGTAATACTGTATTTGGACTGAGCATGCTCTCTTAAGCACAACAGACACATTTTTACATATACATGGTTTTATCCCTCATTTCCTTATTTTCATCATTCTGTCTTTTCTTACTTGCTTTTTCCTCAGCAGGCACAACTGCCTATCAAGCTGTCCCCTGGAATGATTTCTACATGCAGGGAGCTCCGTTCTCGAATCATTTGCGCTCACGAATGGCATTTTCTAGCACAGCAGGAGGACAGTACTTCACAGGGCAGATTTCCTGCACTCAGCCACCTTGCCTGTCCTCCTCTCCATATTTTCTTCAAGTGCCCAACGGAACAACACTGGGATCCATGCCACATACTGGAAAACAAAAGAGAGGGACACCACCAGACCAGAGTTCACACCAGCACCACCAAACAGAGCCAGAGCTAACATCACTTGTTGAAAGAGAGGAAGTAGAGAGTAGCAGCAAGAAAGGAGAGACTATTGTTGGTAACTGAAAGGCCAGCTGATTTCTTTTGGAGAAGGGGGGGATAAGGAGAACGTTCCCAGACAGCACTAGCTCCTCTGAATGCAGAATCAAAACTGTGGCATGAATGGGAATGAAACTTTTTTTTTTTTTTTCTGGGTTGCTGTCCAAGACAGGTCCAGTTATCCTATATCTAGTTCTTAGATGCATTTATTTTTAGAAATGGGGACTTATAGGACAGTAAAATATATGGCAAAGTTCTGTTCTCTGTCAGACACCGTCTGTTGTGAGTTGAATGGCTACACAGAACTGATTACTTCTAAGATTTCCAGATGCATATATGCCTCTCTTCAAGGCAGAAGTTCTTGAGCAAGAAGAGAGGAATGGGAAGGGAGGACATTCTGTTTGGATTTCCATTTTCAGTCTTTTATTTTGGAAACAAAATTACCTTAGTCTGGATTTGTTGAAAGGTCTCATGCCTTAAATATTGTTTGGGGAGGTGTGTGTCTGATTTTGAAATACAAAACATTTGAAAATATTCAAGTTGTTCTGTATCATGTGAGATCACATTTTCTCATGAACCTGTTTGGTTTTTCTTCAGATATTAATGGAGAAACTAATAACTGATGCTGCGCTCTGAGAAAAAAATGAAGGAATGAGGAAACGTCACCATTTTAAACTCTGCAAAATAAAGAGACAAAAAGAGAGATGAGAATAGTAATATTTGCAACAGAAGCACTTTTTTATTTCTTTTTTGTTGGGTTTGTTGGTTTTGGGGTTTTTTTTTGCTGCCATGATTATGTTCCTGCTGAGGAAAGAAGCAGGGAAATTTCAATCAATAAAAGCTTCTGGTCTCTGTTCTTTGCAAATCTCCTGACTTTATTCTTCTAAATGAATTCTAATCTTGAGGAGCTCACAGACAGGAAAGAGCTGATACAGGCACCAAGGTCCCATAGGTGGGTGGAAATTCCAGATCATGCAAGAGTCAGAAGGTGTGGTGGGTATCCTGGAATACATGGGAAGAGAGCCCAGGATGAATTATATGTATGCAAAACGGGGAGGAACTCCAGCAACTACACCTAATTTTAGGGACTCCAGATAGTGCAAAAAGTGTCATGGGAAGTCCACCATTGGCTTCGTGTTAGCTAGCCTTGAATTACTTTTTTTAAAAACTAATAAATTTCAATATAAAACTATGTATATGGCAGCAAAACTGTAACTATAAATGTCAGCAGTGTAACCAAATCTCATCAGATATTAATTGGTGTAGCATCCTGTTTGAATTGTAGATGGGTTTGAAATGCCTGAGGATTGTATTGTTCAAAATTTTTTACGAAGTAGTTGATAATTTAAATATTTGGTGGTACCACTTTCTTGAGATACTTGGTCGTCATCTCTGGGACTGACCCAACAGTTTATTGCTGAGATGGCTCAGTTATTTCAAAAGGGGTTAAACTCTCTACTGTCTTTTTTGGTTAACAGGAACTGTGGATGGTTTACATGCGTATTCCTTGCATTTACACCTGCTTCCTGTTAGGATGTGTTGCAGTTTAATCTGACAGGATGTTTCATAACTGGGTCTTTTCTCTTGCATTCCTCAAATTTTACAATGGGAATATCATGCTGCAGTGTTAGCAGGAGCGGTTTAGTAGAGCAGACAATCTTGGCTTGATAGTCTTGGCTTCTGCTTTACCTGGGACTGTCAGCCTGAGAAACAGATAAAATAGGTCTCTGAAATCAATCATCAGCTGCAGTAGCAGAGGACTCAAGTGAAGAGATTGTTTACTCTGGTACATAAACAAATGGCTGCAGTCCTCTACGAACTGTGGTTCCCAAATGAGCTTTAACAACCTGAATGTGTGGAATATATAATACAAGTGGCTAATATGTGTGTCAGGCTCTCGCTGTGTCCTTGTGAGGAAAGACCATTGTGTTGTAGGAAGCTGGAAGTGTGTTTCCTTTGATATTTTGTGTGTTTAACCCCGAGTCTTTCCATTGTCTTTTGGACATGGGCAAGGCCTGAATAATTTTGATATTTAACAGTGATCTGGGCGCCCCTCTTGTACCTCGTAAAATTAAGCATTGCCGGGTTGTTTGTTTCAACTTCTCCAAAGCCTGTTCATAAAGAGTGTCTGGCAGGAGATGAATGCTGCTGCTCCTCTCCTTTTTCTTTCTCCTGTGTCTTGAAAAACAGTTGTATGTCTGGCAGTGGCTGAAGACTGCTGAAGACTAAGCAGGATAGTCAGGGACAAATTTATATCATGAATCTACATATTTGTATAGAGATTCTGGAATGTTCATTTCCTAGAGCAAAAGTTTATTGCTGTCTGTAACAGGCTGAGGACTGGCGGGGAATGTGCATTAGTTCACACTTGTTTCACTCAGCCACAGCTGAACAGCCTAAACCAGTATTTCCAAGAGGTGTGAATAGGAGTTTTCATTGCAATTACAAGTGTGCTCTGAAAACTGCTAGTGGTGGTGACGGCAGAATTCTTCATTGCTAGGGCTGGCTATGAATCTTGCCTGGATCCAAAAACAACCCTTCCAGGACATAAAAAGGACAAAAACAACAACAGCATGACAGCTTGTCTGCTCCTAACTGCCCCTTCTCTTACAGAAAAGAAAAAAAGAATTCAGGGTGTTTTGCTGAGAAACTTTTATTTCAGAAATACGTGTTTTGGATGTTGTTTGGTGGCGCCAGTCATGCAGGCAGCTTGCATATTCTACCCATGACACTTCCCATAAAAATGTCACTTGGACATTCAGGATCACAAAGTGCTATGTGACACAATCTCAAAAATTTCGGAGACTGAATGAGCACAGTCAAATTTTTGAAATGGAAAACCTTTTGCATTCAAGGTTTTGGAAAAAATGCAGGCTTCTTTGGGAATGTTTTGATTCATTTCCATGCTTGTACCTTAAATTTGCCAGGTTCAATTGGGCTAGAAGCTTTGCATTGAGATTTCTTTCAGATTGCTGTTAACAGCTGGAGGAAAGGGTAGGTACTTGGGAGTACACAGATGGCCAGATTCATCCCTTCTGTGATTCCAGTGACTTCGCTGGAGCTAAACGAAGGTTAATCTACTCCATAGGTACCCAGATGGTTTTTTTTGCCGGGTGCTGCCACTGGCAGAAGCAGCAACAGCCCTTGACCATGTGCCAGGCCCCCCACCAAGGTGAAGAGTCTTAGATAATTCTGTGAGCCTTAGATAATTCTGTGAGCCTGTCTATTATACCTGCAATGCACAGTGCACCAATATCTTGGAATCTCATCAATCCTTTGTCTCATTGCACTATTTTCCCTGCTGCCACTTACTTTTCGTAAAATTAGAGTCATAGAATCGTTATGGTTGGAAGAGACCTTTAAGATCATCGAGTCCAACTTTAACCTACCATTGCCAAGTTACCACTGAACCATGACCCTAAGTGACACATCTACACATCTTTTAAATACCTCCAGGGATGGTCACTCAACCACATCCCTGGGCAGCCTGTTTCAATGTTTGATAAACTTTTCTGTGAAGAAATTTTTCATAATATCCAATCTAAACCTCCCTTGGCGCAACTTGAAGCCATTTCTTCTTGTCCTATTGCTTGTTACTTGGAAGAAGACAACCAACCCCCCACCTCACTACAACCTCCTTTCAGGTAGTCGTAGAGAGTGATAAGGTCTCTCCTCAGCCTCCTTTTCTCCAAGCTAACCAACCCCAGTTCCCTCAGCCACTCCTTATAAAACTTGGTCTCTAGACCCTTCACCAGCTAGCTTTGTTGCCCTTCTCTGGACACACTCCAGAATCTCAATGTCTTTCTTGTAGTGAGGGGCCTAAAACTGAACACGGTACTCAAGATGCGGCCTCACCAGTGCTGAGTACAGGGGGACAATCACTTCCCTAGTCCTGCTGGCCACACGATTTCTGATACAAGCCAGGATGCTATTGGCCTTCTTGGCCACCTGGGTACACTGCTGGCTCATGTTCAGCCGACTGTCAACCAACACCGCCAGGTCCATTTCTGCCAGGCAGCCTTCCAGCCACTCTTCCCCAAGCCTGTAGTGCTGCGTGGGGTTGTTTTGACCCAAGTACAGAACCTGGCACTTGGCCTTGTTGAACCTCATACGACTGGCCTCAGCCCATCGATGCAGCCTGTCCAAGTTAGGTTGCACAGACACTTTGGGTTTAGGCCCCTATGTGCTTTTATTAGGTATGTCCTATGCGCATTCAGTCTCAAGAGGCTTGCTTTGCTAGGGTGGCAGGCTCAAAATTCAAAATGCCATGGCTTTCTGACTGTGGCATCTCCTCTCTTGAAGTGAAGAATTGTTTTGCTTCTGTATGGTAATTTTAACTGGAAGCGCCAGGCCAAATGGTCAGAATTTTGAAGCAAGTCAGACTTGGTGTGAATGGATATAGCCATGTGTGTAATCAAGTATCAGTGGGTTTTTTTTCCTAATTAATGAAGAGTTTTACAAGGCGGAAAGCCAAATTGTCCAATTTGTATTGGACTAATTCAGTACCACTGTTGTAAGACTGGAAATAAGAGTTTTGCAAGCACGTTTACGCAGAAGGAAAGTTTTGTCCAGTTACACAAGGTATGGCTGTTCAGCTGAACAGTACACACATGCACACACACACTCCCTCACATAGGCGTATCTATCCTCTATAGTGCATATTTTAACATAATTAGATTGTTAACCTTCTGCTACTTCTAAATAGCTCATGTATAAACAGGTAAATTTGGCATATTAACTTTCCCTATGTGCCTTTGCCAGCAAGTAGACATTATGTTCTATAAACAACTCCTGTTTTATGTGGTGAGAGCACATAAAATCTCATAAACTAACAACTCCTCTGTTTTGGTAAAAAAGATAAATCTTTTCTTACAGACTTCTTAGTTTCTGTAAAGTGGGATACATTAGAAAGTATCAACATTTATTCAGTTTAGCAGTTGAAATTCACAAGGTATTTTTTGCATCGCTTATTCTAAAGATTGCTACAAATAGCATAAGAAAATAATCTATTGCTGAATAGTAAATATTGATTTTTCTTCATGTTGCTGTACTAAGCACAAGAACAATACATTAAAAAAAACCAAACAAACCCAAACCAAATCCATTATCTGGCAGTGCCATGCATCTTCTTAGCTAAACGCTGACAAGCATGGAAACACCTGTGATACCTCATTTAGCTTAATGATAATCATACCTTCAGAACTGATAATAAATTTGCCAGATGAGACTGCACAGCGTAAGATATGCAGCGTAAGTCATCAAAACTAACACTGAGGGCCTCCGGGACATGTTGCTTACTCTTCTTGTGTGTCCCACATGCTCACATCTGGGCGATCCCATCAGACAAGGGTTGGTAAATCTTGAACATTAAGCCAATGGCTTCACAGAGACTGAGATTGTGATAGCAGCTCGCTAAGGGTTGTTGCTGGAGAAATGAACTGCGGAAAATTGTTTGATTTTTCCCGCAAGGCAGCTGTAAATAGCCAGGAGCTTAAAGGTTCCGGTTATATACAGGCATATATGCCACCCTCCCAGGACACTTCTTGTGCCCTCTGTGCTTACTATATATTTTTTACAGCATCTAGAACAAGGGAGTGTAGTTCCTCCTTTGGTTTCTTTTCAAGAATTTTGAGCAAAACGTGAACAAGATAGAAAGCTGCAGCCCGTTTTACCTGCAAAGCATACGTCTGGGGTCCACCTCACCTTCTGGCCCTGGGACAGAGAGTGACCTCAGCTCCTCCAGGGCTCCGTGCTGCAAGGGAAGGGCCAGGGCAGAAGCCTCCATGCAGTTTGAGAGGAGGGGAACCAGTATCCCTTTCTTCTATGGGAAGGTGGTTTCCTCCTGTTCTGTTTTGAGGTAAAACAGAACCATTTTTCTTCTCAGTAATTCTACTTTTCAGTTAAGCTTCTTCTAACTCTCTGAAATTAATGGCATATTCTTCAGTGTCTGCGTTGAGCAGTGATAAGGTCTGATGTTTATAGTGAATATCAAGGAATGGTATGCAGAGAGGCTCTTGCTTATACTTATTGCTGTAACAACCAAGGCCAGCTAACTTTATTATTTGCCCCATTGGAGGGTTGGAAGCGGAAAAGGGGGGGCCATACCTGTGGGGAGGAGTGGACAGGACAGGTGACCCAAAACTGACCAACAGGGTATTCCATCCCATCTGCCTCATGCTCAGTATAAAAGCTGAGGGATCAAAGGGTCAGCCCTCTTTCTTCAATGGCCGGGGTCCAAGGAGGACTCTGTCTGTTTGTCTGCCTTTAATCCTGATCCATGTGTTCCTGAATCCAGTTCTTGAATCCAGTTCCCATCCATCACTGAATCCGGTCTGGGACTTTCCCAGTGCCAGCTGGTGACACGGGAGCTCGATATTGGTTTTGTATATATTTCATTATCTTTTTAGTAATATTATTATATTTTCTTTTTATTATTTTATTATTAATATTACATTAAAGTAGTTTAGTTTCTTTTCACCTCACAAGTCTCTCTCTCTCATTTTCTCTCATCTCCTCTGAAGGGAGATCCTGTGCCTTCTCTGAAGGGGAGAGAGGTTAAAGAGAGCATCTGTTGTTCCTTTTAGTGGCCACCCCCAACCACAACAGATTTATTTACCTTAACAGGGAAACCACACATCTGCTTCTCCTCAATCCAGCCTCATGGGGAAGCTGGGGTTTCATTTTTAATTTTCTTTAATTTTTAAATTTAATTTTTATTTTAAAAATATTTTATTTTATTTTTTTTATTTGTTGTTTTCCCCCACCTTCCTCTGGGCATGCCACAGCAAGAGGCACATCAGAGAAGCAGTGGTAGGTTGTGCCCTGACCCACTGGTGCCAGCTGGGCAGCTCTGCATCTTCACGCCTGGGGTCACACCTGCCTGCGGGCTTGGCACTGTCCATTGCTGCCCAGGCTCTACCTTGCACCTCAGGTGGCTCCAGAAGATGTAGTAAAATCCAAACATCGTGATGTGTGGTGATCAAGGGTGGCAAGAGCCTCTTGATTGGAGCTCCTGTAATCTCTGAGGAGTTGGAGAAGATCAGAGAAAAAAAGAGAATGATAAGGGGAGAGAATAGTAAGAAAGAGGGGGAGGAGAAACAGATGTGAAAAGGCACATTATGTGACCATGCTCAGGCACTAATGGGAATCCTGAGCCTGCAAAAAAACTCTGGTTCATTATAAATGTGTTTGTGTCCATGCAAGATCCCTGCTGACAGCATGGCTGCTGCCTGGCATCTCCTCCTGCTGTGCACCTGTAGCTTTCATCCCAGGAGTGACCTGTAGGCTTTGGGCTACCTGGTGGCCCCGTGGCAGTCTGCGCTGTCAGAAGGGCAAGTGGGGGGGCAGGAGGCTGCCAGCTACCGCTTTTGATTTCTCTTTTGGATTGTCACGCTGGGATCGGCACACTGTCATCCAAACCCACCTTCACATTATGCTGAGGAGTGCTTTGGTCCGCCTGAAACTGTACTTATGTCATGGGACCCCTTCTTGTAAGACAACAGGTTCTGGGCACCCACTTAATTTGAGCCTCTGTTGGGGAAGAAGGAACCAAAGTACAGGAAAGACATGGACCTGTCGGAGCAAGTCCAGAGGAGGGCCACAAAGATGATCAGAGGGCTGGACCACATCTCCTATGAAGACAGGCTGAGAGACTTGAGGTTGTTCAGCCTGGAGGAGGCTCTGGGGAGACCTTATAGATCCTTCCAATACCTAAAGGGGGCCTACAGCAAAGATGGGAAGGGACTCCTTATCAGGGAGTGTAGTGATAGGACAAGGGGTAACAGTTTTAAACCAAAAGAGGGTATATCTAAATCAGCTATTAGGAAGAAATTATTTACTCTGAGGGTGGTGAGACACTGGAACAGGTTGCCCAGAGAGGTGGTAGATGCCCCATTCCTGGAAACATTCAAGGTCAGGTTGGACACGACTGTGAGCTACCTGATCCAGTTCAAGATGTCCCTGCTCCTTGCAGGGGGGTTGGACTAGATTACTTCTAAAGATGCCTTCCAACCCAAACTATTCTATGATTCTGTGAAAATAAAGGTTACTTGGAGACCTTTATTAAGACAGCTGGAGTCCGAGCTTTGTGCTCCAGCATGGGGGTGGTGGGGTGGCTGGAGCACATCCCTGGGGAGCTTCTGAGGCTGTCATGAGGAGCTGTGCTCCCAACACCTGCCAGCTCCCCCTGCCAGGACTGAAAAGAGGAGTTTGGTACAGCAAAAATCCTCGATGAAAGCCGACAGCTCGCACAGCCGCAGCCATGGCAGTGGGGCAGACGGATGTGAGCTGGCATGCGGGGAAGCTGGAGGCTGCTGCAGGCTGCTGCTGCCTGCCATCCCACACACGGTGGCAGCTTGTTTGGCTGGCTGGGTTGTTTACATTCGTTCCATTTGCAATGACAAAGGCTGTCCCATAATGTATTTACTTCCCATAATTTCTGCTTGCTGTTCTCTGCTGAAGAGTCATGGTTTATTTTTACAGCAACCTTCCATTTTGAAAAGCACCTTCCTGTTTGTGCAATGTTCCTGCAGTGGCAGAGGAATACATGCCCTCGCAGCCTCCCGAGTACAGGCGAGATGTGACTCTAGAGAAACACTGCCCGACGCATCTGGAGGCATGCTCTCTGCTGATTCATTTAGTCAATGGCTCAGAAAGAAAAGCCCTTTGTATACAGACGACTGAATAGCAGCCAGTGTATCATGAAGCAAAAGTCACTGCCTTTTTTTTTCTTCTTTTTTTTTCCCCAAACTAGGCTCCCCACCCCACCAGAGGTGCTTTACTGAGTCATTCACTGATTTAAAATGCTGTTTTGAACTTTGCCTACACAAAGGGAGGGAATGGAAAGGGAATCCCCATCTCCCTGCCTCCCTATAAGGGAGGTTTGCCCTGTGGTACAGGGCTGCTCCCACAGGAGAACCTCTGCGTGGGGGGGGAGAGTGAGTAATGCTTGCAGAAATATGCAACCGTCTCTCTCCTGTGGCTACAAAGAGACTGAATAAAGGTGGAAAAGAGAGGGTTCAGTGGCAAGACACATGGAGGAGTCACAGGCGAGCAGCAGGAGGGGAGAGAGTGCTGCCTGGTCCAACATGTAGGATGCTGGTGCATGGGCAGGGGGGGAAGCCTGGGGGGAAGCCCTGGAGTTGTGTTTGGCTGTCAGCACCTGCTGTGCAAGCCCATTGCAGGAGTTGTCTGGTCAAGGTGGATAGCAATTAGGAGTGCAATGAGAAACAGGCTTAATTCCTTTCTAACTTAATTCACTGTGAAATGAAATAGTTTCTGCCCCAAGCCAGAGCCAGCCTGGTTGGGTGGACGGGGCATGCAGCCTGGAGATGTGGGTGCAGGTGCTGTGGGAGACACAGCAACATCGTTCCTCTGCTAGAGGATGCTTGGCTATTTTTAAGTAGAGGGTCTCCAGCAGTATTGCTGGCATTTCAAGAGGAAGATGATCACATCTGTGAAAACCCAGAAGAGAGAGGTGCTTCCCTCCAGCCCAGAGGAAGGCGGTCACCATGTCCTACGGGGATTTAAAGCATCCTTTTACTGATTTCGGCAATGACCTATTCAGCAGGCTTGGCTTTAGTAAAAGCTGTTTTTCAGACCATTTGCTCTGGAGCCTGAGCAGGATCCAGTCTTGTGGGCAAGACTCCTCCCGCGGGCAAAGCTCTTGGTAAATAAGTGTGCTGGACACGGCCTAGACCAAATCCCTCCCTCTGTCCCACCCAGGATGCAGGCCTGTAAGTGCAGAAGAAAATTAAAATTAAAAAAAGGAGGAGGAGGAGGAGGAGGAGGAGGAGGAGGAGGAGAGGGAACTCCCTGTTCTGCTCTGAAAAGTGACGGTATAAATGTGATGCTACTGAATAAAATGCTAAAATAAGATTGCTTCTGTTTAACTTGTTGGATCTGCAAAACCCAGCCCAACCAGGGGAAAACAAGCGAGGTGCTCTGATCCCACACATCAGCAGCTAAATTAAGTTCCTGGTTCACCAGCATGTTTTGCCCTCAAAGGTATTTGCACAAAATCAACCACAACATAGTTTCACTAACATAAAAAGGAGCTGCTATCTGGAGAGGGTGCAGAGGCACGTGTGGAATTCTCTAGGGCTTTTTTACTGGCAATTGTGTACAAAATGGAAAATATCCTGCTTGAAACAGAGCTGGCAGGCAGAAAGCAAACCCCAACTTAGAGACTACAGAGCATAGCTGATGTGCCGCCAGTGACAGGCAGCAGTAACTGGGCCTTGCATAGTCACTGTTTAGAGGGTGGAACAGCACTTTAAAGAGGCTAAATGTTTTGCCTCAAAAAAATGCAGAAAATTATTTCAGTTAATAGAGCTGAGCATTCAAAAATTAAGAAATGCTGCTATGAAGGTGCAACTTTTGTTCAGCCTCTTTTGTGCCTATGGATATCTGATCTTGTAATTAAAGACTATTTTTAGTGCAGAACCTGTCTTCAGCCAGTGAGTAGGTAGGTAGTAATTTGCATTTTCTTAGTCTTTTCAGCCAGTGTGTGACTGAGGCCATATTTACTTCATGTAATCTTAATTCCTCCCTGAGTAGTTAATAATTTCCATGTACCATTTTGATGATACTCATCAGTATTGTTTGTCAGTGTCCCACAAACATGAAAGTATTCACATAACACCCTATAGGAATAGGAGGCAATATTAACAATTCTCTTCTACATCCTTGCTTTATGGCTTGGGAGATCAGGCACCAAAAATTTAAGTTCAAAAATAGGTACGGGCAATGGACTGAGACAATAGAGGCATAATTCTTCAGGAGGTGCAATGTTTTGTAGTCCATGGCTCTTACAGACTTCAGCTGTTGCCATGTGGGCCCAGCACCCCAGCAAAACTAAACATACTTTACCTAGTAAACTCAGAAAATGAGGAATTCAGAAAGACCCCAACTGTGTGACCTGTCCCACATCACTTTGGGCCTGAAGCAGGACAGCATCAATATATCTTCATCACAAGATCATTCTTTCTCTTCCTTGAGTGCCTTGATTTGCTCATTAGAGCCTCTGCACTCCTGCCGAAAGGGAAGCACAGATCTTGCCGATCTATATCGAAATGCATGTGCATATGCATTAGAGGTTTCCTCCATGCTCTTCATACTAGCATCACCCAAGATTGCAGTCTTAATTTCATTTATTTTCTGCTCTTGATGGTTTTTTTGTTTTTTTTTTTAAATGAATGGCAAAAGCTACTGTTCATGGTGTGGAGTCATACTGCCACATAATGATGATCAGAAGGTCAGTCTTTGATTTCACCATTTGAGCTATCAGCCAGCTGATAGACCTTTTTGTAGTGCCAGTGTTTCAAGCTAGAAGAGCCCTTTATAACTTTTAGTACGATCTTCTGTGCACCTGGGCCATTACATTTTCTCCCAGATGTTACCTGTTCCTGTCATTCCCCACAACTTCTTGTTCTTGCTCATCTTTATCCTTATACCTATGCTCTGCACCTGCCTTCTCCACTTTGTTTCTAGTGCTGACCCTTTCCTTCACCCCTTGTTTCATTCCCTTGCCTTACTTTCCCAGCTCCTCTCTTCAGCTCCGGTTGCCCTGATGCAAGCCTCACTTTGTTCTCTGCACTGCCATTATCCTGCACTAGGTCACAGCCCAGGACACCTGGGGGAAGCTTCCCATGCTGCTTCCAACAAACACAGGGAATTTAAAATAATGCATTATTTTAAAATGATGCCAGAAAGGGGAGTGGGGGTGGAAGAATATGGTGCCCACGGCTCTTACTCATCTGCTTAGGGTTACAGTGGCTAGGTCGTGTGTCGTCCCCCCCCCCCCCAGGATTTTGGAGAAGTGCTTCCAGCTCTGTTGCTGCCTGGTAGTTTGAGGACTGGCATAAAGCAAGAGGTCACTGGCTACTCTGGGATGTTTTGTTATTCTGTTGAAACAAAGCAAGGTAAATCAAGAAGGTCCCAAAGGGAGGAGCATAACCCTCCCTGTACCATCCTGGGGATGCAGAGGCCCAGCTGTGCTAAAAGTATTTCTTTATAAAAGAGGTCATTGTATAAAATTCACGAATGATCTTGGAACTGCTATATCTCTTCTCCCAGATCCAAGAAGTGCCACAACCACTGAGCTGCAAAGAAGTTATGCGTTTTGCTGAGTATCAAGCTGTACTGCATATTGCAACACCAGGACAGCAAATAAGGCATGGGCATGAGAAAAACCTGCTCTCATAGCTGCAGCACAACAAGATGTTTCCACATCATCTGGCACCTTTTGCTGTTGTGTCATGTGCAGTTTCTACAGGAACTTGGCGACACACCCAAGACAGCTAGTTTTACAATGCGGTCCTGTGGAATCTGCCACGGTGTATTTAGCATCAAGCTGAGAAAATTAACACAAACCAGTTAACCAGGAGGCCTGACTAGAGATAAAACTTCAAGGCTGCCTACAAGGGCACCCAAAACCAGATCAATAGGTTGTATGCAGCAGATACACCTTCTGAGATTAATAGCTGGGCACTTGGGATACCAGTAAGAATCCAAAAAGCCTGTCTCCCTTGATGGCCCCAGATCTGAGCGAGGCACCCTGGGTTAGGGTGATGCCTGGGCACTGGGTGACTCCCAGCCGGGAGAGGATGGGAACACCGGGGGAAGTTAAGGCAGGTTAACCACCAACCAGGACTGCCTTTTATGTTTTCTTCACTTGCAACCTTGTGTTCCCACACTCCCCCTAAGGACAAGCCTTGCTTGAAGTCTTGCTAGATACATGCTGTTTGTGTTTCATTGCAAAGCCTGGGGCTCGCAGGTGAAAAGGCTATGTGAATCTGAATGAAACCAGCAAATTTGCAGGGTGTTGTCCTGCCAGAGGCAGCAAACCAGAGCAGAGGCCTATTTGCAGGCGTGCCTGAAAGACTGGTCCCTCAGGACACATTTCAGTAACCTGGATGCTTCGTGGCAGCCTGTAGTTGGGCTGTGCCAGGTCTGATGTTTTCAGGTTTCAGCTCATCATTGTTTCCCTCCAGAAAAGTGTGTATTCCCCCTGCATGAAGCTGATGGCAGAGGTGTGCCGTGGGCCTGGCTGAACCAGAGCTTCAAGAGGGCTGAGAAAGCCTGAGCATGCAGCATGCAAACAATAACACAGGAAAAAGTAATTTGGGCTCTCATCTACAGAGATAGGTGTGGAGGATGGTGGGTTGCATTCTCTGAGCAGAGAAGGGGCTCCTGGGGGAGTCTGTTGTATAAAAGGGCCCTTCCTCCTCCCATGTCCTTGAGAAAATTTGCCTCTGGAGTATTTGCACCATGTCCCGTTCTCCAGGTGCACCATAGGTGTCCGTAAGCATCTAGGAAAGGCCTTCCCACACAGGAGAGACCTTCCTGGGGAGGCAGGTGAGGCCATCTCCTCCTGGGGCCAGCCCAAGGCAGGAGCTACCCAACTGAGCTCTGACCAGGCTGAGAAAATTTGATATGCGTTATGGCTCTTGTTCCCAGGAGAGGCCTGATGACTGTCTACAGATTTTAGGTGCATGTGGGGCTAAGCGTAGGGAAAGCTTTTGAGCTTTGCATTGTTAGTCCTAGGGACATGATTAGGTGTTCAAGTATTTTGGTGGCTTAAGCTCCCGATCTAGCAGGACTATAGAGACGAAGGTCTCTCCCTGAAGCTTACACTTTGGTGACCTTTTCCTTTCTAAAAGGACATAAGCACATCTCTAACAAAGAACAGAAGCTGTCCACAAAAACTGTCCTCCAAAACAGAGGCTGTACTTCAGTTAAATGGTTGCTAGATATTTATTTTTTTAAAAAAAACATTGGCAAAACA
This sequence comes from Pluvialis apricaria, assembly GCA_017639485.1. Taxonomy (NCBI): domain Eukaryota; kingdom Metazoa; phylum Chordata; class Aves; order Charadriiformes; family Charadriidae; genus Pluvialis; species Pluvialis apricaria. Next base: position 139,670,598 of record CM030007.1, on the reverse strand, counting down.
ACATTTTTTTCTCTAAGCTCATTGTTGGCAATAACTGAACTCCATTTGCTGATACTTCAGTACATACAAAAAACCCATTCAACTTGAGGCAGGTGGCATAAAAAGTTTTAGCCCAGACACTTGAACTCTGGCAACGATAAGGTGCTGATAACAGGGTCTGATCACAAAAAGCATGGAGGAATAGCTAGTACCAGCTGCAGGGCTAATTTTACAGATAAATGTGACATGCATTGTAAAACAAAATGCTTATAGAAGGGAAAACTAAACTTTTTAATAGAAGTCTTCCCCAGAAGTAAGATGGAACCTTTGCCAGCAAGCCAGAGGTAGGAGAGCTCCTCATGGTGTAACAAGATGCCACCAGCATTAACCAAGGGGCTCACATTTTGGGAAGGAATGTGATTGCTTGTGTCCGCACAGCTGGAAAAGCAGAGGAAGCAGCTCATGCAATACGCCAACAGGCTCGGGACGGGGAATTGATGGCAGCAAAAATCAGCTTTTACTAATTGCAGTGCCAAGTCAAGGGTGGAAAGAGGAGAAGCTTACTCTTTCTAGTGGACCTTGGCATGTGGGATTAGCAGTCCCTGATGGGAATGACTTGCCAAGTGGCATATTTACTGGTTGCTCAGCCTTCTGCCCCATTTCCACCTTCAGTTTCTTTTCTTTTTCCACAATAAAGTCCTTGAGCATGGACACGCTAGCCTTCAAAAACCCATAAAATACTAAAAGAAACTGATTATTGGTTTTCATCAGTATAGTTCTTCTAATCTTGGCTACTAACAGGCCAGATTGTCTCAAGGGAGAGCCAAAGGGCACAGATTCTTCCCAGAAAACAGCAAAACAAAAGTCACAGTTGTGATGACTTTTTTTCAGGTAACTGCCCTACATGGAAGATAAGCCTTAAAGATTTTCCCAGAATTTTCCCTACGTTTTGTGTACTTGTTTCTGTCAGAAATAGACCTTCAGGTAGCCCACAACCAGGATAAGTCTCCAGGTGTGCAAAAAGAGACATTCATTTTAAAGGAGGCCAGTAATAAGTAGAGCACTGCAGGGAACTGTCTTGTTTAACATCTTTATCAATAATCTCAAGGAGGTGACAGAACACACTCACATCACACTTGCAGGAACCAGTCCATACACCTGAGAGCAGGGCTGTCATCCAGAGAGCTAGACAGGCTGGAGGAGGGGGCCAATAGAGACCTTATGAAATTCAACACAGATCATTGCAGAGTCCTGCACCTGGGAAGAAATAACCCCATGGCAACAGTACAGGTTGGGGACTTCCAGGCTGGGGAGCAGCTCTGCTGAAAAGTTCCTTGAGGGGGGGGAGTTGTGTGGGACTGTGCAGGCACCAAGCTGAATACAAGCTGGAAGTGTACCGTGGTGGTGATGAAGGCCAACAGCATTCTGGGCTGCATTAATAGAAGCATAATCAGCAGGTCAAGGGAAGTTATTACCTCCAGCTTCCCCGCTTTCATTAGACTGCATCCAAAACATTATGTCCAGTTTTGTCATCCCCCCGTCCCAAATCCCATCCCCCAATTTCAGAAAGGCATTGACAAACTAGAGCAAGCTCAGTGGAGGACAACCAAGATCATCCATATGCTGGATGGAGCATGTGCCTGGTGAGAAGATGTTGAGGTTAGAGGGCTTGTTTGACCTGGAGAAGAGAAGACTTTGGGGGGGGGTGGGGTGGGGGCAGGGGGTGCTAATGACAGCCTTTCAGTATCTGTGAGGAGATCACCAAAATGATAGAGCTAGGCTTCTCACCATGGTGCATGGTGAGACAACAGGCATAGGTTGGAACAAGAAGTTCAAACTCATACAGAAAAACCTTCTCATCAGGACACCAGCCAAGCAGTGGACCAGGTTGTACTAAGGGACTGCACAGTTTCCATCCTTGAAGGTTTTCAGGATCAGGTTAGGTGAAGCCCTGAGTAACCTGGCTCATGGCTCATGGCTGACCCTGCTTCAAACAGGCAGTTGGACCTCCTGATTTCCCTTCCAAACTGAAATATTCTGTGATCCTGATCCTAATTCTCTTTAAGCTTTGCTGTTCTCAGATCCTGGAGATTTTTACAGCTTCTGGTGTAAAAAATTAAAGCATGGGATGGTGGCATCCTTTCTGCTTCTACAGGCAAAGGCCTCACTCATCCACCTCACACACTTGCCATTAGAGCATGATTTGCACAGTCAGGAGGGTGGAACTTGACTCAATCTTCCCTCTTCCAACTATTTACACCATATTTGCCACCTTGGTGCCACACGTAAAAGCTGCATGCTTACATGGCTTCTATGAGAATTTTAAAAAGAAGGAAAAAAGAAGCAAAACCACAATGAAAATAATTTTCTCTAGTTGGTGGTTACGGCGATGTTAATGGTTGAAGGTCTACAAACCACAATGTTTCTATGCCACAATGCAGCAATCCTGTAAGAGCAGAGGTTCCTTGGTGGGCTTTAACCTCTCGGTACTGTAAAGCAGGATGCACATCTGCCTCTAGGACACACACAGCAAATAAAGTAGTTTCTCATCTGAAATAGATACAGTGATGGCTGTGGTAAGAGTTTGACTGGACACAGAAGGGCAGCTGAGTTTTTCATCTTGGCTGGTGAAACATGAGATAGGTTCCTGCTCACCCTTGTGATAAGAAAATTTTTGCAAATTCACCATACAGCCAGTCAAAGAAAGGCACACAGTAGTGGACAACATAGACTTTGCCCCTTCCCTCCTCTCATGCCTGGCAAAGACACAGTGCTGTGAAGCAACCAACCTGCCCCACAGCACAACATGGCTCCATCTGAAAGCAGAGACAGACCTCACTGGCACCCCTGAACAATATTTTTCTGTCTTCACTCTCATGCAGAATAAAGTCACAGAAAACTGCAAAGTAGTGACTAGGAGCGACAAAAGGCAGCAAAACAGTGACTTTCTTGAACACCCACTGCCATTTTTAACATCCATTTGCATTTACACTGTGTCCTGAATAGCCTGCAAGTAGACCAAGTCATGAATCATGGCTTGCTGACAACTGGCCACATCTTTTCCCTGTCGCATGGGATTAACTTGAAATACTGAATGTCCACCTCCTTCCTAGGAACTTGCTCTGCCCTGTACCTCAGCTGCAGGTACTGAGGCAAGAAGCACCAAGAAATCCCAGCAACAGAGGATTATTTAAAGGATATTTAAAGCTATTCTTTTAATCATGAACCTCAAGCTGAGGTGAGACTGTTGGTTTGGAAAGGGCTGTGTCTTTCCACAAGCAAAGGCGTTGCTGGCATAAGGTGAAGGTGCAGTTTGCATCAGGCTGCACCAGTGCACAGTTGAAAAACCTGTCCTGTGGTGACTGCTCTGGCTCTCTTCCACCCTGTTCCTTTCTCATACGGAGCCACAGAGCAGTATCTTGATACACAAACTCCTTTTATCCAGCAGGACCTGCCATGTTAATATTTCAAAGGGAGCAATTTCACTGGTGGGACAGAGCAGCAGAAGTGCAGTAGTCTGGTGTGTGGCACATTAGGGACTAAATGCCAGCGTGAAGAGCAAGGCATAAAAGGTCACTTCTCAGCCACAGCCTGAGTATCTATTGAACATGAAAAAGGCAGCTAGAGAAGAGAAGCATTCAACATGCCATGAATGGCTGCCTTGTGGATTCATTTTGTAGGAGCCACGCATGTGGAAGCCCGTGTCCAGCAGTGGAAAAAAAATCTCACTAACCTATTTTTATCATTGCCAGCAAAGTCTGGCAACTGTCTAGATGTTCTAGGTTCATTTAAAAATTACTTTTGATAGGGTTCAAGGCCCTCAGTCCTGGCAGTTCAAATTAGGTCATTTCCTCAGAGCTGCCAACAGGGAGCAACTGAAGAGGTGGCTATTTTATAATCAACATAATTACACAGTAGCCATAGGCATAAGCCACCCTCTAAACATAGAAACTCAACAAAACCCAGCTTGAGCTAAGTTAGTGCTTGTGCCTGTGCTCCTTAGTTGGAGCAGCACCTCTCACCCAGGGACAGCATCCCCCAGACCCTCCTGGGGCCCACAGGGTGTCCCTTATAGGCAGGGACTTGTTTACTCTGCTGCAAAGCACCTGGCTCCTTGCACAACTCTCAGGGCTATGCAGCACACCCCCTGCCCTCCCAGAGTGCTCCATGTTATCAGCCTCCTGCCAGCAGCAAGCTGGCAGTGAAAAATAAAGGAAACAGGATGAAAAAAGGTGCTTCACTACTTAGGAAGAGCCTGTGTTGCTTGTATCCTTGCCTACAGCTGCCTACAGCCTTGCCTTGCTAGGCAGCTGTTTCTGCAAAGGCTTGCAAGCACCTGCATTCAGAGCTTGTAAGAAAACAGGGTAGGGCTCAGCTTGAACTTCACAGCACACCCCCAATGGAAACAGCATCAGTACTCACACTTATCACTAGCATTTTAGTCCCCACTACTCCCCCCCGCCCCAAGCAACTTCTCTGAGTCCATCAAAGTTTGCTCAGACTCATAGATTCATCTGAAAAAAAAACCCCAAGAATAATGTAGATGTACAGTCAGTTCCTAAAAAGTGACTGCAAACACTTCATGATCTTTTCTCCTGAGGGGTGGAGGTATAGTCCTGATTGGAACAGCCTGTCAAAATAAATCCAGGCTTTTCTGTCTACTGGTGCAATTCCTTTAGGAGCTCTTTGCAAAGCCACCCTGCAGGTAAGTACATCCTTCCCTTCTGCAAATAGATTTTTCTCTACACCCTTCACAAATAAGCCTATTAATTGTTGAATTGTAGTTACAATGTGGTATGATGGATTTAAATTTTTAAAGCGTCCAAGAAGACAGGATTTATTCTCACCCCAAATGTATTAGGCTCACACCTTACTTCCCACTCACTACCAGCTTCTTCCTACATCCCACACCATTTCCACATTTCATGGACCTGCTGTTATTTTTTCCTTTCCAGTACTCAATTATGGTGCTAGTGTGCTAGGATGCCTGTAAAATGACAACGTGCTATACCACAGAAGACTTTCCCAGCTCCGCTGTAAAGGAGGAAGATGTTTCCCACCAATAAAACCTGTCCCTATGGAAAACCAGGCTCTCCCTGCCTTGGTACACCTCCTTCCAGCACTGCTGACAATGCAGCTAGCTTGAGACTCTGTTTCTGAGGCAGGCTAGCCGATTTTCTAAATCAAGTCTAAAAATCTTTCTTCTGGCATCATCACCTTGTAGATTGCCAAATCCAGCCTTCCTCAGGACTTCGTAAAGTCCTTGCCCTTTAGTCAAACATTTATTTTCTTAATCTTGCAACAGCAGATAATACTGTTTCCTGGTGTAAACTCCCATATTCTGCACGCACTCTATTTTTCCCCAGTGTCCTTGGCTAGCTTACAATATACAAATAGCCATATCCTTTAGCGGTTTGGCTTTATCTGCCTTTGTTTTCCTCACAGTAGCAGACGAGGGGCACAGCTGACAGCAGTCTTGGAGCAATACTGTGCAGAACTCACCAATGCTTCCCCATCTACACAAGCCAAAACCCAGAAGCTTCCTATGTTCTGCCACTTTGACACACACATTTCAACAGCTCATGTAAATTTTGCACGTTACCCATTTAACAGCATTACAGGCAGTGTTTTATGTTAGCAACTGACATAGGACTTATTCCCATTACTGGTTATCATCTCTTTACTATCCCAGTCCAAGCAAGTATCTAGACCAGGCCTGCTCTGATCCCACAGCTCTTTGCTATCCATAAGCAATCCCCATAGATCACAGAATCACCAGGGTTGGAAGGGACCTCTAGATATCATTTAAGTCCAACCCCCCTGCCACAGCAGCTACACCTACAGCAGGTTGCACAGGATGGCGTCCAGGCAGGTTTTGAATGCCTCCAGTGTGGGAGACTCCACAACCTCTCTGGGCAGCCTGTTCCAGTGCTCTGCTACCCTCAAAGAAAAGAAGTTCCTCCTCATGTTAAGATGGAACTTCCTGTGCTCAAGTTTGTGCCCATTACCTCTGTCCTACCACTGGGCACAAAAAAAGACTCTTCTCATCTACCTGGCACCCTCCCCTTAAGTATTTATAAGTATTGATAAGATCCCCCCGGAGCTTTCTTTTTTCTAGACTAAAAAGACCCAAATCCCTCAGCCTTTCCTCATAAAAAAGATGTTCCAATCCCCTAATCATCTTAGTAGCCCTTTGCTGGGCTCTTTCCAGCAGTTCCCTGTCCTTCTTGAACCAGGGAGCCCAGAACTGGACACATTACTCCAGATGCAGCCTCACCAAGGCCGAGTAGAGGGAGAGGATGACCTCCCTTGACCTGCTGGCCACACTCTTCTTGATACACCCCAGGATGCCACTGGCCTTCTTGGCCACCAGGGCACATTGCTGGCTCATTGGTCATCCTGTTGTCCACCAGGACTCCCAGGTCCCTTTCCACACAGCTCCCCTCCAGGAGGTCAGCCCCCAACCTGTACTGATGCATGGGGTTATTCCTCCCCACATGCAGTACTCTACACTTGCCTTTGTTGAATTTCATCAGTTTTTTTTTCTGCCCAACTCTCCAGCCTGTCCAGGTCACGTTGTATGGCAGCACAGCCTTCTGGCATGTCAGCCATCCCTCCCAGCTTTGTATCATCAGCAAACTTGCTGATGGTACACTCTATGCCTTCTTCCAAGTCATTGATGAGTATATTGAACAGGACTGGACCCAGTACTGATCCCTGAGGGCACCATCTGTTACTGGCCTCTGACTAGACTCTGCACCACTAACCACAACCCTCTGAGCTCTATCTGTCAACCACTGTTCACCACCCCACTGTCCATTCATCTAACCCACACTTCCTAAGCTTGCGTGTGAGGATGATGTGGGACACAGTGTCGAAAGCCTTGCTGAAGTCAAGGTAGACAACATCCACTGCCCTCCCCTCATCCACCCATCCAGTCACACCATCATAGAAGGCTATCAGATTAGTCAGACATGACTTCCCCTTGGTGAATCCACGTTGACTACTTCTGATAACCTTCTTTTCCTCCAGATGCTTGGAGATGATGCCCAGATGAGCTGTTCCATCATCTTTCCAGGGATGGAGGTGAGGCTGACTGGCCTGTAGTTTCCCAGGTCATCCTTCTTGCCCTTTTTGAACACTGGAGTGACATTGGCTTTCCTCCAGTCCTCAGGCACCTCACCTGTTCTCCAGGACCTTTCAAAGATGATGAAGAATGGCCCAGCAATACTTCTGCTAACTCCCTCAGCACTCGCGGCTGCATCCCATCAGGCCCCATGGACTTGTGGGTATCCAGTTTACTTAATTGTTCTCTAACTTGTTCCTCTTCAACCAAGGGAAAGTTTTGCTTCCTCCAGACTTTCTCTGTTACTTGCAAAGTCTGGGACTCCCGAGAGCTGGCCCAAGCAGTGAAGACTGAAGCAAAGAAGGCATTCAGCAACTCTGCCTTCTCTGCATTATCTGTCACCACAGCACCCATCTCATTCAAGAGCGGGCCCATATTTTCCCTGGTTTTCCTTTTGTCTCCTATATACTTAAAGAAACCCTTCCTATTGTTCCTGACATCCCTTGCCAGGTTCAATTGCAAGGCTGCCTTGGCTTCTCTCGTTCCTTCCTTGCATACCCTGACAGCATTCTTATACTCATCACCCCCCTTTTCCACATCTTGAACTCCCTTCTTCCACCTGAGCTTTTTCAGAAGATCCCTGCTCAGCCATGCAGGTCTCCTTCCCTTGCCCTATTTCTTGCCCTTCAGGATGCACCTATCCTGAGTTGGAAGAGGTGGTGCTTGAATACCAGTCAGCTCTCTTGAGGCCCTTTACCCTCTAGAGCCCTCTCCCATTTGATTTCTCCCATCAATTTCTTGAAGAGCTCAAAGTTGGCCCTCCTGAAGTCTAAAGTTTCAACCCTACTTGTCATTTTGTGCATACTGCACTTAATCCTGAACTCTGTCTTCTCATGATCACTAGCCAAGTCTGCCCCCAACCATAACATCCTCCACCAGTCCCTCTTTTTTTGTCAGTACTAAGTCCAGAGTACACCTCTTCTTGTGGGCTCTTCCACCACCTGAATTAAGAAGTTATCATCAATGCACTGGAGGAACCTCCTGGACTGTACATTCCTAGCAGTGTAGCCTTCCCAACAGATATCAGGGAAGTTGAAGTCCCCCATGAGAACCAAGGCCTGCAATTGTGAGGCAATTCTCACCTGCCTGTAGAAGGCCTCATCAACTTCCCCATCCTGATCAGGTGGCCTGTAATAAACACACACAGCAGTGCCTCTCATGTTGCCCTGCCCCTTAATCCTCACCCACAAGCTCTCATCTTGCTCATCATCAGTCCCCAGGGAGAGCTCAATACACTCCAGTTGCTCTCTCACATAAAGAACAACTCCCCCACCTCACCGGCCCATCTTTCCTAAAGAGAACATAGTCCTCCATGACAGCATTCCAGTCACGTGAGCTATCCCACCATGTCTCAGTAATTGCAGTGAGATCATGGCCCTGTGACCACACGCAGATTTCTAACTTCTCTTGTTTGCTCCCCATGCTGCATGCATTAGTGTATTGGCATTTCAGAGAGGCCAATGAGCATGTAGCCCTAGAGAGGTGGTGGGCCTTCTGATTCTCAGAAGTACTAACATCCTGCCCCACAAGTGCTGAGCTACTACACTCAGGTGCCTCTCTGGTGAGCCCAGTTACATCCCCATCCCCCTTCCAATTTAGTTTAAAGCTTTCTCAATAAGCCCTACTAACTCTAGTCCTAGAACCCTCTTCCTCCTGCAAGATAGGCTTTTCCCATCTGCTACCAGCAGGCCTGGTGTTCTGTAAATCAGGCCATGATCAAAGAACCCAAAACCTTGCTGGTAGCACCAGGTTCAGAGCCAGTCATTGACCTGCTGTACAATATTTCTACCTGATGTACAATATATAGTGTCACATTTGTCCACAAAACATATCTACATTAACCAAATTTAGTACTAAGGATTAGTAGTATTGAAGAAATCCATGTCTGGAAATAAAGCTGCTTAAGCCCTTTTCCTTTCTGGAGTAGTCTCTCGCATTCCAGGCAGGCTTTGAGGTCTCAACATTGTTACACCTTTCTATTTACTGATGGGGAAGCTAGAATTGCATAGGAGAGACACAGAAGTATTTCACTCTTATGTTTCCCTTCACCCTATCTACTCCTCCCAAGAGACATTACATCCCACCTCTAGGATGATTTTTTTCTTATTCCTAGTTTTTTTCCAAGCAGTCCTTGCTTCTCTGCTGACCCCTCTTCCTAAGGTGGGTCAGACCTCTTCCCAACAGGGATCCTTGCTGTGTCCTGACTCACTTTGCTCCCCCTCCCTTCACAAGCATTACACCAGCATTAGTCACTTCTGCCACAACATCCGCATGGAAGAAAACCCAACCAACTCACTCCAACATTGTCCCAAACAATGTTTCCCCTGCAGTATTGTAATACTTCCCAGAAAATCTATTATCCCTTTTGTTCACCTGAGACTACGTATTACTTCAAGTCACATTCTGCTCCAGCTTCCTCAAGACAATCCTGACCTAACTTGAAGATGGGAACCCGCTCCCTGCTTGAGCAGTCAGTGCTACAAACACAGATTTTTAAGACTGTCATTGTTCAGAACCACATTTTTCAGGGAATGGTCACAACTGCTACTTGTAAAGTAAAACTTATCATTCAGCTTATCAGTATTCATTACTAAAAAGTATTCATTCCAGACTAGCTTGCAGATCTTAGAATGACTGCAACCAGGTTTTGCATCTGCAATTCATGTTCCTGCTAAAAGGAAAGTAATATTAAAGTAATAAACAGTAGCGCTTTCTTCTCTGATAAAAGAGAACTTACCCATCTGTTGATTACTCAGAAAATACCAGCCTATACACACAGGATGTTCAAAAGGAAAGGCCAAAGAGGGGCTGTAGAACTTCAAGAAGTATGGGGGGAAGGGAGCAGGCATCAGAGGGATGAAGTGTTGCAGTAAACACTATGGTAAGGCAGTGGTGCTGCAAGATAAAGACTAACTCACAGGAAGACCCCATCCAGCTTATGTAGAAGGCAGTAACTTTAAGGTATAAACTTAAGTCTTCTGGGTATTCAGTGGACCTGGATGCCAGCTTGAGAGCTTCCTCTGTTACTGTCACCCAAACCCATCTTATGTGTTGAGCCTACAGCTTAGTTCTCATCGCCCTAGTTACAACCCATGGCATTTTCTTGGACATTGACAAACACTGCTAGTGTTGGACTACAGCCGTGTTGGATGTTGGTTACCTAAACACATGCACCAACATGGAGCAATCAAACCAAGGGCATTTGAAGTCAGCAGTAAACTTCTATTATGGTCAACAGCAATGCTCCCCAGCTCTTTCAGGTGCCAGGTTCAGTCTCACACCAATTGCACAGTTGATAAAAATGGTACTTCTCAGTTCTGCAAGAGCTTAGGGACACAACAGATCTCAAATTACCATTGAGATTAGATTTTTCCCCTCCAGGCTCTCTCATAAATCCAAGGAGGAAGATTAGATCAACTCCTTTCTGGAGTCATTCCAGTCTAAGTCACACAAAAGCATGATTACTATTTGACATTTTTGAAATTGGACTTTAAGAAGGCCCCATTAACACAGAGTAGCACAATGTGTTACAGAGGAAAGCTGTATGGTTTGCATAACCCCTTTGACAAGTGACAGTGTGTAACACAAAGGTGGGCAATACATTTATACATTAGTCCAGAGCTATAGCCAGAGCCTGACCCTCAACAATTCTCATATTTCTCATAATAAATACAAACCTCCTTACAAAATAAGTGGGAACAAGCAAGGACTAAGACATTTGTAGTACCTGGAGGAGAAAGACCAGAAGTTCCTAGGAATTCAGATGAGATACTACAGTAGGGGAACACCAGATACAGGTACAGCACATTAACTTGCTGGTAAGGATCCAAGGCCATAGGCAGCCCTCACCAGAAGATATTTTAGAGAAAAAAAAAGACACACTTAAAGAGCCATTTAGAGTAGAAGTACAGGACAAATTGGCAATTTCTTAGGCTAAGGGTTCCACACTAATACCTCTGCTCCCTCCCATATCAATTTTTAAACTGAAACAGGATAGCCACAGCTCTAGCTGCTGCTGCAGTGATTGCAGAGCTGTACAGCAAGTTCTAATGCAACTTTTGGTTTTTTCCACTCAGAAACCTGAGATTTGGCATACGTGCCTTAAGCCCTCGAGACTGTACTTCACTGGCTTGGGAAAAACAACGCACAAAGCCATCCACTAAGAAAAATCCTGAGCACACACTATGGGAATCTGCCTTGTCAAGGGACAGAGTCCACATCACATGCCAAGGGACAGAATCATGTCAGCAAACAGGCAAATATAAGAAAGCCCAGTTGGCTGCAGGGTAAAGCCCAGCCTCTTTGCATCAAAGTACCACTGCCTGCATGTCACCAGTATGACATCCTGTATGAAGATGACAGTAAGACTGTCACAGCAGTAATATTTCAGGAATACAATTAAAAACTGCTTTTGTTCATGCAGACCAAGGAAACAAGGAATGATGATACCTTCCCCAACGTGCTGACAGTCTTTTCCATTCCTTGGAATTCCCTTCAAATACAGTACTGGCATGGCAGTTATCTCCTGCTTTATACGAAAGCCCCTGTAATTGAACACTTAGTTGAACTAGCATAACATCTCACTGCTACACATCAAACTGATTAATAAGCAAAGTCTCTTCTCCCCCACAAACATACAATACATCTTACTCTTTATTAAGTATCAAATTTTCTCCAACATAAATTACATCCAAATTACATAAGTTTCAAGAAAGTCAGATATTTATGTACAATATTTATCTTGAGTCAGATATACCTTTCTCATTTTAACCTATAACATAAAAAGCAAACCTACATCAGTACCAAATAAAGCATTAAAAAGGTAACAAATATATAACTTTTTAGAAATGCTTTCAGAACACTAAAGTTAATGACAAAGATTTTATAGTGCAGCAGTCTTTGGTTTTTAGCTCTTAGACCATTTCTCTGTTTTTGCGGATAGCACAGCAGAGAACCATACTGAATATCATGCCAAAAATCTGTAAAAAGAAAGCAAACACATTAGAAATCAGGGGACCAAAGCACATTCTTCTGTCTATATGGGGACAAGGGTAGCTGCTCTTCTTGGCCCAGAGGCCATATTAACTCTATTCTACAGAGAATCTCCCCCCCAGCCCCAGATTTTACTCCATTCTCAAACCCCTCCACCCTCAAAGCTTCCAAATATATCAGCTATAAACCACTGCCATATCTTCCAAGAAATCTTTGATCATCCCAGCATATTTGCATCCATGTTGTACTTTTCTCCAGAAGTCAAACAAACAAGTGCAAGTTTTCTTACTAGCACTGTTATTTCAGTTCTCTAGGAGTCTTTAATTGTTACAAAGGAAACTAAAACAAGGATCCCTGAGAGATATTGGGATTAAGAAGTGGGCTGACAACATGACAATACATATTCACCCTATACAGACATACACTACCGATAGAACTCCACCACTGCTAAAGCTACAAGGAGGCAGATCCTAATCCAAAGGAGAAGCAGGGAGGTCCAAGACACTGCACCCTCTGCACTGCCTCAGGGCCCCACAGCACACACCCTGATCCTGCCAGTACTTGTCAGTAGTGGAATGGGCCTGTGGACTGCTATGCCAGGCAGTGTTCAACAGACTTATAGTAGAAGTACCCTTTGGCCACACAGTTACCCTCGAAATAGTCTAGAAACTCACCATTATTACAGCAATGCCAAGGCCAACTGCTCCAATCACATTCAATTTTGAATTGAAGACATCATCAATGGCAGCAGGGCATGACTGAAAAGAAAGACTGTTCATTAGCATTCCATACATACAAAAGGTTTGTTTCTGCTTGCTTGTTAGAGCTCAAGTCTGCTGATTGATGCTACACCTTTGATCAAGCCTGCTTGCACTAAAGATGAAGACTCATCTTTTGAAAGCTGCTTTGAACTGGCCTTTATTTTCAAATCTTTAAAGAGAGCCAGAGATGTTCCAACACAGAAGTTGAAGAGTAGATTTAAACTTCTCCACCAAGTATCAAAACCTCTTAACTATGCCTTGGTTACAGCAGGATTCCCTTCTCAACACCTGCAACTGACCAGGTAGATCAGGACCAACACCAGTTGTATCACACTTGGCTTGTTACTAACGGCTGTCAGCATTTAAGTTGCTGTATTGCTCAGCCCTTCTCAAAATAAATTTGAAGCCACTCTTAATATTTCCGATTGTAATTTTGCAGATGCCTTATGAACACAAGGAGCATCGGAATGGCAGGATTTCTTGAGCTGCATGTATGTGGGCTAGGCTATAGTAGATTCATAGACGTGCCAGTTTGAAGCTCCCAGGACAATGAATTACCATTGCAACTAAAGAAAATTTTAAGTACAATCCTTTCCCCAAAGACACATAGTAGCCAAAAAAAAAAAGACACATACTTATTTAAAAGCTCCTTGTTACTAGAAGTCCGGTGGCTAGTAAAAGTGCCATCCCAACTCCTGCCCTACTTATTCCAGCAGGATACCACAGTGAGCTGCTGAAAACAGCTTTAATTGTTTTTTTATTCCAGTCCAGAAGGAAAGACCAAATTGAGGATTAAAGGGATATACTGGCAAGAATTCATCAGTTAAATCAGAATATCAATACAGTACTACTTAGAGGCATACAGATCAGCCACACCATTACATCCCTTTAATTTTGCAGTCTACCTACTGTTTTTTTCCCCCCCTACAGTTGGGATGAGGCCATAAACACATCACAAGATTAAGTCAACAGCTGAAGCTAAAACACACTTCGCAAAATAGAAGCAAACAATAAAACCTGCATGCTGCCTCAAATACTCCCATATAGTCTAACTCATAGGATATTATAGGGACAGTACTAAAAACAGTCTAAATACAGATTGAAACATCTCATGTGGTCAGATATTTGAAGGCACAAAATCATCTGCAGGGACAAGCATAAGTAATGTGAAAAATGTCACTAATTGAATTCCTGCATTGTAATAACCTTATTTTCTATGCAAGACTCATACAGCCCTCTTAGACCATAAAGCAAGAGCACAAGACAGTTGTAAGAATAACAGGAAAAGGGGTACTTAAGAACTACACAAGATGCCTCTCCTGTATCTGTGGCATACAGGCACCTTTGCAGCAATATTTCAACATAGAAATCTGGTTCAGAGAATTGGCTTCACAGTGACATAGTCACTTAAACAATGCATTACCCCTCCTCCTTTCCCTTGCTAAAACTTGTTCCCACCCCCTGCTCTCCTTCTCTCTAACCAAAAGGGAAGGCAACAACTCCTGTGTAGCACCAGGGATGTGCTTTAGTGATAGGAGCAGCCAGGAGAACAGAGCTCTCTAGGTTGTTTTTTTAGGTGAAGTTTTGGCCTTACACTGTCCATCATACCAGCGAGTTTCATGACACACAGACTGCACATTTCCTGTGCAAGTTCAGATTTCCTGCCAACCCTGCTTGTTCTTCCCACAGTAAGAGTACATTGATTTTCCACAACTGGACTGATTAGAGATAGTTGCTAAGTGTGATGTGGGAACTTCCCATAAACTGAAAGGATTTATTCAGAAACATGTTTCTCTGCCTAGTCATAGGGCAGAGCTGTTGCTGAATTAAGGCATGCTTTACCACTACAGAAAACGACTCGATCACAGTCTTCTTTGGACAGGTGTCCATGAACTGCTGCTCAAGAACTCCTTTAAGACCACAGCAGTCTAGCTACAAGAGAAAACAGGAAAAGAAAACCAGGTTAAAGAATCTTATTTTCACTCTGTATTTGGTAAAAAAGAAATAGATTATATTAGGTTTCATTACAGATCTTACGCAAATTTGCTTAGAAATCCTCCCAATGTGACTGCTATAAACCTAATTTTAAAAAGCCTTTATTACATTAAAGGCCAAAATTCTGAAACGAAGAGCTAGATCTCATTAAGTATACACACTAATTTTGGTGACAGCTTGTACTCCTTACAGACACAAAGGTAAACTTCTTATAGACATACGTGTATGCATACTATGGTGTCTCTAGATCAATGCCACAGATCCAGTTTCCCAGCTTGCTTCTGAGTTTTAGGAAAACAAGAGCTAGTTCTATGCATTTCAGACATTCAAAGGGACAAAAAAGCATACTGAATTCACTAATATTATACAAAAACATCTCCTCTGCAATTTGTTACTGATATTCCCTTGGCTTCTAGTTAGTAAGGTAATAAGAGTTGTACAGGGGACTGGATGACATGGAGAACAGTGTGAACAAGCTGCATTACTGTCTAGTTTAAGTATAACCATGTACTTACAGCTAACTGAAATGCTTTCAGGGTTTCTCTGGCAGCTGGTTGAGACCTCTTGTCATAGGTTTCCACATAGAAGTCCTTTAACTCTTCAATAACCTACAAGATAGCAAGGAATTGTGGTGTATTACTGTCTTACAGTAAGTATATTAATTATGAATTATAATTATGAAATATTTTATATTAATTATGTTATATATGATATTAATTATGGAATATATATTAATAATATATATTAAATTAATTATGAAAAACTTGTTTTGAGTCAGTCATTAAAAATTCTGCAACCTACAACACCCATCCTTTTGGCATGTAGAAACAGAGGGTGGATGGCATTTCTCAGCCAGAAGAGGTGAGCCTAACTGGTACACTCACCTTAAAAGCCACACCTAAACAGATAAGATTCAGAGTTTCCCTTCCAAAGGCTTGATCTTCAAGGTAGAGTAAGAGAACCAAGTCTTTGCCCATTGGTTACAGAAAAATATTCCCTATTCATTTCTATACCCCAGAAGTTACTATATTCCCCTGTTGTGGGGAAATATGCAAGCAGAAAGTATAAAATATAAAAAAGTATAATATTTGTATATTAGACAAATAATATACAAGCAGAAAAGCAACTCTGATCACCAAGCACCTTATTTTGAAACAAGATGGAATCTTGACTGCTTGTGAGGGGACAGCCCAGGTCAGTCATGTTTTAGACACAGAAACACTCAGCCCATAGCTGACCTAGCTCATATCTAGAAGTGGTAAAGCTTCACTGATGGCCTGCTTTGCTTCACAGTTCAGCCAAGTACTGCCTTGAGGGCACCTCCAGCATGCAACAGCATCTTGGATTCCGACTTCTCTGCTACAGTTTTGTTTTTAAGTACGAGAGTTTCATTTTTGTATTGTTTTGCTAGAATGCATCTTCTTCCTCACCCCCAAATTCCCTGGGTAATCAAGATTTGACTAGTATGGTATAGTTTTCACTAGACTGCTAACTTTGAGGGCACAGTCATAGAATGGTTTGGGTTGGAGTGGACCTTCAAAGATCACCCAGTCTAACCCCCCTACCATGGGCAGGATCATCTTTCACTGCATCAGATTGCTCAGAGCCCCATCCAATCTGACCTTAAACACTTCCAGTAATGGGGCATGAGCAACTTCTCTAGGCAACCTATTCCAGCATCCTACCACCCTGCCAACTTGTAAGAGCAACCTACCTTTTCTTTATTTGCAAATCCCCAGATTGCAGCAGCAATTTCAAGAGCAAAAATCACAAAGAGGAAGAAGAAGAACTAGAAAAGAAAGACCACATCATTAATTAAGACCACAGCACCACAAAACAGCATTACACTATATATTGCAAGCTTCTCCCGTCCCCAGCATTCAGCCTTTTGGGGACTGTCACTCAACCAGTTTCCAGCTGGAGGTCTGAAACACTGGTAAGACTAGGAAAGATGACACACTGCACTATGTCAGCGCTTCTTCCCAGGAAGATCAGAAAGCCTGGCAGTGTTTTCCAAGCAGAAGTCCTCCTTTTTGATCTGTGTTAATTAAAACCAATCATCTGTTCACTCAGACTTTGAAGTTGCCCACGTCACTCAGATCACAGCAGTTGACACATTCTTTTCTCTAGTTTGTCACCCCTATTGCTTTGGAAGTCATTAGTTAATACCTAGTTTGCCATCAACTCCCAGAGACCTAATGGTCACGTCTTTGTTGTGTATCCCATAAAATAAAAGTGTCATCTCTGTGTTTAATTGAGTACCAAGTCCAAAACACCACTACCATTTAAAGGCACTTTAAAGAGATGTTCAGAAGTACAAAGGGCTAAAGATGTAATTTTGCAAGAAATATATGAAATTAACTTCCTCCATGACACAAAAAGGGAATTGTTCTTTCACCAGCTATAGTAGTAGCCTTTTATTAACCAAGTCTTCTGGTTATTTGCATGAGTAGTTCTACAAGTATACAGATGTGCAGGAACCCAGTAAGCTCCACTGGCCTCTCCAGCCTGAAAACAATGAGGTTGCTCTCCAATAATTGGCCTTCTGAGCAGCTGTCAACTAGAAGAGCTCATTCTATGATTATGAACAGTAGAGGCTTGTTGTTTCAAGGACCAAATACCACAGTTCTGGTCTCAAAGATTAAAGATTGCACAGCCTTCAGAGTTCAGGACAAACTGTTTAACAAATAGCATTACTCAACATTTTAGTTCTGTGTTCACACATACTCCCAGTCATGTTATGTTGATGTCTGAATATATCACCAACTCCTGAAGTCATCCTGTATTCAAATACAACATGGACATTTGAATTTAGGACCAGAAATGGAAACGATATTTAACATTTTACCATGTAGGTGACCATAAGCTTAAATGTTGTGGAGCCAAAACACTAAGCATCTGCTGCCCTTTAACTACATAGTAATATTTTCCTTCCTTTCTCATCATGCTGCTAAAAATTTAAACACTACTCTGAACACTTACCAGGCCAAGCATACATTGAGACTCCTGCAATGCACCACAGCATCCCAAGAAACCAACCAGCATCATAAGTGCACCAGCTCCAATAAGGATGTAAACTCCTAGGAAGGAGAAAAACAGAGACATGTACATTGGCTAGTTGAGACCTCAGCAGTTGCTCCAAAAACAGCATTTGTAGCTTTTGACAAGATTTAAGTTTCTTTACTGAGGTGTCCCAAGACAAAAAACCCAAAAGGGCTGTACTTAGTTTTCAAAGCAAACACATCTCAAAACTTTTGGGGAAGTGTATTGATAAATAAAAGCTTCAACTTACAAGAATTAATGTGTACCACTACTGCAGTTTCACAAGTTTTAGAAAATAAGCAAGATAAAGCCAAAGTCAAACTGTAAGACATTTTAAAACTGGCTCAGAGCCCAAGTTAAACTGATCTTCAGATGAAGAGTGTGTTGCAGTTAGAGACAACTGGAACTAGGGATTTATCAACACCTAAAAGTCCTTGAAGCATGCTAGCTCTAGGAGAATGCATATTAAAAGGCATCATAATCATCTGTCATAAGGTTTTAAATACTTCTCAATCAGGAAACAAAATTATTCCACCAGTCATGGTTGTACAAGTTTGCACTTCAGCTGCCTAAATTGAGAGCCTCTCTAACTACAAGAAACTCTGCATTTTCTGCTTTTGCAAAAGCAGATACTTCTTCAAACCATACTAAGTGGCTGAGCCTGTAGACCATTCTGTCCAGAATTTAGCTGGCAAGTGTGTTGGAGCATAGAGGGCAACACATTTCTGGGCTAAAAGACACCATTCATGCCCAATCCTCTCCTCCTAAGCTTGAGAACTGCCAACTTAAGCATTGCAGCTGCTAGCTGGTTAGAGCAGCAAGAGGTAGTGAGGAAAACCACTCCCAGAGGATGGCAGGAAAATGCTATTGAGGTGGTAAAACATGAGACAAAGAATCAGCACAAAGCATGTAGAATTAGTATGACATTTCTATTAATAGAGACAAAAATACAGTTCTGGCCTTCAGAGACCCAATCAATACCATTTAAAGAAAGCCATATGTAAGCATTTGCAAATTATATTTTCTAGATGCAAACCAATAGGATTAGCTGCCAGAATAAACATCTACTTGATTAAGCACATGTAAGTGATTAAGTCTGACATTTCTTATCAGCAGGAAATTCCAGCACCTTTTTATCCCAGCTTAAAACTTTTTCCATTTTGAAAAACAGTCCATCAGAACCTCTTAGCTCAGTTTATTTTCAGTAATATAGAAAGCTTGAGGTAACTTGCTTTGTTACTAGGTACCAGTTGACAGATTTTTTTTCAACTTTCTATTGGAAACTGCAGTCAGTAACTACTCCCAGAAAAATGTCAAACCAGTAATTCCTATTAAACGTCTTTTTAAAACTCAGTTTAATCTAGAGATTAAGTAGTTTTGTTTTCTGTTTTGCTGCATTCAGCCAGTAGCTTAAGTATCAAAACATAAAAGTTATTTTGGGTAGTCTAAAACAACTTTCACATCCTAAAACATAAGGCTTGTTAAATATTCAGCTCAATGACTAAGCTTAGATTTCTGTTCCCTTTCCAAGGTCCAGTTAAAAGCATCTGGAAATCTTCATAGCAGCTGGAAGAAACAACTAGCTTGCTACTATGCCAGCATATCAAGGGTGAAATACAAGGTTTGTCACAGATAAGCCATCTCCATGCCTGTGGTCTCTTTCATGAAGTCACACAAATATTTCAATATTCCCAACTACGGTCTCTAATAAGCCTAACTCATCATTGCTAACAGTACTCCCCATAGGCACAGGCTACCCTGGTACTATATAGCTGCCACTTCAGCTGCACCTACCAGCATGCCTTACACACTCTGTACTGACTCTTTAGACACCAGACAGATGTTGTGACAGATTGAGTAGCTCAGCAGAAAAGCCACTTTCCTTGGCAAGAGAAAGACCAACCTAGCCACACTGTGGATGGCTAATGAATGATGCTGTACAGAACACAGCAGATGTAGGTGCTGCAGGGATGTGAAATATGTATGTATATGGATTTTCCAAATCAAAGATGACACACACATATGCAAGAAAGGTACATTTTTGAATTTGCTTTATTCCCAATTGTCTGAGGTCTTCAAACTCAGCTACTTGGTTTCAAAAAGTGTTTAAGCCCCTACAGATGACAACCAAAGCAGCATGTGTTCTTCCATCCAAGCCTGAAAGTGCCTGTACAGATCAAAAACTTACAGTTCAGATAAAATTCAATTCCATTAGGAACTCCTAAGACACTGGAATAGCAAACTTAACACATGTGTGTTTATCCCCTAATTGGTAATCAAGCTGTCCCAGGCTTTGTCTGTGGGAAGCTAGACTAGGATCCTGTAAGACCAGAAAATATTGATGAATAATTTCCACCTGGCCTAGTTAAAGCTACATTGATATAGGTTGCCTGTAATAGTTGCTGATATAAGCCAAGATACTTCTGCATCCTTTCCATTATGTTCAGTATAAGTTAGCATACATAGGGCCATAAGAGTTAGACAACTCAGATGAGGCAGTAGAGCTCTAGTTTTAGGTAGCTTAGGTTGGTCATCGGGGGGAATCAGTTATTGATGTCATCTGTGACTACTCATTTAGGTTATAGTGAAACTTGGCTGAATCATTGTGAGAAGCATCAGGAAGAGAACTACAAAACACTTACCCAACAGCACCCACAGAAGAACTGCAGGGTTTAAACTCAGACAAAGGTGAAGTGATATGCAACTCAGAGCCAAGAAACTGACAGTGTGACACCTACAGCTGGCTGCTCACAACAGGCTGGCCCCCTGCACCAGCCATGGGAAGCTGCTCTCTGCCCCATCAGGGCTGTTTAGGGCTGTTTTGTCTTTAACCTTTGAGGAAGATGATGGTTTCTAAGCAGTCATGAAACCAGGGTGCAGAAGTATGATCTATCACCCTGAGCCATCTCCCAGCTTACCTGTGTAAAATGTCGTGTTGTTGGATTCCAGTTCAAAGATACTTTTGGTCTGTGAATCAAACCGAAGCCATAGTCCAATTGCAAGAACTGCTGTCCCTGCAAGCTGCAAGAACAAGTAAGTCTGGTTAAATAATACCATTTAATACATTCACCCCTGCATTAGTAACAACATCAGAAGTAGACACAGGATACAGCTCTGTTAAAGAGGTGGCAACAAAAAAAATCAGCATAAGAGGATGGGGATACCAAAATAAGAACAAACTTAGTTCCTGACATGAGGCATCTCATTGACAGATGCATTTACATATTAAACTACAATGCCACACCAGAACAATGCCATTCTTAGCACTTTGGTAAACCTTGGGTATTTTCAGCAAAGAACAAGTGTCAGCATTTCCACTGACCCCTCCACCCACTGTTCTATTCCAGGTGACTGCAATGACATTGTTTGGCTTAGTGATCTTAAGTCTCCCACTGAAGGACAAGCATATTGCAAGAAAAAGCACCTTGTAAGGCCAGCTAAGAGTTCTAGCATATTAGACTGGTAAGAGTTCAGTGTACTGTAGTATAGAGTTTAGAAAGAGTGCTCTTTCTTGCAAAACAGGATAAAGCCAATCCAGTAAGTTACTGCAGACAGAAAAACACAGGCTGCTGAAATAGCAACATTGTTGTGTGCTGATCTGCAACAATGCAATCAAACAGTTTTATTTTATTATCACCTCTGCCTGTGTGTCTTCAGGTTCCTTTAACATTGGTGTCTGTGTTTGTGGCAAGTTGTCATGTGTATAAATTAGCTTCTGGATGAAACATCTGGCAGACCACATCAAGATGCATTGCAAGAAAGAGGGAACTGCATCCTGGTAATGCAACACTAACAGTTTGCTTTGAACAGAATTTTTTTAAAGCAGGGAGGATTCAGTCTGGGGTTGTCTTGCAAGCAAAAAAGACAGACAAACCAAGACAAAACTAGAAAGCTGGAGCATGCTTCTCAGCTCTTCCTTCTCTCCTTTGAAGGCCATTTAGCTATTAAAAGTTCTACAAAAGTGAGATGAGGACAGAAATACCACACATTGCAGCAGACATTAAACTTAAGAGTAAGCAATAAGCTTAGAACATCTGGAGCTTTAGTAAGGCTAACCATGCATGAAGAGGAAAAACAAAGCCTTATCTCTGGTAAGAAGTTTCTTCTAGACTGGAAGAACATTCTGGCTTCCAAGACTGGCTTCCAAGAAACTGGAAAGTGTTTACTTTAAAAAGTTAATTTTCAGTAATAATATAGAAGGCATTCCCACAGACAGCACCCATGGGTGTACTCCTTCCACACCAAGCCTGACTGCCCTGGTCCCAAAAGTGCTTGCACTCACTGAGGGCAGGCACAACTCTGCTGGCCACAGCTGTCTTTGCTACTCCCCTAGGCTTGTCCTGCCGTCCCGCGCCCCCCCCCCCCCCCCCCCCCCCCCCCCCCCCCCGCCCCAAAATAAAATAAGGAAAGGTTTGAAGACTCACACAGGACAAAGGATGGAGCTAAGCAAGAGTTTAAGGGAAGGTATATCATATAATGGTTTAGGTTGGAAGGGACCTTGAAGATCATCTAGTTCCAACCTCCCCTGCCATGGGCAAGGACACCTCCCACTAGATGCGGTTGCTCAAAGCCCCATCCAACCTGGCCTATATCCCTTGTAGCTTCTCAGCAGAAAGCATCCTAACTGCAGTGCTACAGGGCTCAGGTATGAGTGAAAAAAAGCTAGAGAGTCCATTCACACAGGAAGCCAGCCATGCCAGAAAAACCAGCAGTTCTCGTATAGCCAGCACCCGACTCAAAGAGGAGCTGCAGGGTTTCAGCTGGGAAAAAGATGAAGTGATACATAATGCATAAAGAGCCAAGCCCAAACAGAGGCTTCCAGACCTATGCAAAATGCACATTGCTGGTGCGTAGGCACAGCCTTACTCACAAAGCACACAGCAAGAACAAAGCCTCCACATACCTACCACTTTCCTTGTTAGTGCTACACAAAATAATTAAGTTATGCCAAAGAGCCTTGGTAGTACACAGTATGTCCCAACAATGTTATTATTTCAGTTTATTGTGCCAAAGCAGCACCCCAGGGGAAAGGAGAGGTGCAACAGGGGGACTGGCAGAGAGAAGGGTTGCTGCTCTACCTGCACTCACTGCTACAGCATCACTTAAACCAGACTTCACAATCTCATCTCACTTCAGTTCCTCAGATCAAAAAAACAGAAGGGCTCAGTGATGGTAAACACTCATGCACTGCTTCTAGCCTACAGTTAAGTTACCTAGTATTTAATAACACTGTTTTAGACTCACTTTCCTGGGTCAGTCTTCAGCTTTTATAAGCATCCAGATCTGGAGCATTAGGAGAAGAAACCTACAGCCTCTTCTCATTTTGCTAGGAACTCAGGAGTTACAAAACTGCAAGCCTAAGCACATGCAGATGCCTGCTCCTACCTATGTTTGTGGCTTGACAAGCCTCAGTGTTCAAGTAGAGCACTGAGGGCAATGCTGCAAACAGAGCAGGACACAGCAAAGGGCTGTAAAACTAAAACCCAGAGCTGATCCCCCAGCAGACCTTTAAGGCCAGAGTATTCAAATCATGCAGAAACTAAGCCATACTACAGCCATGCAGATAATCTGACAAGTTCAAGTAAAGCAGAAGGCTTAGTTAATGATCGGAGAAAAACTGGTTGGTTAACACTGAGAGGTGACATACTTAGTATGGTTCCTTTAAAAAAAAACAGACTTAACTCGGGGGTGGGGTGCTAAGCATCATGTTTTCTCCTTGGGAAACAGCCATCCTGTGAAAACAATTACTATCACAGAGAGGCAAGAGACTTATTATGGGATCACAGAACAGTGGTAATATTTGATGTCAGTGAACTGCTCCATGTCACTAAAAAAATTGTAGTGTTAAAGTGATAATTCTGTCCATTGGTGCACCAGGAAAAAAAAAAGCAGCTCCTTCTTGCAAGAAAAAGTGACTTTTCGCCTCAGTTTAAGGAAAGTAGACTTGTGTTCTCAGTTTGTGCTCTTCCTACCCACAACAACCACTGAACTAGAAGAGGCAGTTTTAAAGCAGGAGGCAAGAGAGTAATTTGAAACTTCAAGTTTTCATAAAAACAATGACAGACTAGGGCACCAATGCCAGCCTTGGGCACCAACGCCAGCCTCGGAAGAGTAAGCACAGCCCCACAGACACCTGCTGCACTCAGCTGCATCTCAGACCAATCTGGCACACAGCCACCTCTCTGCCCACCAATGCTATGCCAGTAGGTTTTGGTAGCTGTGTTCTTCCTCCCTGGGAAAGGGGTGCAAGCCCCCCCACCCAGGCTGCATAGAAGCAGATCCCCTGAAAATCCTAAAAATCCCCTAAACACCCTGTTGGTGTTTTTAATCCAAGCGTTCTTCCAATCTAACAGATCTGTTTTGTCATAGGAGTTGAGTAACAGGATATTTCTAAGTAGTTCTATCCTGTGCTGAGAAAAAAAATAGAAAAAGAATAAAACTGTGTTTTCCTGAAGCTAGTCACTTTGTTATGTGCAAAAGCCTATGAAGCTATGAGCAGAGCAGGTCTGTGTGCATATGAAACATGTAAGAAATAAGTTTCTGTAGTAACAAGTATAAGAAAGGGAATTCAGAGGACAGGTTTGGGTTTTTTTACCCATCTGACCAAAACATGAAGTTAAAGAAGTACTATTCTCTCATTATATTGCTAAGTTTGTGACAGCAATTTTCAAGTAACAGCATGTCCTGGCACAAGTATGCTGCTGACATCCCTGCTCAAGCTAGCTAGACTTCCTTGTGTTTTCCCTATGCTATAAGCACCTTAAAACTCCCACCTCACCTCTGTTTGACTTACCTCTATCCTAGCCTAGCTGCAGTGGACATATGCTAAGCAAGGATAAAAATTCCTGGTTATTCCTCTTCTAATCTTATGGAGGCTTATTTTTTTGCATCACATGCAAACACACCCCCATTGCCTCCAAGGCTCTACTTCTGCATGCATCCTTCTGCCTGTTGTGACAGGAAAAACAGCTGTTGCAACAGGAAAAAAAACCCAGGCTTTTTGGTCTGTTTTCCTTCCTTACGCAGCCCTGTGCCTTTTCTAGTGAGCCTCCTGTGCAGGAACTTCCCTTGTCCCACCCATCCAGCCCCACGCTCTGACCAGTGTCTTCTCCAAAGTCAGCCCTTTCCATTGCTCTGGTCTCCCCTTCACTACTCTCCCAAAACACATGGTTTTGCCTCTGAGCAAAGGGTATGTCCAGGTATTTATCTGTGATACTTTTATTTTAGCCTTCCATGTGACAAGAGATAACTGACAAAGGATATGTACCACTGCAGAGGACAGTCACTATGTACTTGAGATGAGAAACAAGCCATCTATCCTGGAGGCAGAAGCCATACAGATCAGTCTGCCTTCCTCCCCTCACCATACTTGGCCAACTTCAGCATCAACTTGGAGCATTCAGTGCTGAAGCATGCTATCAAGCTATTTCCACTGCTTTTTTCCCCTTTAACACCTGAGGTTTCACAGATCTGGTCTGCTAGCAGGAGGCTTGCACAGGGAATCATTAAGTCTAATGATACTGGTGTAAACACACGTTAAAAGCTTGAGCTTTTTCAAACTAGAAATTGCAATTTTTCTTAACGCATGGCACTATACAGCAGTGCATGGCACTACTCTGTGAAGCTGGGAAGTTTGTTTCAGGTTTAACCACTATTTTGCAAGGACCATTTTGTTCAGTCCCTTCTGACCTTGTCACCTTGATCTGTCTTGAGATAAAACAGTCCCCAGGCAAGCACCCCACTTGCTGCAGACACCTTACAGCATCTTACCTTTCCATGGACAGAACCTTTCAAGGTGCTCAAGGTCCAAACAGTTATCAAGTCCTTAGAGCTAGCAGATAAAGCTTTGGAAGAGGGACACCCTCATCAGCACCCACCAGGTTACTACCAGCCTTTCCTCCACTTCCACAGCATGGAGGCAGAGATAGAGAAGAAACAAGACACTGCAAGAACTCTCCATGCATGGAACAAAGCCTGTAAAAAAACAAGCCTTTGTACAGGAAGCTATGGGTTCTTCTATTTTAGCACATTCACGCCAAGCTTATATGCAACCATCAAGTTTATGGCATTACCTCTAGCAGAGGGTAAGTCAATATGTGGAAATACCGCAGAGTCGGTCAAAAATAGATACTGCTTACAGTGTTGTCAGCTCAGCACTGCATCTAGCAATACTGTTACATAATTTTTCTTGAAGTAAGAAGGTACATCAGGCTCCACACAACTGTTCCTTATGTGGGTTTTACCCAGGGTATGCCAAGAATATACTGAAAAAGCCACTATCTTCCCTTCACCTCAAACAGAAAAACTTCTAGCTAAGTCTGACTCACATCTTCCTCTGCATAAGACAGACAACTAACTGTTTTCCTCACTGTGAAAGACAGTGGGTTAACAAAGCCAGGACCTGTTGCAAAGCAGATAGGCAGACATCGACAACATTACCAGCAGTAATGAACTGTCTGCTTCTGTCCTGTTACTTGTTGGTACTCTATAAATAAAAACCCATAAACAGTAAGTACAGATGAGGCTCAACATGACTCTAAACCCTTCATTACAGGATTAGCGTTATCCACAACAGCACAGGTTTTCAAACTTCTGAAAAAAATGCTTTCCTAACAGATGTGCAATGAGTGCTAGCAGTTACATAAGAAACTGCAGCTATTTCCAAGCTCCTTTGGAAAAAAAGTAGACAGGAAAGGAAGTATTTTCTTTCTGCTTAAGTGAGTTTCAAGAATGTTGTGGGCTAAGTTAATAGTACAGCATTTACTGCAATAAAATGGTGCTCCAGTACAGTAGAAGCAGCATGACAGAATTCCTGAACCACTGCCAAGAGTAATGCCCATTTCACACAAGTTCCTATTCAGAAGCCAGTCTACTATACTTGCAATTTAAATTGCAAATAGGAGCTAGGACTGCTAGAACTCTAAGTACAAGTAGCATCACATCAGGTTTCTCAAGGCAACACCCTCCAACTTCATTCCTGACTTCACAGCACTTACTAGAATTTAAATGCATTGAGCCCAAGCAGCATTTCAATTCATATGTTGCAGTCAGCAACAAAATCAGTTGCTTACAGAAAGCAAAAGCAATTAACTTCATTTCCTTCTATATGTGTGAGCATACATACAAAACACACCCATGCATATTTCCCTGCTAATCTTACAAGTCCTCTTCTCCACCTGAGCAGGGAAGACCCTCTGCAAAAGCCAGAGCACCAAATTGCTACTGGCTGTTACTGACAGCATGAGCAGATGAGATTATGGCTGAGAACAAAGTCACAGTTATCCTCAAGTTGCAGAAGGAGAGCCCTGCAGGCTTAATCTTACTAATCTTACTTTAGCAGACACTCCCACCAATACATTTGTTGGTATAACACAAAACACTCTGAAAAGTGGAGAGCCTGGACAAGACAATTGCCTTGTAACATAAAGGAGCAAGAAAATAATTGGTCAAAGACTCAATGTGAACTCTGACTGCATGCTACCACACTTCATTGCTTATAATACACTAAATTATAAATATTAGCAGCAGATATCTTTGTATTCCACAAAATTCACAAGGGAAAAACATGGCATTTAAATTCAACAATGCAAGCCCTTGCTGTAGTCCAGCATCAGGAAGCCAGGTGGAAAACACGCAGGCACATGCTCCGTATGCATTCCTATGCCAGCTGCTTGCCCAACATCCACCAAGCTCCTCAGAGCAGCCGATAGCTTTACTAGGAAAACACTGTCACCAGGGCCAACAAGCCTGAGCAAACCCTGCAAATTATGAGAGCTCAGCTAGAGGTAGTCACTCATTACACAACTCGAGGTAATCAAGCACATGCTTGCACCAAGGTTATTCAAAACCACCCTCAGTAAAACCACTTAGGTGTAAGGCACATAACATGATGTTTCCATTGACCTCTTGACAAGTTTGAACTGGCCTGTCAGGAAAAGCTTTATAAGTTTTCTATCAGCCTCAACACTTCCCTTGCTGACCCCAAATCAAACCCCAAACTTGCAGAGACCTGAACTGGTACAGCTTTCATTACAGACCAGACCAAGGGCCAGCATCACTAACCCTGAGACAGAAGAGCTGTAGACAAACCCAGCTGGGAGTAGGCCAGCCCTACCTGAAGCAGCACAACAGCAGCAAGGAACTTGGTACTTGCTGTAATACTTGAACTGAAGGCAAGATGCAGCCACCCCTCTGAGATGGGACTGGATCACCAAACTTACTCATTTACTTAAGTGCAACAGTAAAAACCATTCCATATAAGTTAGACAGATGTGTGCAATGCTTAAACCAGACTTGCAGAGGCATGACAAGTATTTCTAGCAACCGTAAGTCCCCATACCTGCCATTCAGGCCACAAGCATGTTTTAACCAAAGCTCTGGAGCCCCAAAAGTTTTTTGGGGGGGCATCATGCTAGTGAGATATATGCCTGGTCTGGCCTTACCAACTGGACAAAAGCCATCAGACCAGTTACCCTCAGTCTAGCACAGCATCCTCCAAGAGGGCTCCTCGAGAAGGCTATCAGAACAGGGCAGACTAGCATTTCCCAGGACTAGCCTCCCACTTTACATGTTGAACATTTACAGGTTGTGCAAAGACACAGAGAGTAGTACCTTCGCAGAAGCAACGTTAACCAAAGGCTGCCAAACACTGCCTTCATTAGCTACCCCTTGGACTGCATACTCCACAATACCTTCTGGGGAGAAAGCACCACCACCATGCGCAAGCCACAAGCTTTTCTGAAACTTCCTCCTCTCAGACTTAATACCCCTCAGTTCTTGCTCACAGACTCTCTCAATACAGCCAAGCCCTACCTACTACCTGGCCAGTTGTGACACTACAGACTGCTAGTATGTTTCCCCCATCTGTTTCCAGGCTGGAGAATCCCAATTCACTCAACAGTTCTCAATAGCAGAAACCCTCCTCTTCCTTTCCTGAACATCACCAAGCTCCACTATGTTCCCCTCAAGGTAGGCACGAGACCAGAGCAGACCACAGCATTGCAAGACACCAACACACCATAGATTTATGCAGTGGCACCATCTTTCCACCTCTCTAGGTCCTTTACTTCTGAAGATGGTTTTCATCTGCTGCTGCTGAGCACTACCTCGTGCTTTCTGAGGCCACCATAGACCCTTTTCTCCCAAGATTTAATCCCTCTGGCAACAGATGCCCCTAAGCCAACCAGTTCATAACTCCAGGCTGCTTTCTGCTGTCTCCCAAATGTTACTTGAGGCCCACCTTTGGCAAGTGTCTTGCTCTACTTTGTCACACAGCCTGCTATGTCAGCATGTACCCATCTTCATTGCTCCAAGTATGAATAATGGATGCCACTCAAGCATCAAAGTGCTACCTTACATGCTTTTACAGATTAAGCGGGACTGTATCCACCACCACAGTTTTCTCCTGTATGCCAGCTCTGCTGGTTCTCTCCACTGAAGAGAGCTCCACCTCATCTCAGGCCTGCCTCCACTCAATCAGCAATTTCATCCCTGCCAGTATTGTACTCCAGGACTACTTAGTTTCCCCTAAGAGTCTTGAGATTTCCAGGAGACACTGAACAAGTGAGCTAACACTAACCAGCACTCTCTCTCCAAGATCCAGGCTTCTTAAGGCTTCAAAGTCAACAGCTTCATGAAGTCTGTCTTCCCCTTACAGTAGCCATTCTCTCTTCCCTAATGTCACATATCTGTGTGCACACCAACTTATTTTTAAGGAATCTTCTCTGCCTATTCCAGCAGCACCACATGTGCCACTCTATATTACCCAGCATAACAAACCAAAAAAAACACCTCAAATTCACTGTATTGCAGCCCTGTGGCACTGAGGTAGGCAGTGAGCAAGAGGTTTTGCCTAATAGATTTGTAGTTCTGAAGTAACTGTTGTGTGACCCTGGCAAGTTGTTAGTCAGTATTTGCTGCTGTTTTTTCACCACCTTTTCATTGCGACATCAGTTCAAGCCTGTGAGGGATTCAGAGACAAAGACAGGTTACAGCAGAGAACTTTCCCAAGGTCTTCCCCAAACACACCCTGTAAGACAGTCCCACAGAACATCACTTCTAACACACTTTTACACCTGGACAGATTACTCTCTGTAAGGACTCCCTGGGACACTCCCTGGTCCTAATGTGTCTGAAGTGGGATACATTAGGTGGGTTTGCTTTTTGCAAGTTATACCTAAAGCTTTCTTTTGGCTAGCCTTTTTTTTTTCCATATTTGACTGACCAGCATTTATGAACCTTTATCTTCTCCCTTTGGGCACAGCTTCAACTTCTTGAAAGTTCCACAATTTTTGTTTTAATAGCCTCTTATACCCAGCTGTTTTGCTCTTTCTGCTTCCTCTTGCCCTCTCTCAAGTCTCTGATGGAGGCAAATACAAGGCACCTAACATGCCATCTACAAACACCTGCAAGTTTGTGGCAGACCATTTCAATCCCTCACCTGTCCTTCTGAGACAACCTATTTTAAAAAAGGGGCAGTACTGTGTAAACTTGATCACAGCTTTACAGGACCTTTTAGCTTCTCTTGCTCCAGCAAATGCACTAAATCTAACCACATCATTGTCACCATTCAGGAGTAGCACTTGGGCAATAGGATCCCAACACCCACAAAACTATGCAGAAGTAAGAAAAAGTTTGTTCCTCCTCTTGAGAGGTTCCCATGACCAAGAGCCAGTCACTGATTGTGCCTTCAAATTTAGGCTCAGAATTGCACTCAGGCACAATGTTTTTGCTCAATTTACTTCCATTACTTAATGGATTTTTCACATCTCCAGTGCCTTAAGAAACATTAAAGCCTTCTTTCTCATTAGGGTTGTTCCCATCCTCTAGCACTGCCTGCCCCAAGACACCTTCTCTTCACAGTGTTCATTGAGGCCTAAGAGCCCAAAATAGCCCAAGAAATTGTTTCTTATTCCTCCATAGAAGACACAAGGTTCACCAACACCATACTTGAAATTCCCCTTTGCCAGCTTTGGTAGGGCACAGACACATGTAGTGAGCCCTGAGAGTCGAGGACTACTCCAGCTGATCTACACACACTTACCCCTGGCTAACCCCAGCTGCTTGCATTTACTGCCTCTTAGGGCTGCCAGCCATTTGTCAGGACACCCCCCAAGAAGCAGCATCATTCACCTCCCTTTAGCTTTCTCACTCTTGTCCTTCTCCTCCCCACATCCTAGCTGGGTTTGAGTGAGCACAGCCATCCCTTGGGAAGGCCACTTGA
Organism: Pluvialis apricaria; assembly: GCA_017639485.1. Lineage (NCBI taxonomy): Eukaryota > Metazoa > Chordata > Aves > Charadriiformes > Charadriidae > Pluvialis > Pluvialis apricaria. Next base: position 139,639,481 of record CM030007.1, on the reverse strand, counting down.
AGAGCTCCATCCTTGTGGCTCCTCTGGGCAGCAGCAGCCCTACCCATGGCATAGCCCCCTTCCCCATGACCACTCCTCCTCCCCTCCACCCTCTTAACAGGTCAACCGTGCATCCATGCATACTGGGTACCCAAGGGTACAAGTAAAGCTTCTGAGCGTTATTACCATGAAGCCTCCAAGCGACAGATGCCTCCTGAGCTAAATAAGATGGTCCCTATTCTCAGCCCTGGGCCCCAGACAGCAAAATGGCAATGCTCACTTTAAGAGCATCTTTGAAGCAATGCCTTTGGCACAACAAGCATTCTTGTGCTATAAAATAGCTCATAGAAGGTCTGTAGCTTTAAAAATAATAATAATCAGAAAGTAAACCATGACTACTTCATCCTGTTTCAACAAGAGGTTTAGCACCTCACTGACCCAGAGGTTTCAGCCAGTGTACTGTCAGGCTTTGTCTTCTTACGAGCTCTAACACTCCAAATATGAATCGCTCCCCAGCCTCCTGGCAAGTCTCAGGTGGCAGTATGTGCTTTCCTGTGCCCTTGTAAAGCTCTTCTGCACAAGTTGCCTCAATTACAGCCCAGTTCCATTTTCTTACTTTGCTGAAGCCCTTTTTAAGTTGAGAGATTGCAAGTATTTTATCTGTTAGCAGTGCACCTTCCACTCATCCCACATAAACACTGTAACTGCCTCCAGAAGTGGTTTCCTTCTGCAGCTCCAACTTAATTTCTCCACATCAGAAGGGGGAAAAAGAGTCATACACACATTTCTCCACTGTAGCAGGTAGCCAAGTTGTACTGGATTCCTGTGTACTTTTCCACAGGGCAGACAATACTAAATTCAGGTTTCCACACCCCAAGTGCTTGAGGAGCAGCCTTCTCAGTTACATGATGCTTTCTGACCCTGCCTGGCAAACGAGAGATAGCCGTGCTGGAAGCTGCACTAGAGTTTTCCACTTGGCACTGGTGTGCTCCTACAGATTAAGCTATTTCAGGATTTTTCTTTACCCAACGCTGCCCAGCAGACCTAAGGCCTAAGAAGCTTAAGCTGAGGCTCCCACCAAGGTGAGTTCACATACACGACGATGGCAACCAGAAGCACTAAGTTGGGAGGAATTAGCTAACCACCACGCTCCCACTACAGCCTCCGCAGTGGAACAGCTACCGAGAAGTACAACTCGCGAAGAGTTTCTGGGCAAGTGTTGTATGTGGTGTTGTGGGGAGTGGCGGGGGGGGAAGCTATCCCACCTAGCATCCCACCATCCCCTCCACACGTTACCGGGCAGGACACACGGTCTGCCTTATGTTGATCACAGTCCTACCAGAAAAAAAAAAAACAAAAAAACCCAAAAGGAAAATAAAGTAGCGAGCCGGGTACATATCTCAGACGCCTCCCACCGAGTATACAGCGCGCAGCACCTTCAGCGCCGCAACAGGTATAACCGGGCGCCGCTCCCCCTCGGCGACCGGCCGGGGGACACGCCCGCCCCGCGGAGACGGCCCCGGGCCCGGCGGGGGAAAAGGCGCCCGCCCGAGGCCGCCCCCGCGCCCCGCCCGGCCGCGGGGAGAGGAGCAGCGCCGCGCTGCCGCCGCCGCCCCGCAGACAGAGCGGCCACCCTGGGAGCGGCGGGGGGAGAACCCCCGACAGCAGGGCCCTGCACCCACCCCACTCCGCCGGGGCAGCGTATGGAAGAAAAAAAAGTAAGAAAAAAGGCAAAAAGCAAACAACAACTAGCCGCCACCACCACCACTACCCCCACACCCCCCCCCCCGCACCGCTCCAGTTACTTTGCCTCCCCCCCTTTCCCGTGGGCTCCCTCCCGGGCAGGCGGCGAGGGAGGGGGCAAAGCCCCACTGCGGGGGCTCCACCAGGGCCGGGTCCCTCACCCAGAAAATGAAGTTGAAACCGAAGAGCAGGTACTTGATGCACTTGGTGCCTCCTTTGACAGGCATGGCGGCGGTGGCGGGCGTGCAGCAGCAGGGACGATCGCGATCAGGACAACCTCCGCCCGCGCCACTCCTTAAATCCGTCTCTCCCCGAGTCTCTGCTGGCCTCCCCCAGCACCGCGGGTGCCCGGCCCCCGGACCGCCCCCGCACCGCCCCCGCACCGCGCCCCGGGCCGGCCGCCCAATGACCGGCTCCCGCCACCGCCCCGCACCTGCCGCCGCCCCGCCCCGGGAGCTGCCTTCACCGCGGCGAGGGGCAGCCCGGCGCTGGGGGGTGCTTTGACGGGCCCGCGCGTCCCGGGCACGGGAGTCGTGGCTCCCGGTGCAGGGGTGTTGCGTCCCTGCGCCCGGCTGCCGTCGTCCGGGGGAAATAACGTCGAATGTGCAGAAAAAATGGATAGGTTGCAGCTGTGCACAGGGCAGTACTTTGCTTGCTCTTTCAGCGGTTTGGTTTAGCTTGAACGCATCGGGCTGGCTTAAATGGGTATTTTCCCCGTACAAGATAAGCTTACAGCATCGTTTAAGTGCTTTAATCTTTGAAATATGTCTGTGTGAAGTTGTAAGCATGCAATTTAGAAAAATCAGGTAGGATAAGTTTCAGCCCGCCAACTGATCCATGGTAACTGGTTGCACGCATGCCCTTAGGTCACCCCAGCTGTGAGACAAAACACGCTAAGTTTCAGTGAAGAATTTCCCTTTGATTTTAATGAGAAGTTCAGCACTCAACTTCTGAGTCTGTTAGCTCAGGAATGAAACTGAGGGCTTGTACCTTAATTTATCTTTAATACCGTGTGACTAGAAATTCAGCAGCTATCGAGAGTCAAAAAAAACCCGAGCAGAACAGAAGAACAGAAAAGACTTACTGAAATGCAAATAAAAACATGTTGCAGTTATTGTTGCCAAAATAAGTGATAACACAGAGCACATTCCAGAGCTAATACATGGAGGAGATGTTGAATTGGGCAGCTGTTTCCCAGAGCAGGTTGCAAAACATTAATACATTTCCACTAGAAAGCAAGGCAGAAAAATAAAGAGCTAGGAAAAATTCAAAGGTGATTGTGAGTGTGCAAGCATAGCCGAATTGAGAGGCCTCTGCTGCTGCTGCACCCCAGGTAGAAATGGAAAAGGAGAATTTGGGAAGGGTGGCTGGCTGCTGCATTGCTGTTTGTGAATCGTGCCTGGCTGTAGCCGAGCATCCAAGTGGCCTGAGGGTCTGAGTGTCCAAAAGCAGAAGAGTGGGTAGCTGCGGCGTGTTAAATGATCCTTATGTGAAGTTTGCTGCTGCTCTTGGTTTGGGGGTCCTTAAATGGGCTGGTAGTAGATGAGCTTGACTCCAGAGAGGAGGGTGAATGGCACTTAACTCGAAGCAAACACCACCTCAAGTATTTTGTTTGTTGTATAAGTCAGTAAAGGGAACCGGAGGGATGGAGGCTGGCCACAACAATATAGATCCAACAAGGCTGAAATTACTAAGTGTATGTGACTAAACTCTTGTGGTAACTGTAAACTGAGCAAGTGAAAGTCCTGTGTCTTACTCTTGATCTGGGACTGATTTCCTGTATGGCTTTTGGGTTTTTTTTTTTTGTAACTTTGCTGTTAAGAATTTATGCCTCTTAGTTAATGTCAGTAATATGGCTTTCCTTAACTTTCTAAAGTTAAGGATAAAAGAAAAACTCTGGTTACACCACCCTCACCCACCCCCCACCCTTGTATTATTAAGCTTTACGTGCTTACACTGTGTTAAAGCAACTTCCATTAAAATTCATGGTGGGTAGCCTTTTGATCAGAGGCAAGTAATGGACTTGGATCAAAACCTCCTGTGAGTTTGTATTTACTTTAAACTCTACCCACTCACCTGACGAATTAATTTATGAGGAAGTGAAAGCCATTTGTGTGCTTTTAGTATTCTCAAGCATATGGAATGAAAATAGTTAGACTTTGTGCTGATGTGGCTCTTTTTCATTCTATATGAAGCGTTCAGAGAGGACATCCATGTTTCAGTTGTCAGGAGTCTGATGATCCCGTAGATGCATCTCCCTGAACACACCAGAACTTCTCCGACTATTGGAATGAGATAGTAATCAACTGAATTTTTGCGTAACAGAAATCACTAATGGAAATTCATCACCCTTGTAGAAGTACCTCAGAATGATTTATTATTTTAAACCCTTGTATTACGTGGGATAATAGGCCAAAATATTTTGTATGAAATATTTATTATGTGCACATAAAATGTACTGGATGGTTAATGTGTTATTTTGTCCTACTGCAACGGAGAAGAGCAAACTCAGGATATTGCTGATAAGCAGAAATCTGAGTTTACAAGAAGCCTCTTTCAATTACCTTTCTAATCATCTAGACACAACACTGACTTAGTTTTCATATGTGGATAAGCTGAATTATTTTCTCGTATTTTAATGTGAAACTAAATGTCTTGTTTGGGCCAACAGTGAAGAGTAGAAGTGTTTGCTTCTCACCAGGAAGGGTTTTCCCCTCAGACTGCACTATCCAAAGGACCTTGATCCTTTGATTAATACAGGAAGGCAAAGGAGAGAGGGGGTTTCTCTCCTAACTGTATTAAAGGATGGTGGGAACCACTGGTAAGTACTGCAGAAGTACTGATGTTCACAACCTCCTTGACCTGTTTTCCCCATATCTCTACTTTTACAAATATGCGGAAAGACTAATATCAACTAGCTTGATGCCTTTAGCCTTCTTTGCATAAACAATTTCAGCTCTTTTAAAATGTTTCTTTCAGCTCCCTTAAACAGCCAGGCATAAACGATTTGAACCACAGAGATAAAGTACAAAGCTTTCCCCAGTGAAGGACAGGGATTAACAGAGTTTCTTGAGAAGTGTGGATTAGACAAGAAAAATAATAACAATTTTCTTCTTTGTAAAGAAATAACATCTCTGACTGTACAAGCCAGTCACAAAAGGGAAAACAAAAAAGGTTGTTTTGCTTGCTTTTTAGCTTCAGTGAATTGTTTTTTTTGCTTGGTAAGTGGTGACTCTGGTACACTACATGGTGGGCTGGATGCAGACATCTGGTAAGGAAGGGGGCTGTACGACCACACCACTGAGAGTTTAGGATGACCCAGATGACACCAGTGTAGGGCCTGTGGCTTTCTATTTCCTCATACCTCTCAAAAATCTATCCCCGAGTTCATCCATCAAACTTCAGGTTAAGTGCCTTACTTCTTCTGCCCTAACCTTTTCAAGCAAATTTTGCAGGTACTTACTTTGGTTTAAATGCAGCAATAACTTGGAATGGTGTGATATATGGGAGAGAGTCATGATACATATAAGTGGTTCCTGCTGGGTTTCGCATCTGGGGCTTCGAAGGAGAGGCTGGTCATGGAGCTGGCAAGTCAAGATTTTAATTTCATTGCAAAAATGACTCCTAGTACCGGTCATGCTGATAACGCTATGTCACAGGCACTGGCATTTTTCCACTGCTGGAGGAAAAGTGTTTGGTGTTTGGTATCCATAACAGAGAAATTCTGGAAGACTGCATGCTGGGAGTAAGTCTGTGCATCCTGGAGGTGTGTCTGCTTTCCGCCATGAGAGAAAGGCTTTGAAGAATCCACAAAGCCCCGTGGGATTTCACTAGAAATTAGGTCTTCCTCTATAACTGGAAGTGTAGCTGGAAGTAAAGACCTGAAGCCAGACCTCTTCATTTTCTATGTTTTTAATTCACCTTTTTAAACTGAGATTTGAAGAAGATTAGAAGACAGTGAGGCACATCCTTGCAAATGTTGGCATAAGACCTTTGTGTACAATACATTAGCAGCGATAATGTCAGGAGAGCAACTGGAAAATCTCAATGTGAACTTAGGAACTCTTACAAAATTATTTCATAATCAGTTGTCATTTTCAAACTCTGAGATAAAATGCATGGGATAAAAAACAAAAATATTTTGCTCTTAGTTGTTTAAATCTAAACTTTTAGTTAAAGTATAAGCATCAGTTCCAAATAATTCAGACTCTCTCTTACTACTACCAATGATGAAAGTAGGTCATTTCAGGAAGGAAGGATGTGGAAAAGGTCATAGTTTTACTTAGGGAAAAGAAAACACACCTACCTTATTAATTGTCACGGAATAAAAAAATAGTCTTGATGCCCCTTAATTTTTCATAGAAGCAGTTTGACACCATTGAATATGTAGCCTACAGTTTAACTCATTTTCAAGTGAAATTATTATTTAAGACCCTCATGCTGCAGACAGCAGTACTTGTATCTGGCTTTCAATATGTGAGCAGTCTTGTGTCTGTAGGATGGGAGCCCAAAGCTTTAATAAACAGTAGGCTGTTGGTAGAGATGAATGCTGTGACTAGGAAGGGTTGCAAAAGGCTTTTTTGGAAATCATGACTGTAACACATATGCAGCTCTAAGCGTGATTCATCTAACTACTATTTTGATGTCTGTATGTGTCAGATTTCTTGGTAAAGGTGAGGTTGTTGTAAGACCAGAGGACAGAAGTAGGGCCACAGGCTGTGGCTGCTATCAAGGTGCATGCAGTTAGGTGGGTTCTTGAGCACAGGGACCCACTATGTGCCACATCTCCCTTGCTGTGATATAGCACTGTAGTGCCTGTGGTGACCCAGGGCAAACCCTTCTGGATGTCAGATTAAAATTCAGGCCACCGAGGGTCATCAAGGACTTTTGTGGAAAGAACTGGCAAAAAATCCTGGCTTTTCAAGTGCACGAGCAAGAAATACAGGTAGTATCAGAAAAGAGTGAAATGGCTTGAGGTCTGTGTCTCACAGCCAAGAAAACAAAGGCCACAGTGTGTTTTCTTATTATTCTGATGGGCAGGTGCTGAAGTCTACCAAAGGCAACTGACTCTAAACTGTAGCCCTTGACTGGAAGTCTGATGAGGTCCCTTATGGAATAAATTAAATTGTTGCTCTAAACAGAAAAGCTTCCCCTGATGGGAGTGGCTGATGTAAACTGGTGATATCCACTCTCTTGCATTTTTATTCTGTACTTCATGCTAAGCTGTCCCTGGTTTTCATCTGTACGTCCAGTGGAAGAAATAAGTCATATACATGCAGCTTTTAAAACGTCTGGGATTTGTTCTGAAGGCTGCTCTCTAGTGCTTTTACACTGCAGGAGTCATGAGGAACTACCTGCATACGTTTAATAGTATTTCAGTTAAAACGTGAACGCTACTGTATGTATTAACTACTAGTGTGTATCTCAGACTATTAGCAGGATGGATCAGAAAGTGGTTTACTCAGTGCTGTGCAGCAGCCCCAGTGGCGTGGCTACTCAAACTAGTGCTTTACCAAAAGCTAACAGTTGCCTGTATTTAATAGTCTTTCTGGAGGCTGTTTTTTCCCTCCCCTTTAAAATAAAGTGATTACATTAGAATAGAACAGAATAAATCAGAATAGAATAGTTCAGTTGGAAGGGACCTAAAATGATCATCTGGTCCAACTGCCTGACCACTTCAGGACTGACAAAAAGTTAAAACATGGCACTAAGGGCATTGTCCAAATGCCTCTTAAACATGATTACTAGCTACAGACCCAATTCTGTAAATATTTCTGGTCTTTATTCTGTTCCCATGGGGAGCTCCATGATCTTTGATGGGTCTCTTCATGGTAGTCAACATGTTCACTGTGTCTGCTTGGCTTGAGCTGCACGTGTTGGCTACATCTATTTGTTTGACCAAGTTGAGAGGAGAAAGTTCAGGGGGATGTGGATTGGGAGGCAGCAGTGGCACCATAGAGAAGGTGTTTGGTTCACAAATTGTCATGTAAGTCTGCCAACGCTGTTGTTGGATCTGTTGGTCCCTGTGCTCCCTCTGCTTCTTCCTTTCCCTCCATTCTTCCCTTCTGCCCCTTTCCTAGGTGTTGGCATCCTGTACCCTGAGGTGCAAGTTCACCCGGGTTTCCCCCACGCCCACTCTGTGGGAGGGCTGCCAGGATGCTCTGCTGGGGCAGCCAGAGGTAGATTTCCAGATGTTTTCCCCAAATTCCCATGGCAGTCCTGGTGTCCCTCTCACAGATGGCCCAACTCATGGAGAGCCAGCCACGCAGCATGGGTAAGGGAGATACCCGGTGCTGCTAGATGGCTGATTGGAAAATTGTCAGGACATTCTTTTTAATCTGAGACTCATAGTTATGTTAAGAATTTTACAATTTAAATGATGCAAAGCAGTCTGAACACTCTGGCAGAATCTCAACCACGTTTATAAATCCTTTAGTATGTATAAGTATAAATATTTTTCACACCTGACTAGGAACATAAGAATTATGTGACTAAGCTTTAAAATGCTGGGTTTTTAACTTTCATCCAATTTAAGAAAGCAAGAAAAGTAATGTTTAACAGTGGAGAAAGCAGGAATATTTTCCCCCAATTTTTCAGTTATGCAGAAGTGTTCCAGGAGATTGTTCCCACTGTCTTCTCAGAGAGAAAATAAGTTTTCTTTATGCAAGTGCAAAGAACACAAAAAAAAATATGCAAAAAGCTAACAAAAAGTCATACATGGAAGTAATAAAAAAATATCAGAGGATGCCTTTCATTTTTAGCAGTAGAGGTATAGTATCAGGAACTGTTACATACACAAAAAGACTCCATAAGCTCTGTCCTCACTGAAAATTAGCATGACTTAGTTTACTAGTAGCTATTCTAGATTAGCTATTACAGAGTAACCACCTACCTAAGCACTCTGTCTGAAAGGGAGAGGATTTTATTTCTGGGTAACTGCACATCACTTGCAGGTGAAGTTAAATCTCCTTTTTTAAATTCTGAAATAGCATTCATCTGAGGGAGCTGATCTAAATAGATATTCCAGCACAGGTTTAATTAATGATGGACTAGATAAGGCTGACTCTGTTTTCCAGTACCGATCTCAGCTTCTTTATTTTGAAAACATGTGAATTTGATCTTAAGCTTGCAAACCACTCTTTGATAATTAAAGTAACTATGTATAGCTTTGAGTGTGTGGATCAAAAAAAGCTGTTTCTAGGACTGAGTTTCATGTTTTATTCTCTTAATTTCTTTTTTCTCTCTTATTCCTTATCTGTACTATCCACTCCAATTCAGTTTTCAAATTCTTCCCATATTTTCTTTTCCATTTCTCCCTTCGGTTTCTTCTAATTCTGTCTTGACAACTGAGAAGGAGAGTGTTGAATAGGAGGAATTCCTGGAGTGGTGCATATTGTTCTTTTGAACCTGTCAGCTCTGAAGAAGTCACTTGAGGTCTCTGAGAAAAAGTGCTATGGCACTGTATTTCAAAATTAACTGTTTATTTTTTCCATTCCAGTGAAGTCATTGACTTTAATAGTTTCTGTGAGATGATCAAATGAGCAAGAATAGGGTTTTTCACACATTTCTGTTTACAGACTCTTAGTGTCGTCATGAGGTCTGTAGTCATTTCCTACTGATCATGCCAGAGATTGCTTCATAGCTTGGAAAGCCTGTGAAAAATCACTTCCCTTTTCCATCAGCATCTCTATTTTTTGCTTCACAAAATCTTTCCTATAGACCTGGAACAATGTTCAAGGTGTTCAGGTGGGAACTGCTGCTCTATACCACAGTGTATATATCATCCCGGCTGGTATCACAGAAGGCCTATTATTATCATTTGTAGGAAAATTCTTAATAGGACTTTAATTGCCAATGTGGTGCTTGGTTGCAGCTTATCTTTTTACATAAGGAAGGCATCTAACCATGTCACCTACTTTACATTATGTTGCATCTGAAAATCAGCTGACAAGGATCTGAAATATGCTTCTGGTGGACCCACTTTTAAAGTGCAGATGAGCGTTTGCTTCTGAAATTACCAGGAGGTACTCAAGTATCTTAGGCTTTGGAAAATAATGCCAATGTCATGCAGTGTTGCCATTTTTTTTTTTTTTTTTTTCAGTGTTGTGAGAGCAGAGGGCAAAGTATTGTGGGCAGGCATCCAGCTGGCATATGCAACACATTATGTAGTTTATTTTGCTACAGCTGCTACTGAAAAGCATGAAACAATTAATATCCTCACCATCCTCAGCAGTTCAGAGCATTTTACCACTCTTAGTTGCTGTTGTCAAATGTGAATCAGCTGAGAAGCTGTTTCAGGAGACTTTGTACTGGTAATAGATGATGAAATTTATCTGCTTGGATTATTTTGGTGCCTGTGCTTACTTGGATGTTTATTTATTTATTTCAGTGATGACCAAGATGACCAAGACCTGCCTGAGACAAATCAATCTGTATCTTCAAGAGAAGGAATAAGAAATGAGGCTGCTACAATCTGCCCATGCGTTCCAAGCATTGTAAAATGGAAATAACTCCCTTTGTTTATTGAAAAAAATAGTAGAGTTTAAGAAGTAGCATGGGAAAGGTATACATCATATACTGGGGCCTGCTCTTTAGAATAAGTAAAATAGACGCAAAAGGAAAGATGGGGAAACTCTGGATGTTGTGATTCAATTTAGAAGAGGAGGGTCATGCTAAATTTGAGCTCATCGCCTAGTCTTCTTTCAGTGAGTGCCCAAACAGGGCTGTATTTACATTAAATCCAAAAGCAAAGCAAGATTTTCAGTATGAACAGGTTGCTGAACACACATTCCCTTTTCTGTGTGATGCTGTTAAGAGCTAGGGAATGTCCTCTCAACAAAGACAAGATGTGGTGGGTAAAGGAGTGGTATTATGTCTTACAACTATTGTCACACATTTTTTCCTATGAATCACAGTGCCTGAAATGATGGGTACACATTTCTGCAGCTGCTCCTCAAATCATCATTAATTAAATGATGATTAATTAAGCCCTCCTGAAGAAATCTGGGCCAGCTCATGCCCCGTGGTGTCATTCAGGAAGGCTTGTTTCCATAGGAAAGCTAGGTTTTCAAAGAGTAAGGTATGTTTTTAAAGCCACAGCATTGTATTTTTCCCATCTCAACTTCAGCTTGTGTTATGTTAAATTGAAAATCTTTCTTTAAAGGCATAGCCATTACTTTACTTATGTTGACATAACTTGTGAAGCTTTCTCGTAGAGGAGCAAAACCATAGATCTTACGATTGCCTGATCAGCCCATAGGTGAACTTAACTTTGCTGGTCACTAACAACTGTAGCTTCTCTTAGCCAGTGCCAAAACCTCCTTTGATGAAACCTTAAATGAAACTGGTGGATGAAAACAAGGATCAAGATTGAGCATAACTGCTTCCATACCTATCAAGTAATGAAATAAGGACTGAAAACCTCCTTAGAAATTGGGCTTGATATGTGCATTTTTGGATATTCTGCATACTTCTCAAGGGGGCACAGTTAGACTCTCCAAATTTTGTCTTGTTTATGTAATATTTTCTGAAATAAATCTCTACCTGAGAAGTTAAAGAGGTGATAAATAAGCATTGTCATATTATTTTGATTCTTTTTGTGCTGACATAATTAAAATCCTTTGGTTTTGATTTAAGATGTTATCTTATCCAGCTCACCACTAAATTTGAAATTATATTTGTACTGTGCATAGCCATAATATCAGATATTACTGCTCAAAAGATGTCTTGGATGTATAGCTTTGGTTGATCCTTTCAAGATAATAAGTAATACCAATTTTTCTCCTGTGTGAGCAACACTTCACCTTAGGTCAAGATAACAGATGACTTCAGTTTTGCAGTTGGACAAGCAGCCTTGTGGCTTTCAGGCTTCAAAGCACTGTTGGGATCCTTGTTGTGGTTTGGGCTAGACTGGCCACTGGGCAACTGACAGATGCTCTCCCCCACCTCCCTCTTCAAGGAGAGACAGAAAGATATTTATGAGTTTAGAAGGAACTAAACTACTTTAATGAAATATTAATAATAAAATGAGAGTAATGAAATACATACAAAACCGTATCAAGCTCCCAGGATGACAATCACACCACTGGCTGGCACTGGGAAAGTCCCTGACTGGACTCAGTGATGGATGGGAACTGGATTCCAGATCTGGATTCAGGATCGGGATCAAAGGCAGATGAACAGAGTCCTCCTCGGACACAGGCCATTGAAGAAAGAGGTCTGACCCTCTGATCCCTCAAATTTTATACTGAACATGATGCAGATGCAGTGGAATACCCTGTTGGTCAGTTTTGGGTCACCTATCCTGTCTGCTCCTCCCTGCAGGTATGACCCCACTACACTTTTCTGCTTCTGACCCTCCAATGGGGAAAATAACAAAGTTATCTGGCCTTGGTTGTTACAGCAATAAGTATAAGCAAGAGCCTCTCTACAAACCATTCCTTGGCATCAACTATAAACACAGGTCTTAACACTCTGAGAGCGAACAGTTGCCGCACAATATGCTGTTATTTTTGGTAGTTAGAAGAGGCTGAGCTAAAAAGTGAAGTTACTAAACAGAAAATTAGTTCTGTTTTACCTCAAACCAGGACAGTCCTTTAGAATGAATCTTGTGGTATGGGGGTGCGAAGGAACAAAAAAGTTCATCTCCAGATCACTGCGAGGGAGCCTGGTTCTTAGAGTAAGCAGTGAGTATTTCCAAAAAAATTGTAATCTCTTTTAGGAGTTTCAAGTTGAATGCTCTGCAGCCAAAGCATATAAAGAAGACCTGACTCTGGAGAAGTGTCTTTAGAAGCCAATTGATTTTGACTCCAAACTGGAAAGGAAAAATGTTAATAATCAGCACAACTAAACTAGGGCAAAATTATGTGCTCTTCAGAAATCTTTTGAGATACCTGAAGGCATGCTTTCTCAGGACTAGACTAAGTATTCTTATTTTCCGGAAAGATTATGACTGCTTTATAAAGCCTGTAAACATTCCTTCTGGAGGAAGGAGGGGTAGTCTCTCCAGACTACATGGAGGATAGGGGATTGAAGTACAGTAGACCCAAACCTGGAAAATATATAGCTAGAAAAAAAAATAAATAGAAGCAGTGGACATCCTAGAGTGTCTCAGGAAATAGAGGAGTAGAGTTTTTAACTCTAATAACCAGTCTTCAAATGCCAGTAGGCAGAGGCAGACCACGAGGTGTGTCTCAAAATTGCCATGTGACTCTAGTCTACTGATGGCCTCAAACCTTCAAGAAATGCCAAGGAATATATCACTTTTCTAATAGAATACTACAGTCTTGCTTATATATGTGCTTTATGTGGTTCCTTGCTAGCTTTGTTGATATTAGAGTTTGTTTTATAGTAAGTCAACTTGTTCCTAAAAATTGCTAATAACCTATCGTGTGTAGGAACAAAACCATACATGAAATAAACCTCAGTTCTGCTTGTCTAGGTATGCTCTCTAATGTGGTATAAAATCTGCCATGACTAGTTCATATTAAGTGTGGATACAGATGTTACAGAAATACTGCAGATTTGCAATTTTTTTTATTATTTTATTTTTACCTTCCATTACTTGCATATAAACTTGTTGCCATGAAGCTAACCGATGTTTGGTATGACTCATCATGGAAATGTTTGGCTGGAATTGTTAACCAGTCAGCTATATATAAAGCAAGAGAGGGTTGATTTTGTTCAGTCTCAGAGTCTAGTATTGACTTAAGCTGTAGTTCTCAGATGTTTTCAGTGTCCTCAACTCCAGGACTTTGTACTCATTAAAAATAAGGCTCTTTCATAAATGCTCAGCAGTGAGGTAGGTGTGTGGATATCGGTATTTAAGTCTCTAAACTTGGAATTAAGTGCTTAACTTAAATTGCTAAGCTTGAAGATTTTGCTGAGTATCTTTATTCCAAAAGAAGTCACAGAAGATAAGCAGAAAGGGGTGTTTGATTTTCTTTAAAATTACCTCTATGCCTTCAATAATCACAAAAGATGCCAGACAGAGAGGAATGGAAATTGGTTTCTGATCTATCAAGTGTGGCGTGAGCAGTAACAGTATTGCCATGGCTCAACCTTGAACTGAAGAGACCACCTATGTATTTGCCCTGTGGAATGGCACCCTTTTGTCCTGCATGAATGGCCTGATGCCATGCAAGACCCCGCTCTGTCATGCACTGGCAGCAGGTATCAGAAGCTAGCTCTGTGCGGTGCCTTGCTTCCTTGTGCCAGCTGGCCTGCAAGGGCTGGGGGAGGTGTGTGTGTGGAGGGATGCCCCCCTCTCCCTTCCAGCTGAATAATTTCCTTAGGAAAACCTTTTCTTGCTCATGCTCTTGACTTAACCACCCATTGCATCTTTCAAATTATCTCATGTGCAGAGATGCCAGATAAGCATTTGACACTGTCCCGCACGATATCCTGGTCTCTAAATTGGAGAGACATGGATTCGACAGATGGACCACTCGGTGGATGAGGAATTGGCTGGACAGTCGCATTCAAAGAGTTGTGGTCAACGGCTTGATGTCCGAGTGAAGACCAGTGACGAGTGGTGTTCCTCAGGGGTCGCTACTGGGACCCGTGCTGTTCAACATCTTTGTCGGAGACCGGAGACATGGATAGTGGGATCAAGTGTACCCTTGGCAAGTTTGCCAATGATACCAAGCTGCGTGGCGAGGGAGACACGCTGGGGGGGGGGCAGGGGGGATGCCATCCAGAGGGACCTGGACAGGCTGGAGAGGTGGGCCCAAGCCAAACTCATGCAGTTCAACAAGGCCAAGTGCAAGGTCCTACATCTGGGTCAGGGCAACCCCAAGCACAAATACAGGCTCTGCAGAGAATGGATAGAGAGCAGCCCTGAGAAGAAGGACCTGGGGGTGCTGGTTGATGAGAAGCTCAACATGAGCAAGCAATGTGCACTTGAAGCCCAGAATGCCAACCATTTCCTGGGCTGCATCAGAAGAAGCGTGGCCAGCAGGTCAAGGGAGGTGATTCTGCCCCTCTACTGTGCTCTGGTGAGACCCCATCTGGAGTACTGTGTCCAGCTCTGGAGCCCCCAACATAGGAAAGATATGGACCTGTTGGAGCGGGTTCAGAGGAGGGCCACAAAGACAATCAGAGAGCTGGAGCACCTCTCCTACGAGGACAGGCTGAGAGAGTTGGGGTTGTTCAGCCTGGAGAAGAGGCTTCAGGGAGACCTTATTGTGGCCTTCCGGTACTTAAAGGGGGCCTACAGGAGAGCTCAGGAAGGACTTTTTACAAGGGCATGTAGTGATAGGATGAGGAGGAATGGCTTTAAACTGAAAGAGGGTAGATTTAGATCAGATATTAGGAAGAAATTTTTCACTTTGAGGGTGGTAAGGCACTGGAACAGGTTGCCCAGGGAAGCTGTGGAAGCTCCATCCCTGGAGGAGTTTAAGGCCAGGCTGGGTGGGGCTTTGAGCAACCTGGTCTAGTGGAAGGTGTCCCTGCCCATGGCAGGGGTGTTGGAACTCGATGATCTTTAAGGTCCTTTCCAACCTAAACCATTCTATGATTCTATGATAAGAACGTGCCAGCCCAACTAGCTGGTGGCTACCGACCATCTTTTGAGATTAAAAAAATATCCCCTGCGTTCATCCTAAACCATTAACAGCTTGAGAGTTCAGTTTAGGGCGTGGCAAGTATCACTCAGCCTGTAAGAGGCAGCACTATGGCGAATGTCCATCTGATATTTTTTTTAATCTATTTTTTTAACCTAGTTGTTGCATACTTGCTTACCTTGAGTTCTTTTGCTTCCTCCAGACTCATGCTTCTCTTGCTCATCTCTGACCTTAGCACTGTCATTTCCTGTTCATTTTGCTCTCAATTCTTACACGGAAAGAATGAGAGGCACAGGTTTTTTTCCATGTGGCCTCAGCACCCTCCCTGTTTTAATTTCTCATCAGGGCTGCTGATTTGTTCCTTCTTTCTCTGTAAACCTCTGTTCTCCCTGCTTTGCGCTCCTCTTAGCTAAAACACAAACTTGGTATTTCCACAGCAGGGCTTGAATCGCTTCTTTAACTTTCTGGGTGGAGGAGGGAAGTCTTTTGAAAAGAATATGGGAACACTTTGTGCAAAGTGCTGGGTTCATAATTCTGCATTATCCTGGAGCACACTAGGATAGTCAGCAAGTATGCAATATTGAAATTTTGCCAGATACCAGAGCTCTGGAAGACTGGAATATATTCTTCAGAAGGCTGTGAGAGCTGAGTACACAACTATTCTTTTCTGACCACAGAGGTAACGAACGAGTGAAAGCTGTGTTTTCCACTGTTCAGCTGCCACTTGGTAGCAAAGCTTTTAGGGAAGTCCCACATCCCATTTGAGTACCTAGATTAGAAATGCATATTTTGAAAAGTGTCTGCTCCTAATTTGAGGTCATTCATTTTGGTGTCTAAATTGGAATGGACACTTGCAAATATGTGTTGTTCAAGTGCTTGATTCTTCCTAGGCTTCACAGAACATTGGCTCAAGCCTGGGTTTAGATGGTACAAAATAAAGCTTAAAAAAAACCAATTATGTGATATTTGTGCTGGATATTATTACTAGCTTGTTTGCTATTTAATATGTCTGGTCCTTTAAAAGTCTGTGGCCATGCATCTAAGAGGGGGGAACTCTTTGCCTTGCCTTGCCTACTGCGACCTGGGTCAGTCAGCGGGACGGAGCGGGAGGACTGTTCTTCCCAAGGAGCCACTGAGCCCAGGGTAGGAGACTTAAGGGGTAGTGAGTCTTAACATTTTTTAGGTGTCCATCTTGAGATACCAGGTCAGGAAACTGAGAATATTTCAGTCCTCAGACCTTTATATGTATAAATACCTTCTGTGTGGACCCCCTTGGTTTCTCCAAGGAAACTGGAAATTTACAGCTGAACTGAGAATCCTGGTATTGGTGAGATTACATATTTTGGTGTTTAACTGCAGGAAGCTGTTAAATTTTGTAGATAATTTTATCATGTATTTAATAAATAAGTATAGTCTCCAAAGCATATACAGCTGTGGGGTTTTTTTTCTCTTTTTTTTTTTTTTTAAGTCATATTGTCAAAAAGTAGAAAAGTTTCTGTATGCTTACTTCCATAGATCTGATATCTGGTTTGGGATGATGGGGAGGAGAGGAATGTCATTCTCTTTGCAGATGATTTACTTTTTGTGCCTGGGAATAAACCAATATTTCTTTTCTCTTATTATATTTCATTTCTACAGTTGAATCCAGAAGTGACAGCCTTCCTATTAGTGTGATTTGCGGGTGGTTTGTTTTCATTTCAAGGGCTCCTCAGCACAGATAGCAGCAAGCCAGTAGGTACTTTCCCACTGGATGCAAATCCAGGTGTGTTCTTGTCATTTTGAGTCTCCATACTTTAAAGTGTATAGAAAACTTTTCCCAGAGACAAACAGTTTGAATTGTATTTGCACAGTTAGAATAATGTAACCTGCCTTCTCTTATCACAGTGATACCAGTATCAGTGTTGAATCAGTACCAAAAATAAATCTAGGGAAATAAATTTAAAAGTTTGAAGACATTTTTATTTTAGTACACCAGCATCTGATCTGGGACTATAGCAAATATAGTTGTGCTTCAGAGCAACCCCACCCTGACACATCCTGAGCTGGAAAAGTTAGTGTTGTATATTGGGCAGAGGCTTTGCCCAAAATTGGTATTAATAAACCTCAGATTTAATCTGGCCCTTGCTGTACTTGATCTTATGATGTTGCGGGGGCTTGTGCCTGCCAGAAAGGATGTCTTCCTTGTATCTGAAGTTCTGCCAAGATACTTACCACAGCAAGACTGGATCTATGGCAGCAGAAGTTGCAGAAGAGTAATACACATGCTGAGGAGTAGGAAAAGAGGAAGAAAAAAATCACGGTACTGACAGATGAAAGCCCTCAGAACATAACTCCCCACTGAAACACAGTGTGTTTCCTTTTTGGAAGATACACACCCCCTTGTTCCTCCTTGCCAGCCTCCTATCGTTATTCCCTCTGCCGGTGGGTACAGCTGGACCCAGCTCGCCGGGCAGCTGGGGAACTTGGGGCTGGACTCACTGCGGTGCCTCCCACTCTGTCCTCCTCTCTTATTGTGGCAGAAATGGTCTATTCTGAAGGCCAGAAATAATTGCTGGGCAGCCTGTATAACAACAGCAATAGACATTTAGATTTATTCCTGCATCACATTGAGCAGGATGGATTTAAGGTATCCACCTCCACACAAAGCAGTCTTTAACTCTGCATTTCTTGCTTCTCAGCAGTTTGCATTTATACTGCCTTACCTCGTTAGTCCCCAGTTTCTGGACATTTCTTTAACCACGGTTAGCACTGAGAGCACGTTATTACTGCACATCCTTACCTTTCAGTGGACAATGATTTTTTTTAAAAAATACTATTTTGTATAGATGTGTGCGTTTTTTAAAGTAATTTTTCAGGATGCTCATTTAAGCCTGGCTGGAGATTTCAGAGTCTTTGGCTACCTGGCAGTGGGCACTGTGGGGCACGCAGTGCCTTGGCTGCACGCTCATTCTTTCCCCTGTCTCTTAATCTCCTACTCTCCCTCTTCTCAATTGGTGCCAACACCGTTCCTGTTATTTTCCACAGGGGGCATCATAGGATGTGCAGATTGGTTAAAATGGCTGGGGGGAGCAAGAATCAGGGGACTGGCTGACCTGGTGCATGAGGTTGTGAAGGACTTCTAGAACATAGGCTTGAGGAGCATCATGTTCTCACTGTTGTGCAGTAGCTAACAAATGCTGGCATCAGTTGGGACCTGAATAGGCAAAACGACCTTTGTAAATAGCTGCTGGGGGGTTGGTAGAACCATATCTGAGGGGCTTTGAACTTAGACTGTGTGCTTAAAAGGCACAGTAAAATATTAAGACAGTGGAAGTCAGCATGAGTCTCTGGTGCCTAAAATCATCTCTAGCCTTAGCTGAAATGATCTCAACCTTCATTATAGAAGGGTGTGAAGCTGTCTTCCATGCCATTGCACTGTTTTTTTGCCCCTTTCAGTGTAACAAAGCTTTGTCTAGACTAGGATTTGTGTCAGTTGTGTGATTAGCTCCTTGATGGCTGTAAACTCTAGCCTAAATATGAATGTGTCTTTCATCACTTGCAAAGACTTTACCTTCTCTCCATTCCATAGGATTAAACTCGACAAATTCAGTGCGTATGGTAGAGCTCAGTTTTGACTTTTTTTTTCTCCTGGTGTGGTGCTGATGCTATTTGTAATGTAGAATGGTGGACTCAGTCCCCACTTTGCTAAGTGCTGTACAAATTGAGAATAGCAACAAGATGCCAGCTCCAAATAGCTTACAGTGTGTGTAAAAGATGAG
Source organism: Pluvialis apricaria (assembly GCA_017639485.1). Taxonomy (NCBI): domain Eukaryota; kingdom Metazoa; phylum Chordata; class Aves; order Charadriiformes; family Charadriidae; genus Pluvialis; species Pluvialis apricaria. The sequence continues at coordinate 139,620,439 of CM030007.1, read as the reverse complement.
ACAAAATTTACCCGTAGACAGGAGAAGCACAAAAATAGTGGACCAATATTGGTGAGCATCTTTGGCCATGCCCTTGGTGGTTCCTGCAGCCAAACCACCATCCTGTTCTGCTCTTTACAGGCACCATGATAAGCTGGTGTTCTGTAGCAGATCAGCCTACCATCACACGTTTTAATCTTTTTCAGGATAAACAATGTGAGTAGTGTACACATTCTTTTACACCACTGAATTGCTCAGCTCCTGTTCTGTTCAGCAACGACCAGATAAAACCAGACTGCAAATTGTTTTGAGCATTATTCTGCCTAGAACATCCTTGTCAGATTTATTTTCCGGCATGGCCAAGTGACATTTCTGGGTAAGTTCACAAGCCTTCCTTTGTCCCCACCGAGAGTCCTTCAAACAGCCTCCTTGTTCTCCTGGTGCGTTGCCCATTAAGCAAATTAATTGATGCGGAGGGGCACTGTGGTACTCTGACAGCTGTGGTTCCTGAGCTTTCAGTACAGCCGGTCAGAGGCTTTCTAGCATTGTCATTGGAAAATGATAGTTCACCAGAAGATATGTGGTGCCTGTGGCACCTTTGGTTTAAGTATCAATTTGTCCCACTGCCTGATTCCCTTGTTTTTCAGCACACTGCTTATTAAGCTGTTGTGGAGCAGGGGGATCTAAGGCATCTAGGAAGCCTCCCAAACTGCTCTGTAGCTGAGGCAATGCTGATTACCTCTGAGTGGGCACTTCAGTTTTTCCTTTGCTGGGGACAATATTTTCCCCACCCCCCCCCACCCCAATGTGAGGTCGCTGATACTCATTAAACATATAAGAATATGACTTGGTTAAAACTGGCCAAAGAATTAAATGTATATTAAAATACACATATAAGTAAAATTTAAACCAGGCTTAAAGTTCATCCCTTTAGGAAATTTTGAATTTTAGTTTCTTCCAGTGCTGTTAATCCCCAGCCATCAACTAGGAGTCAAGAGATCTGGAAGAGCGTGGTCCCATGGGCAGGAGCTCAGCATGAACTTCAGTTCAGTGCCTTAGAACCACTGTTTCAGGTCAGAACCCTTCTGCAGAATGGTTAGAGTTTAATGGTAACATAGAGTACATTAGGTAACATAATGGTACATATGGACATGGCCTGCAAGTTGTTTTCTGTTGCTTAACAAATATGGTAAGCAGGTGTCAGTTTAAGTCTCTGGAGGGACTAAATCTGAGTTTTAGCCCATGTTTGTAATTTTGTAGCTACTGATGCTGTCTGATTCTCACTAGTTCTAGTTCTTGGAAATTCAGGCTTCACTGCTTTTCAGCTTTTCTTTGAGGAATGCTTTCTTTGGTTTGTCTTCTCTAAACAGGCATTTTTTCTCTAGCTTGAGTTACAAATTTTAGACTGTGAAGCTACAAATAACTAAAAGTAGTGTTAAAATATTTAAAGCTTAATTTACTTGTAAAGCTAGTAATTTCCCAAACCGTACTCAGGTCTACTCAATGATCTGTAAAAGTTTTTCAGCATAACTACCTCGCTCAAGCATTCTTTCTGTGGTCTTCGTACTGATACTTTGAGTTTGGACAGAGTTTTTTGTACTGTGTTTCTACAGTGCTTAACATAATGGGACGTTGGTCTGTGAGTGGTGTCGTGCGAGGTCTATACTGGCAGTATTTTTCTTTTATCTTTATAAATAAAACACTTCTTGTGGGATGTGTTTCCACTTCTAGTCATATGTAATCAACTCAATGCTTTTGAGTCTGGAAGAAAATCAGTATGTGTTTATTAGTACTAAGTTTCATGTTGTCTTTTAATAAATTAAATGTAGCTGTGCTCCTGATTTAAAATGCAGTGTTTTAGATAATTTAAAGGTATTCCCCACCACCACCAAAATGCCTATACTATAATATGTTTTATAATAGACAAAAAATGCTTTCAATTTTTTTTACTTACAGGGAAGTTATTCTGTTTTGCCACTATTCTGTATAGAGTAGTTGATGGTTTTACACACTGAAGAAGCAATTAATTTATTTGGCTTACCATGTTAATTAAAGTAGTGGATGTTTACTACTTATAAATGAGGAAAAAAGCTCCCTGGAATCAGTTTTGGCACTTCTGCCATCACTGTAATTGCTATAAAATTATCTTTATGCAATTAGTAGTGGCACCTGATATAACAATACCTACTGTGTGTCTCTGTCTTCCCGTCCTCCCAAGAATCTGAGACTGATGATGTGACCTGGGATGTATTTCTCAAATTGGGGGAAGAAGGAGAGAAAAAATAGAGAGTAATGTATGGAACTATGAATGTACGTAAAAGAATGTATGTCACAGCATGTTAATTAAATAATCTGTATTAAAGTAAAATGGCTGAAGTTAAGTTAACTTTTGCAAACCTTTGGCATTGATTTTCCGATTGAAATTTGAGGGAAGATGATTTCATGCCCTGTGTTGAAAGGTGAAATGGGAAAGAGCACGAAAGACATTGCAAGCACCATGGTAATTACCCTGAACAGCAAGAACAAAAGGTGGGTGTACCCTTCTCTCAGCTCACTAGGTTCAAATTAAACTTGATTTTTGCCAATTTCATATGTGTTATAAAATCTGCCCTAACCTTCCTGGGATGTCTATGTATCCATGCTTGAATCTCAGCTTCCAGAGAGCATGTGAGACTGCTGGGATCAATAGCTCAGTTCTGTATGTGTGTTGGGACCTGAGTATTGCCACAACTATTTATATGCGTAACTTCAAAACCAGCAAGAAGGGTGCTGAGCCTGTTTCCCTATTCCCTGTGAACAGGGAAAAACAAAACAGAAGGATGTGAACAAAAGTAAAAAACAAATAAACAAAAAATACAGATATATCCATGCGTGTATAAATCCTCAGGCGCTGTTCCTGGTAAATACCATGCATTTTTCTGCTAAGTAAGGGAAGCAAAAAGAATATATTCGGATTACTTTTGTTTGATACAGAAAGTAAGCACATTTTTTAACTGTTTCATGTCTTCAGAACAATTTATTACCAGTATTATGTCAAGCAATCAAACATAGATAAGCAAGACATAGTCTTGTTGTTCTAAAGATAAAATCTTTGGAAATGGGCTTGCAAAATAGTAAGCCCAAGGTAGGTCTCAACTTTGAGGCTGTTCAAAAACTAAACTTCTATTAAAATCCAATTTTTGCATGGTTTTTGTCCCACTCCAAATGGAAAAAAAATTGACTGCTTGTCTTTTTGTTAACACAGAGTGTTCAGGTTAAACGTAGAGGTTATTTTTAATTTCTAATGCAATTTATGTAAAATTCTACAATTTTTGGAACAGTCCAGTGGGACACACACACCCCCACATCCAATCCCTGCATTATCAACTTGCCTGATGATGTTTTAGAATTTTATAGTATTTGGAGGGGGTTATCTTTTATTTTGAATGCCAAATACGGGGATTGGGAGTTCTTGTTAATATCTCAGCTTTGTTTTTCATCTTGAAATAAATCTCTACCCTTCATGTTTCTGAAGATCTTGTAAATGCTAATCTTGGATGTTAGGAAAAAAAATCAGAAGGTGTATTAGAAAGAACCAATTATTATTATAGAATTTCATAGTTCTTGTATTAGTCTTGTGATTTTAGGATATGTACTGTATCCCAATAAGTGAGAAAAAACAGGAGCTAGAGGCAAATTTCACAATCTGAGCTTCCCCCCATCCCATCCCCCATGCTTATATCAGATGACTGCAGGAAAAAAAGAGTGGTGGTGGGGAATGTGCATAAGATGTAGATTTGATCTGACAATGGTGCCAATTGTTCCCAGTGAGCAGTGAATGTTTATGCGACTTAATTGTCCTCCTCAATGAGTAACATGCTCTGTCTTGTACTAGGGTAAATCAGCATTTCAGGAAGAGAAACACGTGACTGTCTTAACGATCTGCTTATTAGAGTTGTTTCTTGCTTGGCATTAGAAAAATGAGCTAAACAGAAGTCATATCCATACACAACCTTTCTTTTTCAAAAGTGATTAAGAAAATGAAATAAAAATTAAGGTAAAATCCTGGCTCCCTTTGGCACAGTGTAATGAACCTTCATGGGCCGAGACTTCAATCTTGGGGACTACTCTTCCTAGTGGAGACCTTCAGAAACTTCCTCTTTTTCAATGGGAACTGGCATCTCTATGCAATTTAGTTTAATTCATAGCACTCTTCCCAATCTTTTACAACCATTTTGTTTGTGTCCAGAAATTTCCTGACACTAGAAAGGTTATAGTAGCATTTAGTCAGAGAAATTTCCTTTTGGTAGCCCATATTCAAAAGAGAATTAAGTCAATGAGCCTGAAAGCATATATAAATATTTTAATAAGTGAGGGCCAATATGAATATAATGATTGAATCTCTGGTAGAGATATGAAAGTTGAAGTCCCAGCAAAGCTGAATTCAATGGAAAAAAATATTTTAATGGGTAAGATCCTCCTTGCTGATTGGTATTCCTGGTCACCTGTACTTTGACAGAACTAATATAAGCTGTTTTTATAAGTCAAAGTTTTTATACATCAAAATAACTTGTTCTGAATAGGAAGAGTTTTCATTAGGAAGTAATAATGTGATTTTTTCTTTCTTTTTCATTACTTACAAGGGTAGCCAACATCTAACATACTCTTGCTAAATGTCATTGTAAATTCAAGTTAAATATTTTAAACCAACAAGGCCAAATAATTTATACTTAAAAGTGTGGAAGGATCTGGATAGGTTAGCAGTTACATTATGCTACTTGAGCTTTTTATGAATTTTGGTGGTTTTATGAAAAACGGATCATGTCTAACAAACCTTATAAATCTTTAGTGAGATCACAACTTTGGCAAATAGTATTGATACAGCACATTTAGGCACCTTTAAGATTTGCCATAACATCATTTGAGTCACTAGAAAACCTGGAATGATGAAAAAAAAACATACCCAAACAACTGTGTGCTCATCACATTGATTATATGCGGCCAAATAATAATCATCTTTCTGAGAAGGTTTGTTTCTGGTAGAGTCTTGATAGCATTTATCTCTGCCTTATGCTATTTAACATGGTGAGCTGGTACAAAATACTGGGGAGGGGAGGGAGGGATATGAACCAGAAAGGCAATGTTGTGTTTGTAGACATATCAGCAGTGTTAGGTATTTAAACTTGGCTCTAGTTCTGGTCTCTGAAGAGAGGGAGGGATGAGCCATAAATGATTTAAAATGGGGAGAAATGTGCTTTACAGAGACAATGTGGGAGCTCAGTTGATTTAACTGAGTGGATGGTGGAGAACTGGCTTGAACCCACTGTCTGGGCAGGTATGTGGAGAAAACGTGGTAACAGATGTTTCTTAAGTTTTCATATAGTCCACTGTCTAGTAGCATTTAGTCAGAGAAATTTCCTTTTGGTAGCCCATATTCAAAAGAGAATTAAGTCAATGAGCCTGAAGACTGCATCTGGACTAGCTGAAACCTGAGTTACAGCATATATTTTTAACATGGTGTGACATTAATTGTTGGAACAGTTTACTACCATTTGCATTGGGTTGAAATGTTAAATGAACCCTGGTGGTATCCTAGTTTGAAAAATAATTAATTTAGGACAATCCTACAGGGGTCAGCCTTGAACACAGAAGCTCCAGCTGGCTCAGTTGGGCAGCTGAAAGATGTTTAACAGTTGTGACCCTGGATGGAAGCTTGTGCTTTTGCAGGAGCATTTCAGGAAGTCTGTCATTAGTAAAATACATCACTAATAAACTTCCTAGGACCTTAGACCAGCCCTGTGTGTGGAGCAGAAGACATTAATTAATTTATCCTTGCTTACAAACGTGATGGAAATACAGAAGATATTATTTCTGTCTTACTACAGAAGGGGAGAGGGATGAAATTGCTTTTCAAACTGTAAAGCAGCAGCACAGTGTCTGTGGAGGCTCCCTTCTGTAAAGGCAAGGCCTCACTCTGGAAAAATAACCACTTACACTATTTAAATTTCATCTGGCAAACTATGGCTCTTGTTTCTTTTGTCATAACTGCTGAAATAAGTGAATTTATACTGATGGGCAGTTGGTTTTTAGGAACAAAAGGATGGACACTTACAAGAGGAATGATTCAAAATCAAGACAAAATCAAGCTGTAGGAACTAACAAATCGAGATATTAGTTGTTTGATTCTTCCCCTTCCTGCCTGAATGGAGAGCACAGTGTTGGGGCTATTTTGTCTGATGTCCACTCAAAACTACATTTCTATTCTGTTGATCTCCTCCTGCCTTTGCTTCAGGATCATCAATCAAGGGTGATTTTATTTTTTTTTAATTTTTTTTTTTTAAACTGTAAATCTTACAAGCTTACCAAACTCCAGATATTCCAGTTACAAGGCCAACTGAGGACATTTTCCCTATAAATGAGAATTGGAGATCTTGGTGTGCATCTAAGGTTGACTTTGGCTAATTTAGTATTGAATTGCTCTACTGTATATAGGGTGTTATAAGGTGAATTGCTACTGCAACTGTTTTACAGGCTCTCAGCCCAGAAGTGTTAGATAATCATATTTTTCATGGTTTCATTTAAAGGCATTTTGGCAGCCAGGCATTTGGACAAATTTAATCCCAGAGGTAAGGATTATCTGCTTTTAAAGCACGGTTTTTGAAAACTGGCATGATGTCATGCAGAATTCAGACCCTCATTTTCTCTTATTATCTTAATGGAAAAATTCCCTTGTGTTATATGTATTTTCTTTTTTTTTCCTACAGCAGTGTAGTGGTGATAGTGTGGTGGTTGACTGGTTAGTGTCTGATGTCAGTGCTGATGTTAAGGTATGATGAGGATGTTGAAATGTTTGCTCTATCTGGAACAGGCTAGATGAATAGAAGGGATCCCACAGGGTAATTGTGGACTTGGTAAAGTAAATAGCATGTATGCATTGGGTACCCTGCTTAGAAAATCTTACGCCTGTAAATACACTGTGTAAACCAATAAGGCTAAAGTTTTGGCTAGTTGGAAAAAAAATAGGAATATGAAAACCACAATTCCAGGGGAGGGCGGAAATTATTGAATTTGCCTTGGCTGACTCCCTCTATGCAGGGAATTTCAACAAAGGGGTGGAGGCTTAAGACATTAACAAGCAAAAGAGAAAGAGCAGTGAGCAACTGCTTCTAAACTCTTGCAGGACGAGACTGAAAATGAGCGATTTCCTCCCAGGCTGTGCTGTTCTGCTGTAGGAGGCATCCCTTTCCTGGGAATGCTGAGACTCGTATCACTGTCCAGAAGGTACAGTCAAGTGTATATCCTCAAGGTGATACCTAATTTACATAAGGGATAGACCAGGAGAAAAATAATCTGTCACCTGCCCTTTCATTCAGTTTCTGGTAACTCTTTGTAATATAATGCAAATTTATGAGGCTTTTGGCTCTCCAGCTAGCACAGACTAGACTAGTGCCACTGACTTCAGCAGAGCAGTACCAGCTGGCACCAGCTAAAGATATCATCCTTCAGCTGTAGCAGTCTTACTTCCTAGAGACATTATAGGGTCTTTGTACAGGACAAGGGATATTTTGCTTTGATGTTGTGCTGCAGATTGCTGGTCTTACGGGATGCACCTTGGCTCATAAGCCCCTGTGTCAGGCTACTATGTGGCAGGTTTGTACTCTGCTGGTCTGGCAGCTACACTGAAGAGCTTTATACAGGGTAGCACTGAAGGGCCTTGCTTCACTTGCTACAGCCCGAGGTCCTTTTGGCTCAGATGATTCAAAAGATAACCACAGGAAAGGCTGTGACATTGGAAATCCCATGAACTTGTCACAAGGGAAGGAGTTCAACTGGTAGTAAGAAGGATTATCTTTAAGAATGCCCTTCTCTGATGGGTTGCATAGTCGGGAGGGAGAGCGTCCAAGTGTTTGTTTTGCCTTGGGAACTTCCCAGCATGTGGAAGGATGTCCGGAGGCTGAGGGGTTACAAATACAAAATGTGGGTGGTTGGTGCCTCCTGTCTTCTCTGAAGAGTGTCTTTCTTTAAACCATCTGTTGTTAACTGAGCACTGATGACCCCAAAAATGCACTAAAGCCCCTGCAATTCATATGGCACTAGAGCCAATGGCACTGTTTAGTTTTCCAAATAGGCTTTCTGGGCATTTCAAATAATTGTATTCTGCTACTTCTTGCTGAAATTTGTTTTACACTGTTGTGCAACAAATATATGTTTGGGCAGCTGCCACAGGGACAGATCATGGCTATGGCTTTCCTGTTGCGATGCAGCTTAGCCATCCATCTTGCCTTGCTGAGGAGTCCCTCAGCACGGCAGAGAAGTGATGGAGCGGCGATATGCAGCTCCAACGGCAAGTGGGCACTGCTATTGTCCTGCTCAGGGACACGGGGCAGCCTTGTGGGCAGCCCCCATGAGTATCCCTTACTTCTGGTAAAGTACTGTACTGCTAGCGCACGTCTAATTTGCTGTTTCAGCCACTACAGCTGTCCGCATGTCCTTCTTTCCTCTTGAATGTCTGTAACTGGCTTATTTTCCCTACCCCTACTTATGCCCTTGAAATGTGTCAATGAAGAATTATGTGGTATAGATCTCATTCAAGGCTTTTCTGCATGGGGAAGGTCAATGCTTCAGTACTAGCATGCTTTGTCATCTACCATGGCTTTTTCCTCCGAAGTACAGTAGCCTAAATATTCCAAAGGGAAGGGTTCAAATACAGGGTTATGTGGGCTTTGCCAGCTGATATTCTCAAGTATGTGGGATGTTGTGTGGTTTTTTGTTTGTTTGTGTTTGGGTTTTTTTTTTTGTTTTCTTTTTTGTTTGTGTTTTTTGTGGCCTTTTTTTTCTTTTTTTTTTCTCTTGGGCATGGGGAAGGTAGGAGGGGATGCAGTTACTCCTTCTGCCTGTGCTCTGTGTTATTTCTGGCCTGCTGATCTGGGCTTTCAGGAACTGTCATGGCATGCTCTTATTTTCAGAACTATTTGCAATGATTCTTATTTTAGCTTATTCATTGTTGCTTATGTTGAGTTTCACTGTTAGGTAACTAATGGAAAAGTTAATATGAATCTCAGTTGTGAAAAACCACCTTCCGGCAGACTAAGGTAAAAAAAGCTGTCTTGGCTTCTGGATTCTGGTGGCTAACAGCTGTTGCTTAGGAAAAGAGTTGTAAGAAATGAAGTGTAACATTAAAGTATGGATTTCTGCTTCCAACACTCATCAGGGTAAAGACTTTCTAAGCCACAAGCTCTATCTGATTCACCATTTGATCCCTGTGATTTGATTCATCCCTGTGATGGACCAGCCCTTCATTAATTTGTCAGACTCCTTTTTGACACAGTGACCTGTGCTGAGGCCTTCCAGTTTTGTGCTTTAAAGGCAACTCCCTGAGAATTTCATTGACTGCTCCCAGCCTTTACAAAGGGAGAAATGATGAATACTTTATTTCTTATTTACCTTCTCTGTGCCATTTGTGATATGGTAGATGCTCCTCATGCTTTCCTTCTCTGATTTTCTAAGATTGGAAGTTTTCTCCCCTTGAAAAGAAGTTGCTTCCTACCTCTAATCATCATTTTGTCTTTTCTTTTTCTGTCCTTAAGAAAGTCACTGGTTTTGAGAAAGGCTGGCTGAGGGCACGGACACTATTCAAGATTAAAGTGTACTTTGTATTTCTGATTGCAAAATGATGTTGGTTTTTTTTCTTATTCATTTCCTGTAATTCTTTCACTTCTTTCACAACTACTGAGCATGAAGCAGCATGGCTTCCTTCACCATTAGTTTCTGCTTTAAGAACTTTCTGCTGATTCACAAGGCATGTCTTCTGTTCCGACACTTTCTACTTTTCAAAGTACACCATTCTTTCTTTCATTTTTGTGTGGCATCTGAGGATGTGGCATCTGGGATTTCAGTTTACTCAAGGTGCTAAGAAGACTTTTTAGACCTCAGAAAATCAATCCGTGCCTTCGCCTGCGGAAATTAAGTGATGCTTACAGTAACAAACTTTGTCCAGAATAGAATACTTTAGCTCAACATGATTACAGCAGGGCCAGAATCAGGCTGGAGTCTTCAGATTAGTTGGCTCTATTAAGATCTATGTGTTGACATCCTCAGTTGGCTTGTTTCCCTCTTAAAAAACAATTTAAAAGAAAATTTTGTTACTGAACCTCATTGGTATATTTTCCTTAAGTAAGATGAGTTTCTCTTACAGCAGCTGCTTGCATCTTTCAAATAGTCTTAAAGTGACATCCTGTGTTGTTTCCATAGCCTAATCTAATTTGCCAGTTCCTAAGCGCAGAAACAAACTTCAGTATTGCTAGGCTTTAGTTTTCCAGTTTACCTACATCAAGATACTTTGGTTGTTGTGTTGTTCAGGTCCTGTATGTTCCATCACTCTTCCTGCACTCAGTATTGCAGGTTTCATAATATGGGCACTTTGCGTACGTATTTGTCTGCGTAACAAACTTGATGACAAATCTGGCATGCTGTCTAATACCTCAGTACGTATAACATCATATAACTGTTAGGAAACACTGGACTTGTTGAGCATGACCTAGTACTTGAACAAAGCAATGAAAAGCATTATTATTGATAATTTTTCTCAGAAGTCCTTCCTATTCTGTTCCAGGAACTGTCTACAAGGGGCTTTCCAGCAACAGTGCATAGTCCTTTATAACTTTGTACCTGTGCCTTGTGTGTATTATTTGTAAAATTACGTCAGATCTACCCAAGTGTCACTAAGCTTTGTATTGGAACAATGTACAATATGAGCCAATAAACGCACTCTTTAATTACTATTTCCTTCCCCCCCCGAAAATGGAGCCAGAAGGAAAAAAGGAAGTTTGTTCTTTGGGTGTCTAGTACAATTAATTTTCTTTGTTATGTCTCCCATGGCCCCTAAGACACTTAAGAGGTGGTGTGATGTCTGGCTTATCTGAACCATCTATTAAACATTGGCAGTGCGAGTCAAAAAATGTCCCCTGGTGTAGACCAAGGTTCTGATCACACTGATTAGTGTGCGTGGACTTCAGAGGCTCAGTCCAACTTCGATAATCTGCCCACCTGCAGCCTGCTCCTCTTCAAAGCACATTTTGATGGGGTCAGACTTTCGTGTGGTTTGTTCAACCTCACTGATGCTCCAAATAATGCTTGTCAATGTGTGAAGGCAGTGGCACAAAAGATAATAAAGGAAGACCTCAGCCATCCATCATGATTACAGACTAAATCCTGTATTGCTGAAGAAATGGCCCCTTTTTTTAATAATGATAAAGAAATCTCTACGTAACAAAGCCAGCAATGTTTCTATTTTTAAGGCATATTTTAAGGGGCTCTCACTCTGTCTTCTCTATGTGCCCAACAAAAAAAGTGTGAATCAAAGCTACCTGTTAGATTTAGATTTGCAAGAAATTACCAAATGAAGAGACTGATTTGGGGCTCAGGCACTGAAAGGGTTAAAACTGAGAAGACAAAAGACCATGGTGGTAGGAGATCTTATTCCACTTATCATGAGTAATACTGGGATTCCTGTAATGAAAGGTTTTGAGAACATCTCTCTGTGATCACTAATGCCCAGGCTCTTGGAGCTATGCAGGACCTGCTGAGAGTTGGCAGCTGGACCCAAGAGGAGAGAATGATTCCCAGTCAACACTATTCCTCTATCTTCATACGAAACCAGAAGCAGACATGAGACTAAGAGAAAAACAAGAGGCATCTTACCTGTTGCCTCTGCTGTTGCCCCATTTCTGCTTGCTGTTCAGCCGTAACTTCAGCCTTGAAGGCAGTTTCATGTGAAAGCCTTTTAGCCTTTCTCTATAGTTATGCCAGGTTTAGATTGGGTAAAGCCCTGGCCTGCAGATTTCAGCAGGGGCAGAACCTCCATGCTTACTGGTTCCAAGCTTTTGCTGTTGCACCCTCTAATGCAAAGATGCCAGAGAAACAGTTTGTAATGCTTCAACTTGCAAAATTTTTCCCATAGATGTTACTCCTTTGTGAATGCAGAGGAGCACTTTGGGCAGAAGCCGGGGACATATTTTATTGTCCTCTACTGGTACTTTATTGCAGCAGCAGCAGGAATTGCCAGGATTGCCCCATGCTGGAGGGAGGTCTGTGGAGTACACCAAAGGCTGTGACTGTAGCGGACATCAAGTTCCTGCACACATGGGGCATTTTCTTATATGTTCCTTGGGATCTTCCCAGTGACTGTCAAATGTGGGCGTTGCATTGCTATAAAAGTGAGAGAGGCAAACCTTACTGCTGATGGATAAAAGGCAGGAACACCTGGCTGAGAGGATCCTGACAGAAAGTGTTCATATTAAATCTTGTTCTGTGGCTTTTCACATGGAAAGAAACAGTCTGGTCTGTGTTTGTTTCTTTCTGTCACTTGGTATCAGTAGTGCAGCTCTATAACATTTTAACATGCAGATGTCATGAAGAGTTCATACAAGACAATGTAAGTATGGCTAACAATTTATTATTTGTGTTATTTGTAACTTGTCAACCTAAGCAGATTCATCACCTAAATTGTCTCAAAAATAATCCATCGCCATTCTGCAAGTATCAACCTAGTCATCTGTAGAAATCATAAGGGAAATTGCCTGCAGGAAGAAATTATGATGTTACAATATGGATTTTTTTAATGTTGGGTTTGGGTTTTTTCATTTTTTTTGTTTTCTAAGAACTGTGTGCAGGGATTACACTCACTTCATTCTCAGAATTGCTTGTGTGCAAGACAGACATGCCTGCTGGGGACTCTCAGGAGGCATATTTTTAATGTTTTGCATTGGTTTTCTTGGTTTAAAGTAAGGACCCGATTCTGTAAACTAGTGGCAAAATACGATTTGCAGGGAACCGTGTTGCCTCCTAACCCCTTTGTTATTACTAGTAGCTATTGAAAATATGAAGCATGGGACACTGAAAGTAAAGTAAGATGTCATCTGCTCTGTATTTTTTGCTCAGTGCTGTATATATGGCCATAAAGCTTGTGCCCACCTCTGTAAACAAGTATGTGCATGACTAATTTGTTACCACCTGTTGTTCCAGAGGGTACCTCTGTAAAGTTTTGCAAATTCAAGGACTGAATGTGTTGATCTAATTGAATGTGACAAAATTCAAATATGTTTGTACGTGGAGAAGAAAACCAGGTCATTACTAGTAGCTCTGAATTTTTTTCTTCTTTCTACTTTAAAGCAGTTGTTCACAGGAAAAAATACTACATGACTCTGTGGTTTTTGAGATATGGAGCATCCTACTATTCCTCTGTAACAATAGTCTTTCAAATAAATATGCTGCCTATTGGCTCAGCCAGTGAGATTTGTCACACATACACATGCAAAATATATTTCAAAGACTTATCTGTCATGTAAGTTTTTAAAACTATTTCCCCTCATTGTAACTTTCTGGCAATTAAGACTACTGATTTACACGATAGCAATTTAACCTATTGTCTTGAGAATCAGGCGGATGTGACGTTTGGTCTTTATCTTTCCTTTTAAATGAACAAGAGTTCCTGGCTTGTACAAAAACAAGAAATTTCAAACTAAAGCCATTCCAGTCCTGTCTTCTGGAGGAACACGGGAACAATGGTGTTGTAGGCTACAGGTGGCAACTGGAGGAGCTTCTTGTTCATGTACAAGAGGAATCTCGCACAGAAGAAGGTATATTCATTTCTGATTAAGCCAGTGATAAAATTATACAGGGTTATATACCGGCAGATCTTACCTGATTTTATTCCAATTTGTTAGTGTCACCTGCTCTATTAGAATTGGGGAAACTTAAGTCTGCAGCTCAAAACAGACTGGAAGGTGGAAAGGAGCTGAAAAGAAGGGTTTTATACCCTGTCTTTTTACTTTGCCTGCTTTGTAAAACTGAAGGGTAAACAAAGAAAAGCAATATCTGATTCAGTCACAATAACACAGTGCATGCACTAAAAATACACTAGCAAGTGTGTAGTCTGAGAATAATGCCTATTATTTTCTTTCCCATTACTTTATCATCACATTCGCATGCCGTTGCCACTTTTAGCTATCTTGCAGCAGTAACAGCCTTATGTCAGATTGATATTTGCAGCATTATATTAGACTGAGTTTTTATAATAGACCTTTCTTTTCCTGTCTTTTTTAAATAAGGCAAACTCAGTGTTTATTTACGTGCCTCTGAACTGGATCTATATAATTAACATCAATAATAAGTGTATATCTGTAAACTGACATCAGAATTTGTCTTTGCAAAATGTATTCTAGTCTTTAATCGGAGGGTTCTTTTAGGGAAAGGTGTGTCTCGTCTCCTGGCATTAATATATAAAGTATGGTATGTTTAAGCTTGTCTAGTTGCTTATATGATTACTGAAATTAACTCACTAGTTGGAGCTCCCTACAGATTTCATCCATTAACTGCTAATGTCTTGCCAGAGAATGCATCTGTAGTTCACCATCTGCCTGACACTCATATCCTATTATTATTTTTGAAGGCCTGGCAGCACAGAACATATTTTATAGACATACAGAGAACAAAGGCTGATGTTTTGGTTGTAGAAAGCAGGAGACAATGCTAAAACTGATTTTGGTGAATGAAAGTTTTTACCCTGCCTCTCTAATCTCTTCACAATTTCCTCCCTTTACTTCTTGCCCCTTATCTCAAGCATATTATCACCCTGAAATTAGTGGATTATAAGCATGCGGTTGTAATAGTCTGCCAGCCAGACCTGTTGGCTGGTGTGAAACCTATATATTCTTTCCCTTTGTAGCTGGGCAGGATGCAAATTTTGTGCAGCACAGGTGATTTCTACTGGAGCCAAGTTGGCTGATCCAGTCTGGTGTGCTTCTTCATGTCAGGTTGCCTGATAAATAACGCTGCATATTGAAAGGCTTTGTGTGTGCAATGTGTTGACTTGGGTAAATTGGAATATATGTGTATGTTGGGTTGCATTTCTTGTGGAGGTAGTCCACATTTCCCTGCAATGAGAAGTGAAAATGGGAACAAAGAATAGTTATTCTCCTAGATTACCTATTTAAAGACACATGGGTGGCTAACTGAATTACTGTGAAAGTCTGCATGGATTATGGCTTTCTGAAATGTTGTAGAACCTCAAAAATAACTTCCTAAAGAAAGGATAGAAAATGGTGAGTTGTTGTGAAACAGACTAAACATCCCAAACTAAAAATATTCTAATATCTCTCTTTTTGATTTTGACAGATGCTCCTCCTGGCAGTGCTGCTAACAAACCTACTGCTGGCCACTGTAATATCAGGTAGGAAAACATGTTTGTTTACTGATGTCTAGGAACTGTAATACGTTTCCACTGTTTTTCTGTGAGATTTCCTCCCCACACACATACACTTTTTTGCCCATCTAATCCTGCAATCCTGGCTCAGGCAATATTCTCGTCATGCTGGAGACATTGATAAAGTTACTCCTTGTGGCTCTTTACCTTGCAACAAGCACTGTGTTGAGTCACAAAGACTCCCTGAAGTCAGTGATGTTTGGCTGAACAAACAACGGGGCTTTGCTACTGCCCTATTCATTTTAATGGGATAGCAGGCAGGCACAAATGAATGAATGCATGGCATTCCTCAAAGGATCAGGACTGAAATTACCCATGCAAGGTTTGGGCCAGTAGAAATAAAGCAAAAAAGCCATTTCACTAATGCACATAATAAAAAAAAAATAACCTATGTTTGATACTATGGGCTGCTACACCTGGCATACAGTCTGCCTAGAAGTGAGAGCTAAAGGTTCAGGACATGCAATGATTAATGGGCATAAATTCCAGCAGATAAATTCCTGAACTAGAAAATGATTGTTTTACATTGCAAGTGATGTTGTGTTTTAATATCCAGGATCATCAGTTTCTTTACTTCAGGAGTCATCAGTTTCCCGTTGCAGCCTTTTTGGTAACGATCACATCAAAACTTTTGATGGTTCTTTCTACAATTTTGCTGGGGACTGCAGTTATCTCCTTGCTGGGGACTGTCGCAAGCATTCCTTCACACTCTTAGGTGAGTCTGAGCAAGACACCAAGAAGTAACAAATGCAAAATGTTGTAGAGATGTGACATTGCACTTGTGCTGGGTTCCATCACTGAGAAGAAAAGACAGATAGTTGCCCTTTGTCGGATAGGATGGACCACTGCGTAAAAGGATTTTGGTTTTCTTTTTTTTTTTTGAAGTTTTTTGTCACTTTGTCTTCTGTTATCCCTTGGTAATATAGCTCTCGCATAACTAAGCTTCCAAGGAATGGACATTTTCTTACTGGCTCTTCTGAAGAGGGAAAGTGAGACCTTGTTTAATTTTGAGTTTGCTAGGGGAATGTGGCTGTTAAAGGTAAGTACAGGAATAGGAACGACACGACCCTGTAGAACTGCTTTTACCTGTATGCTAAATTCTCCCAATAAGAAAAATCCCGTTCTGCAGGACAAAAGGCCTTTGAATTAGCATGAGCATCTGCAATATTATTCTTGGGGATGGGCAAGAGATGATATGAGAACCAAAGCTGTATATGAGTTTCATACCAAACTATTTTCGTAGATATTCTTATATTCACTAATAACTGTTCTGTATTAGTCATAGTTTAAGATGACTTTTTACTGACTGCAAGTAAGTTGAAGTAAACTGATCCCATCACTCTGAAAAGGAACCATATACCAATTTAAATAGTTTTCTTCTTCAACTTGAACAACTTGGTACAAATTTTTTGTATGCAGAAGAACCCGCGAGCATGTGTGAAGTATGAATTGATTATGGTATTTTATGTGATCAATTAAATCTTAAAAAAAACCCCATGAGTGGACACTTTATGTTTATATTGGGCACATAAGCATGGCATAATCTATTTTTGATTCCTATCTTAGTATATGTGTATGGGTTTGTTTTGGTTTTGGATACCTGGCTGTGAAATGCAGTCTACATTTCTGAGTAAAGCATCCAGATCTGGGCAGAGCTCGCTACCTCAGAGAAGGAGGTGCAGAGTGGGCGGTGCATTGTGCAAGGAGCTGCTGTAAAGTCAAAGCTAGAAAACAGGCCAAAGCAGAGAAAGGACTATGACTGAACCCCCCAGCCTCTTCTCTCTCTGAGCTTAAGCAAGTTGTCTCCATCTCTATGTGCTGCTGCTTTTGAAAAATTCAGAGTGAGCTGACCCTCAAGTTGGATAGCCAGTATTGACATCCACGTCTTAAAGAACAGTTGCGATGGTTAGAGGACTTAACAAGAACAAAGATATCCAGGCTCAGTTCTTCCATCAATTCAATGGATTCAACCCCCTTCTCTTACCACTGAGCTATGCCTTGTTCTTGGGTGAAACTAGGAAGGGAAAGAGCAAGACAGATCGTTGGGCATATCTCCTGTGGAAACTCCTCCAGTGTGCATGGTCAGATGCAGAATTCACTGGCTAGAGGCAGTAATGGGGAGAGCGTGAGTCCACAGCCAGTGCCAGGTGATGTACCTGCCAGAGGCTGATGCCAGCCCTCATCTGTCCATTTCACATTAAACAACTATTGGATGAAATAGATGGATGGCTCTTGAAAATCTTAGATGATATGCTCCCAATCCTGTAATGTGTACTTACAAATTGTCCTCCTGAGTTCCAGAACTAACAATATTTGCTTATGTCTCATCTCTTCAGGTGACTACCAGGATGGGGAGAAAATTGGTTTCTCTGTGTATCTCGGAGAATATTTCAGTCTTCACTTCTCTTTAGATGGAAGTGTGATGCAGGAAGACAAAAGGTACCTGTGGGAACAAGTATTCCAGAAGAAAAAAACTGATGTTTTTTGCGTGTCATGTTCTGAGAAATTCCTATTTTTCTTCACAGGGTTTCCATACCTTTTGCTTCAAATGGCATATTTATAGAGAAGGAGGCAGGTTATTATAAAATATCCAGTAACGAGCATGGCTTTGTGGTGAAGATTGATATCAGTGGGAATATTCAGATACTCCTTCAAGAAAAGCACTATAACAAGACCTGTGGGTTGTGTGGTAACTTTAATAAATTTCCTGAAGATGACTTTAGAACCCAGGAAGGTAAGACTACAACTAACTGACTGTATTTTAATGTACGCTCTGCACACTTTTCCTGGTGGGTGATTCAACAATGATTTTGCTGATCCAGCAAAATATTTCTATAAAACCTGTCAGGTACCTCATCTTGATGCGCCAAAAAGCTGTCTGACTAAGCTCTTTCATCTTCCTTTCTCTTGAAAGGAAATTGCTGTGATATCTCATTCCTGAGCAAAGCCCAGAGGTCTGAATTTAACACTTTTAGAAACTTTGAATCTTGAAATACAAAGATAAAGCTACAGGCTAAACAATGTACAGTATAATGTGTGGAGAAGACCCAGCAAAAAACATATGAGAAATACTTGTTGATTCAATTTCTAATTTTTCATGAGTTAGTTAAATGGGAGTAAGAATAGGTAGTGTTGCAATAGCAGAATACTAAATCCTGGGGGTTGCTACTGGCAGGTTTGTACTTGGATTTGGCATGGGATGCTGTTCTATAAAGTAGGTACCTTTTAATGACATTTTCCTGTCTGTATGGGCTGTTGGATTGGAGGTGCAACTTGTATCACACCAATTCCTAATGAGGGGGAGAGACAAGATTGCTTTTGCTGCTCTATACACCTTTATGCAAAGTCTGCCAGTGTGGGTGAAGACTAAGAGTTTTGGAAAAGCCCTGAATATGACTTTGAAGGACCGATCTTGATTTGTGGTATTTCAGAGTGTCTTTTAATTCTTAGTACTTACCTGAGGAGGAAAGGTTTAGAGTAAAGTTAATTAATGCATCGATATGTTAAACTGATAATGTAAAGTATGTATTAAAAATAAGTGACAAAGAAAATAGAAAGGGAGACAAAGCAACTTGGAGAAGAGCCTGGCAGTGCTCCAGGAATGTCTTACTGACACTTGGGATATATAAGCATAGCTTCAATGTACACACACACACACACACACACCCCGATTTCATATTATGCTAAAATGATTGGTCAGTCCTTCAGCAATGTAAATAATAAGAAACAAACTCAGCTCACAGAATTGCTTGGCAAGGCTTGGATACCTTGATGTCTGAATGTATTGATATTTGAGGTTTACATGTTTTTCTCGAGACAATAAATAGGAGTGAGACTCTTATAAAAAGCAGGAGCAGAAAAGGAGACTGTATTGCCTTGGACTGTTCAAATGTAGAAGATTCCATTCTGCTGCTCATGTTTAAATGTGTTTCATGCTGTGTTTGTTTAACATACCAGAGACTGTGTCCTCCCTCTTAAAAAAGCAGCGCTTTCACAACTACAGATTTTTGAATGTAATGAGGTACATGGCAGGGTCACTGCTTGGAAGAGCTGAAAAATAATAGAGAAGGTGACAGAGAACATGCATAGCTCTTACTGTATGAGGAAAGCCCTGACTTCTGTAACCTGCATGGACATACAGATCTGTGATGTTAGCCTGAAGAATAGAATCGTATCTCAGCAATTCTGCCAATTTTTTACTCTGATATGACAGACCTTTCATTTAAACTAATTTGGAAGGAATTAGAATTAGCTATGTTTGAATTTGGTGTATCAGTGAGGGACGTCACTACACCCACACGTTGTTTGACTCCTTGGCATCTCTGCTGGCTGGGTGGTTCATATGAGCGTTTCTTAACTTGCTCCAAGTAAAATCAGCTTTTGATTAATTTGGACCATTTTTTTTTGGTAAACTGTTGAAGCTAACTTCCAGGTGAAGGGCAACACAAGCAGCTAGGAGAGTAATATTCTTTAAATGAAAGATGTAGGCAGCCTATCGGTAACCTATGAAGCAGTTTACCCTTTTCTTTCCACTGCAGTTTTTATTTGCTCTCCTTTTAGCCTGATTAGATCTCATAAAGGTCAACCCAAGCCAGGATGTGAGCTTCCTGTAATGACTTAGCAATCTGAGGGCACTGAAATGTTACCTTAAGGTTGCCAGCAGACTGAACTCTCCTGTTGTAGTGTCCATTGCTTCCCGTTAAAATCTGGGCATATTTGATTTATCAGATTGGGCCCTCAGTTCTAATCCAATAGATATATTTCTGGGCTGGCTTTGTATTGATAAAAAACACAGTAAGGTCTTTGAGCTTCAGAATAATATGCAATGGAAGCACAGTGCGCAACGGAAAAAGACAACAATCTAATGTTGCCAAGATTACACACTACCATCTGGAAACCCCTGGGGAGCACTATGCAGATCTGAATTTCAGAGGCAAAGGAAGAGAGATGATGCTAGACGTTGTGCATCGGGTATTGTGATATAGCCAATGAACTTGTCAGATAGCTGAGATGTGTTAAAACTTCCTCCATTATTTTTTAAAGGCTGGTCAGGCAACTCAAGATAGAATAGCCTTTAAACCACTTTGATTTACACTGAAATGGTAACCTGTCTGGTTGCTAATAGTTCTTGCCTTGTAAAAGGGGAGCCTATAAGAACCAGTGTGATGGAAAGAGGTCTGCAGCTAAAATATTTTCTTCTGTCTCACACAGTTTAAAAGCTAATGCAGTACTTTTGTATCATCTTCGCATCTGCTTGCATAGGAGGAAAGTCATGTGAATTGATGGCCCATTTCTGGGGCTTCTTTGTGGCACCAGAGGACAAGTTCCCAAAGTTGTGCAGAAACCAGAGTTGTCACAGATAGAACCTAGCCCCTAAATGCTGTCTTTTGTGTAGTATCCCACGTTTTGTCATGGTTTCAACAAAATGGCAATGTTTATGTTGAAAACATGATATTTCTGTATTTTAGAAAAAAAAAAAATAACTGTGGTTTAATAACACAGAGAGTTAGTTTGGTTTGCTTCTAAGAAAGTGGATTATGATATAGAACTTCATTAATGATATTTGGATTGTTTTGGGATGGTGGTGAAATAAGAGGTGAAGCACCTGCTGTATTACTGGACAGTACCACTTACAGCAAGTAAATAAAGAAGGCATGAAAGAATGGGTGTTTAAACTTACTGAACAGTGTGTAATTGTTTTTCTTTTCTCTTGATATATTTATACTCATATTCTATAACCTATCCAATCATGTGGTATACTCATGGCACTCTTATGACTTATGTGTTTTGGTGTCGAAACAGAGAACTGATAGTCTGAGAGGATAACATACCTTGCTTCTGTATACACTTTTGATGCTCAGTTATTGAGGTTCTGAAGGTCTCAGTGATGTGTCTCAAGCTATGATACCCTAGCAAATTAACGTTGGTAGGACCCAGCTTTGAAGGTAGTAGCTTTAGGCAGTAGCTCTTGAACCTCAAAAAAAAAAGTTTCCCCAGTAAGTTTCAGAGTTGCAGACACACACAGACAGAGGATGGGGTGCTGAGTCACTCTCATTGACATCATTACTAAACTAGTTCATCCTGCAGAGAAGTGCTCATGTCCTGTCGAGACTTACAAACAAGTTTGATTATATTGTATGTGGTTGCTTATTTATTGGGTATGGCAGTAAAAACAAGCCAGCTGTCACGGAATCACGGAATTTTCAGAGTTGGAAGGGACCTCTAGAGATCATCTAGTCCAACTCCCCTGCTAAAGCAGGATTGCCTGGAGCACATTACTCAGGACTGCATCCAGGCGGGTCTTGAAAATCTCCAGAGAAGGGGACTCCACAACCTCCCTGGGCAGCCTGTTCCAGTGCTCTGTCACCTGAACCGTAAAGAAGTTTTTCCATGTATTTGAACGGAACTTCCTATGTTCCAACTTGTGATCATTGCCCCTTGTCCTGTCACTGGGAACCACTGAAAAGAGTCTCACTCCATCCTCCTTCAACCCACCTTTTAGATACTTGTATGCCAAAATAAGGTCTCCCCTCAGCCTTCTCTTCTCCAGGCTAAAGAGTCCAGCTCTCTCAGCCTTTCCTCATACGGGAGATGCTTCAGTCCCTCAATCATCTTAGTTGCCCTACACTGGACTCTCTCCAGTAAGTTCCCTGTCTCTCTTGAACTGGGGAGCCTAGAACTGGACACAATTATTCCGTTGAGGCCTGACCAGTGCAGAGCAGGGGGGGAGAATGACCTCCCTCGACCTACTGGCCACACCCTTCCCCTGTCCCTTGAGAGTTTGTTCTCACACTTTAAGCATAACTAAAATATAAAAATAAAGTTCTCAGAAGCTTTCCAGAGTTTTCTGTTTGTTTGTTTTTCCCCTAGATCCTAATAAAGGAGTTAGTTTCTCCTCTTTTTCCTGCCAGCTAGGCTCTGATCCTTTATAGCTAGTCCTGTGAATGCTTCTAAGACTTGGTAATTGAACAGGCTCTGCTTTTTGACATCTTCATACATTTCTAACTGGTTGCCAGTCTTTGCTCATATCAGAAACATGCAGTTGAGTCCTTTCTAGATGCTCAGATTTGATCTGTTTGGCAGCCTTCAGCCGATGGCATTTGAGTGTCTCATGATCATTGCCATGAGCATTTTACCATTGGGGATCCAAAGCACAGGCCAGAAGAGATGACTTACATAATACTACAGAGGAAATCTGATACAACACAGGCAACTTGATTATGAAATATCCTCAGGGCATGCACACATGAGCAAGTTGCCAAAATCCCATAGCCTTGCGACACGTTAGTGGTCGAAGGGCATGCTCTTACCTTGCAGACAGGGTAAGGTAATCTCTCCCCAATGGCAGAGGCTGCAGTGCAAGCTCATGGAGCTTATTTGTGTGCCTGTAGCCTCACTCTTTGCCTTGTACTCTTATCGTTGAGCTGGCTCACAGTGATATTGCTGTGATAGGCGCTTGGATGTCTAGGTCATCATTAAAGTTTATTTGTGCAGAAGAGCTCATTCAAGTCCAACACGGGGATATTAATCCATCATTTTGTTATTTGTGCATGTTACACACTTCTAGCGTTATGGAAAAAAAAAAAACCCAATCCAAATCAATCCAGTGTCCCATTATGCTTTTCTTGGCATTGGCAGGAAGCGTATTTCTGGGAATCTGTCTTCAAATTACAAAGACATTAATGATAAAACAATACCCATGGATAATTTTGGATAAAGGCTTGATATTCTGAGCCTGCTCCAGCTGTCAGTAGCATATTTCAGCCTTTTAAGCCGCTGAAATACAGAATATATAATGACACTGGAGAGTGAACATAGGTTAAACAGGTAGAAGCAGACAGTATCTGCAAGGAAAAATCCGATGTTTCAGGTAATGCACATGACTGAATATGCAACTACCCTCTGGGTAGTACCTGTTACCAGACGCTTTTAAAGCACGTTCCAAACTCACAGTGGTGGTAGTGCAGATAATTTTTTTTTTCCCCTAGAAAAAGAAACAAAAGTTTTCGTCATTCAGAAATCCAAATTTTTTGGCATTTTAAAGGATATTTGTAATTTGATTTTAGGCAAGCTTAAAATTTCTGTTTGGCCTAAGTAAATAATCTCATTTTCTTTCTTGCATTTTAGTTTGAAAGCAAAGGGGATAGATTCACAAGGGAATTTAGCTGTCATTTATAAACAGTACAGATAAAGAAGACTTGCCTTGTACCTCTCTTCATCGTATAGCATTCATCTAAGAAGCCAGAGAGCTGCATTCATAACCCACTCACTTTATTCAGTTTGGAATTAAAGTTAGACATTTTTGTTTTGAGAAGCATGCCTTTCATCACTGGGCTGTAGGGTTGCGGAGGTGACTTTTTCCCTCTCTTGTGTTTAATATTATTAATTTTATATTCATTGAACCAGAGAGTGCAGGAAAGACTTTATAGCCCATGACTTCAACATTTCATATAATTAATTTTGTTCAAACTGTAGATCAATTTTTGGTCAACCTTGCCAATAGTTTTGCTTGTCTGGAACCATGTACTAAACCATGTAAAACTGTGTAAAAACAAACAAACAAAAACCCTAACAAATAAAAAAACCTCCATTGCTTGGTAACTAACCTATGTGTGCAAGTTTACACACCTCTACTCACAGTATTGTACTGTCTTGAACAAATTCTTGCATATATTTTACAGATGAGTTAACAGACTCTGGGAGAGTTAACCTGATGGGCCTGGGGCCATATGGAAAATCTGCAGGAGGTCCAGGGAGGGACGTCAGAGGTCCTTCCTCCCACTTGCATGCCTTGAGCGCGAGGTGGTTATTGCTAAAGCTTTGCCTTGCCTGACTATCAGTCTCAAAGTAAACAGCCAGCATACCAGTTTCAGATTTCAAAAGGAACTGGTGATTTTGAGGCACAGTTATCATAATGAACGCTGATATTTTTTTAATGTCAAGACTGAACATCATCTATCTGACGATCAGATAAGTAAAAGCAACTGTTTTGACAAAAAAAATAAATGGGAGGGGGGGAGTCTTGCCTAAAACATATCAGTGTGGTGTGTGGGTTTGATTTGTTTGGTTTTGGTGTTGTGTTTTTGTGGTTTTTTTTTTCTTTTTTTCTTTTTTCTTCTCTCCAAAGAGACAGAGGCACGAGGGCAGCAATTAGAGCACTAAAGTCATAGTCCAACAGAACGCCCATGGAGGCCCTACCTGCTGCTCAGGTGGTTGGTGCATGGCCCTCTCCTGGAGGACCTTAGCAGGGTCATCAAAGTGGGGGGATATTTCTGGGTCACAGGGAGAAGGTGAGATTTGGGTTGTGCTTTAACAGCTGCCTCCTGAACCCATCTTGTATCCCAAAAAGAGACTGCATGCTAACTAGCTGCCTGGGGGTATTGGCTGCTGAGCAGCTAGTTCACATGCTGGCACCAGTTTGTACTACAGTCTGTGTCAGGCACTGTTTCTTCAAGCACTTGTCTTGGATCCAACTTTGTTTTCGTTATATTTTGTGACAGTGTCTATTTTCAGTGCGCTTTCCTGCAAGACTTCGGCAAAACAAGTACTTCAGGAAAAATCCTACCCGGGCCATTTGGAGGGTTTCTGGGTGTAGGGTTCTGATGAGCCCTGGCTAGGAATTGTTTCTCCAGAAACTTGGCTGCTTAGGCAAAGAACAAAAATCAACCACGGAAGGAACAGAAGTAAAACAAAACTGTGCTGTGCATCTGCATGAGTGAGGAGACCGTGTGTCGTGAATGCTCAGGGGAGGGATGGGGAAAGGCAGAGGGAGAGACATCCAAGATATTTATATCTCAGACATTGTGGCAGGAATTGATCAAGATTCAGGACATGCTGAAATCAAATAAAGAGCCTCTCACTAGCTGGGGGAAAGACTGCTTAGCTAAGCCAAAGGTCTTTTAAGAAAGAATCAGATTGTCAAAAAGGGCGGTAGAAGAGGAGTGTAGTCATGCTGCCTGGTGGGTGTGTGGTGCCAGAGTAGGCAGCTGAGCTGCCCAGCTGCTCCATTAATAGGATCACCTGCACACTTAAGAAATCCCATGCATTTTTAGGCTGTTTTTGTTGCATTGTCAACTCCACTGCCTTTCCTTTCTTTCCCCTTCATGTCCTTCAGCAGAAGGAAATGGAGGTGTTGGGTGAAAGGCAGTGACATGGTGGTGGCAGCTGCTCTTCCCTCCACCCAGAGAAGTCAGATGTGCTGGGAACAATTCTCACTTCCCGCTTTTCTTCCTGCAGCCTCATCAAGTAGATGAAGCATTTGAGAATCACCACACTGATTGATAGGGCATGTAACACAGAGTATGGGTTGAAGAGTCCTCTCTAAAGTAACCCTCTGCAGAAATAACTTATCCCCATGACCCCAATTTGTTAAGCAGCTCAGTGGCCCCAGAGTCACTTCATACTTTCATGCTAGAGCTCTTCTGATGGTCAGTGAAACCTCCAAGTCCAACTGCTTTTTACCTTTCCAGGAGCGTAGAGTGCATCCTACTGCATGTTTGTAAAGCTGCTCATTCAAGGAAGGTACAGATTCCACTGAATCTGTACTATGGGAAGTAATAACTGATGATATTCAGTGAGATACTGTGTGTCTTTAGTGACTGCGTTGTTTAGTGTTGAGGACAATGTTTCTGGGGAAAAACAGGCTGGCAAATGTGCATGCAAAATTTTGCAGCACTCTCATTTTAAAGTCATAGTGCCTCTCCAGCCCTTTATCTGTTGCCATAGGTCACTCAAGGCTACACTGAACAAATCACAGGAAAAATACACTGACAACTGATCTCTTTTAATTTATTATTATCCTAGATTTTTACTGTCGTATGTTGAGGCTTACCTCAGGCAGGACCGAGCTATTAAGCAAACCCCAATTGATCAAGTATTGCCTGTTTCAAACAGCTTGTAGCTTAGTTTAGGGGCCCCAGGACTTTGCAAGGAGGAAGAACTGCCCTGGCAAGTTGTTGGCAAATCGATCAGGCCTGTGGAATGGTCTGCTAATATACAGAAGGGTGCTGGCAACAAGAGGGTTTGAAGAGCAGGTTCCAAAAAAACCCCAAACAACCCCACAGAAATTTTGACATTATTTATTTTGAAAAAAATCTACTTGAAAGTATTAATCATAGAATACAGCAGAAGAGTTAAAATAGTATCATACAAATGTTGCATAAAAGGGCTACTTAAAAGGTATAGATTTACATGCACCACAGAAGAAAAAATCTAATGAAGGGAGATAAATGAAAAAAGAGGTGACCAGCATTTCAGGGCCAACAGTTGTCCCAACCTTCAATCTTAACTTGTGAGTAAATGAGGATCTGGTGGTACCTGCCAGTGGGAAGCTCAACAGGGATGTGCATTCAGAGCCAGAGGAACACTAGTTCAGAGCAGAGTCCATCTCTTATTTTGTAACTGCTAGTGTAAGACTGCATTTGTGCAAATAAAAGGGGATGTGTTTAATTTGACGTCTTGCTTTTCATCAGACTAGATTTCATCATTACTCTAATCTTTACAATTTGTGGTAAACTAAAGGGTTGCATTATTTTTGTTGCTGTGTTTTTCTTTTCCTGTGCTTAGTCCTGGCTCCGTAGATGAAAATTTCATGCTGTTAATCAACTTTTACCTGTCATCTTTCCTTGAACTCTTCCTCCTTTGACATCTGCTGTGGGCCTAATGTATGCTATATTTATGAGCCCCTAATTTCTAGTTTACAAACCAAAGTCTACTAAAGTCTAGTTTTTATTACAGATTTTATTACATCTCCCTTAGCATTCTCAGTGTAGTTTTCATGACTACCCTTTGGTTTAGGAAAAGTTATAGTGTTCAGTATATTCTGTGTGTTTGTACTTAATGTACAGCAGGTAGCTCAATGGCATTTCTATTATATATCATAGAATCATAGAATAAGTGAGGTTGGAAGGGACCATTAAGATCATCAAGTCCAACCGTTAACCTACCCTGATTTAAAAACACCCACTTCTAAACCATGTCCCTAAGCACCTCATCTACCTTTTTCTTAAACACCTCCAGGGATGGTGAATCCACCACCTCTCTGGGCAGCCCATTCCAATGTTTAATAACCCTTTGAGTGAAAAAATGCTTCCTAATATCCAATCTAAACCTGCCCTGACATAACTTGAACCCGTTTCCTCTTGTCCTATCACTTGCCACGTGGGAGAAGAGGTCAGCCCCCATCTCTCTAAAACCTCCCTTCAGGTAGTTGTAGAGGGTGATAAGGTCACCCCTCAGCCTCCTCTTCTCCAGGCTAAACAACCCCAGCTCCCTCAGTCGTTCCTCATAAGGCTTGTCCTCCAGACCCCTCACCAGCCTGGTAGCCCTTCTCTGGACACGCTCCAGCACCTCAATGTCCTTCTTGTAGTGAGGGGCCCAAAACTGAACACAGTACTCGAGGTGAGGCCTCACCAGTGCCGAGTACAGGGGGATGATTACTTCCCTACTCCGGCTCACTACACTATTCCTGATGCAGGCCAGGATGTTGTTGGCCCTCTTGGCTGCCTGGGCACACTGCTGGCTCATACTCAGCCGGCTGTCCACCAACACCCCCAGATCCTTCTCTGCCAGGCAGCTTTCGAGCCACTCCGCCCCCAGTCTGTAGCACTGCATGGGGTTGTTGTGACCCAAGTGCAGGACCCGACACTTGGCCTTGTTGAACCTCATACCATTGGCCTCAGCCCATCTGTCCAGCCTGTCCAGATCTCTCTGCAGAGCCAATCTACCCTCAAGCAGATCAACACGCCCCCCCAGTTTAGTGTCATCTGCGAACTTACTGAGGGTGCACTCAATCCCCTCATCCAGATCATTAATAAAGATATTAAAGAGAACCGGTCCCAGCACCGATCCCTGGGGGACACCACTTGTCACTGGACACCAACTGGATTTAACTCCATTTATCACCACTCTCTGGGTACGGCCATCCAACCAGTTTTTTACCCAGCGAAGGGTACACCTGTCCAGGCCACGAGCAGCCAGTTTCTCCAGTAGAATGCTATGGGAAACGGTGTCAAAAGCCTTGCAAAAGTCCAGGTAGACAACATCCACAGCTTTTCCTTCATCCACTAAGCGGGTCACCTCATCATAGAAGGAGATCAGGTTTGTCAGGCATGACCTGCCTTTCACAAACTCATGCTGACTGGGCCTGATCACCTTGTTCTCCTGCATGTGCCGTGTGATGGCACTGAGGATGATCTGTTCCATGACCTTCCCAGGCACCGATGTCAGACTGACTGGCCTGTAGTTCCCCGGATCCTCCTTCCGGCCCTTCTTATGGATGGGTGTCACATTTGCCAACCTCCAGTCGGCTGGGACCTCCCCGGTTATCCAGGACTGTTCATAAATGATGCAGAGTGGCCTGGTGAGCACTTCCGCCAGCTCCTTCAGTACCCTTGGATGGATCCCATCCGGCCCCATAGATTTGTGCACCTCCAGGTGCTGAAGCAGGTCCCTCACCATTTCCCTTTGGATTACAGGGGCTTCATTCTGCTCCCCATCCCTGTATTCTAGCTCAGGGGTTAGGGAACTCAAGGAACAACTGGTCCTACTGCTGAAGACTGAGGCAAAGACGGCATTAAGTACCTCAGCCTTATCCTCGTCCTTAGTCAATACGTTACCAGCCTGGTCTACTAGAGGACAGAGATTATCCTTAGTCCTCTTTTTATTGCCAATATATTTATAGAAACTTTTTTTGTTGTCCTTGACAACAGAAGCCAGGTTTAGTTCTAGCTGGGCTTTGGCCTTCCTAATTTTTTCCCTACATAGCTTCACTACCTCTTTGTAGTCCTCCTGAGCGGCCTGCCCTTCTTTCCAAAGGCCATATATCCTCTTTTTCCCTTTTAAGAAAAGTTATAGTGTTCAGTATATTCTGTGTGTTTGTACTTAATGTACAGCAGGTAGCTCAATGGCATTTCTATTATATATACATATATAATATATATTATAAAAATATTATATAGATATATTTAGGAATAATTTCTTCTGTTTTCCAGATACAGTCAGGATCATATTTCAAAATATTCTCTGTGTAAGGTCTTGGGAATGTGTTAATAGTGGCAACTGATACTCTCACATGCAACACAATAGGGTTTTAAAAAGCAAAGTTACAGAACTAAAAGAGAGTCATGACATTAACTATTTTGTAGCAGGTACCCTCAGAAGAAGGCAGAGGTAGTCCTCTAATCAGCCAGGCCATGGGAGGCAAAAGGGGGAGGAGGGAACATTCCCTTTCTGGGAGGATCCCCTTCTCAGAAGGACGGAGCAAGAGAAGCAGAGACATGGCATTCATCTCCCAGGAAGTAGCAGCCATACAGATTAACTCCTTCAGTTTTGTTTTTATGCAAACTGAGTGCAAATCTTGCCATGTCTGGCCCAGGAGCTGCTTGTAATAGGACAGAAGAGCATGTTTCAGGACAGCTTAGACAGTATGGTCATGGGCCCAAGCAGTTATGGTGTATGTCAAGTTTCTTTGCAAACAAGATTTAGTTTCAGACAGAAGGAGAAAATTAAGGCTAGCTGGTATTAGGAATGCTACTACTTTCATTAGTTAGGAAAACAGCTTCATTTTGTTTCCCTTTCTAATAATGTCTTATGTTGTATTGACAACTTTTATAGAGTAGGAAAATGTGTAGGCACCCTTAGGCTTCTGCAGATTATAGCTGACCAGCAAATAGCACCTGCAGGTGTGAGAAGTGCTGGGAGCTGCCTTCTGCAGGCTTTAGTCTGTCCTTGAGCTCAGAGAGGTCCTCTGTAGGAGTCAGTCCAGATCACTGAAAGTGGCTTTTCTACAGCCATAGAATCATAGAATGGTTTGGGTTGGAAGGGACCTTAAAGATCATCGAGTTCCAACACCCCTGCCATGGGCAGGGACACCTTCCACTAGACCAGGTTACTCAAAGCCCCATCCAACCTGGCCTTGAACACTTCCAGGGATGGGGCATCCACAACTTCTCTGGGCAACCTGTTCCAGTGCCTCACCACCCTCAGAGTAAAGAATTTCTTCCTAATATCTAATTTAAATCTACCCTCTTTCAGTTTAAAACCATTACTCCTCGTCCTATTACTACACTCCCTGATAAAGAGTCCCTCTCCAGCTTTCTTGTAGGTGCCCCTGTAGGTACTGGAGGAGTCTATAAAGTCTCCCCAGAGCCTTCTCTTCTCCAGGCTGAACAACCGCAACTCTCTCAGCCTCTCCTCATAGAAGAGGTGTTCCAGCCCCTCTGATCATCTTTGTGGCCCTCCTCTAAACCCGCTCCAACAGGTCCATATCTTTCCTATGTTGGGGAGCTGGACATAGTACTCAAGGTGGGGTCTCACCAGAGCACAGTAGAGGGGCAGAATCACCTCCCTCGACCTGCTGGCCACGCTTCTTTTGATGCAGCCCAGGATATGGGCGGCTTTCTGGGCGGCTTTCTGGGCTGCAGGTGCACATTGCCAGCTCATGTAGAGCTTATTAACCAACACTCCCAAGTCCTCCTCCTCAGGGCTGCTCTCAATCCATCCTCTGCCCAGCTTGTATTTGTGCTTGGGATTGCCCCAACCCAGGTGCAGGACCTTGCACTTGGCCTGGTGTAATGTATTTGGGTTAGAAATTCATTTGCTACAACAGTTTTTATTTTTAAAACCAGCTTTCACCAGACTGTCACCCTGATAGTAGCCAATAATGACCTTTTGTTGCTCAAACCCCTAAACAGCCATGTGCTTCTTGTCTTCATTCATAGGGACCCTTGTGGGAAACAGTTACGATTTTGCAAACTCCTGGGCTTTGCACAGTGAAAACAAGCAGTGCAAGAGAGTGCAGACTCCAAGCAACACCTGCAACATTTCATCTGATACTGCAGAGAAGGTTGGTGCTGCAAGATACCATTCTGGTTTCAGTCCTCCCCTACTTGAAGGCAGCTTGCGTGTCCTTTAACAGAAGAACACAAATGCTTCCTTGAATCCACACCTGTACCTAACATGGTCCTCCCTTGTCAAGTGGTTAGGATGCAAGGTATGGGAGATATCTGTTTTGGGTTCATGAGGTGCAGCGTGCTCTGAGATAGTTATGCTGGGCACTGCTCTTGCTGCTGCACTGGAGCAAGGTGCGTGGCTCCTTATGCAGCCTAGCAGGAGTTAACCACAGGGCTGGCGGTGGCCTGGCAATACGTAGGTCCCTGCTGTGGTGCAGCAGGTCAGGTGCAGGCAGAAGGTGGAAGTGACACACCTGCAGCGCACGTCTGTGCTGTGGGCACTCCCAGACTCTCTGTGAGCCAGCATGGAGCTGGACACAGCATGCGGCTGTGTGCTTGTGGTTCCTGAGCTGATAACGATGTGCCTTCCCTGCAGCCTCTGGCTGGTGCTCACAGGAGGACTTCTGTGTTGGGCTGCCCAGTGCTGTAGAGAAGTGACCTTGGATGTTCCATGTTATGACTGATGCCTTATTTACTGCAGTCTTAAGAAAGGAACAATTTACTCACTAGTTAGTGAATGCAATTTTTCTCTCCTACTGCACCCTGTCTGTTGCTATTCTTTCTAAAATTACAATAGATACATCCCCCTCTTCCTCTCCCCCTCAAAAACCCAAACCCAACACACAAACATCAAACACATAAATAAAGAAACCAATACCTCATTTGAGCCCGAAGTGTGAGCTGCTGCCAAAGAAACCTGGGTATTACTTGGGAAAGGTGTGTTTAAGTGGTACCTGTTGAATGAGGTAGTTAATTCCCTCTCTGATTCTGCCAGCAGGGAAGCCTCTGTGGGCACCACCGCCGCAAATAGTATTTGTGAATGTGTTGCATTTCATATAGCTGGGAGTCACCGGAGTGGGAAAATGGTTTGGCTTAGGCTATTTTTGACAGAGGAGATGTTCTCTGCAGGTGTTGCAAAGGCCCTGTGCCACCAGGCTATTTCCCTTGCCAGGGGGAGATTCCTTCAGCTATGCATATAGATAGTAGCTCTGATTTGTTAAAGAAACACAGAACTGCTTGTCTCAGCCAACTTTGTGACCCCCCTTGCTGCATCAACCTTTTTCTTCTCTTCTTTTATAACTATAAACATATTCCTTGTTTCCTTTAGACACAGGACAGACATACACAGATGGTCACCGGCTGAGGGAAGAGTACATACTGACTGCATGTGGTATTACAGGTTATGATTGTAGTGGTAAATTGAGTCTTCATCCATTGAGGGTTTGCATATGATCTCATGTACTCTGTTGTAAATCAGAATGATGTGGTGAAGGCCAGATTTAGATTTAGACAGAGTAATTGATGCCAAAATTTAGCTCTTAGTTTCTTGCTATACAAGTCCTGTAGACCGATACTTGGTAAATTAGGCTGAAATAATTTCTCAAGAGTAGTAGCACTTCCTGGAACAGATCTGCTCTATGGCTACTTTGAATGTTGGTTTCCTGGTTTGCTGGAAAAAGCTAACTCAGACTTGGACAAGCTTGCAAACCTCTGACTATTTACGGTTCCACTAAGCTTTTGAACAGGGAAGCTTGTATTAAATACGTTCTGAAATTCAGCAAAGCATGCTCGTGCACCTTAGCACTACAGCTTCAGCCTTGCAGCCTGCAAACTTGGCTGAGGAAATACAGAGGTGATTTTAAGTTGGAGATCTCCAGCCTATGCTTCTTGCTTGAGACAGTGTGTGTGGGGCTTTTCTGTTGGGGTCTGGACTGATTGAACTTGAGTAATAGTGCATGGTGCCAAGAATGTGACCAAAGCATGAGGGGTTTCAACCTAGCTGAGATGTTTTCTGAGGGACAGAACTGTGTTTTAAATCTGCTCAGAGGTCTAGAGAAGGGCTGGATGTTGCAACTGGTTGTGGCCTCTGGAATTTTATCTGTTCAGACAAGTTTAATATTCAGAAAATGTCAACATTGTAACTGAGGCCAGGGAGTGGCACGCAGGACGAAATCCTGTCTGTTGGGTAGACTGCAACTAATGCGAGTTTCATAAAGATCCCGTTAAATATTGATGCTTGGATAAAGTTTGCTCTTCCACAAACTGGATGAAATTATCTTCTCTCTCGTGCAAGTTCATGCACTCACAGCATTTAACATTGGCTTAATTTATGCACTGTGCAAGAATAAACACAGCGCTATTAATAGAAGTCCAGCCAAAGGAGTGCCTGTTGAAGAATGTAGGGCTTTTTAATAGCGTGCTTTGTTTGCTTTGCTTCAGCTTCAGGAATGTAAATCTCCCCCTTCTCCCATGCTCCCTCCCTGCCAAGGCGGTCAGCTGCTAGGTGAGGAAAACAACAGCTTTGGTTCAGTGTGGTCCTCCTGCCCCCCCGTCCCCCGACCAGGGTAGATCTGCAGTTTTCTTTGCCCTGTCTGCCCCCCCCTCCCCCAGCATTCTTGCAGAAATGGCTTCTGACTTCTTTGTAAGATGCAGTGAAGCCAGAAAGCCTTGTTGCTCTTTTATCTTTAAATCATAGAAAACATAAGCAATTTTGTGTTAATATGGAAGAACTCTTGTCTCAATTAATGGCATTGCATATCAGCTGATGGTCTTGACTCTACTCACACGCTTCCCCTATTGTTGCTCTGGGCCCCTCCCTGCCCTCCACCTCCAAAGCACATACACGCTTACATGTGTTTGACTACAGCTCTGCCTGCAGATATGATTTCTTTTCAGGTATATGTATTCCCTTCCTAATGCAGGATGCAGCTCAGCATCTGCATGGTGGAGCTGCCTATTGGCTACCTTGTCTTGTGACCTGGAGAGGACGCCAAACCAGGTAGTGTTGGAGGGAAGGAGCTTCAGCCTCCCTATCATGCCCTGCCCTCTCCGGCTGCTGTTTAAATAGTTACCAAAAAGAATGAGTATCTCTGTGTTGTCTGATCCATTTTTTCACCAGTTGGATGTGATGATTTAGACTACCTGTTTATTGAAGTACTGCAATCTAATAGCCTCTCAGATGACCAACAGTATGTGTAACATGGCTCTTGAAGTATAAAATGGAATGAATAACTGTGGTAATGAGGCAGCCTTAGAAACAAAACCAGACATGTTTTAAAGAATTGCAATTGATTTATGTGTTCTTATATGTTACCTTTATTTTCTAGATTTCACCTTTAATAGGTGCATGGAGGCCACAGTTCACTGTATTCTTTCTTTCTTTTTTTTTTTTCTTTATTATTAGGAAATTATACCTATAGCATGCGAAAGTTTCTGAAATTAGAATTCAACTAAATTCTGCCCTTGCTGAACTTCAGCTTTTGCTGTGGTTGGTAAGAAGTAGTCCCACTCATAGCCCATGAATACTTCCATATGCAATAAAGAAATAGCATTTATCCCCAGATCTGAAAGCAAGGCCACAAGCAGGTCCAGCAAAGACATGGACATACGATACTGTAATACATTTTAAGGGTGAACATGAGGCCCACTGTATCTAAAATCTCATTTTTCTGCTCCTGAAATACACAGTTAGCTGAATCAACATTCAAGTGAAGTGACTTCTGTCAGTTGTTACTGTGTTTGCTCAAACATATAGCAAGCACTTGGTGTACTAAACATATTGACTTTGGATGCTTTTTACTTGGAAAGATGGGAGGCTAAATCATTATTCCTTTAAGTGAACCAAAAGAAGATGTATTCTGAAAAACTATACCCAATTATGGCACCAAAACATACCCTTCCTGAAAGATCTGGAAAACCACTCCTGTGTATACCATAAGGTTTAAATTCAAGGGAACGCGAGGGTGTTTCTGCTTTTTTCTGTTAACTTTTTAGGTTATATCTCTTTAATGGCAATTGTTAAGCAATACATAAATGCACTTCGTGCAGCAGCAGAAGGCAATGCCACAAAAATTGGAAGAATGTACAAAATTCCACCTACAACTCTGTGTGGTGAGACTAGGGCAGAAAGAAGGTCAGCAAGTTTGCGGTTGCTAGGGGTTGTCAGTGCCAGGACACCGCCAACCCATTTAAAGAAACACTTAAAATAGAACTCATGCAGAAGTCAAGGGAGAAGTTTCAAGACCTTCACCCGTATTTTGGGTACTGCAGTCAGTTCTGCTAGTTTTAATGTTACACCCTCCTGTACCTCTAAACACTTTTTCAGCCTGAGGCCCTGTTCTGTTGGGTTTAGATGTTTCGTTGTCTGTGTGGAGCCGCTTACAGGACTGTTGCTCCATGAGCAGGAATGCTACAGCAGTGGGTGAGACTGCCAGTATCTGGTGCTCACCATGTATGTGCAGTGTCCCCTAAACTGAAGAACAAGGATCTCTCTTAGTTCAGCCTGACCATTGAGATTTAAAGAAAGGAAGGAGAGAAAATAAAAATAACTTGCAGAATGGTTTAAGTTGGAAGAAACCATTGGAGGCCAACCCTCTGCTTGCAACAGGGCCATCCTAGGTCAGATTGCTCAGGGCCTTGTCCATTCACTTTCCAAATATCTCTAAGGGTGGTGGTTCTACATCATCTCTGGACACTTGTTCCAGTCTGTCACTGCTGTCATGGTGAATTTTTTTTTTTGGTTTTGTACCTAATTGGATTTACCCATGCTTCAGCTTATGTCCATTAATTTGTCACAGTAATTGAGATACATCTAAAAGATGGGAAAATTTCAGCTATAACTTCTTGTATGAAGTCACTGGAAAATCTGAAGCAGTTTGAATGGCAAGAAAACTTTACATAGAGAAAATGAACTGTTTGTTGATTTCTAACATATACTGCTTAGTTTCTTGATAATCAGCTATAGCTCAGTCATTAGGTATGTTCTTACTGAACAAGAACCAAACACTACAGGGGGAAAAAAAAGGGCTTTTAATTTTTTTTTGGTGGAATTTCCTTTTTTTTTTCCTGACACATCTGACATTTACTGGTATTTAATAAACATAGTCATAAAAGATTGGTTTCTACTAGTTTTACTGTACCTTGTGTTTAGTGGAATATACAGAGTCTGAGTTCTGTTGCAACATAGGTTGTCCAGTGAAGCTGTGGAAGCTCCATCCCCGGAAGTGTTTAAGGCTAGGCTGGATGGGGCTTTGAGCAACCTGGTCTAGTGGGAGGTGTCTCTGCCTATGGCAGGGGGGTTGGAACTAGATGGTCTTCAAGGTCCATTCCAACCTAAACCATTCTATGATTCGATAACTGTTGAGGTGTATTACCTTTTTAACAAGACTTTTACCCGATAAAGAATGCTTATTAACACAGCCCCTAAATGGGCTTATTGCATATACTGGTTTTCTGTTGCATTCCATAGTATTTGGATCAAGGTTTTGATCCAGGAGTTGCTGCACTGCTCATCCTCTGAATGGCTCTGAGCTCACTTTTGGTTATACCAGTTTCATCTTGAAATGCTGCTTTAATAGCTTTTTTGGCTGCTTCTGTTGTTGTTACTTCCACTCTTAGGGCATTTTTTCAGCTTTTCTTACTTCTGTGCAGTCTTAGAGCAGCACCAACCACCATTTATGCAGTTCCCGCTCCCTTCGTTCTAGTCTTTTTTTCCAGCTTGGTGGCTGCTATCTGGACATCAGAATTATTCCAGGCTGGAGCTGATTTTCTGGAGGAAAATGGCACTAATGGCACTCAGTTAGCATTGCTTTAGGTTCCCTGAGGCCTTTGTCAGAAAGCTCAAAACCTCTTTGTGTATGTGGTTGTTCACTGAGCGCTTTGCTAAACTCTGAATATAATCCCAATGGGCCAGACATTTCTGGTTCGCTTGTTTTCATAAGCAAGAAGTTCTCTCTCAGTTCAGACACGTATTTGCTTTAGCTGATCAGCTGGACAAAACACCCTTTAGCAAAAGAAGTCTTTTCTACTCAACAGTTTTCCTATACAGGTATACCATCTGCCATTCAGAGAAGGTATCTAGACGTCTGCTAAACTCTGTGAGTTTTTTACTCCCCATTTTTCTTCTCCCCAAAAATGAAAACAAGAATTCTTTCTCTCTCTTTCTTTTTTTTTTTTTTTTTTTTTTTTTTAGCACAGCAACTTGTATGTGCTGTCACCTCAGGTACTTGTTAAGGTATTCAGGAGTAACGCATTGTTGCTGTGAACTACTCTGAAGAATATCTCCCCCGACCTCCATCCTATGTGTAACACCTGAAATATACAGCATGGTTACATCTGCTTATATAAAACATTGACAAATAAGTAGAAGAAGGTTGTGCTTCAGCATTGTGCTTGGGTTGTATCAGAAAGTTGTTTTTTCCACTTACCTAAACTCAGTGTCAACTTTTCAAAAAGTTGCACTGAGGACCTCAGACTATGGAACTGTGACATAATGCATACATAAGAGAAAGTCTATTTGGGACCCTCCCTTGGTGAGCTTGGCCATAAACTAAGTTTTCCTTAGGTTTTGTTTCATGTACAGCTAAGTTTCATCTTAGCTTGCTGCCGTCTGAAAGGAGAGGTCTTGGTACCCTATCCCCCATCGCACTGTACAGTCTTTTCCTTACACTAGCTGTCACCATGCTGACTTAACTCATGAGAAGAGAACAAATTGCTTTTCTTCCCTGGGTTATTTTTCTGCCATTTATCTGAGTTAAATTGACCTGTCATGCATTGGACGAGCCAGCAGGAGTGACAGGAACATGCAGTCAGAACTCGGTAACAAACTTGATTCCTTGGATTCCAGTCTGACTCAGTCTTTCACTCTGAAACTTACTCTGTTCCCTCATTATCCAAAAGATGGTCTGGTCATTTTTCTTCCTAGGTACCCCGATTTTAAGTTCCTCTCCCTTGCTGTGCCTGTCTTCCTGGTACTCCACACACCATCTGGTTCTTCACCGGGTAGGAAGCAGTTCTTTGCTTCCCTCCATTCACTGACTGATTGACCTATATGTTTCTGCATGAAACTTCTCTTATACGACACTCTAGTTTATAATAACTAATATATTAATGTACCTCTGTGTATATATGGATGTGGTGAATAAATGGATGTAGCTCTTGACTATGATGTTATTTAACTACATGGTGGTGTTTAATAACCATGATGTTACTTAAAAACAGTGGTGACTGTGTGTTTGGAAAGGTTGGGTTTTCTCCCTTCTTCCTGAGACTGTAGTAACTAATTTTGTTTTTCTCTCTCTCTTTCTACCTTTGCTCCTCACTTGTCGTGCAGGGCATTATGGAAACCTGCCAGCTGCTAAGAACATCTTTGACCTTCTCCCGGTGCCACCATCGAGTTGATCCAGAGCCATACATTGATCTCTGTGAAAGAGACATCTGTGCCTGTACCCAGGGCGTGGACTGTCACTGCTCAGTGTTCCTTGATTATGCAAGAAGCTGCGGTCATGAAGGAGTGATTTTGGACATGTGGCATGAAGAGAGCTCATGCAGTAAGCAGACAGGATTATTCCTCAGCTGCTTATCCCAAATGAGATCATGCCTGTCTTGCAGATTTATGTGCTGCTGCTAAAAGCAACTGATGCCTTTTTAGAATGTTGATTCACATTGATTCAGGCATGGCAGATTAAAAACTGAAGTGCCTGTCACTTCTGTTTATCTGATGTGCCTTTGCTCGCTCCCCCTTTCAGCTCTCCATCACCCACCTTTTTCTAGAAGAAAGGGGAAATTGTTTGAACCATATATGAAGAAGATCCCGAGCTGCTACAGGTCCCACCATGGTATAAAAGTCAGTGAAGTCTTATTTGATACACAAAGGTGTAGACTAGGATGTTTAGCAGCTATTTCACATATGATTCAAACCTGTGATGTTACCCAGCCTGTACTTGTAAGTCAGCATCCTTGTGAAAGGCTCTCCTTAACAGTTTTTGTTAAAGACCATTGTTTCATCCTTTATTTACTGGAAACAATTACATTGAAATGGAGATGCCTTTTTAAGTCAAATTTTGTCTAGGTTAGAGATCCTGGTTGCACCTTGAAATGCTGCCTTTATTAGTCCAATGTTCTTGAGGTAAGAGGTCCTGATTGCATCTCTGCTAAGATTTGCAACAAGAAAGTGCTTCAATTGACTGGGATAGATTGCCTTTATAGAAGAAAGGTCATGTTTGCACCCAGCATTGATATACACATATACTTCCACTGGAGAACCCTGGTTAAATACTTAAGCACACAAATGAATAATATAAGAAAAAATCAATGCTCTAATATCATGTTCTCAATGATTTATCTCATGCTTTCTTCATTACACAGGAAGGAAAATTTTCTCAGGATGTTTATGTAAATTGATTTCATGGGATAACATAACTGATTTGTACTGACACCACTTTCTTCTGTGGTAAAGATATTCTGCTATTGGCCATCACTGAAGAAAACTGCACCTGCAGATTATGGTTAGGGCAGGAAGATATCGCCAACCACATAGTCAAGGGATTGTACACCAGGGAAAAGTCTTATTTCTAGCAGTCATTTGTTACCTTTCCATTGGGACATAGAAGGGATCTGATGAAAACTTGTCTCCTTGCTCAGAGTGCAAGCCAGAGAACCCATTTTTGCTAGGGCTGTCAGTAAAACTAGATAAAGCCATGAGTGAAACTAACCCCTCTCTGTTCCCAGGAGCTGTAGAGCTCATTTCTAAACCTTGACTTCACAAACCATGTTTTTCTGAGTCAGGAAAATGAGAGGTGGCCTGCTGCCACAGCAGGAGCTTAATTTTCTATCACCCTTCATCGTGCTGTGGTGCTGTCTCAGATGATGATGATAGTTGTATTAGGGGCATGCAGTGCTCTGCTGTGTTGGAAGGGCTCAAGTGCTGGGCACGCTGTACTAGTGCGAACTGGTGCCCAAGCCCTGGAGCCACAGAGGGCAAGACCACTCCTTTGTTACCCTCCCACCTCCTTCAATAGAGAATTTGCTGGGAAAGGGCAGGCTCTAATCTTTTCTTCCCACTCCATGCCCACGCAGTCTTGCAGGTTATGTCTATGCATCAAAATGAAGGGATGGCTATAGTATGTGCTTGCATAATGGCCTAGCCTAGATATTGACAGCAGTGAAGATACTACAGCATGGGTGTTATCCTGTGCTGGCAGTTCTCTGGAAGGAGAAGGATGGGTTTTCAGAGTCTTAACTGTCTCCCTGTTCTCTCTGGAAACACGAAACACTGATTTCACAAATGAGGGGAGTAACTGCATAGCTTAAAGGTACAGAACATGCTTGTCGATCCAAATTACTTAGATATTATTGCAAAACTTCCCCCCGTGTCTTATTGTTCTTAATATGCTTGTATTTACTTATTAAGACTTGATTTATTAGAAAATAAATTAGCTTTAACCTCTAAGTGTTTGCTACAGAACCTGACACATGATGATATTGTAGCAAACTGAAAATCAAGTGTTTCTTAAATGTTCTGCTTCTGAAAAAGAAATCATTGATTGGAGAGGATATGACCTTTTTGGTGTCTCTGTGGTTCAGCCTTTGATAATGAAGGGATTTATTTATTTGAGAGTTATTGAGGAATTTGCATTTCTAATTTCTTTTTATTGTTTCAGGGCCAAGATGTCCAGTTGGCATGGAGTATAAGGAATGTGTATCCCCTTGTGCCAAAACCTGCCAGAGCCTGAATATCAATGCAGTGTGTCATGGACAATGTGTTGACGGCTGCAGCTGCCCTGGTAATTTATTTACTGGGTTATTTACAGAGAAACATTTGGCAGTGTTGCTACCTATTTTATTAGAAGAAGGACAGCTGTGTCTTCCCTTAAATTTTCCCAAAATCAGAAACACTTCTCTTTTCTGGGACCATGCCTTAGAATAAACCAGTTTCTATACTGCCTGTATGCTCACTGCATGAAAGGGCTATTTTTCAGACCCAATTGAAAAGTAAATGTTTCTGTGAAAATCATCACCATCTAATACTCTAGGATTGCCTTTCTTTCTTGGTGAGGGACCACTTACCATTGATGTATCTAGATTCCTTCTGAATTGCTTTTGTTTAGAAGCATCCAGTTAGAGGATGAAAGAACAGAATATTCTGAAGGAGTTTCTTACAGAAAAACAGTACATGTAGAGCTCATGCTACAATTCCAAAGATCTTCATAATTTCAGATGAATGATTTCACTTATTATTGAATTATTCGTAAAGGAGATTTGATTGGCTCAAAGGGGGCTACCCAACCACCACTTTGGGGTTTTTTTCAGTCTTTCTCCTCTGTCTACTGTACATAAGACAACTGCAGGAGGAAAGTTTTATTTCTGGCTGCAAAGCTCCATATGCTCCCATTTCTAGCTGTTTTTTGTTGTGTGGTTTTTTGGTTTTTTTTGGGGTGTGTGTGTGTGTGTTTATTTGTTTGTTTGTTTTTAATAGGACTATCTCTGCATTTCACCCTTCAAATCTGGACTTTGTGTGAATGCACAGAGGTATTTATTGTCCCCTGTACAAGATATCAAGTGTGATGGAGGTTTACTGAGAACATAATTTAGTTTCCAAAACAAGGCAGTGATGACAATGTCAACCTTGTTTGAGGGGTCATTAATTGCATTCTAAAACATTCCCAGTGATTCAGAGCTTAGTATTTTCCCATTTAGCTGCCACTCTCTTACTGGAAGTTCAAAACTGTCACTCTGTGGCAGGATCTGGGAAGGTGCACATGGAGAGTGACAGGGTAACTAGGCACAGGAGCTTATTTTGTTGTGAAGGACCTAGCTATTATATTTGTGCAGTCCTGGAAGTGTTGGGAAAAGCTGAAGGAGATGAATCCACTGGCTGCAAAAGGACTCTGGCTATATTTTTCCTTTGGTAGCTGCACTGGTCGGTTCAGCACAGGAAAGGTCTAAAGGGACAGGAACAGAAAAGCAGAGAAACAGTAGCTCAATAGAAAGGGTACTGCACAAGGAACAAGTAGTTGGGTAGAAGGAAGTGCATGAAACTCAGTACAGGAAAGACATGGACCTATTGGAGTGGGTCCAGAGGAGGGCCACAAAAATGATCAGAGGGATGGAACACCTCTCCAATGAGGACAAGACTGGGAGAGTTGGGGTTGTTCAGCCTGGAGAAGAGAAGGCTCCAAAGAGACCTTATTGTCCCTTTGCAGTACTTAAAAGAGGCTTATAAGAAAGATTGGGGCAAATTTTTTGGTAGGGCAATAGGTGTAGCGATAGGGCAAGGGATAATGGCTTTAAACTAAAAGAAGGTAGATTTAGACTAGATATAAGGAAGAATTTTTTTACAATGAAGGGGATGAAACACTGGAACAGGTTGCCCAGAGAGGTGGT
Source organism: Pluvialis apricaria (assembly GCA_017639485.1). Classification (NCBI taxonomy): domain Eukaryota; kingdom Metazoa; phylum Chordata; class Aves; order Charadriiformes; family Charadriidae; genus Pluvialis; species Pluvialis apricaria. The sequence continues at coordinate 139,578,106 of CM030007.1, read as the reverse complement.
CGATGCTCCATCCCTGGAAATGTTCCAGGTCAGGATGGACGGGTCTCTGAGCAACCTGATCTAGTTGAGGATGTCCCTGCTCATTGCAGGGTGTTGGACTAGATGACCTTTAAAGGTCCCCTTCCAACCCAAACCATTCTATGAAAAGAAATAAGAATCAGCAGTTAAAAGCTTTTACTGTTCTTTCGTGCACAGTCAACAAGGAAGAACTTTGGTTTGAGTTTCATAGAGAGCCAGGAGGATCTCACAGATGCATAGAGGAATTTGGGATTTAGGATAAGGATTATACATTCTCTTAGCTTCTCTTCAGTGCTCCAAGAGTGAAAAGGATCTGTTCCAGGAATGTGGGGTTTTTGTGGTTTTTTTTGGTTTTTTTTTTTTTTTTTTTTTAATTTACTTAAATGCACCACACAGTTACTTCAATTGCTGTAAATGGAATTACTATTGCCAGGAAAAAAAAAAGGTGGATGTTCTGTTTTCTTGTGCTCTCTGGAGACCCACACCACTGTTAAATGCTCAGATCTTGTTTTGAGTATCTCTCACTGGAAGGATTTTCTCAACAGCAAAGGCAGCTCTGTGGTAAGAATGGGAGAAAGGGGATTTACCTGTGTCTCACTGTCAGTGGTGACTGCTGCTGCCAGGGAACAGGGCCAGAATCTCTGCAGTCAATTGGAAGGTGTCTTTCAAAGAGGAGGGAGAAGGGTTTTCAGCAATCAGATTTTTTTTTTTTTTTGCTACAGCAGCTCTTTTAAAAACAGAGAAATATCAACTATCTATCAACATGGGGAACTAAGAGAAATAAACCTGTCCTTTCTTCTGCTACTGGCTTATGGTGCAATCTTGGGCAAGTCTTGTAACTCATCTGTACCTCCATTTATCTTTGTAAGATAAAACACTCTATATATAGAATAGGTAATTATAGTTGTGTAATATGGAAACCTCAGCAGCTGATCCAAGTGGGGAAGTTATGCCTTTGACTTTTTGCTTATGCAGAAGTTGAAAAAAGAAACCACAGCTCCATATGATAATGTTTCTTTCTCTCAGATCCTGTCTGCTAGACTTTTATGTTGTCCAACTTTGTTCTTTCATGCCTTACTTTGTCCCCTCTTCTGTCCTTTTGTGAAAAATACAAAACCTGTCCAGACACCCTTTACTGCAGTCAGTAAAGTGCATGTATCTTTCAGTCAGGTTTCTAGACCAGCTCTGATCAAGCTTGATTGTGCTCCCTGTGTTTGGCTCCTGCATGTTCCAGTATGTGTGGATTCAGGGACTGGCTACGCAAACAGCTCTTCTGGGAACACCAGAAATGCTCCGTTCAGGCATATCTGAGGGAGAGGTAGCACTTGAAGGAAAGTAGACACGTGCCCCCGTGAGGCTTTTTGGCAAGCCTCATTCTTTTTTATTGCCGTCTGTGACTACCTATGGATAATAATGCATATGAAGTCTTGCCAAAGTATATGAAGATCTAGAAAATCTAATCATATTTATATTTGTGTCCCTGTGTGTGTGTGGCATGTGTATCTGCTGCTACCTGATCTATCCAGAGGGGAAGCTCCTTGATGGTGAACATTGCATTGAAAGCTCCGACTGCTCTTGCATCCACTCTGGAAAACATTATCCTCCTGGCTTCACCATATCCCAGGACTGCAACTCATGGTAAATTCAGCGTTGCTCTGGTGAGGTTGCTGTTGCTATAGATAAGTACTGCCCACCATTTAGCAACTGTTTTAGATGATCTTTCTAGAAATCTCTCTGTCTACTTTTAAACAATTTCCTTTCATTGGCAAAGGACCTGCTCTCTTATTGGAAATGCCAGCCCCTTCCAAGAAGTGAGCTGTTCACAAAGACAAAATCAGCTCAGCTTTCTAAAGGGCTATTTGATCTGATAGAACAATGAGAGGGTCATACTCCTTCAAATAGTAGAGAACTACCTGTTTCCTGTGGATAAGACAGACTGGCAGGTTCCCATGTCTGGTTAGTGTCAGCAGTGGTGTCTTTGTTTTGACTTCCTACTTTTATTTAACCTCTAAACCCCATTTCTTTCCAAGACGAATTAGCTCAGGCACGTCCTTAGAACTTCTTGCACAGCTAATGAATCTTCCCAGCTGCATAACTCATGATTTTTCTTTCACTCATGAATGCCAGCCTGAAGGCGAAGGCTAGCTGTCTAAAGAAAGGAAGGGGAATGAGTAAAGTATTCCTGATCTGGTTATGTGTAAGTATGAACATATTTGTGGAAGGAGTTCAGACAACCCTGTGCCCAGGTGTTTCCAGTTAGAGCACAGGACTCAGTTAAGGCCACCATATGCAGAAAAAAGACAGTCTATGCATCATCCCTGTTAACCAGAAGTTTTTCATTACCTCCACCATGTGTCACAGAATATGAAACAACCATGACATTAGCATTTTGTCTTTGTCCCTGGAGCTGTCTGCAGCTTTGAGCTTGGCCACATTGTTTGCCTTTATTGGTCTTACTGATCAGTGCCACCTGATAGACTGTATTGTTAGAAAATACTTCCTGTTATTCAGATTTGATAATACTGTGGAGAATGTCATTCTATTGGCTCTGCATTTACTGTCCTCAATAAGCTGACTCCCCACAAATGGTTTTCAAGGGCTGAGATAACTAAAGGATTAAGAAGAATCTAGCACTGCTTGAAACTTACTTGATTTTGGAGATTCTAGAATCGACTGCCATAATATCCCACAGACTCAAGGATGACAGCCATCTCAATCACTATCAGCGCATGTTACTGGTTACTAGTAGTGCCTGTGGGTGATGGCAGTAAATCCACCACCCAAAGACATTAAAGCAGAGGCCATCTACCTCTTTGCAGCTTGCACAGCACGGGAAACTAAGCAAGAAGACCTTAAGTCAGCAGCATGCCATTAGACTGCTGAAGGTCTGCTTTAGCAGAAATGTAGCTGGCTGGTCAGGGAAAAGGATTATTGCCCTCCTGTGATGAACTCATGAGGCCATGACTGGAGTAGTGCAACCAGTGCTGGGCTCCCACTGCAAGAGAGAAGATTATAGACTGGAGAGAGTTTTGTGGAGGACAGTGGAGATGATCACAGCAGGGGAGCTTATAATGCGAGGAAAAGCAAAGGGAAATAGATATATGTAAAGGCTAATGGGGGCATTTTCACTGCCTAAAGGGAGGTTGTAAATAAGACAGGACCAAACTCTTCTCAGAGGCAAGCATTGAAAGAGCAAGATCCAATGGACACAAGTTGCAGCAGGGGAAATTCCATTTAGACACAAGAAAAAATTCTTCCCCCTGAGATGGTGCAGCACTGGGACAGCTGCCCAGAGAGGCTATGGGACCTCATCTTGAAGATTTCTAAACTCAAATGGACAAAGTCCTGAGCCACCTGATATAGCTTTGAAGTTCCCTTCTTTGAGTTGGGGGTTGTAGTATATGATTTTTCTGGAGGTCCCTTCAAACTTTTTTTTTTTCCTATGATTCTGTCATATTAATAGACGTACCTTGCGAACTGCATTTAAAACTTATTCCACATCAGTGGAATGTAGTTGAAAACTCTATTAATCACAGAGGTTTGGTGGGGAAAAAGAGAAGTTCTTGAGTTTTGCAACCATTCCCGCTCTTATTACCAGCAGTTGCTGTTGAATGATGGTAAGAAGGGATGGAGGTATTAAGAAATGAGGTTATGGGAGATGGAAAGGATGCTGGGGACTGGTCTAATTTCCCTGAAACAGGGGCCCATGTTTCAATTATTTGGGAAAAATTTGCAACAGAAGATTTGAATTCATGTACTGTTGCCTAACTTGTCATGATATGTTTCCTAGCATTTGTCGACGTGGTACCTGGATCTGCAGCAATGGGGAATGCCCAGGTATGTTGGCTCTACTGTTTTCAGGTTTTGACAAGTAAGTCTTGCCTACATCCCTCCCACTTACATCTCACATCATATTTTTTTCCACACAAAAGATGAATCTGTCTTTGTTTGTTCTTGCTTACTCCAGTGCAGGCCACATGCTCATACTTCTAAGTTCTTCTTGTGAGACAAGCCAGGCGTTGTCCTGTATGGTTTACGTGTAGCAATGAAAAATACTGTTTAGTGAGAAGAACGGTTCTTCTTTTGATTACTTAGTTTACCAAGAGATAAGGGTCTGTATGTTCAGAGGATTGCTTTCAGGTAGAGGAACACTATTGGGTTTCTTTGACCAGGTCCCATTCCCTATTTGATTGCCTGAATTAGCATACTTTTGTTGATGGGACAATATGAAGTACTGGGAGTAGATTGGGTGAATCTGGATACCCCTGGCTTTGGGCCCTATAGGTCATGTTACAGGTGGAGGAGCTACAGCCCTGGGAAGAAGGTGGCCACCCTGCCTTCTCTAGGTGGTGGCAGGCTGGACAAGAAGCTCTGCTGGTGTTCTTGCTCCTCCTCCTACCCTTTCTACATCCCAAGCTCACCAGTACTGGTGACTGCTGTCCCAGTTTTTTGCCTACATGGGGCCTGTGACTTTTCATGCTGTGCATTGGCCAGCAAAGTGCCACCTTCCTTATTTCCTCCTGCTAGTTCTGTGGCCCATACCCTGTCTGAGCTCCTGCATGATGTTCAGCCATGGCAAGGCCTGCTTTACCTGAAACAGCATTTAACTCTCCTTGCTTTGTGCGCAGGAGTCTGCAGGGACACCGCACGGGTCTTTATCTTGTTTGGGAACTGAGAGTGGAAGGGATGAGAAAGAGACTGGGGTTATGGCAGGAGAGGAAAAGAGAGAGCAGGAGTTTTTTTGTTGTTGTTTTTTTATGGGTTTTTTTTAGATGAGACTGTGCAACCCTCACAAATTAGGGGAATTATAACTGTCTTAAAATTGCTATCCAAACCCGTCTTTCTATTAACAGTAAGCTTGCCTGACCCATCAATGCTCCATTTCCTTCCACTTTAGACTGAAAGAGCCCTTGCCCCAAAATGTCAGCAGAAAAAAAAAAAGGATGTGTGTGTTTGTGCGCAAATGTTCAAAATGGGAATGACATTTTTAGTGAGCTATGCCAAGCAGGACTATGAAAAGCCCCACGCTTGAGGTATTCAGTAAGATCTATCCAAGTGCAGGGAATCTCACTGTCTAAAATGCAGAATCAAGGACACAGCCCCAGCTGATTTGTTATGTCTTTTAGCTAATAGGCAGCAACATGTTTACAAATGAGAAATAGGTCTTTTTCTAACTTCAGTTTTGACCTAGGTTATAGTTCTTAATGTCCTTGCTTTCTGGGCTATTATGAATACTATGTGGGCTAAATTTTTATTGTCAACTCTGGCCGTGTTTTCTTCATAGTGACCATAGAATTGAAGATAAGCTTGGTATTGAGGCTTGCAAACAGACATCGATATACAGCTTTGTGCAAGAGGGAATAAAGCATTACTGTCTTTTTCTGAATTGGGAAGCTCTGCAGAATGAGCAAAAGTCAAAAAGAAAAACAGCTTATTTTTATGCCTTCAGTCAATATATACAAGTCACTTTTCAGCTAGGTTTGTACAAGACTGAAGGTCGTATAAGTGCAGCTGTTGCACATGTACCTGCTAACATCTACAAACTGTACTAAGACAGTATGGGAGGGCAGCAAAGCTTCCCAAAGTAGCAGTACTTGATAGGAACAGTAGCCAAGTTTATATTGTCACCTATCCTGTTTTGTCTCTATTTGAAGCAATATTATGGACATGTTTTTATTGTTGGTTGGTTATTTTTGCAACAAATAGTTCTAAAATCATGTGTCACAGAAAGTTAATGTACTTAGATTCACATGAGCTCAAGGTAGTTATTTTTTTTACCAATCTGTTTGTCAGGAAAGGTTTCTTTTATATTGTGGGAATGAATTGCCTAGCTATAAGTTTGGTACCCAGCTGGAGGTAGTACTTCAGAAAGCAGTGCTGTGTCAGCCAACTAGCAATAGCTGGCTAGCACTAGCAAGAAGCTCTCAAGCTGGTATCATAATTAAATTAATTATGAAGGCAGTAGGTTTCAGGAAATCTCATGGGATGCATTACACCAAAAGGAGTAGATAGAGGGACCCATAAGAAAAGACTTTGCTGCAGGAAAGAAATTTCCCTTCCAGGAGAAATGCCAAAGGACTGGGACTTGTCAGGGGTAGCAATCCCTAGCTCTCCATGCTGCAAACCATGCTGCTGTTCATTCCTAGTTTCAGAGAACACCCTGGAAATCAAACTGTGTGTAATATAGTGGGTTATGCCCAGTTTTCTTTAAATCTGTTCTCCACATCTGATAGCCAGTTAATTGACTCTGAAGTTGAGTAGAATAACACTTGTTTTACCCTTGTCCAAGCTTAATTGAACAGAAAGTAGAATTCCCAAATACCAAGCCATCTTACTCTCCAGGGACTGACAAACATCCATCGAGTGCTGGACTTTGCTTGAGGCTATGCAAGGATGGGAATCCTCAGGATCTGTTATGTTGTTCTTTAGCACAGGCTAAGATGGTTAAGATGTTAAGATGGTTAACACTGATAATATGTTGAAGAGGGAAATTTGCATTTGATGCTCATTAAACAGAGCTTCTGTGGGACTCAAAGGCAGTGGAGAGAGAATAACTCACGGGGTTTACCTGCCAGGTTATAACAGCTAAACTTTCTCCATCCTTTGTCAGTGGATTGCTGATGCAGGCCCAGCACCTGAATTTTGTTCTGGACAAGGAGGTCTCTGTCCACCTTGTTTTCTGTGGAACCATCTCTAAGTGTAATACTCTTCTCATATGACAGAGTTTCTTTGCAAGCTTGGTGGAATTGGATGGAGCCTTCCTATGTGTTTGCAGAGGCCCTAGCATAACAGGGTACTAAATCCCAGTTGTGGCATCTGAATACGGCCTTCATGGAAATGAAAAGCCACAGCTTACCAAAACATGTTAAGATGTTGATGTGTTTAAATAGCCTCTTTTCATAGTAGAAGGGTGGAAAAGCCAGACTTTTGCTTTATTCTGTAAGACCTTTAGATGTAGTTCTTGTAACTATGGCTTTATTTTTAATTTTGTACTAGTTAAGATAATGGTTCAGAGTAAAGTCCACCATAAATTCTGCCCATGGAATAACTCCAACTGTGATTGTCTTCCAGCTCTTCATTCTGATAAGGTATTTTTACTTTAATGTTAGAATAACTTATTGGTATTCAACGCAGTCCAACAAAGGAATAAATACCTTTTTTTCGGGCTGTGTTCAGGGAGGCCATTGTGAAGAAGGCTTTCAGACGCTGTGCCTTCATAAAACCATACTGCGATGCTCTAAAAACACCCGTAAAGAGACAAAGAGAGGGCTCACAATCTGCCAAGACACAACTGTGAAACACAGACTGAGGCACCTCTGCAGAAGAGCAGAGCAGCAGTAAGAGTCCAACAAGTCTTGTTGCAAATTTTGATTTTCAACTCTGTAAAAACACCTGCATTCTGCAGCCAGCTCCATGGGTGCAGATGTGCCCCACTGGGCTAAGTAAAAGTGGATTTAAAGTGTATTATGTCAAGATGTTGCAAACTCCTGCATAGGGGTAAAGAGGCAACGTTGCCCAGGGTACAGAGCATGAGACTAATGCCAGGTAATCCTGAGCGCCCCTCCTAGCTCTGCCAGTCTTAGGCATTAGTATTTCCACTCTCTGTGCCTCAGCTTCCCCACTGTATACAGACAGAAGCTTAGTTTCTACATAAAAGAGAGTGTGGGTTGCTGTTTACAATTGGTTTGTGCCACCAGCACCCATCACTTCGCAGGCTAGGTCATACCTAGTACCTGAGAGCTTCAGTGACTGTGCTGAGTTTCCAGGGCCACTGAGGTATATACTGCACAAGAATCAAATCTGCTCCAGCGCAGAGAGCTGAGCCATTCGCTGACATCCTCATGACCCTCCATTTGAAACATAATATAGGCTTTTCCGTAGGCATGAATTTCACCTCTAGAGTGTGATTTATACCATATTCCCCAGCTTTTGTTGGTGCTGCTGTTACTACTGGTAATGACTTACAGGAAAAAAACAGGGAGATAAGCATCTCACCGGTGTTTTCTGGTCTGCGGGGACCTGGGCCTTGTATAAACTGCTCCACTGGGCTGCTTTTTCCCCTCAGTGGTTTGGGGGGGAGGGGCAGTATTTTGCTCACAGCTGGCACTTAGGTGATTAATGGCTCTCTGCATTTTTTCAGGAGAATGCTCTGTCACTGGCCAGTCCCATTTCAAAAGCTTCGACAACAAGTATTTCACCTTCAGCGGGATTTGTCAGTACTTATTTGCCAAGGACTGTGTGGAAAATTCCTTTTCTGTGATCATTGAGACCATGCAGGTAACAGGAGCCTGGGTTGGTGCCTGTGCGCCTCTGCGCACGCTCTTGAGAGAGTGGGAAGGGCTGTAGGAGTATGATATGAATTGCAGATGCACAGGCCAACAAAAGTAATTTTCCTATGAAATAATTAGTTCAAATAACAGATCCAGTCTTTCTCCTTAGTTAATAAGTGTTTTGCTTCTCCTCACTGCCATTCCCAGGAGCCTACCTGGAGACTGAGGTTGGTAATGAGATTTGGAGAACAAGCCTTCGCTACCTCTTTGCCAACTGAACAAACAAATGCAGACAAGGGTGCGCCCCTTGCAAAGCACCCTGAATGCCAGTGCCTCGCTGATGCCCAGGGAAAAGACATTTCCTCAGACACCGAGTAGGGTGCACTGGCAGAATAGTACCTTGGGTTGCTTTCCATTAAGTCATATTGGCTGGTGATTGCTGCTGCTCACTAGCCAGTCAGCAGCTCTTGACTTTCATCGCCGTCTCCCCCAATGGATGTGAGAGATGCAGCTGGAGACGGCTGGAGAGAGGCAGGAAAGGGAGCCAAGCCAGCATGGGGAGGGAAGGAGTCCCTGGAAGGGGTGTCACACGAAAGTTAACCTGGTTGTGAAATTAATCAACCAGTTATGCATGGAAATAGGTGGACTAACCTATTTTGAACTAACCTAGTTTGAAAAGGGTTCTGAATCAAGCAGAGGGGAAGAAGGGGGTTGGGGACAGAGGAACCGAAGGCAGGGAGAGGTATGATGGAGTCAGGAGACTGATGGGAGTGAAGGGGAGTAGGTCTTGCAGGTCACAGGCTTTGGAGAAACGGGGTGTGACAGTTGGACGCACCATCTACGTCTGTATCCTGCCTTAGAAAGCACTGGTAGCACAGCTCTGAAGTCACGTGTGCTTGGGAACTTGCAGAACGGGTTTCCACTGAAACTTCCCTTTCGAAACCAAAGGACGAGACTCCGGGGGCCTACAATCCCTGCTCCTCATCTGCCTAACCCGTAGCCGGGAAAACAAACAGCACAAGAGTCTCGGGCAGCACGAACCCCGCAGCTGTTTCCCAGACTGTGGGGGACGGGACACTGTGCCCTTCCAGCCCCCGCCGCAGCCGCGGGGGGGGGGGGGCTGGACGCCGGCCTCCGGCACGGGCTGCTCCCGGGGGTCCCGGGTAACTCCCCCGGGTTGCCTTCCAGACTCTGGGAGGAGGAGCTGTGGATGGCTCCCTGGCGTGTGATTAGCAGGATAATGGAAGAAAAGCAGCCAGCCTGGTGTTTGTGGGATGGAGAAACTAGATCCATAAAACCATTAGGACACTTAACACTTCCAGAATTAGATGCTGAAATGCCTTCTGGGGGCCTGGGGCTAAGTCACCGATAAAGTGAAAGCTTGAGGTTGGAGGCAAATCTGTTCTCTGTAGTGTGCAGATGATCCTGATGCTGTGTGCACTCGCTCAGCTTCTGTCCAAGTCCGGGATATGGACAACAGCCTCATTAAAATGAAACATGGAGGAGGAATTTCACTGAATGGACAAGACATACAGATCCCTTTGCTACAAGGTGTGTTCGCGTGGTCTGACTCTGGCCATCCACTGAAGGGTCCTACTTACCAGTGTTTTCTGGCATGCCTTAGCTCAGTTCAATCAAAAAGTGTTTTCAATACCAAATTCTCACTTGCAGCCTTTTCTATAAGCTCTGTCATTTCAGCTTCTCTCTATGCAGCTGACACATCTTGGCTCAGCTCCTCTAAAATGAGGAGAATTAAGCTGATCTGGATTTGTGAGATGTGATCTTGAAAACCACTGTTGGTCTACGCTTTTTAAAATTATTGTCATTTTTTATGCAGAAGCTTGAAATCCCTCCAGTTACCTTGCAAAATGTCACAGTTAATGCCAGAGGTTTTGCAGAATGCTCATATATCCTCTTCTCAGGTTCCTGAGTGCCTTAAAGCAGAGCCTGTGGACAAGTGTATGCAGATGTAAACTGCTGAGGGCACAAAGCTTGGGAAGTGTGAAGTGGCATTGCTGGCACTCCTTGCTTTGCCAGACCTGCATGGCCCCTGCTCTATGGCAGCCACTCTGTTGGCCTGTTCAGCATGACACAGCCATCCCAGGCAATAAAACACCACATCCTGGCCTGACTGACTGACACTTTGTGATTGTCCTAAGGTGCCCTTCGTATCCAGCGCACAGTGAGGACTTCAGTTCGCCTTACCTATGGGGAAGATTTGCAGATTGACTGGGATGGTCATGGTGAACTCCTAGTGAAGGTACTCTTTCTTTCTGTTTTATTTCTGCCTTTTTGCCCCCCTCTCATCCCACCAAACATGTTCAAAGATTTTCTTGTCTGAAGTGAGAAATTGCTTTGTATTGCATGTTAGAAATTCCATTCTCTTTTGCTACCCCCAGAGCGATATACGGGTCCTTTTGTACTCCAGAAACAAACATTTTCATCCTACGGCAGCTTGATAGACTTTTTTTTCCTTGTCTTTTGTGCAATGACAGCCATTATTAACCATGAATAGTTTTGTGTTTTGTTCAACAGATACCCTCCAGACTGGATTTTTGCTTTCATTTGCTTTGACTGTCCTGACTAAAGCAATGGATTTGTATTACTTAAAATAAGGGAAGAATATAGCTCCAGGGACACAGTTACTCATAATTTCCAGGAAAAATCAATTAACTCATAGAAGATATGTTGCATGCTCATGCTACTGTGAGGGATGCTTAAAGTCACCCTTGATTAGCAGTTAGGGTTTGTCTGTGCTGAGACTGCAGCTGAGTGTAGAAATATCAAAACCAGGTTTAAAAGAAATGAGCTGCAAAGGAAGCAGTCTAGCTACAACAACAGAATGCTTTACATAAACCACTTTTTGTGTGTGTGTGATATAAGATGCAGAATTATTTGCAGTGCAGAAAAGCCTGTGAGGGAAGAGGGGAAGATTTACTGTGGAATAGTCTCCTGATAGCAGATAAACCATCACAGCTTCTGCAGCTAAGCCATATATCACATCTACTTTGCTCATGCAAGAGGCTGTTTTCTTTCAAGTGTTGTTCCTGAGGGTGTATTTGCTCCCTCAGGAGCATGAGTCCGCCTGTAGTGTTGCTTCCTGGTGTGATGACTTGCAGGCTACGGGTGCTAAGTCAGGGTGATATGCTCCTGCATGATGCTGGGCAGCTGTGCACCTGTGTGCTCCTGCCGTGTTTGCGTGGATGGGTGCTTAACCACAGCCCTGCTGCCTTTGAGCCCTGTTTGTGATAGGTGAAGTGCTTTTGCTCACTGAGAAGAGTTTTGCCAAGAAAGTCAGTTTTCCTGGTGTTTTCTACAGAGCAGTGAGTGCTGCCCTCTCTAAACCATGGCATGGCTTTTGCACTCTCCTCACCTGCCCCAAAATCTGGCTTAAATGTCGCGTTTGGCACAGTGTAAGGGTACGTGAAAGCTAGTTCAGAAGTGATTACAGGAGTTGAAAAGAAAACAGGGAAGAAAGGTCAAGAGTAACTTTAGAAAGCATCCATGGTTTTGTTGTTGTTTCGATCTAGCCTGTATCTCTGTGCTCCAAGGGTCCTAGAAGTTGTTTTTAGGCTGAAAATGATTCAGTTCGGTCTCCTGGCACATCTCAGAAGTTTTGGCTTTCCTCAGTATTCAAAGTATTTTTCTGCCTGGTCAGAGACCCATATAGCCTGGCAAATTCTTTCTTACAGTTAAAACAAATCTGATTTTCTGCTCCAGATCCTCTACCCATAAAACCGGTGGAAGTTTCTCCAATCATCTGCCTTTATTCAGTTCTGCTCTGAGCTGCTTCCCTTGCTGGGTATCTAAACCATCTTTTTAATTGCTTTTGGAGAGTTAATTTATGCTGGATTTGTAGACTGACCTGTTGCCAAGTATTTCTGACAACTGGGCGAAGTGATACACTTCCATTACCTTGGCCAGACTTCTGGTAAAAATTCTTTTTATGTTCCTCAAGAAGGCTCTCCTTTCTGTGACCACTTGATATTTGTGGTTCGAGCTTCCACTCAAAAATACATCAGAATTTGGATTTGTATGAGTCATTGTCCGTCTGCAGAGTATGTGAAAAAGTAGCTTCCTTGGCCATCAGAGTAATAAAGATACGTATTCTCTAATAAACCATGGTTGTTCCTTTCAATGCTCTATATTTGCTCTCTGACCACTGTGTTCGAAGGGAGGGTAGTATTAGGTTATATTTTGGAGGATGTTTTAATTTTAACTACACAGAAAATCAGTTTTCTTCAAAAATGTTTTTTTTCTAGCTTTTTTGGTTCTGTTTCACTGATTACTCTTGCCAATTTGACTAAAGTAGCACTCTACTAAATGCGTACAGAGAGCTACTGTAGCATTAAAGCACCCAGTCAGCTCCTGAGGGCAGCTGATAGTACTTGTGATGTACCAGATCTTTACTTCTAATAGAAACTGGCAGCTCCTACTAGAATAAAATATATTGGTGCGTTTGTGTTGCAGATGTTGTTTAGGTGGTTTCCTCTTGTTTACCTCTAAGTTTAGGGTCCCATTTCAGCTGTCCCTTGATTTGCAGCAAGAATAAGGCAGGGTGAAAAGTACATTTGCTCTGTGGGTTGTTTGCAATGCTGCTTTTAGTGCATCATAAGTTTCTCTAGGCAGGAGGGAGCTCTAATGCAAGGTAATGTAGCTTTAGGCGTAGTAGTCTCTTTCTGGGAAACAACTCCTCCAACATTGTCTCTGTTTTGTGACAAAACAATCTGTTTACGTTTTCTTTTAAAATGTGAAATGGTTTCAGGTGCCCTATCGTTTCCCAAATTACCATCGGAAATATAATCATCTCACTATGTTAAAACATGCAACCCCTACTGTTGCCTTGTTTGTTTATATGAATGAAGGGGGAAAATAGGGAAAGCTTAAACTGGAGTGCTAGTCAAGGCAGAAAAGTAAGCCATTTTTCTCCTAGTCAGCTTCAGTTACCATCTGAAATTAGCACTGTACTGTGCAAAAATTGTCCTGCTGCTACTAATAGTAGCAGTTTTGTTAGAAGTTTAAAAATGTAGTACAATTAATTTGTGTCTATAGTTTTTTACTGTGTATTTGAGGATTTTCTTGATTGTTAAGTTGTGTATGGTTCATTCTTTAGAAAATCTTGCTGTACAGTTGTGACCTGTTCTGGAGGATGACCAGGCTCATGTTGTGTTCCTTAGCTATCTCCAGTCTATTCCGAAAGGATGTGCGGGCTATGTGGAAATTACAATGGTAACCAAGGGGATGATTTTCTTACACCTTTTGGCATGGTGGAAGCTCTTCTGGAAGATTTTGGAAACTCCTGGAAGCTCAATGCAGACTGCCAAGACTTGTTGAAACAAGACAGTGACCCCTGCAATCTCAATCCCCGTTTAGGTACTGAACAGCAAACTGTGATCTTCTATTTTACATAACAATAAAAAATAATAATAAAAAAGCCAGTGTTGCTTACATTATCAGTAGGGTGACTGCAATCTCTGTTAAAACAAAATAAACCAAAACAACCAAACCAAAACAAAAAAACAGGAAAAAAATTAAAACAGCTACACTGACTGATTTCAGGCTTCTTAAGGAAAATGTGATGTTTTGTGAAGATCGAAAACAAAAATCAGTAATGTTGCTCTTCAGTTTAGACCACAATCCGAGTTAGACCATCACAGCCACAGCACAAACTTGTGTGCCACTGAAACTACTCTTACAAGTGATAGCAATACTATGTTTATCCTTTGGGTGGACAAAACACCTGTCTTCTTCACCCCTCTGTCCTTACACTTTTCCTGTTCCCTTGTCTCCCTTCTTTTGCTGCATCCCAACAGACAGCCTTCCTCTTCCCCTCCTTGGCTGTCCTGGTTGGACAGGGGGAGAAATTGTCAGCACAATTTTCTTGTTGCAGGTGTTACAGCAGCCTCTGATTTCTGGGAGGAGCAAGCACACATAAAATGTTATGTCCGTAGATCAGAGCAGGCACTGTAGATTCGTGAGTGTGGTGCAGCCTAGAAGGTTTAATTTTGCAAATATGAAAAGCAGCAGAAAGCAGAGGCCCTGCAAAAGGAAGCACAGCACTAGAAATAGTGGTAACAGAATATAAACACATTACTTTTCCAGGATTTGTTTTACTAGTGAAACATTATTCTTTTAGTGGAACTCATGACCTGTGAGCTATGATGCTATCTATGCCTATTGATCCTATTTTATTCTTCTGTGTGTGGGTTTTTTTTTTTTTTTTTACAAAAGAAAAAGAAAATCCTTACTTTGGCTCTTCTAGCTTTTCTTGAAAGCCACTGATTGATTCAGTGCAAGCATGTAATTTTTCTCTTTTTAGCCAAATACGCTGAGGACTCCTGCTCAATTCTGATGTCATCTGCATTTGAACCCTGTCACCATGAAGTCAGTCCCACTCCCTTTGTGAAGAACTGCCGCTTTGATGTTTGCTCCTGCCCCAATGGCAAGGATTGTCTGTGCTCTGCTATTGCTAATTATGCAGCAGCCTGTGCTAGGAAGAGCGCCCTGGTTCAGTGGAGACAACCTGACTTCTGCCGTAAGTGAAATGCTCCTAAAACCCACTTATATTCCTCGTCTCGAAGGAATTTCTTGGCCATGTCAGATGAGAAATCTAGAATGAGATAATTTCTGCAAGGTGCCAAATATTTCTTATGGCAAATGATGAGAGAGTACATCTTTCCTCCACTCTAGCAAGGATGCAAAAACTGTTCACAGAGACTGCTCAGCCCTGGGGTAAAGAAGCAGTCATCTCACACACCTCAGCAGAGCTTTTGACTGGATGTCTATTTTCAGCTGTATTTAAGTTTCAGCTACTCACCTGGAAACTTTCTGAATGTCCCAGAATGGGTGAGAATTTCCAAGTGATATGTAGTAATGTATAAATTTCTATTTTGGTACCTCCTTCTTTCAAGGCCCAAGCTTCCCAGCTCCTGACCTCATCAGTGATTCGTGATTTTAGCCAAAGTTGGGGGTATGGAAGCGGCACAAAGGCAGGTACTCGGCCAAGTGGTATCATAAAACAGAATCATGCAAGTATAGACAAACTTATGTTAGAAGGGACCTCTGGCAGTCTTCTGGTACAACCCCTGATCATAGCAGTGCTAACTTACAGCAGATTGCCTGGGGTCTTGTCTGGACAAGTTTTCAATATCTCCAAGGATGAAGATTGGCACAACCTCTCTGGCATCTATCTCTCAGCAGTTTGTTTATCACCCTGTCAGTGCAAGGGTCTGAGATCTATGTCAGATCTCATTTCATGTACACCATTCAGCTAGTGGATGAACATAATTTTTCTAATGACATATGTGCTCCTTTCCTTCTCCTTTTAAATTCTGCTATGATATGGCAGCTCGTTCAATATTAGATCCTGAACCTTGATCAACAGGCTGTGGGTGGCACCACTGAGCTAGGCAAACAAGAGCTTTGTCTGTGGCATTTTGTGTAGACATTTAACTCCTATGAAAGTCAGAAAGTTTTGAATTCCCCTGAGGATTGTTTGCAGGATGCCACCTGTAATAAATGGCAACCCTGGTTCAAAAGCTTGTGGTCTAAAAGATGAGATGTTGTAAGAGGACAGAACGAAAATTCAGACTGCATGTTTGGGTTACAGAGCTGCGGTAGCAGAAGGAATAGGATGTCTTTGCATAGATCAGTCCATTGCAAGATTAATAGCCAAACTGCTAAGATGCTGGAGCAGGAGAAGCCAACATCTTTTATTACTTTTCTTTCTCTGCTAGGTCAATATGGTAGGAAAAAATCCATTGCAATGGAATTTTGATGGAACATGGACACACTTGTCCCCATAAATATTTGTGAAATTAATGTTTTTCCATTTTCCTGAGCAACTTTGCTATTAGGAAAAGAAGACAATTGAAAATTTTGGGGAAAAGCATGCATGCTTGGCAGCCCTCCAGATCTGTTCTGCTACTTCTTCCCAAACAGGCAGTGGGAAAAATATTTATAAACTGAGTGTATAGAAACTGGAAGAGAGAGAGGAAGAGAGGTCAGTGCCCTTCCACCTGGTAGGGTCTGTACCTGTAAGGTCAGTGACTACAGCTTCTGCAGGCTGGAGAGTATTTACTGTGAATGAGAACAAAACCAGTTTATGTTGAACTGCTGCATGGTTTCATAATATTTTACCTAATTTATGTAAATGTTCAGATAGTGGAACAGTAATATAATAAAAATCCTTTTAAAAATGTGCAGGTCTGAAGGCTGAAAGAAAGAGCAGCGATAATGCACCATCGTTCTTTCTGTAATTGAACAAGTCAATTTTCACAATTAATCTTTAATAGTGCAGAGCTGCTTCCTCCTCTCTGTGCATTACAGAGCGCTTTATGCTTTCATAAAGTGATGATTTCCCTGATTGTAGATCCATCAACCCCCATTAAATAATCCTGATGCCCCAGACGTCTCCTGTCACATGAAGGAGAACAATCCCTCTTTTAATTGAGACGGGAATGTGCAGGTTGCATAATTTGCGCTGATAGCCCAGTGCACTGAACATGTGCTCTGCTCCTGCTTTGGTCAACGGAGATTCAGTTTCTTGGGAAATGACTTGACAAAACTGGTTTGCTTGATTTGAAGTGGATAAGTGGCAGGGAGGTAAGTCATTAGTGTAGCACAGCATTTCTGCTGCGTGCCAAGCTAACAAGCGCATTCATCTCCAACGCCTTTGAAACTATTTTAGTTGAAGTTTGATTGTTTAAGAGCCGACTCCTACCCTTGCAGCCCACTGTGAATAAGCAACACAGTCAATCCCTTCATGCTGCGTGGAACGAGCAGATACGCCATACTGTGATGGGCTGTCTGTCTCATGCGTGTGCGTGTAAAAAAATGATCTGGACAGGCTGGATTGATGGGCCGAGGCCAATTGTATGAGGTTCAACAAGGCCAAATGCTGGGTCCTGCACTTAGGTCACAACAACCCCATGCAGCGCTACAGGCTTGGGGAAGGAAAAGGCTGGAAAGCACGCTGGTGGAAAAGGACCTGGGGGTGTTGGTTGACAGCTGGCTGAATATGATCCAGAGGTGTGCCCAGGTGGCCAAGAAGGCCAACAGCCTCCTGGCTTATATCAGAAATGGTGTGGCTAGCAGGACTAGGGAAGTGATTGTCCCCCTGTACTCAGCAGTGGTGAGGTTGCACGTTGAGTACTGTGTTCAGTTTTGGGCCCCCTACTACAAGAAAGACATTGAGGTGCTAGAGCACGTCCAAAGAAGAGCAACGAAGCTGGTGGGGGGTCTGGAGAAAAAGTTTTATGAGGAGTGGCTGAATGAACTGGGGTTGTTTAGTCTGGAGAAAAGGAGGCTGAGGGGAGGGAGACCTTATCGCTTTCTACAAGTACCTGAAAGGAGATTGTAATGAGGTGGGAGTCGGTCTCTTTTCCCAAGTATTGGGACAAGAGGAAATGGCCTCAAGTTGCACCAGGAGAGGTTTAGATTGGATATTAGGAAAAATTTCTTCACTGAAAGGGTTGTCAAGCATTGAAACAGGCTGCCCAGGGAAGTGGTTGAGTCACCATCCCTGGAGGTACTTACAAGATGTGTAGACGTGATGCTTAAGGTCATGGTTTAGTAGTGGACTTGGCAGTATTAGGTTAATGGTTGGACTCACGATCTTAAAGGTCTTCTCCAACCTAAATGATTCGATGTCTCATGTATGTATGTATGTATTGTTTTGTGGCAAAGGGGAATCACTCAACAGGTCCCTAGATCTTTCTTCATGTTTTAGGACCTGTTGATAATCCCACTGTTTTCCTTAATGTGATGTGGGAGGTTGTTTATTTTCTTTCCATGTCTTCTGCAAGAGCATTTGTATGAGATAGATCCAGGAGTGCTGGACCAGGGAGTAGGGAATTAAGGGCAGGCTCTGAGCAGCATTTGAGGATGGCTACATTGCATGGTGGGGCTCAGCAGGCCAGCTGGTGCTGGTGAAGTAGCTGTGTTTAATATAGTCCTGACAGGGTGCAATATCGCCTAGAGCCTCTGCCCTAGGTGGGATTATGTTTTCAGCTTGTGCTACCTGAGAAACTGGTCAGTATTTATGTCTCGCTCACTCTGTGTTGAAAACCCACACACAAGAAGCTGGATGAACTATCTGATGGATACACACTTTTCCAACGCTTTCCCACTCTTTTTGATCTTATCTCTGGGACAGGCTGAGCTTCAGAGCACAGCATTGAGCTGTTTTGGTTTTATAACAGGCATCCATGGAAACTAGATGCACCTCGCCTTTTCCTGTCATTTTCGTGGCAATAATGGGATGTTGTTGGTGTGGGTTTTTTTTGTTGTTTGTTTTTAGTGACAGTGTATTACAAAGTGTACAGACAAAAGTCCCCTCCCAGATCAGTTGTCTTGCCTTTTTGCTGTTAAAAACAGATGTTGCTGAGAAATAATGAAAAAGTGGATTAGGACTTGGAGTATGAACATGGCATTGGGTAACATAACTGGAAAAAGGAGGGATATTTCTAAAATCTTAGGAAGTGCATGGGCAAGTAAGATGAGTTACAAAGCTATATCTAAAAAAAGGATCCACTGCAAACTTGTCCCTGTGGGCAGGGAGTATTACGACTGACTAGAAAGTAGGGCAGGATGTTGAGCTCAGTGATCCTATCCTTGTTGAATATCGAAACTCTAGTAAACTGGTGCACCTGTCTGAAATGTGCCTAACCAATTCCCTGTTTTCAGAGGTTCCCGTGTAGCAAATCATAGTTTTGGCTGAGGCTTCATGGTTATCCTGCTTGCACGTTCTTTCAGGGAGGAAAGTTTTTTTTTTTAAAAAAACAACTGGTCCTCAGCCCTGGACTGTGCCTGTGCAGTATTTGATTTACTGCAAAGATCATGTTTATGTAAATTAGAAGCACTTTTCTGTGAATAGCTGCCAAAGACTTCTGTAACCATGTGTGAACCTGTTGTCTATTTATTTCTGAATTAGGAGGTATTTACTCTGCCTACTGTGTTGATGAGCACGCACAAATTTCTTGGGCTGTGTTGTGAAAGGCGTATTAAATAGCTTGGGTACAAGTCCCAAACTTGGGAGATCTTTGCTCTGAAGAAGGCTTCAAGTCACCTTAGATGCCTCTGGGCTGGATCCTCAAATTAGGGGCTTATGCTCTCAAGTATGGGACTTCAGGTGCCTCAACAGAAGTCTGGGAGATGTTGGTGCAACCATGCCTCTCTTCAGTAAGTAGAAGTAATTCTTCGTTTCAGAAGAATTTTCTGTAGGTAAACCATTAGGTAAACCATTCTGTAGGTAACCATTAGATGTTGGTTAGCATGTAGGACTTGCTTTGTTAGCCTCAGTGTTAGTTCAGCCCTGCTAGCAGCTGGGTGAGGCTGCAGGGCTGTAGCCTTGCGATAGTTTTTCTTTTACTGTCATTGCTGCTACAGTTCCCAGGGGTGTGTGCTCACAGAAGAGGTGGTTGGGATTATTGGATTATTCTGCAGGGATGAGAAGAGGAAGAGCTTTCTCTGTAACCCCTTGATTTTGGTTTTAGCACGGTACACATGTGCCAACTTTTATTTGCAGCTGCTTCCTTCACTCCGCTGAATGTCCTACCTCATCACCTTATGACCCTGGCCGTTTGCTTTGGAAGGTTGCTACGAACTCCAGGTTTTGTAAACTCTGGTTAATAGGACGCCTGTTAAAAACCCTTGATAATAGTAACTTGTTTTCTCGTCTTCTGAAATGTGTTGTCACGGCTGCCACCTAGTGCCGACGGTGATGTATGCCGAGGAGGTTGCCTCGAAATCGGCGCTGTAGAACGAAGTGGAAGTTTTACACACAAAGAAGCCAAAATGGTTCCAAAGGCCATAATTAGGTCTCCATAAAAATGATTTCATCATGAAAAATCGTTAGTATCCAAGGTTTGGCTCCACGATCACTAAAGGACTTAATTATTTGCACCTGTTTCCACAGAAATCACTGAGAGCTGCTGGGATGTGAGGCTTTAAACTGTTGTAGCACCTGCTTATCAAGGCAGAAACTTACATTTCTACTTATTTTGACCAAATTGTCCCTAGCCATGTTGCAAAGGAAGAGAAGTGTGAATGTGTATGTCACACTTGTAATGCTCCTAACTTGTAGATCCAAGTAATAACAGAGGCTGGACACAGCCTGTATTTTTCGTTCTGGATGAAATTCTGTGGATGGATTTCTTTTGCAGGGGTTGGAATCCAATCCCAACATTTATTGGAAACTGCACGTAGTAAGGGTTTTGCTTGTATGTGTATAAGCAGTGCCCTAGGCTTCACTGGTGCTGCAGAGTTAAGGAGAGACAGTGTAATACAGGCGTCCGTCAATGAGTAAATACACTTTAATCCCCAGTGTCCCAGTCTGGTTTAGGCAGCTTTTCTTTTAGTTGGTTTTGGATCAAATGCCAGTCTCCCTTATGTGCACATCATTCAACAGCAATGACCTGTCCTGAAGGCCAAGTGTACCAGCAGTGTGGGATGCCATGCAACCAGACCTGCAGATCTCTGTCCTATCCGGATGAGGACTGTGATGAGCTCTGCGTGGAAGGATGTTACTGTCCCCCTGGGCACTACCTGGATGAGCATGAGGCATGTGTGCCAAAGTCCCACTGCTCTTGTTACTATGACGGTGAGATCTTCCAGCCAGAGGATGTCTTTTCAGATCATTACACCATGTGGTAAGCGTGCTCAGCATTCATAACTCATCCCTACATGCTGCGACTCATAAATTTTTGGATAGCCGAGTGGTTAACTGGTTCGGTTTCCCGGTTCCTTTACCTGCACTGAAACCAGTTTAAAAGAGGGCAAGATTTTGCCTCCAACAAACGAAATGGTTAATTTTGCTATTGCATCTCTATCCATAAAGTTTCACATGCTAACTTAGTAAGAAAAAAAGACTAAGCCCTGCTCCCTGAACAGTTCCTGCCGGTCTGAAATGGAGCTTAATTACTGACAATAGCTACTTTGAAGGCTTTTAAAATGTCACTTTAATGTACTGCGTTGCACTTCTTAAACATTAAAACCTAATTACCTCTATCAAAGATACAAATATTAAAAAGCATTTCTAATTGTTAAATTGAGTAGTGGTACACTGAGAGTAGGAGTGTAATTGCTGGGTGTTTCCTGGCAAGCCCAGTTTTGGGAACAGTGTCTGCTCCTTTTCTCCTCTACCACAGAAGTCATAAGTTGCACGCATGAAGTGGTACCTTACCTCTCTCCACAGCAGACCTGACAATTATCTTGTTCAGCTTTATGCCTGCGCATTGGATTCCACGGGAAAGGGCTAGCATACACGTGGTTTGCCGTGCTAGTATATCACTGCAACTATCTTCAGGAAGGTTTGCCTTTAAGGTTGATGAGCACATTGAATAGAGAGCAACAGATCAGCCCCAATGAGAGGTGTAATTTTGGTACTCTGACAAGTTCCTTGTGGGCCTGTCTGAAAACAACAGCATGAGTGAAAGCTAAATGTCACTTTGTTAAGTATAAGCTCTTTTTGTTTTTCTTAGCTATTGTGAAAATGGTTTCATGCACTGCAGTACAAACAGAGTTCCTGGTGCCTTCCTGCCAGATGTTTTCACTGATGAGAGACCATCTGCCAGAAGTTAGTATACTTTAAGAAATTAATACTTTTTCTTTTTTTTTTTCTTTCTTTTTTCTTCTTCAGTCTTTTGGTAATCTAGAGTAGGGAAGAAGTACCAGAGGTTGCAGTGGCTGGTGATGTTGTGAGTCTTTTTCTAAACCTTTTTTTGTTACAGGATAGAAACAAAATGTTTGCATGGGAGAATGCAGGGCTCGTTGTGTCCCACCTCTCAAAATTATAGTTAGCCACTGCAGTCTCTCTTTAGTTGAAGAGGTTAAGGGGTCCGTTGACAGTGATCTGAGGCCCTCAGTTGCTATTTGAAGATCACATGACTTCAGTTAACTAGCCAGCTTTATACCTCCTGCTTCTGACTAGCAGGTTGCAAGTTCGGTGCAGACAAAGCTTTTTGTGGCTTGAAGGTTAGAGAGCTGCCAGGCACGGAGTGTGCCCTCCAGCCAGCAGGCATCTCACCATAAAGCCTCCTGGAGACTGACAACTGCCTTGCTGAGCTAGGCAGTGCATTGGAGAACAGGATATTAGTGTTCTGGGATTTTTTGAGGTTCCCCACTGATATATGGATGGAGCTTACGGGATTGTGTTGGGAGAGGGGGTCTTGGTAGACCACCAGTAACAGTGTCACTGGTTGGTCCCCACTGTCCTTCAGGTGAAGTCTTTTAGGTGTATATTTTGCCAAACTCTTGCTGTAATGTTATTAAGACATAGTTTTCCTGATATTAGTGTGTTAAGACTTACAAAACCTCAGAGAGGCATATTTCTAGCATCGCTTGAAATAATAACCTGGAGTTTCTTGGGAAATTCTGACCTTCTTTCAGAAGTCGAGTTCTCAAAGAGTTTGAAACCTTTGTATTTAAGTGAAGGGCATTGTTATTGACAGTCACCCATGTAGTTATATTCCATGTTGGAAGTGAGTCTAAACACAATAACATATGATGCTGTTGCTTCTCAGAACATGGATTTTTTGCTGACGTTGGTAGTGTACACTGCCTACAGGTTGAAATATGTTTCACACTAAAGTGTGCTTGTAGTGCAATCTGGAATTGAACCCTTGTGCAGCTCCTTTTGCTTCTGTATTAGAATACATGCTTTTATCATAACCTAACTGAGGTCACTTCATTGGGGAGTGGGGACTGTTACCTTTAAATTGTCATGCATAGTGGTGTAGTGGCATTACTCCATTCTATATCCTAAATTAGTTTTCTAATAAAAATGTTGATCCATCCTTTAGAAAAATACTGTGCTAACAATACTTGAGTTCTATTTGCAATTTTTGTAAACTTGTTTTTTAAAGTAAAAAGGAGCTTGACATGCAGATCCCCCATGGAAAGATTTGTCTGTCCTGCAAACAACCCAAGAGCTGAAGGGTTGGAGTGTGCCAAGACTTGCCAGAATTATGACTTGGAGTGCATCAGCCACGGCTGCATATCTGGATGCCTCTGTCCAAAAGGGATGGTAAGCAGGCTCCTCTTTGTTTTCTTGCCTTCATTTTTTCCTACCAGCAGTCTTCTTGCAGCTTGGGCATACACGGTTGTGAAGTATTGACTCTGCCAAATTGTGGCTGGTTTAAAATATATACAGTAGTATATCTGCATAGAAGATGAAGTTAAGCTTGTAATAATTGATAATCAAAAAGCCAAACCCCACTTTTTTTTACGACCAATTTATGTCTTCCTTCAACTCTTCTCCCAAAGTCCTCCTCAGTTTTACTGAGCTTCCCTAGCCAGAGAGACAGAAGTGCACAGGCCCCCATACCCCAAATACCCACCCCACATCCAGCCAAACCCTCCTGCTGATACTAGTTTCCTCCTTGTCAAGTCTCCATCTCTGCTGCTGCCTTCCTGTGCATTGTACTAAACTAAGAGTTCCCCATGAGATGGAATGTAGGACATGAAACTTGCTAAGATGATGCCATAGGGTGTCCTTGAGTTGCAGATGGTACATGCTTTTTTCACTGGTAAAATGCTTTCTGGAGTCCAGGGTTACGTTCCCCTGCAACCCTCAAATTTAATCATTAGTTTAGTCATTTTTAAATAGAGCAAATAGTTATTTGCTAAGCCAGTGACTGTGAACTCAGTACCAATTTAGACCCCTGATAAAAAGCAGACAGAGTAGAATAGACAGCAGATCACTGCTACTGTTCTCTAAGCAATAGAAAAAAGCATCAGTGTTCAGTGCTGTGCAATACTTTCTGGGCAGCAAAGAGTTGTGCGCTGGATCTCACTGAGGATATAGTCCCAGGCATCATGTGAACAGGATAAAGGTGTAGCACATGGTATACTCTTTGTGAAGTTGAGTAAATGGCACTTTTGAATTGTCTGTCCCACAAAACTGCTGGCATTAAAAAGTTAGTTAAGTTCAATGCATGAAATGCAGATGAAAATACCTGATAGATGCTGGAAAAAGCGTTGAGGTTCCGTCTTTATTTTGCTTGAGGGCTAAAATACTCTATGATTGTGAGAGTTTATTTGATACCTGTGGTACTTAGAGATGTGCTGGTCCAGTTTTCCATCTCAGATGGGCATATGGCTCAGATGGGCAAGATGTTTTCCAATGCTGCAACTCAGGAAGTCTAGAAATGCAAAAGATAACTTTTATTTTTTTACTCTTTTATACCTACTCAAGGATCAGGCTCAGATTAATATGCACTGGACATTGACTGTTAGCGAATTAAGGTGTGTTATTACTTCTATGGTTGAGATGCGTGTTTATGTTTAGGCTTCAGCTCTAATGAATTGACTTTATCCACTATTTTAATTTCCATTTTAAAAGCAGTTAACTTTCCCTGGAAACATGTATTTTTATAAAGATGTATTGTTTTTTTCTGCTTCTATATGAATACAGGTGTTCTTTCACTCCAAATTCCTTCCATTGTCTTATTAAAAACAAACAAAAAAGAATTTTCATAACACAGTCATTTCTAGCATTAATATTAATGTATTTTAAGTTTGCTACCATATTTTGCTGATCAACACACATCTTTGTGAATAGATGATACTGCAGAATAAAATGCTAGCTGTAGCCAAAATCTCAGGCTTGTGAAGTATCTTGTAAGTCCAAAGTGAAAAATACAGAACATAATTTGAAGGCATTCATATCAGTATTGAGCAAATTTTCACCACAATTTTAAAACAAGTGTTGTTTCTTTTCACATTTTGTTTTTTACGTCTTTTCTTTTAGAGAAGAATATTCCCAAATAGTAGTGTCATAAGTAAACTTACAAATGTTTATTTACTTGTAAAGCTTCAATACATCTTTCTCTGTGTATAGCAGTCACCTCTTTGATTTGGTGAAGGGGCTTGAGATTTGGTTTCTTTTCCAGGGTTTTGTAATAGTACACTTCAGAGATAATCATGAAAAAAAAATTATGATAGCTACTCAACAGGGAAAAAAAGAAGAGTGATACCCCCCCCCCACCCCCATCTTCCGAGTAATTCACCTTCATGTTTAGTATAGATTTTCATATTCCTTTTCAGTAGGTTGGAACTATCATTCAAACAATTGTTTCATAATTTTTTTGCCCGGAGAAACAGTCCTTGGCATTCTGGAGTTGGAAACTCCAGCTGACTCTGCAGCAATGTGAA
Source organism: Pluvialis apricaria (assembly GCA_017639485.1). NCBI lineage: Eukaryota > Metazoa > Chordata > Aves > Charadriiformes > Charadriidae > Pluvialis > Pluvialis apricaria. The sequence goes on along the minus strand of CM030007.1, from coordinate 139,552,664 downwards.
ACATGCTACTGAATTCAACAAGGTGGTTTGTCAGGGTTGGGATAGAGGAATTGGGCCCAGTGTTTTTTTCAAAAAACTAGTAAAGTAAGGTCTTTGTCCGCTAGATGACAGTATGGTTCAATCTTCCAGTAAACTCAGTCTATAATTGCTTGTTCTTATTGGCTTCCAGTCTGGCAGGCAATAAAAATTGTGAGATTCGCGTTTCGCAAAGCCGCAATGGGAGAAGCCAGTATATAGGTGATTTTGTTGTAACCATGGCCATGCAAAGGCAGGATCAAGCTCAGTGCTTTCATTATGTGGGTACCCTTGGCCATGTGTTAGGCTCCTGGCATGTGGCTCCATGGGACCTGCCAGCTTGTTGCCAAAGAGCAGTTTCCTCCTCATCTCCAATAGGTACCTAACCAGGATGGTTTGGAGGAGGCTTTTTCCTTATTTCTGCATTCTGCAGTGAGCCTTTGTGCTCCCAGTATTATTTACCAAAGATGAAAGGATTTGGGGTGGTGACAAGGTTCTCCTTTCCATCTTGCCTCTCTCTACCTTAAAGACTCTGGGCATACTGGAGGACAGTGCTGCGAAGTCCTGAAGTCTGTGTTTTCCAGACTTGTACCAGCAGAGCTGAGAAATAAAGGGACTGGAAAAAGGTATTACTATTTATTTTACCAGTCAGTCTCCCTTGTTAGTGTTCTGTAATCCTGTTTAATTTACAAGCGCTCATGGAGGTGAGCTACTGTTTGTAGGAATGTCTGTGAGAAGTAACAGATTACTGAACATTTATGGGAATAAACATTTGCGTATATCATCATTCTGAAAGAACTTGTGCCATTTTACTGAAGATTTTTTTTTTCTTTTGCAGTACAGTAGCATATAAAAATTATGAATGGTCAGGGATAACTTACTAGCAAAAAAAATTAACCTTCCTGCTTCTCTAAAGTGGTTCATACCATCAAGAAAAAACAATCAAAGATACGTAGTTTACATAAACAACTTTCTAGTACAATTTGCAATTATATACGCTTAATATGGAATTAAGTGCAAAGTTATTCCTATGTATACAAAGAGATGTTACAGATCAGTTAGCTGTTACCAGTCTTAAACAGAGCAATGCATAGTCTGAACTCTGTATGCACAAATTGCCTGCCAATTTTGAATTACTTATCTGAAAAATAATTTCAAAAATATCAAGGATTGTTCATGAACATGATTCTGCAGTTGGCTAGATTTGAATTGGAAAATTTGCTGGGGTGAGAAATTGCCAGTCAATCAACTGATTATTTACCCAATCAGAAAATGCAGATGAAAGCCAATTTATTTCAACTGAAAAATAAGTTTTCCAGCTCATCTTGACTTAATATTTTACATTGTTTTGATTTCTTGAAAATAAAAATGTTCACTATGTCATGAAAAGTAATTCTTCTTTTTCTCTCTTTGATTGTCTGGAGGGTGGGAAATTCTCCATACTTGTCACCCTTTTGCAGAGCAGAAAAGATAAATCATAACACATGTGCAGAAGTGTGGGGAAAGATATGCTTTGTCAGATTAATTTACTGCACTCCAGGTTTTTCCCATTGGAAAATATTAATAAATATACAAATGGAGTGTTAACCACCTTTCTGGGCAAAAATAGGAGCAGAAAAATCAGAAAGCACAAAATCCAGACACTCCAAAACTAAAAAATTAATTTCTTTCAATTTGCAACAACTGAAGGAAAGTTAAGGTTTAAAACTGAAATGAAACCTTTTATATTATTGTGGCTGCTGAAATAAAACTATTTATAAATCTATGATACGTTAGTAGAAAAAGGGAAAAAATAAAACCCTAAATATATTAATCAGAAAAGTTTGAAAGGTTTTTTTTCTTCCAGACTGTTTTCAACAGAAACTTAGTAGGGTGCTATTTTGATATTCCTGCTAGTTCTGTTGTGTATTCTTCAGTGTGGGCTTGTCCTTGTCCTATGACAGAGTCTTCACAAGGAGATGGGTACCAGCTTTTTGGTATGTGCATCTGCCCGAGGATAATGCTTCCTAAAACAAACATAAGAGGCATACAGCTGCCATAGGAAAGAAAAGTCAGGTGTAAAACCACACATGTTGAGTGGTCTGTCCTAACATGTTTTTGACTTGTCTTTGCATAGAAATGGTGACAGGCTGTTTTAGTTGAAATGTATCAGCTATTGAGTTCTAATCTGACCCACTTCCTTTACTTAATCAGTTACTCCTTTATATCTTTGGTTGACTTTCTGCTGAAGCCCTTAGGTTTATCAGGAGAAATAGAGTGAAATCCTGAGCTTCCCTTGACAGTGAGATACTCATCAAAATTGTGTTGAGCAAGAGATTAAAATTCAGCCTCATCATGGCAGAGTTTAGGGGAGAAAAATCTTAAAGATTCTGAAATCTGTAAAATTGTCCTTCCTTTTGCAAGGTTTGCCAAGGCTTAACAATTAATGAGACAGAGGAAGGAAATGATGGACATTTCTGTTGGGTCCCCAGGTTGGGGCAGGGCGGGGGATCATCAGCAAGTCAACCACTTATAATCCCATGGACGCACTCTCAGGAGTGTCATCACAAGGGTCTGACATGGTGCGAACAGCAGCTGTTCTCATTACAAACCTGTGTCTTCCTTTGTTGTTGCCTCCCCAGCACTCATAACCTTCCGTCACCTCAGGCACTCAGGACTGTTAGATCTCCTCTATTAAATGCTATCTATTGATGCATTGGGAGGCTTCCACAGAAAGTCCAGCTGTTTGTGAATAATGCCACTGGACAAGCAGTACCACATGGTATTGTGCTTAACAGACTTGTAACGCAGCGTGGCATCGGGCTGCCAGATATACCAGCTTTTGGATGTGGTGTCAATATGACTAGTAGATTCTGTGTTACTGTTAACAAAATCATAATCCATTGTTTTGCAGGAATTAGTCTTAATTATTTTTCTGGTCAAAGTCCACTTTGGGTATTAATGTCCATCTTTCTAAATCCCACCCACCTACTCTGCAGGCTTCAGACAAGGTAGCCTTCCCTCTTTGTCAGTGGATTAGCAGTTGCTGCACTGTAACTTCATGGTGGCCAGACATTTGTGATGGACATACTAATATCAGCCTATTAAGTTTTTAGATTTGGGGATAGGCTGTGACTAGTTTCATGTCAATTTGTGAGGGAGAAAGCAGAGGAGGTCCTAATCCTTTTACTAACCACATGCCTAATCCCAAATTTTGTATCCAGATGCTAACCCTCAAGTCTATTGTGACCTGTGTTGCTGAACACTGTGGAAAAATTCAGAAATGTAGCCATGAGAGTGAAGTAATATATTGTTTTTTTCCTGAGTGCCACCAGGAAGGAAGGAAGGAAAGAATTAAACACCCTTGGAAACATATGGTCTTCTCTGGCCTGTTTTCTCCCTGTTCTTTGTGGAGGTTAAGTCTGAGGCAGAGCCCCAGCTCTATCATCTAGAAAAGCATTTCTTTGTTTCCATCTTGCTTCTATTGAAGTGAGTTTATTTGGCAAAATATAGCTCTCCATAAGCCACAGAACATGTGGAGCTGCATATGAATGAAGGGTGTCTGGGCTGTGAAATCCTTTTTATTAGTAGTTCCCTGTGGCAGTTCTAGGTCCCCATATGAAAAGGTAGAGCTGTTCTACTTTATTAACCTGGCATTCAGACTACATTGATCTCATTGGCCCATATTTAATGGTAAAAAAGAAACTATTTTAATGATTTTGTAGAAAGAGTTTGAAGCGGGAAGGTGATATTTTATGACTTTTGAATGAGAGGGAGGGGAAGTGCTCTCCATTTCAGTATTTCATAAAGCAAGAGCCAAACCTGCCCCTGGCTTTGCAAAATCATGTACAAGTGAAAAATAACATAGCCAGCCTTGGTTTTGTTTGACTCTTTAAAACTTGCTGTCTTCAAAATGGAAAGGGAGTAATCACAGAAAAAATAGAGAAAAGGAATGACAAAATATCTAAAGGCATTACTTGGTGGGTTTTTTTTTGCTTTTGTTTTTTATTTTTCTTTTACATGGCACAAATGTGTTGTACGAAGAGAAACTAAGATCATTAGGCTAAAACTGAAAAATTAAAAGCTCTAGACAGGATATAATGTCCTATTCACCAGTAACAGAGCCTGTGAGAGTGGAAAAATGTCTCAAGTGGACTGATATTTATCCTGCCTTATAGGGAATAAGTAGGCATTTGAAAGAAAATGAGTGACTACTCCAATTTTCAGAGGCGAGCTGACAGGGGAGTGGGCTTTTTTTTGGGGGGGTGTTGTCTGTGACGACCAAATCTTCATTTGTACTTGAGTTTTTCTGGTACCATGGCTCCTTGTCTCCTCCTCAGTGTTCATCTTTCAGTTTTCAGCCCAGCTGAGCTCTGCATCAGCCTGCTTTTCTGGTAGGCTGTCCTTCAGTTTGTTGTGTGTGAGAAGCATGTGCTATTCACCTGCTCTCCATATTCAGGTTAGCCTATTTTATCTTCACCGCATACTGGTTTTGGTCAAATTGGACTTTCTCATCATGACATTCTTCTATAATCTAATTTATTCTCCCAGCAGCTTAAGTTGGTGTTCAACCCCTGAAAAAAGACTGTGATTTATGTACCCATAGCTCTATTTATGTTTATGGGAAAAAATATTAGCAATGCTGTACCTTTCTGACTTTAGATTGTCTTGAACCATTTTCTCTATCCTTTCCTTTATTCTTTGTCCACATATCCTTGTGCTTAGTCCTCTGTGCACTGGCACGTACCAACAGGCCTGCATGCTGACAAACTGTGTTTTGCTTAGGTGCGACATGAAAACAAGTGTGTTGCTCCTGAAAGATGCCCATGTTTTCACAATGGAAGAGAATATGCCAAGGGAGAGACAGTGACTAATGACTGCAACACCTGGTGAGTCACTGGAAATGCATTTTTCTGTTTCTCTCTAGGGCACCTAACATGTTCCTAATAAAGCTAAATATTGTTTTTTTAACAGATCTATTTTATATAAAAGTCAAGTTTTGCAGTGTAGTAATGCACATATTGCGCAGACCAGCACATTCCCTTCACATGTTGCATAAAGACCAGTGCAACATCTGGCAAACTGTACCTGGTACCTTACAAATAGGCAGTCTATGTGTCTGTGCAGGTCCTCTGTAGCCACTAGCTAGTGGATTTGCTCCTTGATCTTGCAACAGAAGGTAACAATATAGGAGCTTCTCTGGGCTGGGAGTGTAGAGCCTGCCCTTTGTTGCTAAGCTCTGCTGTCATGCTTCCCTTTTCTGCTGTCTGGGGCCCTTCAAATCAGTCTTTTTCAGCCAGAAGCATGCATCAGCAGAAGCGGTGTGATATGCCAGCTGTAAAGTGACAGGAACTCTTCAGGAAAATACTAAAGAATCAGGCAGAAAAAGAGTTGATCTCTTCTATCTGAAATATGTGCTCAGTCCATTGATATCTTAAAAAAAAAAAGAGCGAGAGAAAAATAAAAGATGGAGTTGGTGATATCTTCTTAGAATAAAAGAGTAATGCTCTGTGTCTTTCACCTCCATCCCTATCTATCCTGTTTGGTTCTTGAAAAAGAACTTGTAGGTTCAAAAGAAAGTCCTGGGCTGTGAGATTTGCTTGGAGGGAAACCCTTGGTACAGCCTTGCTAACATATAGGGCATTTGCCTCCTGGACAATTCTTGCCTTTTACCTGCAGAGCATGCTTGCTTCATTGGAGAGGTGCTTTACTCTCCATGCATGCTTGCGGAGGGAACGGTGGCCCATTCCTGCAGAGCTCCAAGAGTCCAAGGTGTAGGACATCCAGTCACCAGCAGTGTGAAAACTGTTGTATTTGAACTTAGACTTCAGGATCTCTTGTACATTTTACCCGAAATGTCCCTGCCCAGCTCTGTGGCACCCCCAGAAGCAGTGTTTCTGTTATCCTCTGTGTGACTGGGTGGAGTTGGATTGGAGAATCAGCACCATTAAGGAGATGTATGGTTTGTTTTTTGTTTTGTGTATTGATCTTTGAGCAACAGTGATTTCAAGTGTTGTATTTTTAAACTGATGGGACTGCTCCTAACTGGTTTAAGTTAGATTTGGATATAAGGTTTTATGGCTTTATATGGAAATATTGACCTTCCAATGTTTTGTTTCATTTTTTTCCTTTGCAGCTACATATTACATTGTGAATCATGTACTTTAAGTAGACCTGGGGAAAAGTAGGTTTGAAGGGAGGAAGACAGAGAAGTTTGTATTTTTATATAGGTATATATACTGTAACCTGCTTACATTGCATCTAGGTAAAAGTGACTCAGCTGAAAAACAGACACAATGAAAATTTTGTTGAAACAAGAACAGTAAGGTGTAAAACTGCTAGGAGTTGCTGTGAAATTTGCAAGATTCTTCACAAAAAAATCATGCACAATCTATTTATTTTCAGTTATTCTTATAATATTCAATCTTAAAATAGTCATAACCGTGTTGCTTCATTCGTGTAACTGTCATTTTGTTTCTGGCAATGCCATTGTCAGTGACATTTCCTCTAGCACGCAGAATGTTATTCAATATCAGGGTCAAGAAAATGTTAGAAATCATGCTTTTTCTCATTGGTAAAAAGTTCTTCCTCTCATTTTAGGTATTTTTCTTGAATGTGAAAGTAAAATTGGAAATAAGGTCCATTCAAATATGTCACTAGAGCTTTTTTGAGCTATGCGACTTTGAAAAGCTTCATGATAGTTCTCAGCAAATATCAAATCAAATGTCATTTAGAAAGTGGTATAGGGAATTATTATTGCTTTGAGAATTAATATGAATTGAGAGTCTACATTTTAGAGGTCAGATCTTCCTTTTCTTTTGTTTTTACTTTTTGTACTGCTGTTGCAGGAGTTCTCATTCTCACTTGTTCTTAGCCAGATGTGAACACCTGCAAACGCAATATATGAGCCAGAGGTGTCAGATTTGGCTTTTATATTCAACATGACATATGGGAGACCCTAATTCATGAACAATGGAATGTCTCCAAGTCTAAGCTAGTGGCAAAACTTTTGTTATGCTATGTATTGGGAATTCATTGTACAGCTCAGTGAAAATTTTGGAATAATGTTTATGAAGCAGTACACAGCAGAAATTTGCTAAGCTGAATTTTGCTACAACCACATACTTTGTAATCTGTCCATCCACATATATATAAAATTGTGGTCTTGCTCTACCTATTAGTAGAGATTTAATAGCACAGGGTGCAATAGGTTTTGTGTTACAGATATTTCATTATTTGAAGAAAATGTATTTCACAATATTTATTATACTGGGAATTGTTATCAAGATTAAACAATGCTTATACTTGGGTTAAGGCATTACTAGAGAACTTGGTTCAGAACCCAGTTTTTTTTTGGTTAGCAATTTGATCTTGGGAAAGTACTTCAGGTTTTTTATCCCTAAGTTTTTACATCTGTAAAGCAGGGATAGAATTCCTCTTTCTCTGCCCTTATAGAGTTTGATTAGAAAATCCCTGGGGCAGTGATGGTGTCCATCTGTGTTTGTGTAGCATTTAGAAGATGAATGTTTCTCCAACCTCAAGCAAGCTATTGCTTATTAGATTATCAAATTATCATTATTAGATTAGATTATTAGATAAGGTATCAGATGCTATTTTAACTCCCCACAATTAATAACAAACAAAAGAATGAGCAGATTTTATGCTTCATTGACCTCTGTTTTTTACTTTCATTGCTCAGTCTCTTGCTAGTTAGTGAATTAATTTATTTCACTGATCAAAAGTCTGTGGATGCCAAAGGAAAGATCCCCTTTCATACCTGCAGCTTCTGTAGTAAGGCTTGTGGGTTCTCCAGGATAACTCTGGAAAAGGGCAAGAGGACTGGGTGGATCCTCTGAAATCTCTTCTTGTCCTTATTTCTCAGTTTCCCTCTTTCCCTCATTTTAACATGGGGATAATGATTTTTACATCCTTGAGCCTTATTTATCAGAGTACCATGTAAGATTTAGATTATTATGTATCACAGCAATCAAAGGATACAAATGTTCTTGGAAACTCTCATAAATGTAATAATGATTGGTGTTGAATGCGTCTGGTTTGATGTAATCATGAAGACTAGGAGCCCTACGATTTTTCCTTCATTCTGTTATACTGGCATAATTACACTGAAACCGATTGAGTTACACCAAGATAAAAGAATTGGCTTTATTTGCATTTTGATTACCCACTCACAAGATGGTATCCATGTGGGTTTTTTTTGTTTGGTTCTGTTTTGTTTTTTAAAACAAACCAAAAACCAAAGCAAGAAAAAAACACAAAGGGCAAAAAGAGTGCAGAAGAAGGAGTGAAACAAAAAAAAGAAGCTGTCCCTTTCATCATGGCATCACTGATTTTGTATGATAATGACAGTGCAGTACAACTGCTACAGCAATGTGGCTATAATGATATCAAGATCTTAACCATGTGTCTGATTGCTCTTCAGAATTCCCTTCCTCCTGAAAAAACAAGGCAGCACCTTGTTTTGCTTTGCATGCCAGGATGTCCCCTTTTTTTTTCTTGCATATTCTGTGCTTGTGAGGAAGTCTGGGAGGTGACCTCGGCAACATCATTTGCAAGCTATACAGGCAGGGAATCACTGGTGTATCTCCTTTCATAACCAGGAGTCTTGTCACATCCTGTTACGTCTCTTGTTGCATAAGATAGTATTTAGCTTGGAGTCCTATTAGTGTGTCACCAAACTTGAATTCTCCTGTAGGGCAGACATTCTGGTTCGATCACCACAGGAGAGCTCAGGGGACAGTATCGCACTGTAGGACATTCCTCAGAGGGTGTACGAATATATGTACCTATGTATAGAAAAAGAAATATTTCTATCCATATGTGTGTTCTTGTCAGACTGTGAGGTAATGTCTCCAATTGCTAGATCAGTTAAACTATTGTGAAGAATGAATTTAATTTAAGAACAGAAAGACCTCTTTGGAGAAGGGTAGTATTATACTCAAGTATACAATCTGAACAAAAGCCACTGGGCAGACTGAATTACAGCACTGTTTACTTGGCCCCAGAAGTTGATCACTAGAGTAAACACATGTCCTTTGGCATCAGTTGGATATTAAATTTACTACTATTTTGGCTTTTGATGAGGGAAAAATGGACAGTACTGCAAATAAAAACAGGTTTGCTAATGTACTTTGTATTTAACCTGTAATGATCCTTAGAGGGTAATCAATCTGTTTTTCTGAAAGATTGCTCAGAGCAGAGCAGGATATCCATAATAAAATACTAATAGTATTACAAAATAGTCTAGCAGGCTCTGTCCAGGCCTCTTTTTGTAATAGGGAAGTTCAAAAAGGACGTACTCCTACATGCAGCTTGTAAGAAAAAGGAAAACACATTCCCTATTCACTTAACATGTTAATGCACTATTTGGGTTTATGCACCCAATACTAATGTTGCTAATTTATGTTAATGAGAGAGATTGTCATCTGGTGCCCGGTAGTGTAATGTAGTTATGGAAGTCTATATTGAGAAGGATTCCAGCAGCCCAGGCATGGAGCCATCTAAGAGTACCTTCTCAAGGCCAAACATAGAGAGGATCTGCTGGGGACATACCTGAACACAGACAGCAGCACAGAAAACTGCAGAGGTTCCTCACAGAGCTGCAGCTGATCTCTGGGTTAAGAGGCACAGGGGAAAAATGCTCCTGTTTGGTCTGCAGTAGGTTACTCCTTGACCCAGGCCCGGGAAAAAGACCAGAATAAGGCAAAATAGTAGATTATCACCACTTGTGTGTCTTTTGGAGATTCTTCAGATCATGAACTCCTGGAGGCAGAAACTTTTGCTCTTTCGCTTTGCTTTGTAGTACCTTGCTTTCTCATGCTTATTATATACATTGGAAATAATGATAACTGTCACTGACTCATTTTCTCTGTTATAGTGTATGCCATGGTCGAAAGTGGGAATGCACCAAGAAAACCTGTGATGGCACCTGCACTGTTATTGGTACAGCTCATTATTTGACATTTGATGGATTGAAATACAAGTTTCCAGGAAATTGTCAATATGTATTAGTTCAGGTAAGAACACATCAAATGCTGAAGCTGTTTGATCATATGTAAGGTGTTCTACACCAGGAGAGAAGTCCAACATTTGGATAAATAGCAGTAAAGTAGTCTTAATTACTAAGACAGATGTATGGTAAGGAGAGCAGAGCTTATTAATGACTTCAGGGATGCCTTGAGAACTTTGAAGATTGCATTGTGTTCTATTGAAATGAGTTAGATTGTCATGGGTCTAGCTGGCAGTCATAAAATATAGGATAGCAGCATGGTACAGAGAGGAGCTGTCTGAATCTCCTCTCTAACAAGGAATTGTAGATACCCATAAATCAATCTTTCCTCGTTCCCCACTAGCCTCTTTATTCTGTAGACAGGCTTACTGTCTGACTGAGTGAGACAAGGAGTGCTCTGTGAACCTTCTCTAAATGCATCCAGAGCACAGACTGTGCTTGTTCACTTCGGCAAAGTCACTGTTCTGTTCTATGCAACCTATCTGGAGTATAGTGACAATATCCATTTTCTTTGCAGCAAAGGGAGAGGTGGATAAAGATACGGCACACTAACGTTAGCCTGCGATTTGTGGAAGCAGCCAGAAATTTAAAGAGCTGAATAAAATTAAGGCTCATCTACAGATGCAAATCATTGTGTATTTGAAAATGTGTGTGCAAGAAAAGGAGGATTTCTCTGAAAATTTGGTCTAAAACTAGATGGATCCACTTCTCATTGATAACAGTCTTCTGCAGTTACAAAGTGCTATGTTTCTTGGGTAGGCTACTTTTTTTCCCCACAGACCCTTTTCATGAGGCACATTCCTCCTTGCAGTTCTCCTTGGGCAGGAAAGTGAGATCAACTTGTCTTTGGCTAGGTCTTGGAAATATGCTCCACCTTGATGCCAGCTTAGAAGAACGATTGCTGTGACACTAGTGAGGGTGCTGTGTAAAGGGCTTATCGGAATTAATAGCATACAATACTACAAAACTACTTAAAATGAAAATTAGATCTGTTTTCCTTAGATGATAAACACAGACAACTATAGACAGGGTCTTTTTCTTAAAAGGTGTGTACTGAAACAAAAACCCCAAAAAACTAAAAGGCCTGAGAGTCATAAGTCATTATATAAATGTAGCATAAACTCTCCATGCGTCTCAGAAATATTTGACTTAAGAGAAAATCAATACATTAAACTTCATAATTGCTCCCCAAGAAATAGGTTGACATTATTGTAATTATTTTTCATGTACAGATAGGAAAACATGGGCATCAAACTTTTTGCTCAGACTTTGCAGCAAGTTTCTTTCTAACCCTTCTTTCTAACCTAATCTTCTAGGTTTATATTTTTATTTTATCGTTAAAGCTGCAGAATCTTATTTTCACTGTTAAGTCAATTAATTTCTGTGTGTTGATGTACGCTGTGCCCATTGTACATTTTTAAAATACCGCAGATACTGTAATAGCATGGATCCTTGCTACAAAATATGTATGTGTGTCACTGGCAGAATGGACCTCAGTTTTTAAGGGGTGGACCACATGAATATCAACGCTAAGCACAAAGTAAATTAATATGGCAACAGTTGACATGCCAACATGTATCTTAATGGCCACAGAATACACAGGGTATTATCTGAGCCTTCCTTTTCCTCCATAGGTCTCTCTGTGTTTTTCAAATGTTCTATATTAATGACTCATTCATTTATTTTTGTCTGATAGGATTTCTGCAAGGATGACTCTGGGACATTCCGGATACTAATTTCAAATGAAGGCTGTGGCTTCACTGGAGAAAAGTGCACCAAAAGGGTTATCATTCTGTATGAAAGTGGGGAAATAGAGTTGCTTAATGGAAATGTATGTACACTTCTGTTCTCTTTCTTTCCCTTTTTTGGGGGAAAAGAATTTCAGGTTGTTTAGTAAGATAAGGCATGAATGGCCTTATGCTCAGTCGTTCTTGAAAATTAGATCATAAAATGAACAGATTAGTAGGATTAGAGTTATCTGTTTTGCTCCTAGAGGTATGATGACATTTTTGTATTTCTGTTTGATGCCAATAAATTTATCTCAGGCAAGAATGCTGTTCAATGCAAGCTCATATGAAGAATGCCCTTTCTAAACATGGGAGGGCTAAGTCTGTCTCAAGCAAGGTTAAGGGCAAGGAAGAAGTGACTGACCCATGACTAGTGAAACTTCGGACCTAATTTAGCCATCTGAAGGACTGAGAACACAGGAAAAAAAAAGTCATGGCTGAAATAAGTTGATACTGCAGAAACAAATATCACTATCCTTTCCAGTGTTAAAGTGTCAGGTGGAAAATCCAGATGACTGGATTCTCTTTTTTGCCACTTACCTACCAACAAACACTGAAGAATTAACCAAGAATCACTTCCACCTCTGAGTCCCTCCATGGCAGGAAACAAGCATTCCAAAGGGCAGAGTTCAGCTCTTTGCCTTGGGCACTGTAACAATTAAGACCGTCTGTGTGTTCAAACATTATAGAACTGCAGTGGATTATAGTGTTTCAATTGCTTAGTTTTCAGAAGTACTGTGCTCTGAACTGGCACCTGGACCAGAGATTTGCAAAAATGTTCCCAGTGAAACCTGAAACCCCTCTCCGTGAAATCCCTCTCCATTTGCCTTGTTTTGGGTTAACAGACAAAGCTGAACCAGGTTTTGCACAGCCTGCAAATTGCCTGCAAATTGCTGCATGCCACTGATGCTTGACAGGAACATGTAAAACATGGCCATTATTAATAGTGTCTGCGCGGTGCATTTTGACAGCGTATGATCCGTGTAGGCTTTTGGTGGCTGGAGGACTGAACACAGGACCTATTAGTTGCCCAGCCAGTTCTTTATTTCTGTTACTAAAGTGTCCCCTACCCAGGTGAGGGTGTATAGTAGCACAGGGATTGTCAGTCCATTGAGCCAGGCCTTGTCTGAAAAGCTCTACAGGGGATGTATTTTTCAGAAGAGCTGTGGTGCTGCTTAGAACACCTAAATAAGGGCCAGAAAAGACAGGAGGTGATTAGGCATGCAGCGAGTATAGCAGCAGAGGATGTTTGGTTCCTAAGAGAGTATGTCCTTGCAAGAACTGGGTCTTTATCACAAGACTGTCCACACGACCTTGACTGAATTTTTAGCTGTCTTTTTAGAGAGTGTAAGGCTCAGTGTAATATCTAGAGAAGGTTTTCTTAGAAATAACAGCAACCAAAGGAGAGATTAAGGAAAAAACCAAATTCTCACCCAGTGATGACTTCCTACACTCTTTTTCCACAAGAATCCTTAGAAGCAAGCAGGAGAATCATCTGTCTTTGCCATTAAAATGTTTCCAAGCAGCATTGTTTCAAGATTATACTGTTTTGAGAGCAGCTTCTAGTTTTAAGTAAATGGGGCCTTAATTGAAGTATCTCCATTTTACAGTTCTGGCTCGCATTAAAAAAAAAACCTATCGTGAAATCATTTTTGCTCTTCTGAAACAAATAATTCTGCCGGTTTGCAAGGTCAAAAGTTTATGACTTCATGGTTGGGCAAAATGCCTCCACAAATACAGAAATTCTGTAGTTTAGGTCAACCTCCCAGCTCAGCTTTGTCCTCCTCTGTTTTTTGCCTGAGTTTGGAAAGACACAGACTACTATATTTAGAAGATAAGTGACCAAGTGTGCTTAGATTGTATAGTAATACATTGGGCATAGATGAAGATGAAAAACCTTCCAGGTCCTAAAATATATTTTAACATATTCTTTCCTAAAGACATTGAAGGCCCCTTTAAAGAGATCCTTGAAGGTTGTGAACTTTCTTCTCTGGAGATAACGGTGTCTGATAATAACCCAGAGATGAAGAGAATTGAATTATGGTGCTGAGCTTTTACTGAATTGAGTAAGAAAGAACAGTGGGGTAAGGAAATATTTTGCCCTCAAACTAGAGAGTGGATGAATGGTTTGTGGGCTCCTCTTTCGCCCTTGCTTTAATCACTGTATGTACTGATTGAAAGCTTTCATCTGCGTCTTCCAGAATTAAGCAGTTTTCACTTAATGCATTAGTGGTGCTTAAAGTAACAGCCTTTCTCTCCAAATGTGGTTAATAATCCTATTAGCATTCACATTGAAAGGGGATTATGGTGTGAAAGAAAGCATTTTAAATTAATCTCTTAAGTTCTTAGTAGCTGGAGGTAGTGAATTTGCAGCCAGATGGAAAGAGAAAGAGGTACACAGGGGAAGTAAAAGTGTTGGAAAAATGAAGACACCAAAAGGAATCTTTCAGGGTTTTTCCTGTTTGTGTAGCTGGTTGGGAAGAATGTCCTTCCTGACTTCAGAATCAGACTCTGGTCCTTCAGAGGTCACCGATGCATGTGGTTCTGCCCATTCACGTTATTCTTAAACCTAGCCAGCCCTGTTGTCACTGCCTGTCTCCCGAGCACAGAATTGTTAGTTTCCTAAAAAGATGAAATAAAAATGAAATGTAATTATTCAGTGAACCATTGACTGAAGATTAAATTGATTGTTAATTGGGTATAACCCATTCACTTTATCAGCCCTCCTGTTTAGCAGTTGTTGCTTTGTGTGCCAGTGTTTGAGGTGAGTGTATGTTACACCCTGGGAGCACAGGGGACATCATTGCCTCATTCAAAGTTATAGAAATGTGATGAGATTGAGCTTGTAACCCAATTTGCTGTTCAGAAGTGTTGTTTCTAAGGCAATAATTTATCCATAGCAACTAATCAGTGTAGAGACAAGCCTGTAATCAGTCCCTTACACATACCTTTCTTACAGTTTTGCAAGTGCTCCGGAGCATCTGTATGGTGTATGGGAACTATCTGTTTTCTGGAAAACAGCATGTTTTAAAATAGCTTTAATCTATGAGCACTTGTCCCACTGGGAAAGTGACTTACATCAAATAGGGATTAGAGACACAGTCAATAGCACAATGTGCTTTTCTTGTTCAGGTAAACATCAGGGTACCTCCTAAAGATGACAGTGATTTAGAAGTCATGAAGTCTGGCCGCTATTACATCATTTTACTGGGCAAAAGCATCAGTGTGACCTGGGATCTGGCCATGGGAGTCTCAGTTATCTTAAAAGGCAATTTCAAAGTAAGTGTTTTTTGCTCTACTTCTTATTCTCATTCTTTAGAATGCACTTACCCTGTAACAGCACTTTTTAAATGCAGACATGCTGATAGAGTTCCACGGAGTATTAGACACTTGCTTGAAAATGAAGCGATTTTTTTTGGTAGTACCAAAAGGATTGCTTACTTTCCCGGAAATTCAAGTGTAAGGGGTAAATTCTGCATCATTGGAGATGAGCTGTGACAGAAAGAATGAATGCTGTTGTGCCTCAGAGTAACTATGCCTTGAGTGATTTCGTCTGTATTCAAGAAGAGCAGTATAAGGAGCCAGATTTACTAGTGATGGCAATAGGGCTGTCATCTCCAGAAATAAAATGGGATTGTAGGGACATACTCCAAACAGATTCTGATCCACTGATCATAGTTGTCATCTTGCTTCCTGGAGACCTTGGAGACAGTATGGTCCTACTTTCAGCAAAGCAGATTGGGAATAGGAGATAAACTTTCTCTGTGAGAGACTATGTTTATTTTAGTGAACTTGGCAAGGCCAGGGATAATTCAGTTTTTAAGCCATTAAAGCACTAGGCTAAAAAGACTTCTTAGCAAAACCCTAAGCCAGTCTACAGATGTAAGTTTTATGTATTTTGTGCTTCTTTCCCTGCAAGGATCAAGTGTGTGGTCTGTGTGGAAATTTTGATGGAATCCAAAACAATGATTTGACCAGCAGCAATGAACATCTTGAAGTAGATCCAGTTGACTTTGGGAATTCTTGGAAAGTTAATCCATACTGTGCTGATGTTGAAAAGGTGATTGCAAATAAACTGTGAAACTGAATTAATATGGGTTACAGTATCACTCAAGAGCAGGCAAAGAGGTTTTAAAGGATAAAAATAAATAGAAATTAACTCCCCCCATTTTTTTTTGTCCAAATAATATTATTTCTTGAAATCTGATAAAAGATCAACTAACTCTGCACTGCCTGGCTTCAGATAAATGTTTAAATAGCCAATCTGTATGGTAGAGGCTGTTCATAAAGTTTGCCAGCCCAGATGCTTGAAATCCAGGTATAACTGGATATCTCATTTTAGAGCTTAATCAAAAAAAAATTCTGTAATCTTCAGACGGGGGGAGATCAGATAAAAATTTCGTATTTCCCTATCCAAAGTTCTATATCCCAAATCTTAGTCTGTCCATTTATGAACAACTGAATGCACAGATTAATTTTTTTCTATATGCTTCTCAATTTTTTTTGAAGAACATTTAGCTACTCTTTTCGGATTGCAGAGGCTTGAATTGAAAAAGCAAGATACAGGAGGGGATGTAAGACCTTATTGACATATTATCACTGCTTCTGAATATTGAGGAGGTTACCTGCTATCTGAAAGTGTTATGTATGTCCTGGTGCCAGATATTAGGTGATTTCATGGGATATTAGTTATGCTACACATGACAGTGTACTTCCTCTTTTCCAAATACAGAGTTTTGAAAGAATGAAATTGAATAATAAATTTGTCTTGACCTGATAATAATTATGACCAAAAGTATTTCCAAATCAAAAAGTAAGAGGAAACAACTTGAAGACAACTTGTTTTGACATTTGTAAAATGAAGTATTTCATTCAGATGATGCTTTTAAGGCTGAACACTTTCTCTTCAAAATTTGTCTAATTTTTCTAAGGAGGGGGGAAGGCCTTTTTTAGATATTTCCTTAAAATATTTAAATTATCAGAAAATAAAGTGAAGCATTTATTTTTTAGTACATGAAATCTTTTGGGTTAGTATGATAAATTGTGTACAAGTGTGACATAGCCACAGTATTACCTTGCTGAAAGTCACTTTTTAGATATGACTTGATTGGAGCACAGAAGAAGTTGCAATAATGAGGAGTGAGACCCCATGGTAAGACTGAGAAGGAGCAGCTCCTTATTTCAGTGTAATAGGCACAGGACAGAACCTGCAGACTGTCTCCTTGATAAGTGCCATGTCAATACCACTGCTCCTTGGTCTTAGGTAAATTAAAAGGGAGAGGGGGAAACTACTGAGCAGTGGCCATGGGTATGGTCTGCTGAAGACTGATCATATTTATGAGTTTCGTGGACCTTCTGTAGAACTGTACATGATCGTTTTTCAGGGTGGATGTTTGGTACAGTGGGACTTTTTGTCATCAAAATATCTATGTTAAAAATGCAGCATACAAGTAATAGATGGATAAAATACAGGAGGTGACTTGTTCTACCCTGCATTCTGCTGTGGCAGGATTTGCCCTGACAATTTCCTTTATCATGGAAAATGTCTAATGCTAGTGAGTCTCCAACTTCAGTTTGAAGAATCCTGAGGTTGTGAAGGCAAGGCTAATGAAATGTGTGCTTGTCTCTTACAATATTAAGCCCAACCAGGAACAGACCTTGATGTCTCCACTGTGTAATGGAAACATAGTGAAGCAAGTGATGGTAGAAACGTCATGCAGCATTTTGTCTGGGGATCTCTTTGAAGAATGCAAAAAACTTGTAAGTATTTTGTCATGTGTTTCACATTCTTCAATTCTGTATGGTCTGTGCTGTCGCTGATTACAGCTGAGGGGAAAAGTATGGTTGTGCTGACAGCACACAGGACCTGGAGGAGGCTGACTAATTGGCATTCATATCTATGACCATGTCCTGTAGCTGATCCTTCATGGGAAAATGCAGGATACCCCCAGTAGAAAGCTATAGAATAACTTCTGCTTGAAGATCTGCACTGATTTATGTGGCACCTCAACTCTTGGTGAAAGGAACAGGCAAACCATCTGAAGGTTAAATGTGTCTAGAAAAAGAAGATGAGGAGAATCAGTGAGTGTACCCTGTATTTCTCTTTTGTAGGTGAATCCTGAGCCCTACATAGATATTTGCATGTATGACACTTGTGCTTGCGAATCTATTGGGGACTGTGCTTGCTTCTGTGATGCTATAGCAGCCTATGCACATGTCTGTGCAGAAAAAGGTGTTGCTGTCCACTGGAGATCACCGGCTTTGTGTCGTAAGTACAGGGTAGATGAAGAATTGGGTGAAAAGCTTCATGCTTTTAATCAGTAAGATGTTGGCTCAGACTGTTCTTTTCCAGCTCTGCTCCCACTGATGTCTGGAGAAGTTCACTGTAATGGGACTAGGCTAGCAGCTCATGGTGACATTTCCTTTCCCTTTTCTATTTTCAGAACATTTTTCTATGTTCAGAGCCATACCTGGAAAAAACATTCCCTCAATAAGGGGATATAATAGCCTGTGATACAAACAAACATAGAGAAAGAATTGGTTTCTGTACATTTCCTTTTTATTAATTAAAATTTAAAGATCATTTTTTGCAATTGTTTTTATAAAAGAGAAAATATCTAGATCTAGAGTATGTACTTCATTATGTGAAAAAAAAAATTAAGTGTGCAGAAGTGGCCTGCCCTGAATGTAGTAACATATTTTTATTTAAAGATGAAAGTCTTTCTTTTTCTATGCATACGTGGTCCACTTTGTACCAAGTTTGGTGTCATAGTTCTGAGAGGCATGGTGAATACACTTTGGTCTGATTTTCTTGCCTCCGATTCTTTCACTTCATAGCACAAAGCTGTGAGGACCTGAATAAACAAGAATTAGATTATAAATGTGAATGGCGATATAATAGCTGTGGACCTGCTTGTCCTGTCACGTGCCAGCACCCACAGCCTTTGGAGTGCCCTGTGCAGTGTGTGGAAGGATGCCATGTACACTGTCCTGCAGGTAAGTCCATCTTTTGCTTTAAGCAGTGATTTTCCTTTTTCTGCTATGCTCAGAGTCTTTTTTTTAACTTAACAGAGTCTACTTTTTTTAACCCCCTAAGTGTTCCTATAGCATGAAAAGAGGTCTTACAGTCCAGAAGTATTCACAGATTTGTAAGGTTGGATATTTCAAGAGACTTAGAGGAAGCAGTTAATTCCTTAACAGGCTTACCAATGTGTTTTCACCACAATTTCTTATTGCATAAAGAGGAAGGTGGTTAGGCATCCTGTTTTGAGTTTATGAAATGAGCACAGTGTGTGGAGGCATGAAGTGGTGCCTAGAAGAGGAGAATGAAACACCGCCAGCAAGAATGAGAGAGGATGGGAACAGGGTGATAAGAAAGGAAGACAGGAGGGTTAGGGGCTGTGTAGCAACAGATATTTTTGACTATGTGGTTAAAAGTAGGGTATGAATTTGTGCTGGACACTCATAAAATGCTCTCCTTCAGAGCGACTGCTGCAGTGGGGGAAACCCATTGCCTTGACCTGCTTACTACCTCCAAAGCTCTGATCCTCCTGTGAGCCTGAGCTTTCAGCTTAACTGTTCCCAACAACTATCTCGTAGAAAGGGGAGAAGGAAAAATATGGGAAATATGGGGTGGGGAGAGGAAAGACAGACAGAAAGGGAAAGAGTGAAAGACAAACAAGATCCAAAAAGAGAGTGAAAACTCAGAAGAATGAATGCCTCCTCAAGGCAGAACGAGAAGACATGAAGGCAAAGAAAGAAAGTATTTTAAGACCAAAAATAGCTATTCTGGGCCCCGATATCTCTGATCGGAGTGAAGTAGGGGATACTGTGAGAAATAAATAATATAAATGTAAAAAGGAAAATTTCATTTTCTCCTGTCATCTTCAATGCTTCGTTCTAAAGATATATTCACCTTCAGTATGGAACTGGTTGTTGCAGGTTATACACTGGGTTAAGTACTTCCAATGTCTAAATAATAGTGATTATGAAGGAAGGAAATACTTTTCTGTGTCAAGCTGGCAGTGGCCATAACAGAATCACAGTATTCAGAATGGTTGAGCCCAACTCAGAATCACAGAATCATAGAATCTTAGAATGAAGCCTTGTTATGTTTTTTTTGTAGCAGGCTAAATGCAATGATTAGTTTTGCAATTCATGAAAATTGGCATCTTTATACTACTGTGCTATTTTGAAACAGGGAAAATACTTGATGAACTATCCCTGGATTGTGTCAGTCCAGAAGATTGTCCCGTGTGTGCAGTTGAAGATGTCAAGATCCCACATGGAAGGAGAATAGTTTTGAACAGGGATGATCCACAGCGTTGCCAGTCTTGGTACGATGGGTTTATGCAGTGAAATTGCATGCCTGTTGAGTAGGATGGAGAGAGAGGGATGAAGCATATCCGCATGAATAAGTTTTTGGATGTAACTTTAAGTATACTACTGAAGATGAAGGTTGAAAACCTTCTTTTATATCAGTATCCTTTCACATACAATCTGAAGCTGAAGTTTTTCAGTGGCAGTAGGGATTATAGGATGTCAGCTGAATTTAAGCAAGTGAAATTCAGAAATTCCTTTCAAAAAAGGCCTTTTCCCATGTGTAGGTGGCCCTACTGGCTTCAGATGTTCCACTTTTTGTGTAAGGTGTGATTGAACATCAATAAAGTTATCAGACTCTTTCCTTCTGCCAGTACTAAAAAACCCCCTACATATGGTGCAAGATCTACATGTGCACTTAGTCTAAACTTGCTGAGATTATTAGCAGTTGGAATCATGTACTATTATGGGAAACCAGTTTCCCCCAAATTTCAAGATGATATCCCATGGCCTGATCCTGCACACATGGATTTCCAAATATGGCAAATTAATGGCAGGGTGCACAATGCTGTGCACCATGCAGGATGAGGTCCTTCAGCTGCAATGCAGCAGAGACTGATTTTTGTTCTGCGTACTGCCCACTGGCATATTACGCCATGGCCTGTAGTATCTGAAAGTTCGGCATCCTCCAGATGTCTAGACCCTTGAATACTTTCACTAGTCATTTATAACGCTATGAATACAAGGGAGATTTCCATCTTGTAATTTGACCATATTTAATAGAAACTGCAGCAGCTATTAGCCCAGACTAACACCTTAGCTCCAAATGCTCTGAACCTCACAGAAGTTCTGAATGGCTATGAACTTTGAATTCCTGGCCTCTTGCCAGGGCTAGTGTATGTCTGTGCTGTAAACCTAGGGCATAAGACTGTTAGACCAATCAATTAAATATATTTTTAAGAGTATACACAAAAAGCCTTGAGTTCCACCAAAAAGTCAAAAGAGAGTCTTCATAAATGCATCTCTGTTCCCTAATTTTTATAATCCTTAATAATAATTTATCTTAAATGTCGATACACTGGCCGCTGCTCACAAAAGATTTCAGAACATTAGGAAAACTTACCTCACTGGGGAAACATCTTTTTGCATAGCTGTCACCTAATTTAGATGGCTACACCATCTGTACAAACAATAGAAAATATTGCACAAAAATGAATTTTATAGCAAATATCCAAAGGAAATTGGAAACTAGAAGAGGATTAAAATAATAAATCTTCTGTTGCTATATGTTAATGCCAAAAGTAGCTGTGCATTCTTCAATTAAGAAGATACTAAACGCAGCTTGAAAAGAACATAGCACTGAAACTAAGAGAACTTGACCTAAGATGCGTTGTGTAAAGTGAAGATATTCCTGGAAAATGGCACCTTCTTCCAGTATTGATTTGTTTAGTTTGTACATCCTGAGTTTTCTCTGGCAGTGAAAACAAACATTTTTTGGTCCTTGCTCTTTCATAAACTTTTCCTATTCTGTTTCTTGGACTGTCCAGTAAGACAAGGAAATATATTGACTGAGTTTGTACCACCCTATACATACGTACAGTTGTGTTCTTTGCTCCGATAAATGAAGTAAAGAGAATCATACAACCAGCAATTAGAAGGTCAGAAGTGTAAAGCCTGTAAAAGGCAGAGATGGGGAAAAAGAAAAATGGGACCTGAGATGTAAAGGGGAATAGAAAAATGTACTAATGGAGGTGAGTAGAAATGGTGAGGGAAGACATAAGACTAAAAAAAGATAATGGCTGTAGATGAAATACATCATTTAATATGAGAAAAGGGACTGAAAAAGACAACATGGAAAATAAGAGGAAGATAAGAGAGACATAAAAATAAATAGAGGACAAACATGTGCCAAAGTTGTATTCAAAACAAAATGAAGTCAGAAAAAAGGAAAGGAACGTAGTGCACTTTAGAGGTAGAAAAAAGGATATTCATTATTTTCACTAAGGTTAAAATCTAGGTAAACCTAACCTCCTCACAGAGTCTGCTAAGTCATATCAAAGCTAAAAGCATTTTACCTACTCTAAGATTTTACTTTGTATTAGCTGCCCCGTTTGCCTCATGTTTTGCTTCCTTGTGAAGCAAACCAGATCTGCAAGTTCAGTGGCTTGTAGGTAACGGTATTGCTGAAGTTCAGTGGGTTTCTAGACAGTTTCCAGACACAGATTTTACACATTCTGCCAAAGGCTGTTATAAAGAGAGTTTCCTCTGACAAACACATCATAGTTTGTTGTATGTTTTCTGGATCTAAATAAACATGCATGAGCATACAGGATTTAGCTCTACAATCAGTACCTTGTGGGGAGTTGTGGGGAAATAAGGTGAGGAAAAAATAATTCACATTGTGTTTTTATTGTGTTTTTTAGATATTTAAGTGTTTCTTTATGGACATTCTTTTATTATATGTGGGTGATGTGTTATTATAAGCATTGATTTTTTACAGTTAAATTTGGTGATTTTTGTAGTCTGTGTGAAGGGAAGAACTTAACCTGTGTAGCCTGTGAACCAGTGGAGGACACCCCAACACCAACAACACCTGTTCCAGATGAGGACATTGAACTACCACCCAGTGAATACTCATGCAGCAAGATGATGGACTTGGCCTTCCTAATGGATGGCTCCAATAAACTGTCAGAGGAGGACTTTGAACAGTTGAAGTCTTTCATCACTGGCATGATGAAGAAACTCCACATCTCCCAAAAGAAAATCCGAGTGTCAATTCTAGTGTATAGGGCTGGCCCCACAATCTATCTTGGCCTTAAAGATATCAAAACACAGTCCCAAATGAGAAAAATTGTCCAAAGCATAAAATACACAGGTGATGAAGTAGCATCTGCTGCTGAAGTTCTTAAATACACTGTGTTTCACGTGTTTGGAAAAGCAGAAAGGACCAATGCTGCCAGAATTGCAGTGCTATTTATAGCAAGCAAGTCTCCAGGAAAACTCCGCAGCATCCTCACAGCTTTGAAGAATAAAAAAATTGCAGTAATACCTGTGGGGATTGGACCACATGTTAATGTGGAGCAAATCAGGTTCATTGAAAAGCAGTCACCAGATAATAGAGCCTTCCTAATGAACAATGTGTTAGAGCTAATGGATAATAGGGATCTCCTCATTGATCATCTATGTGATCTTGGACCTGAAGAAAGTTTTGTGTTACAAGCTATGTCCAGTCCAACAACATCCAGTGTCTTATTTCCCAGTTTGGGACACACAGTACCACCGCTCTTTTCAGAAAAACCCACTCGCAAAAAGCTGGATATTGCTTTTATTGTGGAAGGATCTGACAATGTAGGGGAGGAAAATTTCAATATCATCAAGAAGTTCCTTGAAAGAGTGATCACAGGAATGAATGTGGGACAGGAAGATATTCATGTTACAGTCATGCAGTATTCAGAGACTGTCACTCTGGAGTATGCCTTTAGGGAAATACAGTCAAAGGAAAGTATTATTGAGAAAGTGAGGAGCATACCCTACCAAGGAGGGAAAGCTACCAACACTGGGAATGCCCTCGATTATATTTCCAAACACACATTTACACGAGTGAATGGGGGCAGGCAAGATGTTCCTCACTTGGTATATATGGTGTCATCCAGTCCTTCCACTGATGTTATCACGCGACCTCCAAGAAGCATAAATGTTATTCCCATAGGCATAACCCCCAATGCAAATATCCAAGAGCTCAGGAAGATCAGTCAGCCTAATAACCCAATTATCTTGCATAGTTATAGCACACTTATTGAAGAAGCACCTGAATTAGTACTGCAGTCGTGCTGCTCTCATAAACTTTGGACAGAAATTCCAGGTAAAGTTGGGCATATTTTCTGTGTAATTCCCTCTTTCCTCTTTCCTGTCTCCTCCATTTCCCCCTCACATCACTGAAATTTGAAGGATTCCCGTATCTCATTTGGTGTCTTGTCCAAGTGCCAAGGAAGGACCATTTATCTTCACTGGAGACTGAGGATGCTGCCCCAGTTCAGCAGCACTAAGCACAAACCTGCAGCCAACCTTCTGTAGGTTTAGAAGTCCTTGGCTCCATTTGTCAGTGAAGTACATTATCATTCAGATAGGTTGGAGGGTGACAGAAGAAAAACAGGTACTCTTATCTGCCTACCTCAAGCAAGTTAAAATTATACTTCCTGTTTGCTCAAGAGACTTCATTGGTTTTGTGTTTTTTTTGGGGTTTTTTTTGGGTTTTTTTTTTTTGGGGGGGGGGGGGTATTTTGTGTGTGGTTTTTTTTGTTTGTTTCCTTGGTTTTGGGGTTTTTGTGGTGGTGGTGGTTTGGTTTGGATTTTTTTTTTTGTTTGCTGTTGGTTTTTTTAGTCCCTTGAGAGTAAAATAGCATTAGAAGAAGAGAAGGAATTGAAATACTTACGAATCCCACTGAATATAATACTCAAGGTTTTCTTTAAAGGAGTATCACTTGTTGTTTCGACTCATCATTATCTTGCTTTGTTTTCCCAAAATGCAGGTATCTCTGCCCTTTATGGTCCTACCAATAGATTAGCAGATGCTACTTCTGGTTATCATGTATAAATAATCTTTTCTTTTTCTTTTTTTTTCACTCCGTCTCAGAGTTGTGCAACAAACCAATGGATGTCATGTTTCTTCTGGATGGAACCTCCAATATTGGAGCATCAGAGTTTGAGGAAATGAAAAACTTTGTACAGGCATTTATTGAAAGTGCTGAGATCAGTATGTATCTGTCTTTTAACTCAAACACATAAAGACATTTTGTATTCTTTTTCTTATACAGGACAAAACAGCTTCTCAGTATACGTTTTTTAAATTTTTATTTTTAAATTACTCATTCCAATCCCTCAAAACAAAATTAAGTTTATATTGGGGAAATTGGGCTAGTAAAGCTTTTGGTTCAGATGCGGTTCAGTTTCCTTCCAAACTAAGCTGTTCTGGTTCCAGTGAATAAAGGTTTGACAACCAATTCAGGGAATCATGTGATGAGGAATAACCCAGACAGCAGCTCTGATGAGTGCTTCCCTTTGTACTGTACTGGACATAAGAAGTGTGTGTGTGCTGAACGGCCAAAGAGGTTCCTGTCACAGGATGGAGATTTAGCTGAACTGTTACTTTGTGGCAGAAAAGCGAAAACATGTCTGGTTTTGGTTCAGTTCTAGATTAGGTTCAGCAGACTTGAAAATAATAGTTCAAGCTCAGTTGTGGTTCAAGTAATAGTGGATAATTCAGATGGGTTTTGGTTCAGGTTTGATCCAGCTGCAAGGTTTTGGTCTTTGGAACAGGCATTTCCGGTTCTGACCAGCCCTTTTTGGCTAACCTAGGGTGCTGGAGCTGACTTTTTAAGATTTATTTCCTGACCCATGTTGGATGATACACACTTTTTGGGAGCACTAGACCCACTGAGCTTGCAGAGTATGTACGCCTCTAGTTAGGTCATTCAGCACAGGTATTATGAGTGCACCCACCCTGGCAGAATGCCATATATCCTGCACATACATGAAGGGACTATGTGGCACATGTAGTAAGTTAGGACATTGTGTGCTTGCACCAAGTCCATCCGCATGGGAGGGGCTGCACAGGATCCTATGTCTTCCCAGTAGCATTTGTTTTAACAAACCTGGATTTTTTTATCAGAATCGTACTTTTTCAGTTCAGCATTAAACCATTTCTGTAGAGCAACTGCAGCTGATGTTTCCCACTGGGTGTTGGCATGTTTGCATTATACCCGTGCTTCCAAAAAAGGTGATTACCAGCACTTGTACTAATTAGAGAGCTCATAGAGGAAAAGTATAGCATTTCTGTATGTCTAGAATAACTCAGATTTTTTTAGAGATTGTACATGTAAGACACTTTCTGAAAATTGTGTACATGCACGATATAGAGAAACAAGCCAAGCGAAATAAACACAAACTGAACAATAAACCAACAGACAATTTATTTTAGCCTAGCTGTTTTCCTTATCTTTGAAACCTGTAATAGCAAATGTTGCTTCATTAATTACGGGACATTAATAATGTAGCTATGAAATGACTCCTTGCTATGGCCTTGATTTTAAAATCTTTAAGACAACAGTGGAAATATTATAAAATGTAGTGACTAGACAATAGTCAGATCAATATAGGGCTGCAACATTTGGGTACGTGAAATCACAATTATTATTAACTTAATTCCTAAATTTTTTTATAAAGCATTAATAAAGAATAGTGTGCTATATACAAGGTATCTTCAGTATACAGAAGTCCTTCTAAGACCATGAAGAGAGGTGCAGCCGATCATTATAAACAATGTATTGCCTAGTTCAATCCTGCAGGTCTGATATTTATTAACTATCTGTATCAACCCTCTGTTAATAGTTTTATTCATACTTCTTACATAATGCATAAGCAGAACCAGGCTGTCAGAGAATAGCAGAACTTGGAATTTCTCTTCATTCCCCTTTGCAGGTCATGCTCCCTGGGTGCACTATGTCCCATGGTGCAGCCTGATGCATGTCACTCAGGTGAGCTATGACAGAGGGAAATCTGCATGAACTGTAGTCATCTGGGGAGCCTGGCCCATCAGAAATACACGGCATCAAAATACTGCTCTTGCAAAACAATGTGCACATAAAAAAAGACACTTTTAAAATGGAAAAGGAATAATATTTGGGGATCAATAAAGTGAAATTCTCCAATAGTGGTCAAACTGATCTGAGGTAAAATACTGCATGCTGATTCCTGACAGAAAAGCAACTGTTTCAGCAGTACTTGCATATTTTTTCAGCTGGGAATAGTTCAGTTTTGATCTTTTGATTGAAAATTCAGGTTTCACACTCTGATGGAAAATCGCTGTGTAGTTGTGCTTAATGTAAAACACAACCACAATGTACACTTTAGATTTATTTTAAGAAATTCGTGTGCACTGCTTAAAATGTTTATTTTCTGCTTTCTGCTTCAGGCAATACTTCAATTCATGTGTCAGTTCTCCAGTATGCCAGGGAAAATAATCTAGAAATTTCATGGAACATGCCGCAGGAGACTGAAAAGCTTGTAGAGATGGTGCACTCAATTCAACAAAGGGAGCAAGGTCCTACCAAACTAGGTGAGTGATTATGTGGATGTTGATGTTTAAAAAAAGAGGGGGAAAAAAACCCTTGGAATGCTAAATATAGCCTGGCCCAAATCACCATTTATGTCAGTTCTATTGTGGTAGTGTTCTGCAAAAGGACTGTTGTTTTTTTTAGTTCACTTATATCTTTACTATATGTACATTTCTTTGTAAAGGCTCAATTTTCTCTATTAAAATATATCCATAGGTTACTTGAATCAGGGTTTATCTTAATGTATTTTGGAAAGAAGATGACCTTTTTCTTTTTAGCCTTGAAGTAATTCTCAAGATTTGCATTCATTATCTTTCAAGCAAGCAAAACATAATTAAGAAGTATAGACTTTGATCATGAACCTTTCAGCATCAATTAGTTGATTAGGCATTTAGCAGCAGAACTGCTTATGCTGACTTCAATAGCTGCCCTCGCCAGATCTTCATTACTCTGTGCTGAGCCAGTGTAACCGATCTGGTTGAAAAATAACCTAGCAAAACAGTAGTTATATTCTGGGTGGTTCAGTTCCCTCATCCAAGTTGCTGTGCTGGTCTCACAAGGACTTGGGCTGGTAGAAGGCTGGGGATGGTGCCAGGGGGCAAGGATCACCTGAGGCGTCACCTTAGCTGAAAAGTTACTTGTGAAACATCATTTGCTCCAGACAATTGCATCCTGAAAAACATGTCCCCTTCAATTTTCACGTGCTGAAACATAACACAGATTTCCCACTGGGTCTGTGGAAATTCAGTACACACATGTCTCAGTTGCAGG
This sequence comes from Pluvialis apricaria, assembly GCA_017639485.1. Classification (NCBI taxonomy): domain Eukaryota; kingdom Metazoa; phylum Chordata; class Aves; order Charadriiformes; family Charadriidae; genus Pluvialis; species Pluvialis apricaria. Next base: position 139,524,654 of record CM030007.1, on the reverse strand, counting down.
GTTCAACAAAAAAATGATTCTCCTACAGCATATCTGATCTTTCACCAGATACCCTGAGAATTTTGTTCTTCTGGCTGGAACCACATTTGCTCTGGCAGCCGCCTAGCATTAGGGTCCTATAAGAGTTGAGGAATACACAGATTTTTAGGGTCTTTGGCCTACTTAAGACTGTAAATAGTTATTGGTACAGAAAAGTGAGAAATAAAACCTGACTTCCATAGTTCGCAGGAGGATTAGCCATGATTGCTTTCTCAGCCTGGAGAAATAAAAATACCAGATGGCTGATGAGACTTCTATAGGCTCGTTGTGGGATAAATTGTTACATACAAATAGATAAGTTTCATGAAGCCTTCCATGTAATGTGTATAGTAAGCCACACTGAATTACAGGATAAACAGAGAAAACATGACCTTTGGGAAATGAAATGGGAGAGGCAGCCACATGACATACTCGTTAGTGATTTGTTTATGTCTCATTGGAAAACGCTCAGAGACCATGATGAGAGATGTGGTATAATGAACCAAAATGGAATAGAGTAGAAGTAGTTCCTCCCAAATGAAGTAATGAAAATAAGTCACTGTGGTCCTGTCCTGCACCTTGTAATGTGTGTGAATTCGGCTGACTGTGTAGGAGACCCAGCATCCATGGGAAACGCATGATCATTCATGTCATTCTGTCTGCTCAGGCCTCGAAATGCAGAGGCTGCTTAAAAAGTGTGGATCACTCAGTCTGGATGTTGCAGTTCCCCAGGTAGCCTTGGAAATCTTTTCTAGGCTACGGAGGGCTTGATCAGGATTTACCTATCAAAAATATCATTACCATCAGACCAGCACTGTTTCTTCTCATTTGTGCTGGCTTCCCTATGGCAGAAACATGATCCTCTGCAACCTTTATTCAATCCAAATCATCCTACTTCAGTCAAAAGAGCTATATATGCAGAGAGCATCTGTAGGCCCTGTTGCCATCACTACAAAAGTCTTACTGCAGAAAGCATTTCCTTTTCTGTTTCATTTAACCATGAGGAAACTCCAGGAGAGAGATAGATTTTATTTGTAAAAAATAATGAAAAACTACAGAGTATTTAAGGGTATAGGCAGAACAAAAAAGAGCAGCTTATACCACAAAGCTTTCCCATTTTTATGCAATAAGGTAACATCAGGCAAATTTTGCCTCAAGTAACCTATTGAGAAGAAGCTCTGGGCATATTCAGACATCAGGAAATTATGTACAACTTCACACATTGAAAACAAAAGAAAACAAATTGCAAGCAAGAGCTGACTATATAAGCCTTCATTCAGCTAAAAGGGTGATCTGTGCAAGAGAACTGAGAATCACATAAACATGCCTCTGTTCAGCATTCATGGATATTTAGGAGAGTCATAGGGAGCATATTGAGCAATCCCTGCAGTAAATACTGCTTATCACTTTATAAAAACAAATAATGCTTGCTCATACCTTTACTAAAAGTAGCTCATTTAGGCTGATGTTTGCTATGCCCACTGCCTGCCTCAGACTCAACATTTGGAGGAAGTATGATCTATGTGGCTCAACTACATTAAAAGCATTATTAGGGAAACAAATGTGTGTTTTCCCCCTGCCCTTTAGGAAAACAAATCTTAAATATTTTTTACTGAAACTTTCTATAGTTATTAACATATTTGAATAGCAGCATTCAGCTTGCCCTGTCATGATTAAGAAGGTATAAATGTTTCCTTTCTAACTGCCCCCTGTGGTTTAGGAAGCAAAGGTCCACCATAGCACTTCTCTTTCTTTAGATCTCTGTCCTGAGTGATGCGGTCTATGCAGAATTTTCAAAATCTTGGCCCCTGTCACCCACCCATGGCCGTGGTTTTGCCAGCAGCTGCCTTGATCTAAGGGCTCCCATCCACAGAAAGACAGAGCTCTTCCTCACTTGCACCCCCACTACTGTTTCTGAATTGGTGGTGTCAGCTCCTTTCTGAAGCCAGCTCTGGGTGCCTACTGGTGTCTTCCTTGAGCTATTTTAGTCCACTATCCTGGCAGGTTTTTTGTTTGCTTGCTTGTTTTTTTAGTTTATTTCTTATAAGGTTTGTGAGTTGCATGTGGTCCTGGTGGAGCCCAGGATCATCAGAACCCCTAGGTGGTGAGAGAAATGTAGGATATGTGACCTGCAGAGCCCTGAAAGCAGAGGAGAGGGTTTGGGGCCTCGTGGCCTGCTCCTTTCAGTGGTGGTGGGCTGTTGGACTGATAGATCCATGCTGTTCATGAAGAGTTCAGCCATTCTGTTAATTGGCACATGTTAAGGCCAGAATATCACCATGCTAAGAATTGACACACATAGATTAAAACATTACTCTATGGGATCAGTTTGCAATAGCTAACTTGTTTCAAAATTGAAATAATCTGCTATTTTCAGTTAAAAAAAACGAAACCAATTCAATGTAAAATCAAGACCCTAAATTAAGACGTAAAGGCCAGCTTCAGAATTATCGTCATGAAGGGTTGTTCCTGATTAGATGAGTTCTTGGTTAAACAGATACAATCTGGACTATCCACAGTTCAGACAGCGTTGGCTTTTTCTGTACCTCTTCAAGGGCAGAGGAACCATGTATTTTTCACTTCTTTCCCAGACAGCTTTCAGTACTTGTGGATGATTAAGACCTCTTGTAGTACTTTTTCTTTTTTGGTCAAGATGTTGCAGAAGTGTTAGTGAAACCACTGAGGACACTTAAGGCACTGATTCACAGGTTCCCGGCAGGAACCTCTGCCTAACTGGAATCCCCCATCTGTCACAAGTCCACAGACCCTCATGGGGGCTTTACGTTTTATTCCTAATTTCAAGCAAAATTAAGAAGAATAATTGCAAAGGTTGCTTTTAAGCAGTTTCTGCTTCCCTTGAGGCACCCACTAAACCATTAAATGTCTGTGTGTTGGTTTATTTTCCTCCAGATTGGATTATTCTGGGATGAATCTTGTTTTTTATTTCTTGGATGTACTTAAAATGTTTCTAGGGCACCTTGTGCTCTTTTAGTTCATTCCATGATGTTCACAATTGCTCCCAATCTAATATCTGTGAATCAGATTAGCGTGCCTTTTGACACATTTTCCTCCTTTATCCAAATCATTAATGAAATCATTCAATAAGGCAGAATCTAGTGTAATTCCCTGTAGATCCCAGTAAACATCTCCAACCCTACTTAACAGATTGTCTTTTGTCCTTAAAGCTTGCTTATGTCCGTCTAATCAGGTTTCAGTCCTTGCAGGAACCTCTACATGAACTATTCTGAATTATTACTTCAGAATACAAGTCTGGCTTCAATGTGCATCAGGTGATTTAAAAAAAAAATAAATTATTCAGCTGATTAGCCTTTATTGAATAGTCTTATTCAAGGCAAACAGAAAAAGGTTCTTACAAAGCCTTTTCTGACTGTCAGAAACTCAGCATCCAATGTTCATAGTCTTAGCTGAGAGAAGAAGACTATGCAGTGATGCCTGCCATCCCTTCCCCATTTTTCCTCCATCTTTGTAGGATATCTTCTGATGTTTTTGCTTTAACCATTATTCCAAACATGACTTTTGTTTTGTACTCTATAGTGTAGTCAGGAGTGTATCAGCACTGAAAGATGGGGAGAAAGTGCTGTGCTGTGCTGCCAGCCTTTGGAACGACCAATCCGCCCTTTCTAAAGTAGCACATTAGATCAATGTTTTTTTTGGTTTTTTTTTTTTTTGTTTTTTTTTTTTAAATTTATTTTTATTTTTATTTTTATTTATTTGTATTTTTTCTCTGGACATGCCCAATGACTAACAATCAAGCCCTACTGACTGAGGTGAAAGGCTGCTGGGGGTTCAGTGCTACTGCAAGCTAGGACTTTTTGTTCGGTTATCCAGATAAATGTTTAGATGGTCAAATTTGGGAAGGGGGTGTGTGTGTACGCATGTGTGAAATTAATTGTGCCTGTTATGCCTGTTAGGACCAGCATAAGTGTAACATGTCAGGAGGCAGTAGGAGAAGAGGGGGCAGGAGATCAGGGACAGATGACCAGGCACGCATCCCTTATCACATCCACTGCCTTTGGGAACAAACTTTTTATCGTGTGTCACGCTGCTCTCAGCTCTGTTATTCTACTGTATGTGATGAAGTCTTTTGGCTTTGAGGCTTCCAACTTGATTTCTCATGGGTTGTATGTCTAATGCCTAAAATACATGTGAGTATAGAATTCATTCTGCTTCCAAAGCCCATTTGTTGCCATTTTTTTTTTTTTTTTGATAGAGCATTGTGTATGTGAGAAACAGAAACCAGTTGTAACAATAATACATGAGGCTAATGTAATTTACTCCTGTGTTCTGTATGTGGGAATATGTTGGCTGCTACTCTGGGCTTTGGGTTGCATGCACACATGGTGAAAATTCTTAAAAGCATGTAACCCTTAAAGTCCATAACCAACCTCCCATTCACTTCACTGGGGCTTATATGGTACCCCTTGTCAATGCTAGCAAATGATGTTTTGGCCACTGTCAGATTTTCTTTAAAGACAAAAAAAAAATTGTTTTGTTGTTTTACAGACCAGGATTTAGGGTATTTTCTATTTGTTTTTTCTCTAGGGTCCACCACTGAAATAAATAGCTGGTGGAGTGGTTCCATACAGCTAAAGATATTTAAGTGACATCAGAAGGGCCAGCTTTGGCCCCCTGACACCTCAGTGCTGCACACTTGCACTACCTTTCTTCTGCGAGAAGGGGTGTGCATTGGGCCATCAGCAAGCTGAGGGAAGGGCCAAGATGGCTGAAAACGATGCGGTTTTTTTTTTGAATGGTTATTTTTCAGTCATGGTGAGTTGCCCGAGGCAGCAAGCTGGGTGACCAGGTGAGCAGCAGTGCTGACTGCAGGGGACTGGGAGGGCATGCCCAGCTGGTGGTGCACCTGGAGGAGCGGATCCTTCCTTCTGCCAGCAGCTTGCTACTGGCACTAACGCAACCAGAGAAGGATTTGCAATCTATGTAGATACATCAGAGCAAGCTGGAGTAGAGCCAGCAGCAGCAGTGGCCCAGATGTCAGCCGCTGAAGGGGAAGTACAAGACACAAGGTAGTCTCATAGAGGCTGAAGCCTGTGTGGCTCAGACCTGGTCATTTTAAAGCTAGTTTAATTATGACCAAGATGCTGTGCACTCTCTTTCCAGTCTTAATATAGCCTTGTGCTTGGTGATATTTATTTCAGTATAAACATTTTAAATTTCCTTTATTGGTATAAAAATGGCTGATTACTGTTATGTTGAAGTCTAGTAGTAAGAAAATGTTCAGGTTGGTTGGTTTATTAGTGGTCAGTATTTTTTATTATGACCTCTGAGGAGTTTGGTCTTACCCTCCCTGGTGACATGTAGAGACATACAGCTGAGAAGTGACAGCTTCCAGCTTGGGATGGTGACTTTCTGAATCCTTCTAGCAGAGCAAAAGTGTTCATTTGATCATGTCTTCAGACACCTGGCTCTTTTCTCTAGAGCTGGCTTCAAAATAAGGGGAAAAATCCAGTTTTTAGTATGCTAAAACAAATTTTCCATGTGTTAAATTGAGTAATTGTTTTTTGGGGACTTTGAAATAGTCCCTGGTTCTATTACAATGGAACTTGATTTCTTTATTAGAAATTATGAAAAGAATGGATTTTCCAGTTTACAGACATGTATGGAAGTTTCTGAAAATTTTCAGAATTAATGAAGAAAGAAAAACGGAGCTGGAGCAGCTGGTGACCACACCAAGCACACAAAAGTCAAGAGGTCACTAAAGAAAGACAAACACAGACATTCCAAGTACTTTTTACAAATTAATGAAAAATCATTTGTGATTCTTACTGTGCAAAAGTTTAACCTAAAATATTTAGAAGTTAAAACCTGAAATACTTTTTTAGTAATTATTTATAGGACAAAAGGGAAATGAGTCAATTTTCTGGCACAGTGACCATCCTGAAGCAATCTCAGGGATTAGAATATAGTCATATTAATTTTCTGTATTTTGTTTTATCTTGTAGTTACTTATTGATAACATGCCATTCTGCATCTAGCATCTACCTCTACAGACACACAGAGTAACTACTGGAAAGTAAAACCATTTGTAGAAATGATTGGGAGACAGCTGTACAGGACATGAGTTAATAAGCGGGCTTAGTTAATTTTTCTGGTCAGGAATAGTAGTTTGTGAAATGGAATTGCCATCACCCAACTAATAATGATTTAAAATATGTTTTGTTGCAAGTAGAAAAACATTCAAAATTTTGAGGTTTTTACTGAACAGAAACTCTGAAGTGTTTTCATTTTGTGAATAAAATATAATTCAGAATTAAAGTGGGAATGAAAATCAAATTATAAGAACAGAATGAATCTACACAGGTGGGAGAATTAAATAAAATATTATTACGTAGTGAGAAACATCCTGTCTAGTTCTTAAATACTGTTGGAAGCTTTCTGTTGATTTTTCTCTTTTTTTTTCCTTTCTGAACATAAATGACATTTCCAAAACACATTTTGATTTAAACAAATATGCATCTTCCTATTTGAAAACTATTCCTTGGAAAAATATGTCACCCTCTCTAGACAGGAGATTGCTAGTGGAGGCAATGGTGCATGATGGATGGAAGCTTATAGGAGAAAAAGCTGACATGAATCGTAATCCTGTGGTAGGTCTGGTAGCAGTTCCTGGTGGATCTCAGCTCTTCTCTTTAGGTGTGGGCATCTGTGTGGAGAGATGACACATGAAGATGAGGCTAAGGCTCTGAGAAGAAAATAGTGATAATGGACTAATGGGGAAGAAGAAGTGTCTGGATAAGGTGGGAAGGGGATACAAGGCTGTCAGTCAGGGACTGTAAGGTATATACGACAACAGGAAAGGATGGGGAAGCAACAATATTTGAGAAGGAAATGTCACCTACAAACCAGTATTGTAGCAAAGTAAACATTTGGGCTTTTTCCAGATACCTATTCTAGGCTATATTCTTCCAAGGGATAAATTTTTCCTGAAAGCCTAATTAAAGCTTTGTAGAATATCCAGTTGCTGTACCCACATTATCAATAGTCAATGTGCTGAGTGAGCTTCCTAAAGGTGGTCCATGCTTGCAGCAGCTTGGGAAAAGGAACTTTGCTTTTGTCAGTGAAATGGGGTGAGTAACATGATGAAAGAAGACATGAAGTGCAAAATGTTCAGGTGTGCTAAGGTATTTTGGCGGTGTGCTGGTGAATTATCAATGATCTGACTTCCAGTGTTTTACAAATGAGTTTGTTATTTAGAATTATTCAGCGAATTCCTCAGGCAAACATATTTCTGCTCCACAGTTCTTGCAGCTTACTCGGAGGAACTAGTTTTTCAGATATTTATTATTCACCCTTCACTATTTGCCCTTAATGTCACATCAGTCACATGGTATCATTTCTACTTCCTGACCTGATAACTTCGAAGTCCAAAGGAGCTTTTAAGAAAGCTTCCTATCATCATTCCCAGTATAAATATTTGTGCAAATGCATACATAAATACAAGTAATAGCAAAGTGCTCTCTTGCTGAGGTCATGATTTTGAATAAAAATTTGCCTGAGTGTTCACAGATGTTAAATGAAAGGGTAGCAGCTACTCATTTAAGCCAGTTTGTGATTTGAGCTAAGGTAGAATTTCTTCATGTGTTTTATGGGGTTTGATGGGTTTTGTTTTTCCATTTTTTTTTTCAATATGGATCATCCAGTTAGAGTATGGGTTTGTCTGAGTCTAGATTTCAGAGAAGTTGTGGTAGTAGGGAGGCAAGATATGATTTTTTGCACTCGTAGAAAAAGCTAACCAAATTAGGGAAGGACTAGATCTTCTCTGGGAGCTGAGCAACTCTGTGTACAATTCAGTGGTGTGAAGTCGTAGATTATATAGCCACTGGATGTCACTGTTGTACTGCAATTGGGAAGTAAGTACATATTATGCTACAAAATCTTCTTTCCTTTTGGGTAACACAATGGTAATGCTTCCAGAAAAGGTAACTACTAAAGTGAGGAGCATAACTTTGTCCTCATGGCTAAGGAAAGGTAGTAAAAGTCCCATTACTTCAGGGACTGGGGAGCTAAGGATGGTCCTCCTGTGTTGAGACGCATTAATAGTATTGGTAGGCTCTTAATGGCTGAGACCTTTCATGTGGCAGCAATAAAGCAGACATTAAAAGTCCTTTAAGATAAGTATTTTCCAGTACTGTGTAACCTACTAATATAAAGTAAGATTTATTTTTAAGGCCTTCCATGAGTTTTCTGTCATTTCTTTCATTTATCTCTTAATGTCTTCTTAGGAAAAGCCATTGATTTTGTAGTTCAGAACGCAATGTCGGAATCCCACGGAGGGAGGCCCAGCGCATCAAAGGTGGCAGTAGTGATTGTGTCGGGGAGATCAGAAGACACTGTGGAGGCTGCTGCACTTTCTGCAAGAATGAACAGTAAATCTCATTTTGTTGTCACTATTTTTAAGCAGAGTGGTTGCTTTTTAAGTAATGCCCTAGAACAAAGGGTGGAAAATTAAGGCACTGGTACGTTCATATAAGTTCACTGATAAGGACTTACTGTGAATAATGTTCTGGTAAGAAACAGGCCTGAACAAAACCTGCCTGATGAAGATCCCTATGAATTACTAGTAAATTCAGGACCAGTCTACAATTTAAGCTGAACAGCTTACACAGGCTTCACAAATTAGTGGCATTTCATTTTCCCAGTTCCTGTGAATAGACAAGGATGACAGAAATGTGATCTAATGTTATAAACTCAATACTGTTCCAGTACAGTGAATCTTGAAGGGTTCACTGTAATAATAATAGACAGAGGATTTTATCAGATTCTGCACTGACCTATACAGGAATATGCTTTTGGTATCAATGTGTGCTGCATGATGATTTTTTCAAGTTTCTGTCTGTAGTCTCTGTACCTCAGCTTCCTCAGGTGTTCAACTGAGGAACAGTGACTTCCTTTGTAGGTGGTTTTGGGAGCTATTGAATAAGGCATGGACTAAATAACAATTATTATTTTTTAATTAAATGACTTGAAAATAATCCAATTGCCATCTAACTGAAGAAAGAAAACAACATATTGAGATTTTTTACATTTGAAAAAAAGTGAAGATGTCATCATTAAGTCTTCAGCTGTGTTTTGTTAACCATGCATGATCTAATAGAGCTCATCTTAGCTAACACTGTGATAAGAGCATCACCATTTCTGCCCTTAACTGCCTTTAGCCTATGTGGAGGGAGTGATGCAAGTAAAACATAAAAATTAACTGTTGGAAAAAAATTTTCCCAATTCTTTTTTTTTAAAAAGCAAATGAAAAAATAAAACAGCAAAGACCTCCTTCTCCTGTTCATTGCACACTTAAAACCCTCTCTTCTCTTTTCCTAGGGGTATCCCTGTTTCCAGTTGGAGTTGGGAACAGATATGATGAAGAGCAGTTAAGGACTTTGACTGGGCCATCAGCTGCTAACAGAATAATGAAGCTTCAGAATTTTGAAGACTTATCCACTATGATCACACTGAATAGTGAATTTATCAAAAAAGTGTGCATGGGTAAGTCCAATATAGTTGTAGCCTCATAAATGGGGCAAACCCCCAAAACTGATATGCCAAAACCAGAATGATTTTGCTTGATTTGAGAAGTCACCTCCAATGCTTGTTTGTTAGTGTTTCACTGACAGTCATCACAAATGCTAATGTAGACCATCACTTAGGTGTAAAACAAAACCTGAGCCCTTTCAGCATGTAGCCAACTGCTATACTAATAAATCAGCTTTCAGCAAGATTTTTAAAACTACTTAGGCCTGAACTTTCAAGCTATCATCTTACCAATAATCAGGACTCGTAATTAACTGAAGGACACCAGGAAAGCTCAAGCTGTCATGAATGAATGGGGGCATGCTTCAGAAATGGAATAAAGATGTCAAGTTACATATTTTTCCGCACAGACCTAAGCATTGCTATGTGTATGTCTACACAGAATTCAGCCAAAGTGTAAGGGGGAAAAAAAAAAGAAAAAGAAAAAAGAAAGAATTAACTTTTCCAGGAAAACAAATACTGGGAAAAAAAGTGTAAAATATTTTAAACAAACATTCATTTATTTGTAGATAGCATTGCCCCCCATCTAAGGAAACTTGCTTCAACTCTGGCCAGTGTTTTACTTCTTTTGTCTCCTTGATCTGTGTGTATATAGATATTTATTACTCATATTGTTATTGTTATTTCTATTACAATAGTATCTACGTGTTCTCTCCACATACCACTGTCTCATCATGTTAGTCATTGCACAGGTTTTGCCAGCTTCACTAGGGTGTAGTTATGTCTCCATTAAAATAAGTGGACTTTTTTGCAGAGCCAAGTACCACTAAGAATGAGGAAGTTGCAGAGTGTGCACAGTCCAGCTTAGAGATATCCGATCAGTCTCCACTGGGATCACTTCTGGAATTTTAAAATCTCTCCAGAGCATCAAACAGCTGCCATTTTCTAGATTTAAACAGCTGCCATTTTCTTTCTTTTCTTTTAAAATAAGCTTTTAAAGATGCATTTCCTCTCCTCACACTGTAAAATATGTGATCTTCTTGCCCTAAATTACATTGATCCAAGATATAGGATAGGGAGCAGGAATTTGAAACCAGTAACTATTTTCTTACTGCAATCTGTGCTATAACCTATTGGTACTAGAGGTGAAAGTTTTACATTTTTATGAAAGCTTTTCCAACAGCACAAAGCATATGCTCAAAAATATGAACGATAGGTATCTTATATTAGACACCTAAATCTGAAAAATTTAGCTCTCCCTTTTGCTGATGGTAAAGCTTTTGCTACGGGGTGGGAAACTATCTTCTTTTTTGTGTGTGTGTGTGTTTTATTTTGTTTTATTTAAGTTTCTTACAATCTGTAAAGTATAATTTTCCCCTCCAGACTCATACAGTTGGATTTCTTGTACAGAGGGAGTCTTACTTTATGTATGGAAATGTACCAAAAATAATACTATTAAAAAGGTTTAAAAGATTTCCTAAATGCTTTCAAAATACATTATTTGTCCTGGAAAAGACAGAGCATATAGCCTATACATGCTAGCATAGTACAGTATTATGTGAAGAGTTTGCTAGTCAGAGTTTTAATTTTCTAGACACACGCTTATCACATCGTCATACCATAGTACTTACATGAAATTACTTTGCATATTTCTTTACGTGTGTTGTGAGAGCACATAAACATAATAACTGCAATTCAATGGGTGCCTTGTGACCATCTAACTGATTATATAAAAAACTGCCCATCACAGTAATGCCTGAATGTAATGAATCTGAATCTGAGTATTCTAATTGCAGCCATTTTCATACTTATGCTAATTGCTGACAAATCTTATCTTGGGGTTACTTGCTGTATTTGTCTGTCTGCATTCAATAAATGTGTGTGTGCATGGGTGTGTAAATTCTCATTACCTGCTAATTACCAGAAATATTCTCAATTCATCATAAGATTTAGCAGTAAGGCTGGACCCTGCCTCAGAGTTAAAGATCATCTTTTAAGTACCATCTGGGCAGAGCTGTATGTCAGTATGAGTGCTGTAGAATTACAGCCTACCTATTGCTCAGAGGGTATTTTGGGATCAACGTCATTGCAGAAGTCAGGTAATGCTAGCAGTAACAAAGTTTATGCATTCTTTGACTTACTCTTGTACACTTTGGACAAATGCCTGCGGTCTTCAGGTAGGGATTCTCACATTCTAACATAAGCCCCCCCCCCCCCCCCCCCCCCCCTTCTTACATCCCAAGTCACATTTTTAAGTAAGCAATCTGTAGTTTGGTGACCACCACTTAAAACGCGGGCTAAGGGGGTGAGATGGCTAAAAGATGTCTGTTTCTCTTTCAGACCCTGTCAGAGAATGTATAGATGAGGATGGAAACAAAAAGAAAGTAAGTGTATTGCCTGGGTCATCCCTTTGGATTTCAAGATACAAAATTCATGCAGGACCATGATTACCTTCATAGATAATCTGAAACAAAAAGTGTTGGACAATGTTCAGTATTAAGAATTATTTTGGAGGAGGAAAAGGTTGGCTTTTCAACTGATGGGTAACTTGCACGCAAAGGAGACTGCCTCTAACAACACCTGATCTTGCGGTGTGTTAAATACTATTGAAGGCAGTGTAGAGCCAAAACTTGTGACAGTGTGTGTCTTCCATTGCAAAGAAAAATGTATTTCCATCTCCTGGTGAAAGAACTGGCAAAGCTAGACATGGCCAAAATAGAGGTGCATGTATAGGGAGAGGCAATGTCTCTGTCCAGACCCTCTCCTGCTAAAAATACGGGTACTTTGTCCCTATGAAAATTTTATAGGAATGTAATTACTGTGTGATAGTCATCTCTCTAGGGAAAACCATCTCTTAAGTAATGAAATCAAAGTTCTTAGTGTTTGTTTGCAGAAAAGCTTTTATTAGTCCTGAGAAAATGCTCGTAAATGTTAGTAAGCCTGTCTGATCTCTCAAAAGTGATCCACTCTAAGAAAGGAATGATGTAGATGTTATAAACGGTTCAGTTCCTTTGTGTCAGGTGAAATGCCAAGGTTTTTGAGTGTATATGATACTTTATGCTTTTAAAAATATTAGCATAAGCTTGTTACATGTTTTCTAGTAGGGGTCAGTTATGAGTTCTACCCTAGGATTTATCTTGAATTTCCAGTACATTAAAAATATTGCTTTGATTTTTCCCTTGTGAAGACATGACTGTAAGGAAGGATGTGGCTGATAAAGATATGCTTATGAATTGTCTAGACATAGGGAATATACTTATATCAAAGCTGCTTTACATGGTTGGCCTTGGTCAGCTGGTCAGAGCACAGAAAGGCTTTAGCTAGGTGAGACACTTAAGTATAACCCGGTGGCTTTGAGGTTGACAACATAATTAAGAAAAAAACAACAAACAAAAACTAAACTTGAAAAACTTTCTTAATTTAAAACAAAAAATAATCAGATTCTTATTGTTTATTCATTTGAATTGCATGTGTGCAGGCTTCTGGGCTCCTAGAAGCAGACACGGGTACATGTAGATAAGTGCTGGGAAGCCTCAGCGTGAATTTCTGACATGTCAGGTTTCATTTTTTTGGTGATAAACTTAAAGCACAATTTCCGTTCTGGCTAAAATGCTTTTGGAAGAAAAGAGGTGAGACTCCAGTCCCTATTAAAAATGAACACCACTTTCAAATTTAGGGGGATTTTGTGTTACCTCTTCTGTCAGCCAGAAAAAATGGGTTTTAGAAGACACTGCCAACAAGGTAGCCATTACCTTTTGGAGCAGGCTGTTGAGCATCCCATGGTACCTACAGGACACCATGGAAATGCTGCCTCTGGTGTTGAGCACCCATACTCTGAATTCCTCTGCAGACTTACAGTCAGTAACATGCCGTCATTGGCCTATTACCCTCTTCCAGAATAGTCCACAAATCCACAGGGATGAGGAATCAAGGCTCTTTCCTAATTCAGAAAACACAGGCTCTTATATTGGTTCCATAATATTTCAGGCGTTACTCAGAGTTACGGCAGGAGGCTCAGTTCCCCAACGGGATGTCTGTCATGCACCTGGAGATTGTGGGAACTGATCTCTTGCAGTTTGCAAGGAAATCAGTGTTCTCAGGATCAAAAAACCCACCCTAAATCTTATTTAATGTCACGAGTGATGTGACTGGTTACATTTTTTTTCGTTGTTATTACTTCTACCCTGGAAATGACTGTTGAAGGAAGATTCGTGGCTAAGGTTAGTAGCACAAGAACAGAAGATCAAATGTGGCAGGTCAGGCCAAAAATCCATCCAAGCCCCTGCATTATGTGGCCAAAACTAGAAGTCAGGGAAGAATGTAAGTGGGCATATATGACACTTCCCTGAACTTTGTTAGCCTTGAACAATTTGTGACTTAGGGACACCCTGAGCTGCAAGTGGCATCTTTTTGTGTTTCATAGTGCTCAATAGTTTTCCATGAGTTTGTTCAGTCATTCTTTGAATCCGTGTAAGTTTTTAGTACTGGTCATATCCAGTGGCTAAATTATCATACCCAATAACAAAATTAAAAGGTGCCAGCTGCTGAACCCAGCTGAGGTACATGGCCCTCTCTCCTGCAGATGCATATAAGAGGAAGGGTGTGCAAGTCCAGGTCCATAGGTTCAGAGCTCCCTTAGAGAGGAAATCTGAGGGTTCCTCCGGTGTGCTGGCAGGCTCATCGGTTTCATCAGACTTAGCCTTCACGATTTAGAAACCTCCGCTTTTACTTTCCTTTCTGTCTTAGTCTTACTCCTACGTTTTCATATCAATTGGGATTTAGGCTTTCTTTGTCTTCAGAGTCCCTGTGTTTTCCTTTGCACCAGGATTCTTGGCTTTGTTTGGATCATTCAATTGATTTTTTTGTTTTAATGTGCTGTGCTTTTCTTGTCCAGCTTTTAGATGTTTTCCAATAGATGTCCTGTTATGGAGTGAAATACAAACAATCAAATATGTATGGAAGCTAAAGGGTCTTTTGCCAGACTCGCACAGCTGTGTATGTACCCTTCCAGGTGCTCCACTTTCAGTGAGTTGTAGGCGAGAAAACTGTAATTAAAAAACATTCAATTTCTTCCTATCTAAATATTTTTTCCTTACTTCAAGCTTCTCATGTTACTGTTTCACAGCTTCCTCTAGGCTCACAAGCCTGAAAAGTATTAAGCCACTTTCTCACAGTCCTGAAACATACAAAGCAGTATGTAACTTGTAAATTAAAGCAGTAAATTAACTCGTATTTAATATGTAAATTTTTATGGCTGCAAATCTGGCAGTTCTCTTTAGACTTGACAGTATCATGTAGCTCGGAGATACAGAGCACTACTTTTGCATCACTATTCTTAGTTTGCACACTAGTGCCAAAAATAGTCTGTGAATTATGCTGTGGTTACCTAGATATTTTTGCCACTTTGCTCGTCTTTCATGGGAATGATGGGCAAGCTGAAAAAGATAGGGTGGGAGATAACCTTGCCCAATAGCAATCATCTTTTTGTCCCCATGTGTTTCTGCCTGTGAATATCAAGACATTACCCAGTTCATAGAATGACTGTCTCACTTATTACTAGTGCTTCTGGACTCACCTCTGTAGAGATAGGTCTGGAAAGAGCTGTTTCCCACATTTGGGGATATTCTTGTGAATGCAGACCTCGGGGGTGAACATTCTGTTTTGAAATTCATTGAGGCTATTTATTGACTTTAGAGCTTTGCGGGATTGGGGCCAGAGGGCTCAGCTTTTTGCAGATATGTATCTTGAGATATTCCAGATTGTGACCACATCTATTTCTCTGTTATTTAATAGCATGTAATCCCCGTGCCTTAAAATTTAGACTGTTCTTTAGAAAATGAGAATATAGTTTATATTTTATTTTTAATTTTACAAAACTACTATGTATGTCTAATAACATTAGTCTGGTAAAGGAACAATTTCCCTTCAGGAAGGGAGGAACTGTTTTAAAGTTTTGGACTTGTGGATAAAATAACTAGAGTATTCCACGCCTTTCCAGCTTGGAACAAATATTGTTAATTCCTGCTGTGCCATGACCATCTGTGCACAGAGCTTTTTCTAAAATAATTTTATGGCTTATGAAAACTAAAGGCTTTGACATTTAAAGAAAAGCTAAGGGGAATTCTTTATTGACTATGCTATCCATGCATGCTGTAGGATGGCTAAGCTAACAATAGATGGAGTACCAGATACTTCATTCTGCTGTAACAAAACATCTCCTATTCTAGACTATTATCTTTTGCTTGGAATTTCAGAATGTATTTCTTACAGTGTTGTTAACTTAAACTTTCTCATCCTCATGAAGTCCTTAATATACTGCTTTCTATTATTTAATTATCCAAGGCTAATTTGGGCAGCACTGCTGTCAGTATCATTTTACTTGCTAGCTGTAGGATTGTGGCAACAGCCAAGTTTTGCATTTTTCTCGCCTCCACCCATATTCTTTTCAATTGTTAAATATCCACACCTCCCTATCTAGCCTGGTGACAAATGGACATTACCGGACCAGTGCCACACTGTGACATGCTTTCCAGGAGATTACACAGTTCTGGAGAGTCACCAAATTAACTGTGAGAGGATGCCAAAACCGGTATGTCACAGCAATCTTCCTGCTGTTAAGATTGAAGAAACTTGTGGCTGCCGATGGATGTGTCCATGTGAGTATCTATCTTTGCATGCATGGCCTCCCTCCCCATTGCTTGAAATGTTTATGAGAAACCTAATGCTGGATGGAGCTGCTCAGTCATTGTACGCATCAAAGTTTATTGAGGTGGGAGGAATTAACACTGTACACGGGTTAAATAGCTAGGTGCGTGACAGTCTCACTGATTCCTGGAATGTGTGATGCAAGTTCAGGGCCACTGCGAGCTTATTTTTTTATGTTAGCATAGCTACATTGCTCTATCAGAGAATCTCACACTTGATTTCCAAAGCTGTGTGAACTGGGAAAGAGGGTGTATGGAAGAAAACAGAAATTTATCTCATCATGCAGTAAGCAAGTGATGTGTTCTTGTTCCATCTCTAGGCTTGAGGGTTTGGCCTGACCTCAATCAAGTGCATGTATTAAAGAAACAACAACAACAACAAATGCTCGCTGCCTCCATAAAACCTTACACTGAGTATTTGAGTAGAAATGGTGAACACTGTATGATTAGTCCCTTGGCTGAGATGACAGGAACAGGAATTAAGTGCCCCTTCTCACATTTACAAAGTGGAGGGATTCAGCCCTGAGGCTGGTGATCTGTTTATTAAAAAAAGAGATTCTTTAGGAAAATGCCACATATGTGAAAGGAAGACTTGAGGGAGGAAGATAATGAAGATTCCAAGAAAAAAAACATGAGCTGGAGCCTCTGGATCACCTCAGTGTCCAGACAGATGCTCTGACAACTGTGAAATGGTGGCAGTCCAGGATAAAGGAGGCATCGATGCCTGGCTGCATGCAGCATGGCACAGAGCATCGCTCCATGGCCGTCACAGGGAAGAGCACTTCATGGTGAAATGAGGGGTAGGCTTAGCCACTGAGTCTTTTGGTACACCTCCCCCTGTGTTTGGGGACTAAGCCTCACCTCCTCTCAGTGCCAAATGCACTGTAGTCATATGCTTGATTTCCATAGAAATTATTTTGAATTATATGTCCCAAGCACAAATACAGGCTCGGCGGGGAATGGCTGGAGAGCAGCCCTGTGGAGAAGGACCTAGGGGTGCTGATTGACGAGAAGCTCGACATGAGCCAGCAATGTGTGATCGCAGCCCAGAAGGCCAACCGTATCCTGGGCTGCATCAAAAGATGTGTGGCCAGCAGGGCAAGGGAGGAGATTCTGCCTCTCTGCTCCGCTCTCGTGAGACCCCACCTGGAGTCCTGCATCCAGCTCTGGACTCCCCAACATAAGAAGGACATGGACCTGCTGGAGCGTGTCCAGAGGAGAGCCATGAGGATGATCCGAGGGCTGGAGCACCTCTCCTATGAGGAGAGGCTGGGAGAGTTGGGGCTGTTCAGCCTGGAGAAGAGAAGGCTCCGAGGAGATCTTATTGCGGCCTTCCAGTACCTAAAGGGGGCCTACAGGAGAGCTGGGGAAGGACTTTTTACTAGGGCATGTAGTGATAGGACGAGGGGGAATGGATTTAAGCTGGAAGAGAGCAGGTTTAGATTAATCATTAGGAAGAAGTTTTTCACTTTAAGGGTAGTAAGGCACTGGAACAGGTTGCCCAGAGAGGTTGTTGAAGCCCTGTCCCTGGAGGTGTTCAAGGCCAGGCTGGATGTGGCCTTGGGCAACCTGGTCTAGTGGGATGTGTCCCTGCCTATGGCAGGGGGGTTGGAACTCGATGATCTTCAAGGTCCCTTCCAACCTAAACCATTCTATGATTCTATGATATGTCCAAAAGATCAGATAGAGTAACTCTTAAAGGTTGTAGCTATACAAAAGAATGCATTTCTACAGCCCAATCAGGCATGCTATTACAGCTAAAATTTGCAGAAATCTCCAAAATAGGAACCTGTGCGTGTTATTTTCAATAGTGTTTAAATCCTGTTCAGAGCCTGAATCTCTTTGACTTTAATGAAGCTTAGAAGATGGTACTCCCCAACATAATTCTGAAAATTGGGCTGACATCTAAAGCCATATGATTACTTTTTAAAGTAAATCAGAACCCTATATATACCTTCTGTTTATAATCTCAATATAAAATGTCCCCTGCTGAATTGGCTGTTTTAAGAACAATTTCTTCAAGGCACTGTTTGAAATACCTAAGCTGAGTAGCTAGATTTTGATCCCTGAACTGTTAGATATCCAAAATTTTAACAGTCAAGTTTTAGCATTTCCTAAAAGCTCATTTGATTATTCAAACCCTTTAAAACTAACATTTCTGTTTTGATATAAATATTACAAAAAGGTAGAAAGATTTTAGTTGAATAATCATGAATATTTTATAAAGTTTAAAAGATACTCTTAGTGATTCTTCCCATAAAAAGTGCATCTGTAATAATTTTCTCAATGCTAAATACGTTGATAGCAACATGAAAGCATTACTTTTGGCATACATTTTGGCATACATTGGGCAAAGCATGTCTTTATAGAGATTTTCTGAAAGGATGAAATGAAAATTACCATTTGTACCATTAGTTGATTATCATGAAAAGACCTGTAGTTGACTTGGAATTGCTGCTGTTTAACGTTAGCTAACATTTGTTTAGCTCTGTATGAATTTAGTGAGCCAAGATATGCAAAATTTAACTTTTTTTTCCCAAGGTGGTACAGCTTGTGATGCAGGAGCATGGCAGTGCACGCTTAGTTTACTTGTGATTCAGCAAAAAAGCATTCAGTTATTTTGAGAACTAGAGGCCGTTCAAACAATTGCTTGACAATGCAGATGATATGACAAATGTTTTTGCAAAGAGGAAGTACTTGAAAAAGTGTTCTTCCTATGTCATATAACTGAGTTCAGAGAATAGATAAGGAGTTACACCATGAAGGTGTTTGCTTGCTGAAGTAGTTACAAATTTTATAGCAATATGATTTGCAACATGTGATTCATGGCTCTTGGGAGTTTGTGGACTATTAAATGGATTTAAATGGATTGCATTCATACATTCTGTGCTACAGAATACCTATAAGAAGTTTTAAAAGGATTCCCATTATCCTTAGAACTTTTTCAATGTCAATGAATAAAAAAAGGTTGAGAAACGTTGGTTTATTGCTAACTTGTTTCATTGTTGTTTATACATGAACTTTATAAGAAGGTGCCGTAGACTATCTGAAGATGCTCCAGTGTTCTAAAGGGATGTACCTTTTGACAATTCAGTGCCTGACAGTACACAAGATAGGCTTTTTTTTCCTTCTCTTTTTTTTAAGCACAAGTTGCTGTTTGCTGTTTTTCTTAGGAAATTATTTGAGGTCAATGAACGGGAAAGAGGTTATTCTCAGATCTCAATTAGAAGCCAAGTAGCTGAATTATTAACAATGAGAATTTTCTTCCTATGTGTTTAGCTGGTATTTGCTTTTATTGTCCTCATTATCTTTAAGCAAAAGATTTGAAAACGCATGAGTCAGAAGCATCCTTTTGCTCAGGTGTTTTTTTTTTTTGGTACTTGTGAGATTATAATTCTCCTTGTTTTCCAGTCAGTGAAGACAAGGAAGTGTTTATAATCCAACGACCAGGACACCGAGTTATCAATTGACCATTGGTTTATCCTGCGCACATTATTTCTCTGCCCTTTTCCTGTTTCCCATCTGAGAGAAAAAAAAAGTCCCCTGGTATTGCCTTGTGACATCTTTGATAAGAATAGAATAGTGTTATTTTGTTTCAAATGTAATACTGTACAGAATAAAGTGCAACACCATAATAAAAATGCAATGCAAAAATTAAAAAATAAGTATATTACAGTCTTTCTAGATATAGGGAAGGGATAAATTTTTCCTGCTTTCATTTTTCTTATAAAATTTATTAATAAGTCACATTCAATGTGAATAAACTTCATGGTAAGGGATTTTCTATGCGTTTGTCTAAATCTTTTGCAATACTAATTGCTCCAGACAAAGATACTTCAAAAAAAACATGTGATGAAGTATTTACCAAAGTTTCTTGTCAATGATTTGCTTCAGCATGTGCAATTTATTACCTTCCTAGCTATCTCAATTAATTGATTCTACATGCCCACAAGAATTGTGAGGAAATAGTCTAATTTAAACAAAAGTGAATGCCTTTATGGCTTTTTTTTTTTTTTTCATGATGTGCAGGTGTCTGTGTAGGAAGCTCATCTCGACATATTGTCACTTTTGATGGGTTGAATTTTAAACTGACCGGGAATTGCTCCTACACCTTGTTTCAAGACATACAACATGGTGTTGAAATTCTCCTCCATGAAGGACCATGCAGATCAACACCGAAGATGAACTGTATGGACTCTATTGAAGTGAAACATCGTGGTGTATCCATTCAGCTCTTCAGTGACATGGCAGTAAGCTAAACGCAATGAAGTGCATTGTCTGCTCATGCTACAGAATTTCAGGTTATGGGGACAAATTTGTTCCCTTTATCCAGTTTCTATTCCCCTTGCAGCCTATTCTTAGACTTCTGAGCAAATGCCTCATTTTAATTTCATGATACAATCTACACTCACATAATGAGCCAGGCACGTTTTTTTTTCTTGTTCTTCCCGTTGTGCTGGTATGACAATGTCAAGAACATGGGATTTGGCAACGTCTCCCTGATACTTCTGACAGAAAGGCAGGAATTATAGACAGGATGTACTGCACTCTGCTTCTCTTCTGTTGGCAGAGGTCCTTTACGCAATGCTATAATTTGGTGCATGGGAGAGCAGTCTCTGTTCTTCACAAACCTATGCATGACTGGCTAGTTGAAGAGCTAGAGCGTTGGTTCTTACCTTGTGTGCAGGTGGACCTCAGCATTAGATGGAAGGCCATCTTAGTATTTATGTCTGTTGTATGGGCAGAGAAGTATTCAAATTCAATATGACACATTTTCAGTCTCTGGGTTCCTCAGACACAAAGGAGTCAGCTAGTCTGCAAAGGTGATCTTGTCTGACTCATGTGTAGCAAAACAGGACAGACCAAAATACCTGCATCCAGTTTTGCATGGTGATGGACAGCCTTGACTTTCACTGAGGATTATTGATGATCAGGGTCTGTAGGTGGCATTTTAACTTCATTAGCATTAGATTGCTAGTCTGTATATACGTGATACTAAAGGAATGCACCTGTGGGAAAATGTTAAGAGAGTTGTTCATATAATATGCAGAAGGACGGTCAATTAGTTCTATACATTTTTAGACTCAATAGAAGTTTTCAGCTTGCAAAATTGATTCTTATGTCCAGATTCAGTTGGATCTTCAAGTACTTGTGAAGTCAAAATGTGTTTCAACTGTAAGATTGTGTTGATTTTAACTGTTTGCTAGAAATGATGTGATGATCTTACCTTTTTGAAAACAGGTGGCTGTTAATGGTGAAAGGGTTCATATCCCCTATTCTAGCAATTTGTTTGAAGTCACAGTCTATGGAGCAATAATGCATGAAATCAAGTTCTCCTATCTTGGACATAATCTCACATTTACTCCAAGAAACAATGAATTTATTATTAAACTTAATTCAAAGAGCTTTTCTGCAGGAACACAAGGGCTTTGTGGTAAGTTCAAAAACTAGTAATTTTAACAGCATCCTACTTGGGCTTGAACTGCTATTTGTGCTATCATAATTTGTGTGGCCCTGAACGTTTAAACTCTCTGGCTGAACTGATTCCCCTGTTGTTGGCACATTGCTAATCTACGTAGGTTTTTCTACTATGGCCATCAGTGTAACAGCTCATTGAATCCCAGTAATACCTTGGAAAGAACAGGCTAGACATCTCTCATGTTTTACTTATTTCACATTATCTTTTCAAGGAGATTTTTTTTTTAATGAGGGTTTAACTTTAGGTTCTTTAGGTTCTTACATATACATTTATGTGAGAGACATGACCTATGCTTGCAGTGAAGGTGGAAGGTTTGTGAGGGGTACTACTGCCTGGGAGAATTAATTCTATGGTATCCTCAATGGTATAATCTATTGTATAGCATAACCTGTACCTCCTGTAATAGGGAAACAGGAAATAAGACCCAGGGGTTTTATACTTTTATACTATTGATAATAGCTGTAAGGAATATAATTCATTTCTCTTGCCCTTGGCATTCACTGAATGGCCCAACCAGCTCTGTCTGTCCTGTGCCTGTTTTCTCTAGGTTTATTTTATTGCTGACTGTATTCAGACTCTTTCTTTTCCTTTTACTCACCCTTCTAGGGGTGTGTGACCAGAACCACATCAATGACTTCACGTTACGTGATGGCTCTGTCGCTCCTGACAGCAGCGTGTTTATTCAGGACTGGATGGTGGAAGAGCCAGGAAAGATCTGTGAAATCCGGAGAGAAGACAGATGCTCTGAGCATGCAACGAGCCACTGCCACCTTCTGCTCTCTGATCGGTTTGCAGAGTGTCACAGGGTAATCTCCCCCAACATGTTCTACGAGGCCTGTGCAGAGAGCAGCTGCTATGAGGACGAAGCCTGCGAGATGATAGCTTCCTACGCTCACATCTGCAGGGAAAACAGCATCTGCATTGACTGGAGAACACCCGACCTTTGTCGTAAGGGGTTTACAATGCGTTAAAATATAAGAAAATGTCTAATTTGGTGATGGTGGTGACAATCACCATCTCATCAGTGTTTTTGAATACAGTGTAATGGGGCAGAAGTTCCAAATCAAGTTTCCCATATAAGTGGTATTGCAGATCTGATAACTGGTTTGTCATCCACTAATTTGCATATTATGGAAAAAAGTGTTTCTTAGTAAACTGCTAACTAGTAAAATGCAAGGTAGTTTTGCAAGTCTGGAGGGATAACCTGTGAAATAAAAATACTGTGAAAGCTATGCACGGGCAAACACAGCTATCTGACAGTACCTGATTCTGCAGTCAACAAAACATCATGGGGCCAGGTTTGAACTGAGAGTCTGCTCTGATTCTGCTAGGCAGTTTTAGCTGCAGATATCATTGCTTTGATACAGACACTGGAGAATCTGTACAAGGTGGCTAGGGAAACTTGTAATTTAGAGTAGTGGAACTGTTCCCCAGCATAACTGTCATAACTGCCAATGACATAAAATAAGACTTTTCTGAATTCTTTGTAATAGTTTCTGCAAATTCCCCACATTCCAACCAAAGCCTAAACCTTTCAGACTGTGATGGAGGAGCCAGTGTGATTTTAAGTTTCTACTGCAGTGAAAAATGGGGAAATAGCTACTCTCTGTGGTGCGTTTTCTTGCCAGCACATGCCAGGTACACTGATCAAACTGGCTGTAATTTACTTTGCAAATCTGGTTCTCCTTCTGGCTGTGTTTTGGAGGTGAAGAGTTTGTGCTGTGAGAAAGCAGTATAGCAGGATGTGAGCCTTGCAAATTGCGAGCGCAAAAGAAGCGGGGCAAGCATGCTAGTGCTGGGTTCAGATGATTGTCGTTTTGTATACCTACTCCCATAAATTCTCATAGACATAAGAAGTTCTGCCCTATCTTCCTGTTCCTTTGTTTGTTTTTTTTGTTTGTTTGTTTTCTTTTTTTCTCCTGACAGCCCTATTATGAGGCATACCTAAAGATCTGCCAAAAATGCAACATATAGTTAAGCACAAATAAGTAACTCTTGAGGTGGCTTATTCTACACCTTCTGCTGTTAGTCTGTCTGCAGTGATGGTTACAGACATTCAGCTATTCACTCACAGCGTTTCTGGTTTAGCCGGGTATCTGAGTTATGTGTGTGTATGTATGTAGGCATTTTTGTTTCCCAGCTATCTCCTCATGTAGTGTCTTGTATCACAGTTGTTTTTCACATCTCCTGCGTTTCCAGTTTAATCAGTTCTCGTTGCCTTGCTTTCTTTTCCTCTTGCTGGCCAGATACTTTTCATTTCAGAATTGGAGAACCAGCATCCTAAAGGAATGATACTGCAAGAACTCAGTACATGTTTTGGTTTTGTTCGTGTTTTAAACTCAGACTGAGGGAATGATGGGATAGGAAGTCAAGAATGTAAATTTGAATTTAGTCTGAGCCTCCAGTTAGTGTCTTAAATATCTTTCCAGAACAGGTTATTGAAGAACATGTTGCTGTTGCAGACTGAATCTTTTAAGAAACAACACAGTCTGTTTGGAATATAGTCCTAGAAAACAGAGGGAGAACAGTGCCAGCCATTTTCCAAATTTACTGCTTCAGTCAGACTTTGCAAATTGTAATATCCAAGGCTGAATGTCGGTGAAGTACCTTAATAACTCTCAACAGTTTTCAAATTCCTATCTTGTTACTCAGCTACAAGGATAGCTGAATCGTTGCCTATTTTAACACTAGTTGCATAAAGCAGTCATTAGTGTCCTAACAATAGCATCATCTTCTTCCTGCAAACAGGTGCATGTGTGCAACTGGCAAAAATAAAATTGCCAATTACAAGGACATTATACAGGTTACACATATGACTAAATAGGCAGGGCAGCTTAATCACTCTACCACTACATGTTTAATAACAATGGCACAGTTCTGGAACACCTTGCTTCCCTCCCCCTACTCCAGTGAATCCCTGTCATTTTTTTAGGTATTGATTTGGGTTTTTGTCATGCCATATTGGGACATTTCAAGCAGTACAATTCCTTCCTGACTGGTCTGCCTGGATGGGTACATATTCTTGCTAGAATATCTGATAAAGAGAGAGCCTGTTCTCCATCCTGTGCTCATTCAGTTCCACTGCCTGAGCTTTCGTTGCTCCTTTTTGGAAGGGTGCATGTGTTGAGTGCTATCTGATAGACTTCCAGCTTTGTGTCAACAAATGGAAGGAAATTTTACTCCTAGGTGGGAATGCCTAGTGAGGGAGATATTTTTTTTTAATTTTATTTTTTTTCTACACCCACACTTAATAGTCTTGTGCTGCAGCAGCCTGTAGCTTTCACTGATAGCCATGTAACCCTGGTATATGGAACACACATCCCTTGAGCAGGCTCACTCTCACAGTGAATGCCTGCTGAATAGGGTTTCTACTTCAATGACAGTATGAGCTTTATCTTAATGTGAATATCATAGAGATTGCTAACAAATCACTGCATTGCTAATATCGACACCTGTTGGGATTCAGTTTTGCGTGGAGAGGAACTTTTATGCACCTGGAAATAGGACTGTTTATATAGTGATTGATGAATGGACTGAGATATATTCGTTCTGCAGTTACAAAAGAAATGGCAGCTCATGTGGAGGTTGCCGAGCCAGCTTTGAACTGCGTAGCCGAAGTAATAAGTACCAGTTAGCAAATTTTGCTCAGAAAGCATAAATAGAAGATAAATGACAGCATCAGCAGGAGCTGCTAATATGCTAATGCTTCCATGAGTGCTTCTCAGCAGCTCTTTACACTCATTTATGTGCAATATGGACATGCCCTCTAGGTGCTTGCCAATACTAGCTTGCAGATAAATTAAATTTAGAAAGATAGTTGATGCTTGCATGGTGTATGAAATGAACCGCTAGTTGGTACTGCTCAGTAAAGCTGTGGTTCTTTGAGGAGGATGCTGGTGGCACTCAGCAGCTGCAGAGATTCCTGGAAAAATATTTTGCTTAGAAATAATATTTTTCATGAGCCATTCTGGTTGTTGGAGGGTTTTGTGTTTTGTCTTTCATTGGGTTGTTTTGCAGACCCAGGTTAGAAAGCAAATGCATAACAGTCTGTGCCTGCTCAACTGAGGGGCAGTGACATTTGGCAGAGAAGCAAGAACGAGGGTTGGGAAGAGGAGAGAGAAGCAATGGGATACAAGAAACCTTTAAACCAGCCTTGCTAATGAAGGATTTGTGTAGTGGAGCTACACTGAGATTATTCACTGCTCTTTATTCGCTGTGTAAGCAAGGCATGCTGGCAAGGACCATAAGAACTGAAGGATTTAAATCATGAATTGAAAATCAACAGTATGGGGGTGGCTTTACAACTGCCTTCAGCTGACGTGGGACAGTTTTTATCTTCCTCTTCCATCTCCAGCCGTGCATTCCCACTCATTCCCCAGTTTGGTGTGCTGGCAGTAGTCCTTCCATGCTGCTTCGTGAGCTCTGAAAACTAGCTGTAAAAGAGAAAAAAGTACCACCAGGAAAGAGCAGCTGAGATGAGGAGATTAAGGGGGGACTACCCCTTTGATGGCAGCACTGATCAAAGTTGGCTTAATGTGGCGTTGAAACCACTCCCAAGAACATTGGAAAAACCCTTCTACACATATTCATTTGGATAAAGCAGACCTGGTAAGGGAGCTTTAAGAAAACTGTGCCTGAGCAGTCCGGGGAGGTTGACTGATGAGGTATTGGCCCTGGTGTATTATTCACTCCAGCTTCATTGGCACTGGGGTTTTAGCTGTCCTTTTAGCTGCACATGACAGTACAGTGAGGCAAAAGGCATGCCAGCAGTATGTGACCTCAGGAGCTAGCTAGCTGCTAAATTTGTGCTAAATTATACTCCTGATCAGAAAGGTGTGGTGTTGTCACCTGAAAAGATGTGTGCCTTTCTCTGTGTATCACAGGCTTGGAAAACACCTCTCCCCTAAATATCCATTTAGTACTTTAACCAAGGATGCTCTGTCTTGTCTTATCTGTTTAAGCCACAAAGTCAGAGGTGAATCCCAGTGCTAACTGTCACTAGATCTTTCATTCTGAATTTGTTTAAGGGTTTATTTTGTTTTGATGGACTTGCATCTTCTGTAGATCCCAATAGAAGTTATTTTCTCCCAACCAGTGTCTACTAGGAATAGCCACTGTAATTTAAAGGAAAAATAAGCAGCTGAAGAAAAGCCAATACTTAAATGTGCCAGATGACCCTTTGAAATCATAGGTTTACAGGAAACTGGATGGTTGGGTTTTTTTGTTTGCTTGTTTGTTTGTTTTTTTCCCCCAGCCTTTCTTTTATTATTCTTTTCCTTGTTTGAAAGAAAAGGTCATGTTTTAATGGAGCCAACAAACAGAATATAGTATCAATACATGGCCATAGTAGCATTATACAGGCTAGTATTTGAGGTAGATTTCTTTTGAAACTAGTTTGGCAGAAGAATTACTCTTCTATTACTTAGTTTTTAGCCTTCTTTTCCCCTTTTGCTAGTACCTGCCGTCTTTTCCTTTTCATTCAGAAACAACAGGCATTTGAGGTGAGTACTGAAATAGCCATCTGGGAGGGTGGCTTGCTGAAATACTTGTTTCTGAGGCTGCCTGTGGGGAGTCCTTCATGCCTTCTCAAATTCCATACCTCTGGCAGAAGTTTCTATACAAAAACCAGTTGCCTGTTCTGCCACGTAGAGCTTAGTCAAATCTGTAGAGCATAAGGGCAGTAATATGTATGACATGGCTTTCTACGATTGCCTGCTTGTCATTGTGGCAATAGGATGAAAGGATGGTTAGGATGATTTTCCAGACATTGATGGAGCTTATCGCATCTCTTTACACTGCTTATGCACATCTCGTTCCCATGCACCCAAGGACAGAGGTGACTTCAAAACAAGGGCATTCACATGAGCTCATTTATACTTCTTTTGCAAAACATAACCACCTAATTTCTTCCTTCCTTGAAAAAACATTGTCGTTTTACACAGGCACACAGGCTTTTTGATAGCATATCTGGAGTCCAGAGCAAGGTTCTTCATTGCATTTTTCACACACCTTGCTCCTTAATGCCAGCCAAAGAGGAGGGAGGAGAAAGGGCTATGTTACACGAAGTACATTAGAGGCTTTAGCATTGCTACTTATTCTGCTTGAGAGCTGTCCAGGTTCTATGCTGATGGGCATCAGCATTAAACTGTAAAATAAATTAGTCTAATTTTGTGCAGAGAAGGCTTACTAGATTTGCTTTAGGGCTAGTGGTAGGTAAGCAAGATGAAAGCCAGTGTGCCAGTGTGCTTACTAACACTGGAATAAAAAAGTAAATGACACACTACCTTAATACGTGCTGTGGATGTATTTTCACACATTCATTACAGCTGACCTAAGACCATCACAGGCGATAAGCACTGGTGCTTACTCTAGACACCTTGTTTACAGAACTGTTTCTGGAAACAAATTTTTCTGGAAAACACAATATAGTCTACGTAGCTGCTAGTACAGGTTTATAAGCAGGCGATTTCTCCTATTTTACTTGGAAAGATCTTTTTGTGTTTTCAGAATTCAGCCAAAGCATTTCATGGTGGGGTTGGACTCCCCATCAAGTTCCTGTGGCTTTTCCAGTTCCTGTGCATCTGCTGAACTATGATGCTTATCCGCACATACAGACATAGACTCCAACACACCAGAATTAATTGGATTTAGCACATCTTGAAACAGAAAAGGGTTAATGTTAAAGACATTTTTTTCTGTTTCCTTTGGCTGCTAAGAAGGGCGTGTGTACACAGTTCAGCTGATGAATCCTTGTTTGGTAGGGAGCTCAGGTCTTCCTTTAGTAATTTTCTTTCAGTGTTTTTTGTCAGGGGATTGAAAAAAAGTTTTATAAACCTCATAGCAGTCACAAACTGGGAAATAAACACTTTTCCAAATTGAAGCTGTAGAGAAAAATAAAGTAGACTTAAGGGAATACACAGTATGGAAGCTGTGTCCATAGGTTTCTTTAATAGCTGTAGCCTTAGTTTTGTGTTTGCTTTTAGAGACAATACCCTTGGTCTTGTGAACTCATCAGTAAAAATCTTGTGTGTTGGTTCAGGGGGGAATGCAACTTTCCTTGATTCAGTTAATTCCATTAATAAGGCAATTCAGTTACTAAGATGCAGAAATCCAGCAGGTTCAGTTTTGAAGTACCAAAATACTGTGTTTGTTATCTTTCTTTGGTTGCTTGGGAATACTACCACCTACGAAGTTGTCAAAAAAATCTTCAGTGCTTTAGTCTGTCCTAGATATCTCCTAACCATGCACTGTTACCAGTGCTTTTCTAATATACACGAAGGTGGTTCTAAATTCTTATGTCTCCTGCCCAGCATTGAAAACAAAGTTAGGCAAGATGTTCAGCTCATGTAAGCAATTATATCATTATTAGGGTAAGTCATACTTTGCTGATGCATGTGCTCTGAAAATGTGGCTTGATGATTTCTGCATGGACTGTGACTTAAGCAAATGCCTTCAATCACTTTCCACTGTGGATTTTGTTAATTTTAAAAGTGTATTTTCAAAGATGTTAGTGGCTGCAGAGGACAAAATGTGTTCATCAGATGATGGCTTTCAAAAACCTGAACAGAATTCTAAAGAAAGTGTGAGTGGAAACATTTGTCTGTATTTCAGATCTCTTTATCTAAGTAGTTCTTTCTGTCTTCCTCAGCAATGAAATGTCCCACATATTTGACATATGATCACTGCCACAAAGCCTGCATAAAGCACTGTGATAATAGTAGCAAACTCAGTGTCTGCAAGGATTATCCCACAGAAGGCTGCTTCTGTCCAGACAGACAGGTGATTTTTAATGACAGCTGTGTTGATGAAGAAGTCTGCACACAATGTGTCAGTGAAGATGGCACGCACCATCAGGTAACTATATACTTAGCAGCTTACCTTTGTAAGTGGTTGGGGATTTGTACTTTTGCAAGTAAATCTGTCTTATAAGTCTAACTGTTTTCCCCTTTGGATACTTTATTTTCTAGCTCAGTTCCTCATGACCAGCCGGCTGTAAGCTCCATGTAGCTCCCCTAGTGTGAAATTGGCTGGGATGGATATAAAATTCACAGCTGGGACTGTACAGACCCGGAAATACATGACAAATTTGTGTGGAGGGAGGTCTAGAGGGAAGAGAGGAGGGATGGCATAAGTCAACATTTACCGAGATAAACACTTCCATTCAGCAGACCTTTACTAGTAATGACAATTTAATCATAAATCTGGAACCTGTGCTTAAAATGTACTGTATTGTCTTTGCAAAGCTTACTGAAATATTTTCAGCAACTGGTGTGGAGCAGTGAGACCAAGATGACCTTATGTCAGGTTGTATTAGCCTACCTCTTTTTTTTGTTTTTTATGAGACTTTTTCCTTAGATGAAATTAATCATTTTAGTTTTACTGAAAATCCACTTTCCTCAGCTAAGTCAGACCTTTCTGTGGCAGAATGGGATTAGGCAGAGCTATGGGTGCTGGGTGACAGACTGCAGTGAAAAAGACTGTTGATTTCCCTTTTGGTATCACACAGTGGCTGCGCAAGCTCCTCCCTGTGTCCCCTGTTCCAAGTAGCAGGGGTTGTTCCTCTTCACCCCCAGCTAGTCAACTCTGGTAGTTTTCACCTAAGTCAGTCCTCTTAAATTTGCAATGTTGTTATGGGACTTTAAGAAGAAGGGGCTTTAATTTCAGTATTTTATGGGCTTTAGATTCTTAACATGATTTTTGGGTGGTCTTACCGTACTCACCAAACTTGCTGTCAAAGACATAATCGTTTTTGTAACATAGATCTTCCATAAGTAACAGAAGTCTGTGTGTAGATAGTCTATTCTTTAAGTAAAAAGGTAGATTTAGAGAAGTAAATGAATATATGTACTCTGAATAACTTCATTCTATACCCACCAATTTAGACTCGCATTTAGTTCAGCAAGAAATGTGTTATAAATGTTTGCATTTAAACTGAAAGGAAGCATATACTATTTGTGGCTGAAACATCTCTTTTAAATAATGTTTGCATTGATTAACATAATAACAAAAGCATCAAACTTAACAGAGAGAACACCCTTTCTTTAGGTGGTAGGGGTACCAGCGAGAAACACACTTGACTTAGCGAGGCAAGTGTTCCAGGTAAGGGTCGTACTAAGGGCAGGTCTGCCCCGGGTGTCCGTGCAGGCCCCCCGCGCCCAGGACAAGTCCACGGGGGTCCGAGGGTCCCGCCTTGCCGCGGCTTGTGCCTTAGTGCCGCCTTCTGGCACTGTCACAGCACGGCGCGATGGAAAAGTGTTCACTAAACACGGTCTTGAGGGTTTCCTACTGCTGGGCAATGGGCTGGTGATAAGAGCCTCACAGCATTAATCCCCCTCTCAGGTGTGCATACCCTGTGGATGTGGGCAGCGAGACAGAAGACACAGGGGAAGTATGTTCTTTCGTTCCACAACTGCATCATCCAAATGATGTTTTTTCAAAACAAGAGGTTAGAGTTTTCTGAAGGATTGAGCACATGTAGCTTGTATTAGCTTTTATTTTAAGGTTACAGTATCTCCATACATATGGCCACAATTTTTTCTGTGTGTTCAGTCTTGGATCTTTGTTTTAGATACAGTATCATTGGATTTGTGTAGTGCTTACGGAGTTGATAAAATGGAAGGAAAAAAAAACCCAACTAATTTTTATTATAAAAGGAATAGAAAAAAATCTTATTATTTTTCTTGAAAGAAAAAAATAGCTTGCAATGTATATAATCACTGCCATAAACACAGATCAATTGCGCACAACTCAGTGACCATGTCAACTCTTGTTATTGTATTATGATTCTATATGAAATGGTTATTGCAAATGCAGATTAAAGTCCAGCATCTGTGTACCTTAAATCCCTGAATCCTCAGGCAATGCAGTTTATTTTCCATTTAAATAATTGTTTCAAGCCCTCATGGAGAAAAGCTCGGTGCACATCTTGGGAATAATGTCTGCAGTGATATCTACTTGTTTCTGTAGAAGTTCTGAAATGCATGAGTTGTCACATGCCCCTTAATGGCGTTTTAACTCTGAAAACCTCTTGTCTGTACCCCAATGGCAAGGCTTAGATGCAGCTGCTGCGTGGATGGGGAGGTGGAGGGCAGGGGAGGATCAGCTCACACAGCCGTTTTGCGTCTCCACCATTGCAGGATTAGCTGTGTGAGCAGTACAACAGGCACTGCAACTGGTGGTGGGTTATGATTTCCTTAACCCCCTTCTTTCCCTCTGGTGTTTGTTCCTCTGTTCCTTTCTGCCTCAGATCATGGTTGGGCTTACTGGATTCCCAGTACCAATGCCCATATAGAGCTCTACTAACATTGTGCTATGGCTTGCCATTTCTTCTGGTATTAGAAAGAGAGTCCTACTTATGCTGAAGAAAACCTGCACGAAAATCAAGGCTGCTGAAAATGTTAGGGCAAATGTGATTCACTTTCTCTGTGTCTTGAAATGTCCACATGCTTTTCACATCACCACCTGCAAATGTCAGCATTTTTGGCCCCTTTTAACCCTGAGGCCATTGAATGCTCTGGCAGAGGGCTCGAGTTATTTTTTCAAGCCCTGAGATAATGTTGTTTACTAGCATCGATGCAAGCTTTCTTTGATTAAAACAGGTTCCTATGGATTAACTAACCCTATATAATTCAGTTCCTAAGCTTTGTTAAACCTCTGGTTGGCTTGTTCTAGCATGCCTGGTGTCTTATCCTTGCCATGCTGTTAACCTTTGAAAGTAAACTGTCCTTTCAGACTCCTGTGATGGCTCAAAATACATAGATATCTTGGGGTACAGGTGACAGTATGCTTAGATATTTCCTTCCTTTCTTCGTATTACTAAAGGTCTTGGCAGACTGTTATTTTTAAACTGCACTCCAGAGTTTTCTGGATGATACCTTTTCCCTTTGTGCCATCCTAACCTACTCTACATGTTCTCACCCAGAACCTGGATCAATTGTGCAAATTAACTTTATTGTCCCATAGTGCATCATTTCACTCTTGCCTACCTATTTGCATAGGTGTTAAATGTGGATAGTTCGTTATAGGTAATTACATCTTTAACCTCAATAATTTCCCTCTCTCTCATGAGAAGGAGCAGTGGTTGAATAATGATACACTTTACTGGCAGTTTCTGAATCTTCTTATTACATCCAGCTAATCACCACAGCGATGGTTTCACATTTGGTGTTGCTATAGTACTTTTCCAGTCTTCAGTCCAATGGGAAATCAAGTCACGACACCCCACATATTCTTAATAAAACATATGCACTGTTTATTTCTCTGTGTTTAAGTATGACTAATTTGGGAAAGCAGCCACTTCTATGTATTTCCCAAAATATTGTTATTTCCTTTATTACCACTGAACATCCAATCATGGTATGTAGTTGCATGAGTCCACTGTTACTCACAATAGCCTGTGATTGCATTTGTAACATCTGAGCATTTTTCATGCTTAAAACAATAGTAATTCCTCATCCCATTCATGCATTCTTTACATCTTTTGCTAAATTGGCACACTAAAGTCATTTTAGAATTACGTGTCTCCTTAGGTTCTTACTGTTAACAGAGCAACCAACCAATTCTGCGTAGTCTCCTGGTTTTCCAAATTACTGTTACTCACTCTCACCCACTTCCATCACTAACATACCAGTGACCAGAATAATTGATTTCTTTCTAGCAATCTGTTTTGGTTTTGTTTTTTGTTTTGTTTTGTTTTGTTTTTTCATGCAGCACATGGAAACATGGATTCCTGCCAATGAGCCTTGCAAGATCTGCATGTGTCTGGATAACAAGAAAATAAACTGCACAGTTCGACCTTGCCCGACTGCCAAACGTAAATTAGTTTAGTTCTAAGTATGATTGGACTTCAATTTATGTTTTTGTTACCTAGTTTTGTAGTTCTTATCCAAACTTGTTTTATGTATGTTTTCTTCTTACTACAGCTGTTCAGTGCGGTCCCTGTGAAGTCCCTCGTCTGCGCAGGGACCCTGGCCAGTGCTGCCCCAAGTATGAGTGTGGTAGGTTCTCATAAACTGTTGGAATCGTCTTGGTCCATATTTTTATCAGATGCTTCAAAGGTATACAACCCCTTCTTTTATTTAATGCAATGGTCCATTTTTGAAACCACTGAATGACTGTACAATCATCTGCGTGGAAAAATATATACAGCTCCTGAGGATGTGAGTCTCCATTCACTTCTAACTCGACTTTGTCCCTCTTTCTGTAAGAGATGAGGAAGGGAATGGAGTAATTTGTTGTTGTCTAAATGACATTAGAATGGTCTTTTTTTCAAGTATCTATTTTTGCATGATCTATATTTGCACATTAAATATAACATTAGAACCTTAATCCTCATAACCCAAGCTTGAACTGTTCCCTAAGCTATTTTGAAAACAAACTCTGACCTGCTGAACTCTAACTTACTTCATATTTTAGGACAGCAATTGAGCATAGGGAAAAAAAAATTAATGCAGATGTGCATGCGTGTGTGTCTTTTCTTGAGGACTAACTAGTCAGGTGTAGTCTTAAACACTCTCTTAATTTTATTTCCTAGTCTGTGATCTGGTTTCCTGTGATTTGCCTCCTGCCCCTGTCTGTGAGTTTGGCCTGCAGCTTGCTCTGACCAACCCTGGAGAATGCAGACCAAACTACACATGTGGTAAGATTTCTTTTTTAGCAGGGAATGACACTGGAACATTGCATTTGAGCAGCACTGACAACTACCTTTATACGTTATTTTTTGCCTTTGAAAGGTTTAATTTTGGAGCCAACGGACATGTAATGATTTCACAGGCTTGGAAGAAGGGTATTGTTGGCCCTTTCTGAGTACAATTTTGAATTAAGGAAAAGAGAAGCACTTTACTCTTGGACATGTGTGCTCTGACCTTTATTCTTATTTTATGAATCTTTTTGATTGTAATGAGACAAGAATTTTTAGGCAGGGTAGATAGTTTCCTGAACCTGCAGCACAGTCTTTGACCTGGGTCTTTTATATCTGCATTTCTTCTTAGTCTTTAAGTAGATTTATAACAGTTTGCAGTAGCAATTGGTGCCTTGCTGCCAGAGAACTGCCTTGTTCAATTGCAGCACTCTGAAATGCCATGTGCTTGACATGGTACCTATCTTTTTCTGCTAGCGTGTAACAGAGAATCATGCAGCTTAGTTCAAAGACCTTCCTGCCCACCGCATCGAGAGCTGACTGTTAAGAAGACTGAGTGCTGTGATAAATATGAGTGTACCTGCAGCTGTACGAACTCAACAATGAGCTGCCCTCTGGGATATCTATCCAGATCTCTCACCAATGACTGTGGCTGCATATCTACCACCTGCATTCCAGGCAGGGTAAGGGGAATGAATTGTTGTTTCCACAGATTATCTTTTATACATGAAGCGATAACACCAAAGTAAGCGGGTAGCTAGGTATTTACAACCCCCCAATGAGACTACTGGATAATGGTGCCAGGGCATTTTTAATTTACATGTGTCTGAGAGAAATACACTGTTGCATCACACTGTTTCTTGTTTTATTACAGTTATTTATTCTGACATAACCAATACATTTTTTGTGACTTTGAGATAATCAGATTTTATATATATATATATGTATAACCAAAACTCTTTGAAGCTTCAAGGTCATTCACATATCAGGAATTTTGGAGATAATTTTTAAATTTTTTATTTGTTCTGGGAGTTACGTGCTTTTTGGATCAGTACAGTTACTATATATTCTTTCAGTCTTATACTAGCTTTATTGAAACATTTGTCATTTAAACTCCTTGTGCCAATTGATTACCTTTGCCTCTGCCTGAGGAGGCATTGTATCTTATATGTACTATATTGTCACTTTTAAATTTTTGCCAAATTTTGCCTGATTCTGTTGAAGCTTCACCAGGATATATTTTTCCTTATTTTGCCAACCTTTTATTAAGTTTTTATATTATGTTAACCTTTAAGATAAGGTTGCTTAGAGGCGATGTTGCGGGGCAATGTAACCTTTTCATTGAAGCAACCTTACTTGACAGCTTCACATAGGGTTACACTGTCTTGCAGCTCAGGAGGTCTAGCCTTTCTTTTCTGTTGCTAAGTAGTTCATGACCTTGTGTAAGTCATTTTATGTCTCCATGACTTACTTGCTATGTCTGTAAAAATAAATGATGTTCATCTCTTTAATAACATACTGTAAAATTTACTAATAGAAAGCGCAATGTAAAAGATGGCACTATTTTTATGGTAGTTTTGATGGCCTAAGGATACAAGAGAATGAACACTTGTAGCTCAACGTAGGATCTTTTCAGATCAGCTGGGTTAGCTGGGAGAAGTTTTGTATGCACGGCTCCTTCTACAGGACTCGCTGTTTATTATGTCTAAGTGTTGGGTCACACTATACTTCCAGACAAACTCACTCAGACCCTGGGCAACTCCACTGACTGCAGATAAAACTCTCCAATTTATTTTTTATAAAACAATAGCTGTGGTTGCACTTATTTTCCTTTCCTCAGCAGAGTGGCCACAATTTTAAGACCTGTAGCATTTCTACTGGATTCAAACTATTCCATAAAATTTATGCTAGGTTTCACATCTTAAAAAGCAGCCTTTTAGAGCCAGCAGTGTGCCCTTACAGCAGCAGTGTGGTCTTTCATGTTTTAATTGTTGCATTCAATAGGTGTGTGTACACAACAACATAGTCTACCCTGTTGGGACAACCTGGGAAGATGGTTGCAGAGAATGCTCTTGCACGAGTATGAGGGATGATGTTACAGGACTTCAGACAATGGAGTGTCACGACAAAGCATGTAACACGTTCTGCTCTCAGGTGAGTAATATTTAAACCAGTACATTAGCCAGCAGAGCCCTGATGGGGATCTGAAATGATTACTTTTAAACCTGCATGTTTAGAGAAACCAGAGAAAAATAGAAAATAAGTGTTGTAGCAACTAATTATCTTGGGAACAGAATCTAAGAGGGCCTGAGCATTGATGACTTTACTTTAGTGTTATTGTTTTAGGGTCATATCCTGCTGCCAAGGGAATCAGTGACAAGTTTATTTTATATTTCAATAAAAGGTGAACTGCATCCTGAAGTGTCTATCATTTACACCACTTGCACAATAAGTACTAATGATGTCTGAAGTTCAATTTCAAATGACTGTTCTAGCTGAAGTCCACTTTCTGAAGGGAACATTTCAGATCTGTCTATTGCTCAGCTCTGCCAATTATAGCAGTAATAATACCACATGCTGTGGTCTTTATCATGCTCAGACATCTGCTACATGCTATAAAATTATGTGGTCTGCTTTTGGATGCATGCAAAGGAAGTATGAACTGCTTTGTTATATTGACATAGCTGGTCAAGCAAGAGAAGACAGATACTTTGTACAAAAAGTTGGTAGAATAATTCTAGAAGGGTCAAAGGAATTTTTTACAAGTCAGCAGTGCTTGCCAGTGTCATAGATTAGAAGACTTTGACCATAACATGATTTGCGCAAACAAAAGTTCAAAATAGTTTTTAGACTTCCTTTAAACTACCCAATTTACATCCCTAACATTCCTCACATGAACATGATGTGGAGAATAAGGAAGTAAAAAATCACTGTAAAATTAAATGTGGTGCCCTAGAGTTGCATTTTGCTCTGGTATCTAGCACCTTGTACCCATGATCCTTGAGTATTCCCATGTTGTTGCTTCATGGGGTTAGTATGGATGGGTCAGTCAGCGAGGACAGTGGAAATACACAGCTTGGGTCTGCAGGAAAAGCAGGTGGCAGAAGAAGTTGCCCAGCCCAGCCAAGTGCTGACAACTCATACCCGTTACCAACTGCCATGTGGCCAGAGAAGTTCTGCTGCAGACACCAGAGGCTACCACAAGTACAGTTTGCCTTTTTGTAAAGCTTTCAGTATATACATGGATTAATTGAGATTGTTCTTGATGCGATTAGCCAGTTCCATTCGGGAAAAGGCACATCTGACTTGAAGCAGCTCCTCCTTAGTCCGTGGTCCAATATGCTGACAATCTGCAAGTTCAGTAGGCTGCGCAGGGTCCATAAGGAGCAATTAGATGTGGCTATCTGGGATGCAGAATATTCTCTGCAGGTCTTTTGCCTTTTTGTAAAGCTTTCAGTATATACATGGATTAATTGAGATTGTTCTTGATGCGATTAGCCAGTTCCATTCGGGAAAAGGCACATCTGACTTGAAGCAGCTCCTCCTTAGTCCGTGGTCCAATATGCTGACAATCTGCAAGTTCAGTAGGCTGCGCAGGGTCCATAAGGAGCAATTAGATGTGGCTATCTGGGATGCAGAATATTCTCTGCAGGTCTTTTGCTGACCCAGGGTTTTCCCCATGGGTTTGTTCTTCCCTGAACCATGAAGTGAGGCCCAGAAGCAGCTAATCTGGACTTTTCCCTCAGTGCAGAAGCAAAGATGAGCTAGTTAATGCTAGTCAGATCTCCAAGTTGCTTTTAAAATATTTATATTAGGCTATATATTTCATTAGGCCACACAAAATTCAAACAGTCGACTGAGCAGCAAGTGTTTCCAGATGTGTGTTGCAACACCAATGCTTTCAGTGGTCCAGTAGCTGATAAAAGTCTGCATGTTGGCCTGTGACTCAACAGTACTGCCCTGATGTCATTACAGGTGACCAGGCTGGAATTTGTCAGGTAGGAAATGCAAAGGACGTCACACTAAAGCAGTAACTGCAAAAACCTTTAACTTAGAGGGGACAGGTGCTGCTTCTATGTTTGATTCACTGTGCTGACTAGTATGTTACTTTGATGTTGTGGGTTTTCCAATGCTGCGTGTGAGACAAGTTTCACTTGCTTTTTTCTGCTCCAGGAGTAGGCTTTTTTCTTCTTGCTGGAAATACATTAACTCTCCAAATAAATACATCATGAACATTCTCCTCCTCCACCAAGTCTCAAAATCTTTGCAGCCTATTTCTCACTGTTTTTCCTAAACCTTTCAACTAGTTTTAAGAAGTCTGCTTTTTTTTTTTTGGAGTGAGTCCCATTTATGCAGTTGCATTCAGAACAGAGGCTAAGAAAAATCAACACATGATCTCTCTGCTTTTGTTGTGTTATATTTAGAAGAAAGCTCTTCATTAGCAAACCTTGTATATACAGCTATGAGAAGTGAGAGGTATTCTTTTTTGCTTTTGGAAAGACATCATTAATCACAGGACATTGGGGCGTAGAGCATATATGTGTAGCAACTCACGACTGAGTTAAAGTTGTTGTAGAAACCCTACTTTGTCTGATTTGTTTTAAATTCTCATTTGAATTTACACTAATATGTATTTTAAAACAGTTAATCATGCATTGAAATTTAACTATGAACATTTGAGTTAAGCAAACCAATATCTGAAAAACAGTTCTCTTGTCTGAACTCTATTACGCTAATTGTGCCTTTGATTTCAAAGAATTTCAAATGCCTTAATATCACTGTATTTCAGTATCATTTAACTTACAACCTCTGTATGAGAACAAGGCTGGGCAGCGTATAGGTATATGCACTTGAGGTGTAAAAAACAATAAACTTTTTTTGGATAATATTTTTCTCTGCTGTGTCCTAAACACTGCATAATTCCAGAACAAAAAAACCAATCCATTAAAAAAAAAAAAAAGCAACCCAAACTAGTGCTCTTTCTGTGAGTGTGGAGTTTGGTAAGAAAGCTTGAGGATGCCCAGTGCAGTGAAAACCATGAGGGTAGATGTGAGAGCTTTCAGTTTTTGCAAGAGAATCCCTTCAATTTCCATTTGTAGAAGAGACTTGTTTCTAGTATGGCAATTATGAAATATTAGATTCATTAGATTCATTCAGGCTGTGTTTTGGCTCATAGCCATAACTTTATCAATAATTGGTTATTCTAATAAAGTATCATTAATGTAGAGCTACAGTTTCTTGACAAACCAGCCTTAAGCACTGTGGTGTCAAAAAGCTTTTTAAAATAAACAGAAAGCCTTGGTGGAAACCATGCCAGTTCTTTTTGGGAATTTGCCATTTCTTCTGCTCTTTTAATGGTTACCAAAGTTGTACAACCAAAACTAGGTATTGGGAGAACCTGGATATCTCACATTTTCTTTTTCCTTTGCTTATTGCTGATTCAGTTGATATACATATCAAGAATAGCAGAAGTT
Organism: Pluvialis apricaria; assembly: GCA_017639485.1. Classification (NCBI taxonomy): domain Eukaryota; kingdom Metazoa; phylum Chordata; class Aves; order Charadriiformes; family Charadriidae; genus Pluvialis; species Pluvialis apricaria. The sequence continues at coordinate 139,484,838 of CM030007.1, read as the reverse complement.
CTGTAATCCAGTTTGAATTGTCCTTAAAGCTTATTTTTCAGTTCAGATTAGATGACATTGAAAGTTGTATTGACATTAAAGACAAACTTTAATCATGGATCATTACTAAGTTGATGTTCAAACTCTCTCCTGCTCATGGTTATTAATTCCATTGCCAGGTCTTAAAGTTGTTCAGTATCACTGTTGACTGTGCCATCTGACTTCCATGAAAACAGCTTATAGTTTTTTATCTAGCTACATAAAAAGAGAAAAAAACCTTAATACACGTACTAGCTCCTCACCCTGATGAATGAATGGTGCTACTGTTCTCCCGAGCATGACAAAATCAAACTTAAATCCTGTCTGTTGTTTAGAATGTAAAGAAATGCTACAGAAAAAGACTGGATGTTTCATTAAAAGGAACCAATCCCACAGTTCTCTGAGGATGTTAACAGCAAATACAGACTTCTCACTTGCAAACCAGATGTGGTTTTGCTTCATTATATGTAATAGTCCCCTCACATTTTCTGTCCTCTTCTTACCAAAGTTTTAAGAAAGCAAGCAGATTGCTGTAATTATTGCATGTGCCACCAAGGAGGAGTGGTGTCTCCCTCCTGAAGCTTCTTTAGAAATTATTACTCTGAAAGTACAGCAAACTACATCCCTTCAGAGAATCATGGTGATAAAGTGGATAACAGCTTTCAAAAACACCTTAAAATCACTAGTATACTAATGTGAAGGGAGCAGTTGCATTGCTCAATTTCTGTCAATGTTCTTGGAGTTAGGTACTTTGTAAGTGATATAAAGGTGTGGTTTAAAGTATTGGATAATTTAAAGTGCTCAATGATTATGAGAAGAATGAAGCATAATTTTCTGGGATAAGTGTTTAAGACAAAGCCATTTGGCTAAGTGTGTGTAAATTAATTAGGTTGGTTTTCAGGCCTCCTGATGACTGTGTTAAATTAAAATAAAGAACATTGGCACTGCACATGCAAAGGCATAGTGAATGATGGTTTGCAGTAGATGCTGACTACAAAATTTATGGCTTTAATCTCCAATATTTCAAACGGATATTTTCCTTTGAAGTAGCATGTAAAGCAGGGTAGTAAATGGCTTAATAGTATGTATTAAGGAGGTCAAATAAATTAATGTAAAAGGAAGACTATTGTTTGAATATTAGATGTGCAGGATCCCATTAAAAAACTGTGAAAGTCTTAGTAGGAGCTAATTTCAAACATCCTGCTTGCATTTTTAAAGCATAATTTATTATGGAAATTAGGGAAATGATACCCTAATGTTTTAGAGACTTGCAAATGGAGAATTAAGTCCTCACCTGGGGTAAATGAGTGCAGCTCCAGGGAAATCTCTATGATTGTGCTGGATTCATCGCCACTGAAGATTTTGCTTTCAGCATTTCAAGTTGATTTATATCCATCCCTACTGGGTTTTTCTCAGTCTACTGTTGCCATTTTCATTCGCTTTCCATTCCTCCAACCCACTTTAGGTACTGTCATCTCAATATGTAAAAGGGAAATACTGCAGCCTTCTTAAAATACTACGTTGAGGAATAATCTGCCATTCTTTCTTCCTGCTTTGTTGGTCAAAAGGCAGCTGATGGAGTTTTCTGGCCAAAACCTTAGCACCCCTGAAAAGATGAACTATATATCCTGAGCAAATCCTAGTATGAAAGAGAGAGTGCAGAAATATGCCAAGCCATAGCCTGTGTGGATCCCTCTGGTAGCCTTGAGTAGGCGATGAAACCAAAATGAGCATTCCCTGAACGCTGTAGAATTAATTCCTCTTTTGTTTGTCGCAAGACAAGTGCCAGTTCAAAAGTGGCCAAAATTCCTCCCCCCATAAAATGGTCTTAATCTGTATGCTTTCACCCTCTGCATGGGAGATCAGCTTTTATCTCAGCATTTGTGTTTGATAAAACAGCCTGATCGAGTGGCATATCTGAGCGCTTGTCAGGTTCTCCATCGCAGCTGCTGATTATCGCTCCCACGTCAGCCATGTGCACCTGTTCAAATGCAAGGGGTGCCTTGTGTTGCCTTATCCCATACCTCCCCGGGGTAGGGGGATTTTTTTTAAGCCCTGTAGACTGTCATCTACCTCTCAGTGTGACTGACAGTCAGATATTTACCTAGGCTTTTCTGAGTTTTAATTCCCCTATTTGAAGTTTGAACTCTGTGGTTTCTGTTTTTTTTCTGTTTGGTTGGGTGTTTGTTTTTTTTTTTTTTTTTTTTTAAAGGCAAGATGCAGGGGACAATGAAGCAGCAGATCCAGTTCAGAAAAAGCAAGGGGACAAGCAGAATATTGACTATAAGTGGATCCTTGAATAACCCATCAAACACTGGCATCTCCATAGGCTAGTGTCTATATGCTAGAAAATGAAAAATAATGAAAGATGGGACAGATACTACTTACCCTGCCTAGTTTGATCTAACATTAACCTTCAACAGCACAGTATCTGAAACTTGTCAGATATTCAAGTTCATAGATTGTTGCAGCTCAGGAATAATACTGGTAGCATATACTCTTTGTACATAAGTCATCTAACTGGGAAAAAAACCCAACAATCCCAGAATAAAAAAACACCCTCAAAATGCACAATACATTCTCCTTTTCTTAGGTGTAACCTTAAACATTACCACCTTAAGAATTTAACATAAAATAAAGCTTTCTTTATCCCTGTGGGCCCAAATTTCCATGGTGTGAGGTACAAAAGGTGGGGTTTTCTGATGGTGAAATATTTGTTATGCTGTGGAAGATCTGTGACAGCAGGGAATCAGTGTTTACCTTACTCCTCAAGTACAGATGAATGCTGTGCTTTTTGAGGAGCTTGTAGACTTCTGCAGGTTTGTCTTGTGAGACAGGTTTGTAGTTTATGGTGGTTCAGGGGCTGTGTTAGGAGTAGCTTAGCAGTGCTGAGGTTGGGAGGCTGTGATCTCCTGTGCTTCTTCCCCTTAAGAATCAGAGTCTCCCAGATTTTGAACGTAACAAGCACCAAAAGGCCACTCAGGCAGGTTGAACTGTCCAAAACCCAACATCTTTGTCAGTGCCTTAGGGGTGCAAATCACCCCTGGAGTCTGCTGTGTAGCACCCTTTTTGTTTGCACTTTAGACAGCTCTCTTCAAACACACTTCGTGAAATTTGGGTCCTGGGATTTTACTTTATTCTGGGCACAAGCAGCTCTTGGATTTTTACTTCTCTGAGTTTGCCACGCAAATAAAATGTTGTATCCGATACTTGAGATGCTTCAGACATGTATTTAGCAGACAAAAGTCATATAAAACAAAGTGCTCTACAGCACAACTTTTTCTACAAAGTTAGGTCAAACTCTGGTATTATGTTTCATGACATTATACCAAGATGCGCTTTCATATGAAAGTCTGCTGATTTTTTTGAGGTTTGCTAATGTGCTTCATATTGCAAATCAAAGACAATTCATGAAGGGAGGGAGCAGTTGGGAATACTTCAGCAATTCAGTTCAAAGGGGCTGACCAAAAAAAAATGATGCTTATTTTCATTGACATTTTTTCGCATGAACAGTATTTTCTCTGACAGAACATCTTTCCTTCAACTCTGTATTGAAATCAGAGTTATGTTTTGCCCCTTGGAGACTGCCTAGCTATTAAATGTAGAATATATTATTTCTAATTAGATTAAAGCTCCTTGCTTTCTTTCACTTAGATACTCCAATGTTTGAATATCTGGCTAGTTGCTTCAGCAGATGAAAAGAGGAAATGTACAGTCAAAACTGGTCCCTGGGACTACATGTCCTGACCAACCCCTTCCCTTTGCTTCAGCACAGGGCAGTCAGATGACTGAAGGTGCTCAGAATGAATCCTAACTTTGAATTCTCAGCAGTGGGAAGGGGAGTTGTGACTACTGATTTACATCCAAGATGCCACTAGAACAATTCTTACCTTTCATTTTCTTTTTGTAAAATAGTATTACATACCTAAAAAAGATTTTTTAAATATCGGGACAAAAATTCTCATAATAATATATGACTCACATCTAAAAAACAGAGGTGATTTAACATCAGTGATTTTTTTTAAACTGAATTCTTAATGTTCACATATAGTTTTCTCTAAAAATCTGCCAAATAGCATGGCAAATTCTGACAGTCACCCTTAGAAGTGGACTTACTACTTTTTCCTTTTGCCCTTCTCTGTAAGGCCTATTTGCTCTTTACAATTTGCTGATGCATAAAAGAAAAGGCTCTCATACAATAAACTAACATTTGGAAATGGACTGCTGCTCAACGCTGTTGAAATAGCTCAGAGACCTCTGAAAGCATTTTTCTTTTATCTCTTCCCTTTCCATTTTCTGCCTGTTTATGTCATTGTTCTTTCCTGTCTTGTGGCAAATCTTCGTGCTATTACATATTTCAGCAGCCCCTAGCAAAAGGAAGATGTTTCTGGGTGATTTCACATTTTTTTTGTTTCTTTTATCTTTTCTTTTTTTTAAATGTTAGGCACCATCAACATTTTTCTGTACTCCAAGAAGGGGTGCTCCATACCACACTAGAGAAGCTGATGTCCTTACAAGGCCCATTAGTTGATTGTATGACCTGAGCAAAGTACCTAGTGTTAGTCCATGCAGCTGAAGTGAATATGTCTTCAAAATATATATTAAGCAGGAACTAATGAGATAAGAATTTCTGCTCCTAATGTTGCATGCATTTTAATTTATTTTTTTCTGACAGATAATGTAAACCATTTAACAGGATGCTGAGCTGGTTGGACCACTTGTTTGTTTTGTGATGGCAGCGTGTGGCCTTACAATTCGGTTTTCAAACTCCCCCTTTCCCTAAAAAGTATGCTAACATTAAATATATATCCCTGTGTTTTCTTTTAGGATTAATCTTCTAATTTGTCTCCTATTCCTGGATTGCTCAGTCCTTTTATTTTCTCCTACAGGGTTACAAGTATATTGTCCAAGAAGGGGAGTGTTGTGGGAGATGCCAGAAGACTGCCTGTGAGGAGCAGCTATTGTGGTCTCGAGGTGATGCAGATCCTCGTTTGCATGAGGTGAGGTGGTAATGGCATTGGACACTTCCTACTCTAGCAGAAGTGCGCTGGAATTATTTTGTGTTCCATGGAAGGAGGTGAAGAAGATAGGAGCTATTTCTTCTATACATCAAGCAGCGCTGAAAAACAATGTTTTTTTGGTATGTGTGACTTACTTGGTTCTAACAAGCCAACACCCTCCCCCGCCCTTTTCAGGCTCCTAAGGAAGCAATATTATTGTGCAAAATTACTAATTTCAACAAATGGTAGCTCAAAAGAATGTTAACAGGACATCATGCTTCTCTGACTGTAGGCTATTTGTTTAAATTATCCCAATTAATTCGTATTACTCTATGGACAGCATGCAGATGGGGTAGTGGATTGCTTGAATTTCACAGTCCTATTCAAATAGGATATCTTATTTGGTACACAATGAAATATCAGGAAGTAAGAGGATAGAAACATGAATTATTCTCTCTAAAGATGATTGCTGCATGTCAGATCAGACCGCAGTGATCCAGGCCACACTTGTTTTTCTGTTCAAAATAATAGTTTATTTTCTGCAGTGTGCCTCTTCCCTTAGGATTCAAAGAGCCCAATGGGAAGTGAGTGCATGCAACACCCATTTAAAATGCGCTGCAGATACCTACACTCTGGAAAGCTATGTGGATACTTATTTCTTTTTCTTGCCTACATTTTTAATTCCTTCAGGCCATTCAGCTTGTTCTGTCTCTAACCCAACCACTGTTGCAAGCCTTTGTCTGCCCCAGTAGCATTAAATTGCTTAATCCTATGCAGAGCTTTGGATTCAACAAAGGCAGGAACAGTAAGTTAAATGTATTTAAAATAATAGACCTTCTCCCCATCTTTTCTTCTCTAAGTGTTGTTCTTTATAATGTGTCTGCATTTACATCTACATCTCACATTCACATATTTAATATTAACTTTTTAATCGCTTCTTTTACAAAGACAGTCTGCTGCTGTCTTTTAAAATATGTTAATGTATCATTTTTCAGGCCTGCCTCTTCCCTGATTTACCAAGGGCATTTCTTAATGTGGATCAATATTCTTCTCTGCTTCATAAAACAAGCCTTCAGAAAGCCTGTTTTAATGTCGCACCATGTCTTACTGATTTCTGTTGTCCTAATGGAGTAATAGATCCTTATACTCTGCTGTCTCTTTCTTGCTGTGTCCTCTTCAACTCTTTTGTCATTAACAAAGACCTAAGTATTTAACACATGAGAGAAAAGTATTCCCTAACTTTCTGTGCAAAGATGTTTGAATTTACTGGAACTGGGAATCTGATTTTCACTTTCACTGTTCTTGAAGTGCATTCAAAGAGTGTTAACAGTGGAGGCATACAGCTTCAAAGCAGTGATCAGCTCCTCCCAGTGTTGGACTGTCACAGCATCTTCTTTCTGGCCTGTGGTGATGTCTCTTAGCATAAAAGCACTTAAAGTTCCCGCCTTGTCTGACCCACAGGTGATTATAATCAGTAGGACTGTCAGTAGAATCCAGTCTCTTCTACATTTGCAAGCATTTTCAGGTCTAGGGCCTGTTGCCAAAGTCTCTTTTGGGCTTAGTAGAGCTGATTTGCAGCAGGTTCCAGCAGAAAGAGGGCCAGCTCGGCTACAGTGCACTGCAGTGCACCCAGCTACCAGGTAACAAATGTTGTTGTAAATCTAGTTCAGAGTGCTTTTTCTTCTTCACATGTTATTTCACCTGCCCCTCTATTTTTCACCTTAGGGATACTCCTGTAACTCCTATAATCTACAAATCAAGCAGCAGACTGTTCCTATAAATTGATTGTGTGATAAGGATTTGTGGAGAACTGTTGAGTGAAAGACTGTTCTTGATGCAGTAAACGTGCTTTTGCAAGCCAGCACATTGGCTGTGGTGGTCTTCCCTCTCTCCAGTGGCACAAATACTGCTGCCTATATTTAATTCCTTTACAATTTCCCATCAGGTCGGCACAGAGTGGCGATCCCCTTTCAACCATTGCATTATCAATGAGTGTGTCCGGGTGAACAATGAGGTTTTTGTGCAGCAAAAGAATCTTTCTTGCTCTCCAAATGGATGTGCCTGACTGTCCAGAGGGAACTGAACTACGTTGTGACCAAATAATAGACTGCTGTCCTTCTTGCAGATGTGGTAAGGTTTTATGTATGACAAAGAGAATCGAGAATGAATCATCTCGTGTTGATCTCCTGTTTCCCAACAGCAATTTCAAAAGTGTATGTTATGCAAATATCACAGTATCACAGTATCACAGTATCGTCAGGGTTGGAAGGGACCTCTGGAGATCATCTAAGTCCAACCCCCCTGCCACAGCAGGGACACCTACAGCACGTTGCACAGGACGGCATCCAGGCGGGTTTTGAATGTCTCCAGTGTGGGAGACTCCACAACCTCTCTGGGCAGCCTGCTCCAGTGCTCCGCCACCCTCAGAGTAAAGAAGTTCCTCCTCATGTTAAGATGGAACTTCCTTGTGTTCCAGTTTGTGCCCGTTACCTCTTGTCCTATCACTGGGCACAACTGAAAAAAGACTCTTCTCATCTACCTGGCACCCTCACCTTAAACACTTATAAGTATTGATAAGATCCCCCCTGAGTCTTCTTTTTTCTAGACTAAAAAGCCCCAAGTCCCTGAGCCTTTCCTCGTAAGAAAGATGCTCCAGTCCCCTAATCATCTTTGTAGCTCTTTGCTGGACCCTCTCCAGCAGTTCCCTGTCCCTTCTGAACCGGGGAGCCCAGAACTGAACACAATACTCCAGATGCGGCCTCACCAGGGCAGAGTAAAGGGGGAGGATGACCTCCCTCGACCTGCTGGCCACACTCTTCTTGATGCACCCCAGGATGCCATTGGCTTTCTTGGCCACCAGGGCACATTGCTGGCTCATGGTCATCCTGTTGTCCACCAGGACTCCCAGGTCCCTTTCCGCACAGCTGCTCTCCAGGAGGTCAGCCCCCAACTTGTACTGATGCATGGGGTTATTCCTCCCCAGATGCAGTACCCTACACTTGCCTTTATTGAACCTCATCAGGTTTTTTTCAGCCCAACTCTCCAGCCTGTCCAGGTCACGTTGTATGGCAGCACAGCGTTCCGGCGTGTCAGCCACCCCTCCCAGTTTTGTGTCATCAGCAAACTTGCTGATGGTACACTCTATCCCTTCATCCAGGTCATAGTACTACTTTGTGGATCTCCAGTAAAATCAAGTAAAATAGCACCTGCTACTATTACTTTCTCTTTGCAGCTTATGTTCACTGTCTCCTTTTAGTACTTAGTGTTGAAGCTATTTTGCATTGCTTCAGAGAGACGTACCAGGCTATGTCTCTACAGCTCTAGCCTCCATTTTTAATCATTTAAAAGAGGTCTTGAGATGCCTTTTGGCCCAGGAAGGTTCAACACCTCTCCCCAGTGTCTCCTATGAACAGGGAGTTTGCATGCAGCCATGCTGTCTTCTGTGTGTTTCTGAGCATTGTGGCTGTGGCTGTTTCCTAGCACAGACTTGGGTCAAAAGTGCAAGTCAGAAGATTTGGCTAATTGGCCTTGGTCTGAGAAGACTCACAGTCATGTTTAATTGACAAGTATATATGCAACCACAGAGTGAGGAGCTAGCGGTGGGAGGAGGAGGAGGAGAAATACACAATGTAATTTGCAGAAAAACCTGAGTGCATCTTCTGAGAGTGAGAGACTTGAACTGGAAAGGAAAATTTATATTGTGCCATATACTTGTTAAAAAAAACCAACAACTCGGAAAGAGATATTTGGAGGTGGAATTCAGGATAACCCTGACAAATTGTTACCTTTCAAGATATAATGTAAGAGGGCTTGATCATGCCTCTCTTACAGTGAAACTGGATCTAAATGTCCTCAGTTGGAAATGTAATAACTCAAAAAAGCGTACCTGTGCTTTATTATATCTTGGTAATGTCATGATAAAGGTAGTGCTAAATGGAATATTATCTTCTTTTTCAGTACCTCTGAATGGTTGTCCTTTGAATGGCACTATTATTGGGGTAAGACCACTATTCCCTTTTATTTGCTGTGATGGTAAAGCATTTAGATATATGAATGAGCTTTTGAAGAACACAAATTTGCCAGACTACACGTAAATGTACAGGGCAGCTTTGTTCAGACAGAATCTCTGCAAGAGAGACCTTGGTGTAAAAGCAGTGGCAAGGGGCTCAGCACGTGTATGTCCAGTTGGTGACCCTGCCACGGACCTCCTATATGACAATGAGTATCTGCAAAATGGGGACAGTAAAGCTTCCTTATCTTGAAAGGATGCTTGAGAAAAGTGTTTAGAAACTGTCGGTAATCTGTGTTGTGTAATGACTTGCAGGATACCAAAGACACAGGAAACTATCTACGAGGGATAATCTCAAAAATGATCCTTGCCCACTTTGGGGAAGCAAAAACCTTCCCGTATTCTACCTAGAGGATAAAGCAGATTATGAAGGGATGGAGACTCTTGCTCCACCCTGTGTGGAAGGAGGGGTATCCCTCCTTGGCTGTTAGCAGGAACAGGAAAGCTGAGCTTCCTCACTGTTTGACCTCTGTCCCCTTTTAAAATCCTGCTGATATGCCCTCAGAGGAAATATTTTCTCAACTGCATATTTAATGCATAGATTGAGACATGTTTAACCCAGCCCATGACAGTGGGAGTGATCGGAGTTGAGCATCTGATCTCATTTATGCCGAATTTATCTTTGGAGAGCTCTGTCAATTATCCATTGTTTCCCATAATCCATATTCTGGCAGCACCTCTGGTGTCAAAGAGCTCTAAATATTCTCATCATCCCCAGGGAAACAGGTCCTCTTTAGTCTTTTAACCTAACTTATAACCTACGTATTCCAGCATTGTCAATGTATGTCTTTTTCATTTATTTGAAAGGTAAGTTTACCCAAATCTCTTTGGACTTTTGAGGTATGGCAGATAACCTTTCCCCATCTATTTCTTCTGATTTTGTTTTTTTCAGTTGATAGGAATAAGTTTATCAGACTGTTAGAGCTAAAGCCCTGCCATCAATTCATCACTCTGTGTGGGGATTACTTCCCTGTAGAACTAAATCCAAGGAATAACTCTGCCTTTCTTGTCAGAAGACTGGGAGAAGGGTTTTAAAGTGGTAAAATCTGAAATAATCTGTTTTCCTCTTTGATTCCTCTATTTGTCTCCTCTACAGTATGTTGTCAAAACTAGTTGTGGCATTTTATAAACACCATTCTTGTAAAGAATGTCATGCAGTATAGTAATTGCTAGCTCTTTCCACCTTCTGTTACATAGGATAAGCATATATATATTCTGTGTTGCAAAAAGGTGTCTTTCCAGTTGCGTGCTGTTCTTTCATGAACAACTATTTTTTTCTCTTCCACCAAATGTTTACCTGATCTGTCAAGTAAAGTCTTTTTACTATTTTCAAGTGTTTTAAAATATTTTAAAATACTTTTAAATGAAGCATAGCAAATTTTGAAACCAAAATATCATGTTGAAGGCAAAATGAGTAGTATCTGTATTTTGAAGATTTAAAAATAAAATAGTTCAACTTCTACAATATTGAAAAAAAAAACCTTAAATTTTTTTTCCCAATTTGGAATGAATTCATAAAGAGTTTCAGCTAACACAAAACCACATATTAAACTCATTCTTATTTGCTATCTGGCTATATAATAAAAGCTGTCTTTAAAATCTTTTTCTTTTTTTTTTTTAATACAGCTTTTAAAATGTGTTATTGTTCTTCCTGTCAATTGGTCATTTTATCAAACACTGCCTGTGCAAGATTTTGGGGGGTGTAGGTAGGCACCAGCTATTACATTGCTTCTGTGCTCTTGCTGTTGCGAATGTCAAGCATTACTGAAGTTATCATTCAACAATGCAGTTACCAAAATATTTTCTCGGGATGGAGAGTGTGAAATTTGAGTTGAGATATAATCTTGGAAAATTTCTAAACAAAGTGGCCATTTTTGACTTAAAGAAATTAATTAAATTAGAGCTTAAGTTAGAGCTTGTCTTTAATGAACTATTCTTTTCAATTAAACTAGCTTCGTTTAATGATTTATTGTAAGCTAATTAGCTATATGTCTGAAAGCTTTTGAGCAGCTGGTGTTATTTCAACTTTGTCTTACTCTATTCTCTACTTCAATGACTGTTCCAGAGTTCTGGTCAGGAAGGAAGATGTGGTGTCCACAGTTTATACTTCCTGGATTTCAAAACCTTTATTCTGGGTCCTTTAAGAATAGGTTTCAAATTTCATTTTATATCAAGGGAAAACTTTGCTACATTAACTCGTTCACTGATAGTTCCAAGTTTTGAGTCTTTTACTGCAGTTCTGTTAACTGACTATGTCCTTAATCCCTTTACATTTTTGTCTTGTATCTGGTTACCAATATTATATTCCAGTAATTTGGTGTATTGCATTCACTCCGCTGTTCTATAACAATGCTGTGAGCTTTAACTGCAGACTCCCAAGCAGGTGGCTGTATTTACCAAAAGGATTATCTGTATCACTCATCTGTTTTCCCAGACTGAGTGACATTTTTGAAGATCTGAGTACATTTGGGCTTTATGTGGGTTATTTTGGTTGCACAGACTAACACTGGGTTAGCAGATGTTGACATCTCATTCTAAGTTATCCAAGAAAACACGATAGGTGTATTGTATAAGGGAAAAAGATTTATCAATCCATTATTTCACTCATTTCCTGTCATACTAAGCTATGTTTGTTCACAGAAAAGCCATTGTTAAAGCCATTTGCACGCTGATCCCTAAATATGTTAAATAAATATCATAGAGCTAAGCTGTGATGCAAAACTTTGGATCAAGGTAAGACCTTCCCCCAAAAGTTCAAGGATGTGTGAGGATTTTGTTTCAACATGTCTCTAGTAAGTCCTATGTTCCTGCCCATAACAGTGATTTTAGTATATACTAAACTTTATCTATCTTTTTTGTATTTAATTGGAATGTTAAGACTATTAGAAGATCCAGTGAGGATATCAGTTGTAATATCAACTGTGGCTTTATAGATGCTTTCTTCCTGGTGTGAAAGCCTAGAGCTACTGAGGCATTCTGTGATAAGAATTTACTTTTAGAAGGCCTGATTATGATAGTAACAAAAACAAAACCAAATATGTTTTGAAATGGGTCACCATGATGAGGACATCTCTCAGATTTGCAAGGCTTTGTATGTACATGCACATGTGTGTGTGGAGCTACAAACCAGTAGGAGCCATGCTGGTGTCAGTGGATTGAATGCCCTTGTAAAGCCATGTAGTCTGTACTAAACTATCACTCTGGTGTCTGAATGATTTCCAATGTTGAGAGTAAACAAGAAGTCTGGAGTTTCATATGACATTTGCTATCCATCCCCTTTTCCATAGGAAGATGTTATGAGTGTGTCCTCATCCCTGCATCCCTTGAGGTCTTTTAACCCTCCGATTAATGACTGGATATTCACTATAAAAGGTTAAACCAAGAAAGCTTGAAGGGTTCTGTGCTGAGGTCTCAAGCTTGGTGTTAAAAATACAGGGATCTCCCCGTAGGTATTACCACCCCATCATTCTATTTGTGAAGGATCTTTTTTATAAACCTCCACAAAACAAGAAAACATTGCTATTGCTGGTGCTTTATTGAAAAACCACTGAGCCTGAGGACTTCTGTTGTGCTGGGGTGCAGAGTAAGAATGTAATTAAAATTCTTTAATCAGAACATTTGTCCTTCAGTGTATATGTCATAGTATTGGCTCTGAGCTACCCACAAACCCAATTACCTTTACACTGTTACTCTGGCCAGCTTCTTGGTTTTGCTCCGTTTGTGTTTACTAGTGTGGAACAGGAAAAAATGGGATTTGAAGATATGCATAGTAAGTAGCATGGGAAATTCTTGTTTCCAAATGAAGTCAGTAGTGAAATTCCATTGACATTTGAAGCAATACTCAAAGCTTTTGTAATCTAGCGATGTTCAGTGTCTGTTTTATTTATTAGGTTTTAGAAAGTTCTTCGTGAAAGTCCTTTAATAGGTGAAAATCTTTAATAGGTTCCTCCCATTTTGTCCATTCAGCCATAGTGGGTTTAATATTCTGAGGTTGAAATGAGAGGCTGTGTGCACTTGGAAAGCAGGAAGACTTTGTATTTAGAATTCCTTTCAGTGCTAGGATCCAATTACTAACTCCACATCCTTTTGTTTCCCATTTAATAGTTTGGCATTTTCCTCTGTACATTTTAAATGCTATTTCTGCTTGCTTTGAAAAAATGATGGGATCGGGCAAGCAAGGTGTCTGGGAAGAACCTCAGGGAATTTGAATTGTGTGCCAGCTCAGCCACTGATTTCCTTGTAACTATGGACAAGTCCAGTTCCTTCACTCAGTAATTCTGTTTCTGTTTTGTTTTTTTTTTTTCTTTCTCTTTTTCTCAATTTTATGCTTTTAGGCCTCTAGAGGTTCTAAGCAGTGTTATTACAATAGCAATAGCAAGTAATTTCTGCCCATGATCTGTGGGTTGCAATGCAATGGCTCAAGAATAAAAACTTGTTCGGCAAACCAATTCGCTATACTCAGGGAAAAATGAACTGGTGGCAGCCACCTAACACATAGTCAGGACAGATCATGACAAAATCTTCCAGTCACTTTCAAGGATTCCTTTCTTGCTTGCTAGCCTTGTAAGCAACAAACCAAGAAATGCCAATGCCATTTTGCAGATTAAGGAATTCTAATGGGCCTTTCTTGAAAAACGGCCTCATGCTATGCTGCTTGTTGTGTGAATTACAGATGCAAAAATTTGGTCTCTGGAAAGCGTGGGGGCATCAGTTTTCTATTTTCTCGTTGCAAAGAATTGCAATGTAAGATTTAACGAAAGAGATTTAACCTGGATAAAATTGCTCATTTATGTGTTTTGTTGAAGAGACTGTCACTGACTTTACAAACTGGTTCTAATATTTCAGCCATGGAGACCGCCTGATGGTGGATCAATGCACAACATGGTCTCTGCTCCCTCCAGTCAACATATTTCTCGGAGATATACTCTGAACGTGTACAAAATTAAGCTGTGAACCATGCCCAACAGTAAGTACAAGTGATCTTGATGTTCTGGTTAAGAATGTGTCAGATGAGAAGGTCATGTTCTTCATTGTATATACCAGTTTATGTTCTGTACAAGTCCTGGGACCTGTTGCCTTCTTGAAGTTTTTTCTGAGAATTCATATCCCTGTGTTCTTCTCTACCTGAATTAGATGAAATATGCCGAATGTGGTCTAAATCCACAGTGTAGGAAAGGTAACTTTTGATAGTGCTCAGCCCACCGGCACATTTTATTGTTTATTTTAGACTACTTACATGTAGGGCAAAATAAGGTATGGCAAATCATTGGCAACAGGAACTGCTGTGTCTTCTTTCCTACAGTATTACCTGTCCCTCCAGGGACCGGCAGCTCAGCCAGATCTCCGTGCTTCAGGGCTTTCCTATGACTATTCAAAATTGTCTAATAGCTGAGCTCAATATTTCTTTCTGGTTCCCAGCCATGCCTTAGGTTGATCTGAGGTGATTGTCCCCATCAGTTCCACTGGTCTTTTTGAAGTCTTTGCTGCTGCTTTGCTGCCATCATTGGCAAGGAGTGAGCTTGGCTGGAAAAGCCAGAGGCAAATAGCTCCCACTTTTACTCCACTGACTAACACTGTGCCTGACTAGTTCTGCTCGATTGTATAGTTTTCTCTCTTAGTGCCAATACCCCAAGTAGGAGGAGACTAAGTCAGTTGCAGAGGCTGGCTTAATCTCTCCCTGTCTGAAGAGCACAGACCAGCAGCTAAGTTTCACAGAAAAAGGCTTAAATGCCCCTTCCTCCTCTGCCTTTCCCTGGATAATGGATGGAGCCCAATGGGCCCAGCCAAACTCGGGGTCTGTGCAGGCATGGGCTGTTGCACCAAAAAGCCTCATCTCTAACATTCATTGGGATCATTCACATGGGATTCCTGCTGGTATCCAAAGAGAGACATATATTGATAGGGTCCATGCAAAAGAGAGGGGCAGACTTTTGGAATGAGTTTAGTTTTCAATCCCTAAGTAGAACCTGGGAAAGGACAACGTGTAAGTCAAGTTTCTGTGGGTTCATCTGTACTAATAAACTAAACAGAACAAGACTGCAGGCTCAAATTATGTCGTGCAACCACTTATCTTTGTCAGCAGTGTCCCCAGTTAGCCTGTTCAAACCTAGCAAACTTCCAAATAATGCTTGGGCACAGGTCAGTGGTCAGAACAAGCCAGGGCCAGCCTGTTTTGTGGGGAGAATACAGTTTAGATGTACATACGTGTTCCACTTGTCTGCAGGGCCCAGAAACTGGCCGTAACCCCTTTATTTGCTGCTATGGATGTAGGCTGTGACAAAAGGGAGAATCTAGAATACTTTGTGTTGTTCTGAGACCCTAATATCACCCCTCCTGTAAGGCATGATTATAGACACAGGCTTCTGAAAGGAAAATAAGCGGCCAAGCGCAGTGCTGATCATCTTTCTCACTTCCACAAAATATAACCTGGGCAGATCAATGAAAAAAAACCCCCAGACACACTAGAATGAATTTGTGGCCAGAAACGTGTGCATATATATGTTCCCACACAAAAATACACAAACACCAATTCTTGCTTTTCAATGGAAGAAGCCAGCTGTAGAAATGAAAGCTAGAGGAATCAATAAATGCATGGTAAAAAAAATGGGGGAAACATTCCTCTTCTGCTTCTTTCACCACCCACCACGATTCCCAAAAAGCTTCTTTCCCCCACCTGTGACCCAAAAGTACAGACTAAACACAAAAGCCCTGAAGAAAGGGCAATTTTGCAGTTGGGCTTATTAAGCTATGTACATGTGTTTATGAGACTGTGGAGCTACGCAAGGGAGGTTGCAGGTCTAGGTATATGTATCACTTTGTAGCCATTGTGATGAATCTTGGAGCTCCAGAGGAAAAAAATACCAAATAAGATACAGAATGTCTTCACCCCACTAAGGCCAATGGGATTCACACACATACTGGGGATCTTTCCTGTCTCAGTCACTGATTTCATGGTATACTCAGATTAAAACCAATTCCTTCATAATGGATAAAATCATGGGTTAAGATGTATATACTCTCTCAGGAGCACCTGCTTTCTACTGGATACTGAAGCTGTGAAAGTAAATGCACTGGTAACTGAAGTACAGCCAACTGCAGCATATTCTGCTCATCAGGGGCATTTTATGACCTACTTAAGGTGCTTACATTTTTGCTAGTAGAGCGAGTTCACCTAAATAACAATGAACTATGTTTTCTTCCAATGAATTAATGGTAACCCCCCCACCCTCCCCAAAGTGTTTTTCTATAAAAAACATATGGATAACATGCGTGCCTTGCGCCTTCGCTCAACCATAAAGTGTATGTTGTTTTAAAAAATGTTCCAGCTCATCATAAGCAGCTGTTGGTTATGTGTAGCAGCTGGACGACATTACTGTGGGACACTTCATGTGTTAACTCAGTTCTTTTCTGCTTTTTCTTTTTTTTTCCCTTCTCCCATTATCCACTCTATACCTTTCTTCCTCTCCATCCTAGTGCTCTGCTCACTCTCCCATGCTCCTTTCCCTGTCACTGGTTTATTTCCCTCTTTTGTGGGGGCTCCATTATTATTCCTTTTCTTTTTTTCTTTCCTTTTTCATTTTATTATAAAATACTCTCTCTGATGCTCTTTTTACCTTTCTTGTTTTATCTGGCCATTTTCTTTTTCTTTCCATAGTCCCAAATTTTCCTACTTTAGCCTTATTCCTCCCCTTTCCCTGCCCACTGCTTACTGGTTATCTTGCCCTTTTTCTCCTAGTTTAAGCACTTCCAAAATAGTTTTCCAAGTGACACTGTGTAGTATTCATTAGCTTTACAGAGAAGCTCCTGCACATCACAAATGCGAACTGTATGTCACTCAAAACACTTTAATAAGTTTCTTAGCCTCTCCCTATTGTCCATGTGTTGTTTAGTGGATCTGACCTTGCAACTGTTATAGTCAGAGAATATTGAATTTACTGGACACAGGAGGCTTTCTACTTGGAAATAAACTTATCTCCCTATTGTATAATAATCAGTACAAGGATTAATGCCAGCCTTTATAAAACAAAAGTATGCAACTAATTAGATTAAGCCTAGTCCTAGTCCTACTGTTTAAAAAAAGCATTTTGCTGGCTATCGCTTTTCCATTAATTTTTTTTTTTTAAAAACAACCCCTCTACAAATAAGTAGGCTTAAAACAAAATAGACCCAGAAAAAAATGTCCTCTTACCTTCTAGAATTACAGAAAGCAGGAAATCCCCTGGCTCTTGCTGTGGAAAAGTGTGCCAACTTCATGTGGCATCAGGCTGAGAGATGGAAGCTTAAATACCTTCAGGTACGTTTTAAGCACCCTTGCTTTTATTTATGAGTAAATGTAAATGTAATCACAGACTTCTGGTGAACCCTAGGAAAGCGCATTTTTTTCCTCCTTTTTGGTTAGGCCAGTATGGTATTGCTAGTGCCTTTTCATTTGGATCTCAGAACGGTTTCTCAAGAAAATTCTTTTTTGTTATTGTTTGTAAATGAAAAAAAGGAAACTTCATACCACAGTGCCAAAATTCTAGAGGGACATTCTAGATGTACCTGCAAGCATGAATATTGTCAAGGAACTTTAAACTGGAATACGAGCTCAAAAAACTACTTAGAGGAAATTAAAAACACTCATTTTAAATGAGAATTGATAATTTAAGTTGAAAATGTGAATTTTCTAAAAATTTCTTTAGCAGTGATGATTCTCTTAAACTGGAATGGATATTTTTATGGTTAAAACCCATCAGCTTATTGCAAGAACAGAATATAACATTTTCTTTCCTATTCCATTCCTGAACTAAGTTTTAGATGGGGAGAGTATGGAAGAGCAACAAAGCTGGTGAAGGGTCTAGAGCACAAGTCTTATAAGGAATGGCTGAGGGAACTAGGGTTGTTTAGCCCTGGAGAAAAGTCCTCCTTCTCCAAGTAACAAGTGATAGGATAAGAGGAAATGGCCTCAAGTTGTGCCAGGGAGGTTTATATTGGATATTAGGAAAAATTTCTTTGCCAAGAAGGTTGTCAAGCACTGGAATAGGCTGCCCCAGGGACAGTGTGAGTCACCATCCCCTGGAGGTATTTAAGAGTGTAGACATGGCACTTAAGGACATGGTTTTAGTGGCGGACCTTGGCAGTGTATAGGTTACAGGTTGGACTCAACGATCTTAAAGGTCTTTTCCAACGTAATATGATTCTATGATTCTGTGCAGGCGTAGTTTATGTAGTTTTTTTTTAAAGAAGCTCCAATTCAGCCAGAAGTTAATTATTCATGTATATGTGTCTTTAAAAGACAATTCATAACCAAACTCGTAAGTTTCTCACTTAGACAAATTTCTTTTTTAAGTTAATGACATTTGTTCTCTGTTAAGAGCTGAAAAGGTCAGTTTTGGCAGTCTTGACTGAGCTGTAATCGATATGGCTATGAATGTAATAGAAGATGAAGACTTCGTTGATAAATAATTCTGTTTTCCTAAAGATTTCCATGTTTTATAAACTTCACCACCCTGGTACATTATTTGAAATATGAGTAAAGGAATAGTCAGGTTGTATAGTATCCTGAAAACTTCCTGTCCCATGTTGTTTCTGTGTAAACTAAATGGCCATTTAAATCTATTACAGCCAAATGAATCACTTCAGGATGGCTGTGATAGTCACTCCTGTAAAGTAAATGAGAAAGGGGAATTTATCTGGAAAGGAGAATCACTGGCCTGTCCCCTCCATTTGATTCCCAGAAGATGTATGGGCTGAAGAGTAAGTAGTGAAATGCATCCTGTTTCCAGGTTAACATAGACTCTGCCATGTTTACGGTTCTGTATATAGGTACCTTATGTGTATGAGGGTGGAAAAACCCAACCCCTCTCCCAGCACCCTTGGCTAAACTGAATTTGAACTTTATTGAAAATTCCAGAAAAATGTAAGTTTTCTTTTTTTGAAATATATGTTTGTTTTATGTGGGACTAAGCTGCAGGGGAGAGTGCTGAGCTTGCAGTAATTCTGTTCCATGAAGCAGCAAACATAAGAAAATGTTCTAACAATATTTTCAGTTTGGTATCCCAGAGCAAAACTGTGTGGATAATTACACAAGCTGAGAAAACAGTCCAGATCAGCCCCTTTTTTTTATACGAATATGCACATGAACTGCTAAGACATTTTTCTCTACCCTTGTATGAAGTTAGGGAAAGGAAATTTCACAATGTTGTAGGAAGAGCTCAAACCTTCCACATTGCAGTTGTTTGGCATAAGAATATAATAAAAACCCACTCAGCATGTCCACCCATCTTTCCTGTGATTGAAGTTAGCCATACACTGAGGAACAGAATGCAGGTTGGGGCGCGTAGCTCATGGGTCTTGCTATTGCTCATCTAGCATCACACAGGGTGTTTATATCCACCTGTCCCCATTTTCCTTGGGCACAACAGGAAGCAGGAGACCCTTTAACAAAGCTTGTGCCCAAACCTTTCTCTACATACACATCAAGCAAATGGAGGATTTTGATATGTATAGTGCAGGACAGAATAAAGCTTCTACAGCTGCATTTCTCACTTGTGAAATCACTACAGCACACACAGTTTTGTTATACAAACAAAGATTTACAAAAATGCTGGATATTGTTACAGGCTTGGGTTTATTATCATATTGTAAAGGTATTTGTTGAAAATCAGTGAAGATGAGCTTACTTTTTAACTGGAACTTCCCAAACTGCATTTATTCTCCTGTCGTAAAAAAAGAACTTTTCCCAGCTATAAAATGGGTGGTTTTCATCTAGGTACAGGTGGAAAGTTTAAGTTTTTTAATTAAAAAAGCCTCTGAGGCTTTTGCATGTAAGTTCAGGTGTTTAGTGCAAACAAATGGCATCACCCTGCAGTATAAATATTTCTCCATTTTTTCTTTCACTATGGTTTTTCAGTAATTTTCCACCACACATGTATTTCTGAGAATTATTTTCTACATAGTAGTAATGAAACAAGAAAAGTAAATTTTTCGCTGTTAAAAACTTATTTGACAGATGTGATATTTTATGATGATTTGCTATGTACATTTTCAGCTGTTGTGGAACAGGCATGGTTTATCTCACTAAAAATCAAGAGGGGACTGTTTAACTTCCATTCTTAAATAGACATAAGACTTGAATGCTATTGGTTTTATCCCTCTGGTTCCCAGAAATTTATTGTTATTCAGTCTTTACTTTAGAAAGCTCCTAATATAAGGTTGAAAGTAATATTTTCAGGTGTTGAACTTGCTAATATAGTCAATCTATTTCTAATCATCTATCACACAAATACAATCACAAGTTCAAAACGTTAAAATGATAAGAGATGATTACTAATGTAGATTTATAATTTTTGTACAATATAGAAATACAATATTCTTGCTAATACCCTGTTTTAAACATCCTTTTGTATTCTTCCAACAGAACAAATGTGTATTCACTTGAGCCAGAATAGAAGTTTTCTTTTTTTATTGTTTTAGGGCAGAATTGCAAAAATGGGAATACCTGCTGTGACACATGTAAGTAAATAAGCCAAAATTCTTGTATGGAAATTGCAGAGAGTGTAAGCTACTGAGTAAGGAGCTAATTTTGAATAAGATGCAGTTTAATGAAACAGAGCTAAGCAACACAGTTAAAATAAACCATCGAACAATTCAACCCTCTGATTGGAATACTGCTGCATGTTTTGTGCACTAGAACATGTGTTTAAAAAGAAATAGATACTCTCCACATTTTATGCAGATGTTAATTATGAATGTTTATTTTATTGTTTGTCTAAAGATAACAAGAACAGTATTGCACACACAGGTTGTCAAGTCACATAACCTGATACTGAATATGTGAGGCAACCACTTCATGAATAATCAATCAACTTAAAATGAATTTAGCAAAAAACCCCTGGTGACAGTAATGTAATTTTGATTGGATTTTGATGATGTAATAGCCAAAAAATGGTAGGGCAAATGCTAGTTAAAAGTGCATTCTGATTGAACAGCCTAACTGCATCTTAAATTCGGGAGTTTAGGAGTCAGCCCTGCAATTCTTAATTTCATGCATCGTTGTGTAGATAATTCAAGTGTCAGGCTGTGAGCGTAGGAAGGGTTTGCTTACATGAGGAAGGATTGCAGGGTTGGGTTCTTGTTTCTCAAAAATGAATTTCTGATGCTTTTGTGAACAGACAACCTCACAGTTTTTCCTCCTTTGCAAGTAAAAAAATTAACAATACTGTAGCACATTTAAAATAAAAAAGGAGTAACAAAAGGTTGATATCCTCTTTGAAGGTAAGAATATCAATGTCTTGCCTGTGTTCTGTTATCTCTTTATTTTTATTTTTTTTTTCCTTCTGTGCATGTGCTAATAAATACAAGATGGCCAGCATAGCAGCCTATCGCCACACTGGCACAGTAACTGCTGTAATAATACCCCTGAGGAAGGATGTTAACTCCTAGAGAGTTTGCAGCCGTTGCCTGTCTGTATAAGCACTGAGTTCCAGCTTGAGAAAGAGAAGTCAGAAAGCTATTGAGAGAGACTGTCATCAAATGGTTCAAATGGATAATTAGTTAAGGGAGCATTAATTTACCAGGCTTCAAGTAAGGAATACTGAAAATTATTACTAACAAAACCAAAGACAGGGTGGTGGGCAGGCTCTACTAATTGAGAATACCTGTCACTTCAATTGAGGAGAGGAGAAATCCAGTTCCAAATGAGCACAGCTCAATACATACATCTATTTAAAAGTTATAGTGATTTAAAAATGATACCTCCTTGCAGCAGCAAAAGCAAACTGATCTAAGAGAAATATCACCTGCCTAAACCACTGTATGGGCCTTCAAATCCTTATTCCCATTGATGTTTGCTTGGATATAGTGCAAAACCGACAAGTCCTGTATTACAATGCAGTCCTATTCCTGGTCGCTTCTCTATTCAAGGCCCTTAATAAGGAAAAAGCCAACATGCTGCATCCAGCCAACTAACCATGGGTTATCAATTGAAGGATGGTGTATGAACACATAGCTTTGAATCAATCATATACTTCTAGACACTAAACTCTCTTTGTCTCACCTCTGTATTTATATCTTTCTACCAGGGCACTCAGTAGCAACATGCAGTCTGTTATATACTTCACAGAGAGCACCAAGGCTTCGCAAAGCTACTGTAAAACCAGAGTAATTTAATTATTCTTAAAGTCAGATAAAAGAATAATCAGTTTCTCATGGACACAGAGAATTAGATATAGGTTACATTGCCTTCCCAGATCTTGACACAGTATGTCTTTCAGACACCTCAGTACCATAAAGAAACTGAGCAAAGAACTTGTTCTCACAAGTTCAAAGAACAGTTCAGGGTGATGCCTTTGGTTCAGTAGAGCCTTACATGGCTTTGAACAAGGTTTGTTTAAGAAGTCAGGTTTCCCTTTATATGTTGTGCCTTGGCAATTGGAGTTTGGGGGGGGCATTTTTCCCGGTTTTAAGTACAGAGGAGCACAGAAGTAAAGAGGCTTATTTTCTCATTAGGTTTTTGTGGTATTAGCAAAGGACTTGATTATTTGCAAAGGATATTCCTTATTTTCCCACTTGCATCTGTGCCTCTTTCCTCTTTTCCCTGTTGATCTCAATTGCGTATGTCTCTTGCCTTTGCAAAGGAAGCACAGTCTACAAAAAAAGTAAATGAGAGTAGTAAAGTAACTCAAGAACGAAGTTGATAAGTCAGGATCAAAAAGGTGATGAAGCTATGTTGAATCTGATGACAATTATTTTGTTTGGGCTTTTCAGTTGTGTGGACACAATTGTGTATTCCTTCCAGGTGGACAAGTTTTATCAAACAAAGTGATGAAATCATTAAAAGACAATGGGCAGTTTCAGCCCTGGAGCCAGAAATGCTTTTTAAGCTTTTTTTTTTTTTTTTTTTAAATGCAATGTAAAGCCTTTGCAAGAACACAGAGCCAATTTGGTACTAATATTCCCATGGAAAAGGTATTGAAAGCTATGTTTGCTGCTAGGGAAGATGGATACATTTCTCTTCAATTTATGTATCTATTTAGTTGTGCAGTTGGTCAGATGAATTCCTTTCAGCTCTCTGAAATGCTGTTGTGTAGCACATAAAAAATAGTCCCAGTATTCTGGTAAACACAGAAATTCCATTAGGTAGCTAGAAATGAGTAAAAGTAGGAGCCTGTCTTTACTCAGAGGAATAGCACTATATTAACACTACAAAGAACTGCTGTTTGCAGTGCATAAAATATCCACTTTAAAAAAGCATTAACTCTTTCACTTTATCTCCATCCTTTAGATGTGGACCAAAACAGTAAAGAGTGTTCAGAACAAAATATTATGGATTAGTCTGTATTTGAGCACGGCAATGGTGTGAGGGTCCCTTCAAAAGGGGAGGAGCAGAGTTACCATCGACTACTGCAGTTAATAGATCCCAGCAAATCAACCCCACTTCACAAAGAGGGATCAGCAGATCCCTGAGCTTGCACCCTCCACACATAACAAATCCAGACCTACTGCCTCTTGTGTGGATTTCTTGTTAGATGGAAAAAAACAGGGAGTATTTACTTAACACTTAGAGCAAAAAGTGTTGGAAAACAAGTATCAGAGTATTTCATGACTTACTGAAGACAGTGGAAAAGTTCCTATTGACCCAAATTTAGATTTTTTTTGCAGAATTAGTTTCTCTAATTTTATTGTTTTCCTAGTTTTTCTTTTTGCCACATTAGTTTTTCTGCAAAATCCATTACACTGTGCAAAGACTGTTAGGAGTTGTCAAACCTAGGAGCCTGACAGAGGCAAGGCTGCCACAGCTCCGTGTCCCCCAGGTCCAGGCAACTGTGAGGCTGAGCATGTATCCCAATGTGCACACACATTCTTTACGTACACGCACAGAAACACTCAGTACTCTGGCAGACACAAACAGCCCCCACATTCTCATCCTGATCTCCCCCTCTGGCTGATCAGGATGAAGGTCCTTAGTGGTCTTAGCACTAACCCTGTCCAGTAATGGGTCCTGCATCCCTGCTAACCTAGACTTATGGGCCCTATAACCTGTAGTCCAATTCAGTTGCTGGCGCTTATGTCTCCATACACATGCATCCACGCAGAACAGAGTCCACCACCCAGGACAAGTAGTTAGAATGGAGTTTAATAGGAAGACAGGACAGACTGCAGTGATCAAAACATAGGACAAGGTCAGACAAAAGTATGGAGCAGCAGATGTTTAACATGCAATCACCCCCCTTTATGCCTTTATCCATCCATTTTCCCATGCTTGTTCTTCACCAAAACCACCTTAATCCCTCTCTTCCCCATGTTTGGTTCCTCCCCTAAAAAATCCCGTAAGTCTTGAAGAATCCCAAAATGCTCTTCACTAGTATCACATAAGTAGGCAGTGACCCACCTCAGTCTGTAAGGTGATCTGGAGAGCTGCTCCCACTGACTCATGTTGAAGGCCATCATCCCAAAATGATGGGATCTCCCTCTTCTGGGAGCCACAGGAATAGCCAGGTCAGTATGCGCTGTTTCTCAGATTAAGTTATTGGGCTTCCCATGTGTGCGCCATCTTTTTCCTGTGCACCTGCTTTGCCCAATTTTACCATTGAACTATGTTTAAAAGGAGAGTTATCTAACACAGAAACCA
This sequence comes from Pluvialis apricaria, assembly GCA_017639485.1. Taxonomy (NCBI): domain Eukaryota; kingdom Metazoa; phylum Chordata; class Aves; order Charadriiformes; family Charadriidae; genus Pluvialis; species Pluvialis apricaria. Next base: position 139,460,141 of record CM030007.1, on the reverse strand, counting down.
ACAGGTAAAAGGCAGATGTTAGATGGCAAGGTGACTTTAAAACAAAGCAGTCAATTGAATAAAAACATGAGGGAAACCCTGCTCTCCAGTGGAATGTTAGGGCTGTTGTGTGATATAATCACACAACTCTACTTAATTACTCTAAGGATACACACCTAATCCTCTTGCTAGGAATCTTACCAGTAATGGCATCTCACTAACAGCAACTTCAGCAATAAGGGGGAAGTGAATAAAAAAAAAACATATGTCAGTACTATCAAACACTTTTTTTTTCTTTTTTAAACTTGGTAGGTGTGGAAGTTGAATGTCGACCAGTAAGTACCAGACTGCAGTATAGGAATATCAACGGATGTGTGACTGAAAAGGAAGTGCCTATTTCTCATTGTGAGGTAAATAACAAAAGCCCCCACCCTAAGCCCTTGCCCTTGCCTCCTTTCTCTCTTCCACAAGGGAAACCTTTACCTCCACTATGCTTCACTTCAGTAAATGGAGCATCAGTTTATGTCCTTCTCATTGATTCACTCAAATGGTGTAAACCTCATTGGCATTTATTTCCTAAAGTAATGTGGTGGTGCTGAATTCTCCCTATTCAAGCCAGCACGAAAAGAGGCACATATGTTAAGCACAAAGGCTTTGTTTGTGCTGCTCTCCTTTGCTTCCATGAGAAATTAATGACTCCAAAGTGGCTTTGTTAGGAGTTTCTACATAAAACAAAGAATTTTCATCTTAGTAATAGTGAAGCTGATTTTCAGATCTGAGTCTACAGTTAAGCACACAAATCCTTCTTCAGGCTCTGAAGTTGATTTATGAGAGTGTGAATAGGTATTTAGATGCATGATACTTTAGAAGACATATAACTCAAGTGCTATGATTTGACTTCTGGGCTCTATAAGCTCTATGACTCCTCTACTAGCCTGAGCACTAGGCCGTTGTGTTCTGCATGTCTTGTGCATTTCTTCCATAATCAGATTAGAAGTTTAATTTTCTGCCCATCACTGCTTACACCTTACAGGGCAACTTCCACTTGAAACAGGAGTGTGGCTTCCCATCTCTCTCAGACTGGGAACCAAAGATGACATTCTCTTCCCAGACTGGGTTGTAGCAGGATAGCTACTCAATCTGAGTGAACCAAGCTTCATACAAGGATTGTATACAACCCTTGTATAAAATCCAAACCATGGCATACAAGGGTGGCAGTCAAGAAGATGGCTTGCACCCAGCCCCTTGAGTATGCTCTTTAGTTAAGGCAGTAGGCAAAATGAGTGTCTCTCCCATGACTGGGAAAAGAGTGAGAACAGACAGAACTATTCAGGGCATACATGCCCATGCTTTTTGAATAGCTACTTGGCAAAAGACCTTCATTTGCTACACAAATCTTAGTAAGAGTGGAAGCTTTAAGAACAACAACAAAACCACTTACCTTTCAATAAAAAAAAAAAATAATTCTTCACCTCTTATCCTGTCCACAAAGTCAACGATAATCAGGTCCTTAGCCATAAAGTCACATGTATTGAAGTTTCCCCTGCAAAAGTACAGATTTTATATTGTGAATCTAGTCATATATTGAGTAAACCAAATATTCCTACTATAGCTGGTGTTGGGAACAGTTTTTCTAAAGTCCTCCCTGATAATGCTACCTTTTTTTTTGTGTGTGTGAATTAATCTCAGAAATAAAAGTGCAGAGCCACAAAAATAAATGGACTCTGACAAAGTTTGTGGGGCCATTTGTTTTTACATCATGAAAGCAGGCATTGATGGCTCAGTCTAAATTAGTAAAGTGCCCAGACAAGTAAAACAAGGAAAAGTAGCAGCCAGCAGGACAACAATAGATGTGTGGCTTGAAACATTTGGGCTAAAGCACTTTCTGAACGCACAATCTTATACAGCTGAGACCATAACCATAGGTGCTTAAAAGCCAACACAATAGCCCTGGACATCACCTATGATATTTTAAATTATAGGCTTTTTTTTGTGTGTGATCAGTTTCTCCACCTCTCCTTTGTTATGCTTATGCACATAAGACATTACTTTTTGACCAGCACTCCATGCTCTGGAATCAGATACCTGTTTCTGAGTTTGTGTTTTAAAGCAGAGCACTGAACTCCAGGACAAGCTGTCCGTGGATGTTTTGAAGGGAAGAACCTGGATTCTGATTGCACTGAGATATGGCATTGTTCAACTTGGTATCTCTTTTTCCCATTTAGGGCAAGTGCAGAAGCAATACCAGATACTCTGTTCAGACAGGGAAATGGGAAGACCTGTGCAGCTGCTGTACAGCCACTCAAACAACCACAGTCACGATCCCCCTGCAGTGTGCCAATGGGACAGTGGTGCAGCACTACATCCCTTCTGCCTCTCAGTGTGAATGCTATTCTCGGAAGTGTACAGACTGAATATTTCCTTGAAGCCCAGTTGTGTAATCTCAAGTTTTATGATGAAGGAACTTTACAGTGGAAGCCTCATTTTCTCTCTGTAGACTGTCATATTCAGTAGAATCCTGACTAACTAATTGTATCAACATAGCAAACAATAAAACTTACTAGCACAATGGAGCCTTTTTTGATTATTCTTGGGGTTGTTTATAGATAAGGTATTGCAGATTGTATTTTCACCTTCATTTTCACCAGGTAAAGTAATCCACATGATTAAAAAAAAAAAAAAAAAGGCAAATCCACAACACAGTAACAGAAACAGTTGCTTCTACTTAAAGAACATATCCCAAAGCATTTAGCATTGTCTTCAGACACATTACATTTGCATTCCCCACTTCAGGCCTTAGGGACACACTGTGGACTTTGAAGTTTTTGGTCTTTTTTTCCCTTCCAGTCAGGGAGTATCACAGCATGGTAGGGATTGGAAGAGACCTTTGGAGATCATCTAGTCCAGCCCACTACCAAAGCAGGTTCACCAAGAGCAGGTTGGACAGTAACACATCCAGGTGGGTTTTGAATATCTCCAGAGGAGACTACAACCTCTGTGGGCAGCCTGTTCCAGTGCTCTGTCACCCTCAAAGTAAAGTAGTTTTTCCTCATGTTGAGATGGAATTTCCTGTGTTCCAGCTTGTGCCTGTTGTCCCTTGTCCTGTTGCCAGGCACCACTGGAGAGTCTGGCCCCACCCTCTTGACACCCACCTTTTAGATATTTATAAGCATTGATAAGATCCCCTCTCAGTCTTCTCTTCTCCAGGCTAAACAGACCCAGGTCTCAGCCTTTCTTCGTAAGAGAGGTGCTCCAGTCACTTGATCATCTTTGTAGCCCTCTGCTGAACTCTTTCCAGTAGTTCCCTATCCTTCTTGAACGGGGGTGTCCAGAACTGGACACAGTACTCCAGATGTGGCCTCACTGGGGCAGAGTAGAGGGGGAGTATGACCTCCCTTGACCTGCTGGCCATGCTCTTTTTAATGCATCCCAGGATACCATTGGCCTTCTTGGCCACAAGGGCAAATTGCTGGCACATGGTCAGCAGGTTTTGGTTGTCCACCAAAACTCCCAGGTCTCTCTCTGCAGAGATGCTTTCCAGCAGGTCAGCCCCTAACCCGTACTGGTGCATGGGGTTATTCCTCCCTAGGTGCAGGACCCTACACTTGCCCTTATTGAATTTCATTAGGTTCCTCTCTGCCCAACTCTCTAGCCTGTCCAGGTCTCGCTGTATGGCAGCACAGCCTTCTGGTGTGTCAGTCACTCCTGCCAGTTTTGTGTCATCAGCAAACTTGCTGAGGGTACACTCTGTCCCCTCACCCAGGTCGTTGATGAATATATTGAACAAGACTGGACCCAGTATTGACCCCTGGGGAACACAGCTAGCTACAAGCCTTCAACTAGACTCTGTGCTGCTGATCACAACCCTCTGAGATCTGCCATTCAGCCAGTTCTCAATCCACCCCACTGTCCACTCATCTAACCCACACTTCCTAAGCTTACCTATGAGGATGTTATAGGAGACAGTGTCAAAAGCCTTGCTGAAGTTGAGGTAGACAACGTCCACTGCTCTCCCCTCATTCATCCAGCCAGTCATGCCATCACAGAAAGCTATCAGATTGGTTAAGCATGATTTCCCCTTGGTGAATCCACGCTGACCACTCCCAATACCCTTCTTTTCCTCTACATGCTTGGAGATGACATCCGGGATGAGCTGTTTCATCACCTTTCCAGGGATAGAGGTGAGGCTGACCAGCCTATAGTTTCCCAGGTCCTCCTTCTTGCCCTTTTTGAAGACTGGCATGACATTAGCTTTCCTCCAGTCCTCAGACACCTCTCCTGTTCTCCATGACCTTTCAAAGTTGACAGAGAGCGGCTTCGTAATAACATCTGCCAACTCCCTCAGCATTTGTGGGTGTATCCCATCAGGGCCCATGGATTTGTGGGTGTCAAGTTTGCCTAAATGATCTCTAATCCAATCCTCCTTGATCAAGGGAGAGTCTTCCTTATTCCAGGCCCTCTCTCTTACCTCCGGGGTCTGGGGTTCCTTAGGGTCGGCCTTAGCAGTAAAGACTGAAGCAAAGGTGGCATTCTGTAACGCCGCCTTCTCTGCATTTTCTATCTGAGTTTTTTCAGCAGCTCCTTGCTCATCCATGCAGGTCTGCTGCCTCCTTTGCCTCATTTCTTGCTGCTAGGGATGCACCAATCTTGAGCTCAGAGGACGTGGTGCTTAAATATTAACCAGCTCTCTTGCACTCCTCTGCCTTCTAGAGCCCTAGTCCATGGGATTCCTCCAAGTAGGTCTTTGAAGAGGCCAAAGTTAGCTCTCCTGAAGTTCAGAGTTGAGTACAGAGTATGGATTACAGTAATTATGGCATAAGACTTCATAGTAAGAGAGTGATGTTCTTGGTACACAAACAGTACTGGTTATGGCTCAGGCAACCATATGTATTTCTGCAATGCATATAGATGTTCCTCCTGAAGCTGAATGAAAAGAAATTGTGTGCTGAGGACAGGCTGTGTAACTTCTGCAAGTCCTCAGTACTTGTGAATGGGGCTGAGGGACAGCTCTTACCTACTTACTTCAGCAGTTCCACGTACCAATTGAAAAGAAAGCTCATAAGTAACCTCCCTTATTTTCAGGTACCAGAACTTCACCTGTTGCATTAGCTACAAAAGTTAGAGTTCTTTCAAATGCAGAATCGTCAGTGGCAGGTTTAATTTAGTTACTGCTGGTAGGAGTAAATTTAGCAGGATTTAAATTCCACTTGGTCTTGTCAGGCCACAGAAGACAAAAGACAACCAGAGGGTTGTTGATCCTGGTGGAATTTAGTGCCAGCCAAGCAGTTTCACTGGGAAGTACTAATTCCTCAAAAATATGAGAGAGGGAAAACTGTTCATTTTATTTGCATTTTTGAAAGACAAGAAATATTTAAACTTCTAATTGAATTAACTTAAAAAAAAAAAAAAAAAGAATCATAGAATGAATCACAGAATGGTTTAGGTTGGAAGGGACCTTGAAGATCATCGAGTTCCAACTCCCCTGCCACAGGCAGGGACACCTCCCACTAGACCAGGTTGCCCAAGGCCACGTCCACCCTGGCCTCGAACACATCCAGGGACGGAGCTTCAACAACCTCTCTGGGCAACCTGTTCCAGTGCCTTACCACCCTTAAAGTGAAAAACTTCTTCCTAATGATTAACCTAAACCTGCCCTCTTCCAGCTTAAAGCCATTCCCCCTCGTCCTATCACTACCCCTAGTAAAAAGTCCTTCCCCAGCTCTCCTGTAGGACTCCTTTAGGTACTTGAAGGCCGCAATAAGATCTCCCAGAAGCCTTCTCTTCTCCAGGCTGAACAGCCCCAACTCTCTCAGCCTCTCCTCATAGGAGAGGTGCTCCATCCTTCGGATCATCCTCGTGGCTCTCCTCTGGATGCGCTCCAGCAGGTCCATGTCCTTCTTATGTTGGGGAGTCCAGAGCTGGATGCAGGACTCCAGGTGGGGTCTCACGAGAGCGGAGCAGAGGGGCAGAATCACCTCCCTTGACCTGCTGGCCACACATCTTTTGATGCAGCCCAGGATACAGTTGGCCTTCTGGGCTGCGATCGCACATTGCTGGCTCATGTTGAGCTTCTTGTCAATCAGCACACCCAGGTCCTTCTCCACAGGGCTGCTCTCCAGCCATTCCCTGCTGAGCCTGTATTTGTGCTTGGGATTGCCCCGACCCACATGTAGGACCTTGCACTTGGCCTTGTTGAACTGCATGAGGTTGGCTTGGGCCCACCTCTCCAGCCTGTCCAGGTCCTCTGGATGGCATCCCTCCCCTCCAGCATGTCTGCCTTGCCAAACAGCTTGGTATCATCAGCAAACTTGCTGAGGGTGCACTCTACCCCACTCTCCATGTCGCTAACAAAGATGTTGAATAGTACAGGTCCCAGTACCAACCCCTGAGGAACGGCACTTGTCACTGCTCTCCACTTGGACACCGAGCCGTTGACCGCAACTCTTTGAGTGTGACCGTCCAGCGAGTTCTTTATCCACTGAGTGGTCTATCTGTCGAATCCATGTCTCTTCAATTTAGAGACCAGGATATCGTGTGGGACAGTGTCAAACGCTTTGCACAAGTCCAGGTAGATGACATCAGTAGATCTTCCCTTGTCCACTGCCACTGTAACCCCTTCGTAGAAGGCCACCAAATTTGTCAGGCATGACTTGCCCTTGGTGAAGCCATGTTGGCTGTCGCCAATCACCTCCTCATTTTCTATGTGCCTCAGCAGAGTTTCCAGGATGATCTGCTCCATGATCTTGCCAGGCACAGAGGTGAGACTGACTGGCCTGTAGTTCCCCGGGTCTTCCTTGTTTCCCTTTTTGAAAATACGGGTTATGATTCCCCTTTTCCAGTCGGCAGGAACCTCACCAGACTGCCACGACTTCTCAAATATGATGGCTAGTGGCTTCGCGACTTGATCTGCCAGTTCCCTCAGGACCCGCAGATGTATCTCATCAGGTCCCATGGACATGTGCACCTTCAGGTTCCTCAGGTGATCTCTCACTTGATCTTCATCTACAGTGGGCGGTGCTCCATTTTCCCAATCCTCTCCTTTGCAATCTGCATCTTGGGCAGTGCAGCTGCTGTCCTTGTCAGTGAAGACTGAGGCAAAAAAGTCATTGAGTACCTCAGCTCTGTCACTGTCCCAGGTAACCAGTTCTTGCGTTTCCTTCCGGAGAGGGCCTACATTTTCCCTAGTCTTTCTTTTCTCACTGACATACCTATAGAAGGATTTTTTGTTTGTCTTAATGTCCCTGGCCAGATTTAGTTCTAACTGCGCTTTAGCTTGTCTAACCCACTCTCTGGCTGCTCAAACGACTCCTCTGTAATCCTCCCAGGCTACCCGCCCCTGTCTCCACTCCGTATAGGCCCCCTTTTTTCTTTTGGTCACTTCCAGGATCTCCTTGTTCATCCACGCAGGCCTCCTGGCTTTTCTGCCTGCCTTCCTCTTTGTAGGAATGCATTGCTGCTGTGCTTGGAGGAGGTGGTCCTTGAATATTAACCAACTTTCTTGGACCCCTCTTCCTTCCAGCGCTTCATCCCACGGCACCATACCAAGCAGGATTCTTCAAGAGGCCAAAGTCGGCTCTCCTGAAGTCCAGGGTCGTCAGCCTGCTGCGCACCTTCCTCAGTTGCCTTGAGGATTTCAAACTCGACCATTTCATGGTCACTACAGCCCAGGCTACCCTTGAGTTTGACCCTGTCAACCAGCCCCTTCCTTGTTAGTAAGAACAAGGTCCAGCATGGCTCCTCTCCTCGTCAGCTCCTCAACCACTTCGGAGAAGGAAGTTGTCCTCAATGCAATCCAGGAACCTCCTGGATTGCCTGTGCCTGGCTGTGTTATCCTTCCAACTGATGTCAGGGTGGCTTGAAGTCACGCATGAGAACCAAGGTCTGTGAACGTGATGCTGCCCCTTATCTGTCTGTAGAGGGCTTCATCCACTTGGATCTTCCTGGTCGGGTGGCCTGTAGCATACCCCCACTGTAACGTCCCCTGCTCCTGATTTCCCTGTAATCTTGACCCATAGGCTCTCAGTTGGCTCGGTATCCTCCCCCAGGTTGAGCTCCATACATTCCAGCTGCTCATCAACATATAAGGCAACACCCCCTTCTCATTTTCCTTGCCTGTCTCTCCTGAAAAGCCTGTACCCTTTCATGCCGACGCTCCAGTCATAGGAGTCGTCCCACCAAGTTTCTATGATGCCAATGACATCGTAGCCTTGGAGGCATGTACACATCTAATTCCTCCTGCTTGTTCCCCATGCTCCGTGCATTTGTGAAGAGGCACTTCAGCTGTGTCTTCATTGCAGCCGATTTGGTTGGAGCAGCTGTAATTGCTTTGTGCTGCTCTCCAGTTGGCATTCCTTTGCCCTGTATCAACAGTGCCTCCTCATTGGCTCCCATTGGTCCAGAAGCTCCTAGCTCATCTACATGAGGCTTTGAGCATACTGCAGCATAACTGGCACATCTTGGAGCTAATAACTGCAGGCCCTCACCAGCACCCTGTTCCCCTTTCCTTGATGTAACATCCCTTGGCTGGTCATGGGCAACCCTGATAATACCCCCTTCCCCCTGTCGAAATTTAGTTTAAAGCGCTGTTAACGAGCCCTGCCAATTTTTGGGCAAAAACCCTTCTCCATCTTTGAGTGAGCCAGCCCCCATCTGATGCCAGCAGGCCTGATGCCGCATAGGTCATTCCATTGTTAAAAAACCCAAAGTTGTGGCGTTGACACCAGCCACGGAGCCACGTATTAACAGATTGAGCTCGTCTGTTCCTTTCAGTGTCATTGCCCGCAACAGGAAGTAGGGATGAGAAAATCACCTGTGCTCTAGATCCCTGTAGTGACTGTCCCAGAGGCCCTGATATCCCTTTTAATTATCCTTGTACTCCTTTCTGCACATTCATCACCCCCCACATGGAAACAGGAAGCAGCGGATAGTAGTCCGAGGGCTGCACCAGGCTAGGGAGTCTCTTAGTGATGTCCCTAACGCGTGCCCCCGGGAGGCAGCAGACTTCCCTGAGCGTGGGGTCTGCCCTACATATTGGGCCCTCAGTCCCCCTCAGTGCTGAGTCGCCCACGACTATAGCCCTCCTTTTCTTCCTTGTAGCAGTGGTCTTAATGTTGTGAGTGGGCCTTTCCAGTCCTGGTGTCTCCTATGATGTATTAGGACTGTCAGCCTTGTTGTCCTTCGGCTGTCCTACCATGCCCAGGGCCTCATACCTGTTGTATAATGGTACTAGGGGAGGGGAGGCGGGCAAGGAGGGGGCTTGCTTGCTGCGCCTACCACAGACTTGCCTCCATTCATCATTTTTCGGTAGGCCTGTGCCTTCTGTCCCTTCAGCCCTACAGGGCATAGAGATGATATCCCTGTGGTCTTTTTTTATTTCCGGTGCCTGGCCCGGTCTCTCTCTCACGGAGCTCAAGGCCTGGGTCCACCAATCTACTTCTTTCTCACTCTCCCTGGTACTCCTTAGTCACTCAACTTCGTCCCTGAGCTCTGCCACCAGGCTCAGCAGATCCTCCACTTGCTCACACCTCACACAGCCGTTATTACTGCTACCACTTGCTCGTAGAGCAAGGCTGTGGCACTCCCTGCAGCAGGAGGCCTGGGTGCCTGTGTGTTTACAAGGGAGCACTGCCAACACATTGCTGCATCTACTCTGGCAGGTGCTGAGGACGAGGCCTTCCGGCGGGTGGGGACCGTGCCTGCGCTTCTCTTACCAGGTGAACCCACCTCTGGAACTGGCAGAAATGGCGGCGCCCTTCCTGCACGAACTGCCGCGCCACGCCCTGTTTGCCGGCTCTGGTCGCTGCGCCCCCTATGGCTGCCTCTTATGGGAGTGGGGGAGCCGCCGTTGCCGCTGGTCCTGCGCCTTCACGTCAGCTGCTCTCCCTCGAGCTGCCGGCGCCCTGCGGGTCCCTGTGCCACTCTGGCGCTTCCCTGGCTCAAAAAAGCTCTGAAAAAGCCCCTTTTTCGCTGAGATCAGCCGGCTTCGCTGCGGACGTGCCTGCACCAGAGCTGCTCGTCTCGGCGAGTGACCCCATATATATATAATATATAAATCAGCTACAGGAGGTGTATTAAAAAAAAATAAACAGAAAAAAAACCCAAAACAACCACCCCAAATTTTCCATGTTTGTGATGGAATCACTAAGGTGTAGGAATAGGTTATGAGTGAAAAAGAAGTCATAGTTTCTCCAGCTCTTGCAGAAGTGTTCTTGAACTAGTGAAAGCACATATAAAAGTCCTGAAAAGTGCTCCTGAGTAGCCTAGCAAAAAAGGTCTGGAAATCAGGTTGTCTTTGTGCAGATTTTAGGTTGGCATCTGTAGAAATGAAAGGCCAAAGGACATTTTTACCATTGCCCCTTGGTCATGGGGAGGAAAGTTTTGAGATGAAGAGCTATTACTTCTCAGTATGAATGCCAATGTCATACGATTAAACAGGTAAAAACACCTCCCTATTTGCATGAATGCCTCCCTTTGTAAGCAAACAAAAACTACCTTGGTGCTTTCAACTAAAAAGGCTAGTTGTATTCCTTTTTGAGAGGTACCAGGCAGATCCCAGCTTATTCTCTTTTGCCATTCAGCTGTGGATTCAGCACATACTGAATTGCAGGCCCTGTTTTCCCTTATTATTCATTCAAGACATCCTCTATTGCTGGGCAGTGCTAGCAGAAGTGAAGGACTTCTATGCATCTGTTTCTTCTGCTATCGGACCACAAAAACCCCAGGGAGAGAAACCAAGTTTTAATTGGCACCAGTCCCACTTCTGCAGTAGATCTCTGCCACCAGTTTTCCTCCATCCTTGCACTAGTTCCTTGTTGTAGCTGGCCACAGATACTAAGCTCCCTGACAGGTGGATTTGGGTCACACAAGTAATCAACTGCACAGCAGCTCATCTGAAGCTGCAAATAAGCAACACCTGGAACAGCAGCCTGCAACAGCAGAGAGGACCAGAGACAAAGAGTTGATGGGGGGTAAAAGGCAATGTCTTCCTCTTCCCCTTACTATCGCTGGACTGCCCCTTTTCTTCCATTGGTGTCCTCACCCAGACTGACCTTCCTTAGCTCAAGGAAGCTGATGGGATTGCAGCCTAAGGCTTCAGGGCTGCAGACAGGTCTTCTAATCAGATAATTGTATAAGTCAGGCACCAGCTTATCAGAATAGGGAGCACATACAGGAGCATTCACAGGGGCGAAGACGGAGGCACAGTTTTCTGGAACTTCTGAAAAGCAGACACACACAGCAACAAAGTGAATGGACAGATCTGTCAAGCATTCCTGCTTTCATCAGTTCTACATCATTTAACAAGAAATATCTTGGGGATCTAAGTGTCTCAAGAGAGAAAAAGACTAAAATAAAGATATTGGCTTTCAGACTAGAGCAATTATTATTTTTTCCTAAGGAGCTCCAGATTATTTATTGGAAAACTGCTTGGTTATAGGATCAAACTCATAGTAGAAGTAGCTCAGTGTAATTGGATAAACAGAACTGTATTAAGACTTTACAGCAGTTCAAGAACATGTCCCATACTATGTGGCTTTTCTTCACCTTCCTTGGTTGCAATTTTGCTTTCAGGTGTCCGTGCCAGTGTATGGAGTAAAGTGCATGCGCAATACCTCCCATGAAGAGTTACTGTTTTTTCTTACAGAATAGAGTTCTGTGGACTTCTGTATAATCTATATGTGATTATTCAGGCCTGGCTAGTACCTATATATTCCAAGCAAAGACAAGGCCGTCTTGTGCTCAGGGCCAGAAGGAACTTCCTTGAAAATCCTGTCATAGAAACAGACAAGCAGGAAAGAACTAGAGGAAGTGAATATTTTAATGTTGCCCTTAACAGACTGAGAAGGTACATAAATTTTTGGCCTTGACCTGCTGGCATGAGAATTAAACTTTTTCAGGCAGACTACCCCAAAAGAGCTATCTTTCATCTAAGGCTCTAATGGTGGCAGAAAGGCAATGGGCTCAGACTTCCTCCATGCAGGTTTCGATTGCCTTTCGCACGGCCCAGTTTCATTTAGTGCAAGTCTATTTTCAGAACCATTCTTTCCTGGCAGAAGTGAAGAATGTAATCAAGCCTATAATCAAGTTCCTGCTTAGTAGAGAGAGCTGTGTACTCTAAGAGTAGTAGTGTGCCTGCACATCCAACAGCACTGTATGTCAGACTGCATCATTGACATTCACCAGCAGAATCCAGGCTTTGAGGAGCATTATTTTTCAACTTGTACATACTGCTTGTTTTGACCTATGTTAGTCTTTGCCTTTCTGTTGATTTGGAAGGCGTCCCACCACTTCAAAAGACCGGCTGGATCATTGAGTGTGCTACAGGATAGATTTACAGGAACATTAAGTGGATTTGGGGAGGAGTCTTATATAACTTCTTAATTATTAAAAGCATCTAATCTCTCTGCTAACTTTTACAGACTTGCAAGCACCACCACTCTACAGAAGGTGAAACACAATGTGGTATATTGGTATTATTTGTCGCAGCTCTGCATTATCAGCTAACACCACACCCAGGTGCCTCAGGAAACACAGTGATGCCAAGATAGGATTTTCTCCGCTGGAAAGTGGCCTTAAAAATAGACTACAGACTCAGTTCCATTTTAACCAGCTGGATATTGCTTCCTATCATATTGCCTCCTGTGTATATTATTTATTACCTCAGCTAACTGTATTACCTGTAATGGACCTATCCTTAGGTCTTATAGGAGCTAGTAATTTGAACCCATGCATGCAGAGCTTTGTGTCCACAGGGATTCCAGCAGGACCTGGCTCTACATTCCTATATTATTCCAAAATTAATGGGTATGCCTTTCTGTTTTATCATTCAGTTGGTGCAACGTATAATGTGGATATAAAATAACATCATTTTCAGCAAGTTTTCATTCCCCTCTCCCAGAGATATGTGTATACAAAGCAGTAGGTTTGCTCTGTATCCAGGGAGCAGATTAATTGGTTGTAAAACTTCAAGGCAAAAAGCAGTTCAACAGTTTGCTAGCAAAAAGTTACCAGGAGCTCTATGTGTTTGCACCATTGCCCTGTACAAAGTAAGCATGAACTACATTCAGATCTGTGTAACTGTGGACATTTGAACAAAGCAGCCAAGCAAAGAGCAATTCATTTGTTTAAAGGGATGGGGTGGTTATGCCATCAAAAATATTACAGGCCTCAAAACCTGTATGCATGGGCTAGTGTACAAACAAAAGCCTATATGAAGTAACATCCCCCCTGCTAGAGAGCTTACACACAGCAACTGAGAACACTTTTTTTTTAATTTCTGCAATCTAATAGTTTTTAGACTAGTCAGTCCAGAAGCCATGGCATTCAGGTTGTTCCCTGTTTTGTAACTGAAGACAGTTCTGAGATTAAGGTAAGATACTAACAGGGTAAGAAAAACAAGTATTTGATACCTGTTGATACATTACTTAGAAATTAGGAAATGCCATTCCAAAGGAGGGACTAAGAGTGGGGAGATTTAACTTTCCCTATATGAAGACAGTATTCTATGTCAATATTAAAGCAAATGTTAAAAAAGGTATTCTGTATTATTTAATGTACTCTTCTTCCCTGTATGCACAAAGACCCTCATCATTACTTTTCCCCCTTTTTCATGGGTAAATTGTAGTGCATAAAAGCTTGACTGACCTCTATAAAGCTGTTCAAGAAGGAGTCAGGGGTCCTACCCCCCCCCTTTTAAGTAAAATCAGGCATATAACATTAGTGTAGGTTACACATAAAATTCCTTGTATGGCACTTCAGTTGAGCTGAAGTAAACAGATGAACACAAGTCATTTACTTTAATCTCATTGTCTTTGGTCTGCCTATAGCTGTTTCATTAAAAGGGCAACTACCTAGTGATAATTTGTCCAGAGTTTAAAGCAGCATGTGTATTTCTTACCCTTGCTGGGAAAGTTTTACAGCACCCAGCCCAAGCTTTGGGACAAAACAGCCACACTGGTCCCTGTATAAACTCAGCAGTTTTGATAGCTTAGCCACAATGCATCAGTACATCTTCCTGTGATATAGACAACTGCTATTCTTGCCAGTCATGACACAGTGAGCGATCCTAATTCACAAGCTAGTAGAAACACTGTACTTCATTCAGTCATTGAATAAATCCATTTCCCCCTTTCATGTTGGAGAAACTGTTGTAGTGTCCTAAATAGGCTAAAAGAAGAAAAAGATCTGAACTCCAAATAATTAGACCTCCCTGTAATTATCATTAGCAAATAAAAGTCCTTTCTCAGATGGTATTAGTCATCAACAACTTTTCTTCCCAATACATTGCTTAAATTTTAAGGTTGAAGGCTAAGCAGGATCCATCACCTGTTGTGATTAGACCATTGATTACAAGATAATCCCCTGAATATTTCATGCAGGAATGACAGTGCTGCATCCAGGCAGTAAGGTAATATGAGTAGGTGATATAGAGCCTTATAAAAAGGTTTCTGCACTTACCTCCTACCTGGAAGCACTGTAAAGCTTTGCAGATACAAAGACACTCTTCCCCACAGAAACCACCTCCAAGATAGTCTAATCCTTGAATAACTTTTTGGACAGAGTTGGCTCTGTTGTAGAACCCTAGTTTTGCATTAGCTTTTTTTCTTCCCCTCCTTCACTCCCTCTCCACTGCCTTCTGGGGAGTTAGGAAGAGATATGTCTGTTGTTACGTTGCTTGTTGAGGCATTATGGAGCATGAAGACAAACTGCTGAAGCTCCAGCAGAGAACTGCCATGGTCATGGGAGTTTTTCCTTTTCCCCTCTTTTTCCTCTGTGAAAGTAATCACTGAAACAGAAGGTCTAGCTAATTAGCTTCAGTTTGTGGTTTGCTTACAGCAGGATCAAGCCAGGATGGAAATAGCTGCTAGTGCTGTTCACTACTTAAGCCAGTGCAGAAGCAGATTGTGCACACAATCAGCATAGCCACATCCTATTAACACTGACGCAACTTCCAGCCAAACCTCCAGGCATCATGGAAACACGCACACACGGTAAGTTTATTCAATGCTTCATTGTTAATTGCTGCCTATGAAGTTGAATAGGTGGAAAGGGGGTGGGGAGCAGATAAAAGAATACTTTGAAAGGACTTATCTGTCTTCTTTCAGGACATTTTCAAAAAAGCAAATAAAAAAAGAAAAATCTGTGGCCCAGGTTACATACAGAGAGCTCAGAGATAAAACACGCGGAGTTCATTTCTTCTGCACCCTAAGGAGTGCAGCTGTGGGTCAGTGTTGTAATCCACGTGGAAAAGACAATCACTAGGCAAATGTCTTATGCTGGACTTCTGCTGTTTCCATCTGCATTTGCATTATTGCAATGCAACTCGGGGGAGTGAGCAATATCCTTTTTAAAGAAGATAATGTGCAGCAGTGAGCTTTCAGTTCCCATATGCAAGGAACGAATCTGCTCAGTGCATAAAACCTTTGTGTTTGAGTTCCTAGTGTACAAGTTTAGAACATTCAGTGCTGATATTGTGTCACTATTACTTTACTGCTACAGTCAAAAGCTCTGTGGTTGTTTCCACGTTATCTCACTGTTTCTGGGGCTGTAGCTCTGCCGTGAATGCTAAATTCAGTGCAGCTCACTGAATCCTGCTATTTCTGTGCTTTCCTATCCATTCCCCTTCCTAAAATTATCTGTATAGCAGACCACAGTGTGCAAAGAGAGCCATTAGATTTAATGCCTACTGCTGATCTTTGTTGAGTTATTCCAGTGTCCTTTTTCTATCTCAGGTCCTTCACTGTTGGACTTAGTCCCGATATACTTTATGTCAGAAAAATCAGGTACTTTATGTAATCTTTACACGTACAGTAAAACTAAAAAAACCAAACAAACAACAGGAGGGGAGTCTGTAAATTTACATATGCAGTTGTGTTATGTAGATATAGCTCCATTAAGTCTTCAGGTAATGCAAACCTTTATAAGCCGTATCAAGTTTTTGTGTTTTGTGTCGTGTGGTTCCCACATCTATCTCCACAGCTCTACTCTGTTTCCTTCATTCTTGACCATTCAGGTTCATAGACTTTTACCCTTTAAGAGACTCTCTGGCTCGTGGTGTGTGCTAGATGTGAATGAACATCTCTGTTAGCTCAGGTACATTCTTCCTGCTCCTAGTGCTGGAGGTGAGGGCTCCTGCGTACAAGGATCTACCAAAGGAGCACAACCACAAGTTTTTACATTTTTGTCTGAGACCATAGCTACTCAGGTCAGTCAAAGCCAGCAAGGACCTGTGCTCCCCCTTGCCTGCCTCTGTCTGTTTGAGGTGCTGCAATGCTGTTGTTTCTACCAGCAGTTCAGGGGCAGACTGTCAGGGCCCAGAGCACATCCCCCTTCTAGACCTTTCATTGGCCATGTTAAAGAGTTTAGCTGGCTAAGTCCAAGGCCAGCTCCTTCACAAACCAGACCTGTCCTGAAGAAAGCTCAAGTGAGCTACCCTCCTTTCCCTTGGGAACTGCTTTTCAGCTGAGGCTTTACCACCCACCCCCACCTGCGTTACATTGCAGCTGAGCTACATCTGCACCTGGTTTTGGACCTTAGCCAGTTTGGCCCCGACTTGGACCCAGAGGCTCTGTTTCCCAGCTTGACCTTGGACCTGCCTTGTCACTGCTGCCTTTCTGGGGCGTCACTGAGCTGTGTCCAACCCTGATCACTGTTTCCAGCCCTGACCCTGACCTGGACTTGCTGCTCTGCATCTCAGCTCCTTGTCGGCAGGGTCACTCACTGCTCTGCCACTGCTCATCCCCCATGGAGCAGATGGTCATAGGCCGCCTTTTCCCTAAAATGATTATAAAAGCATTATTATCATTCTTTGTGTCAGTAGCTCTTACTTTAAACAATCAGTGAATATGAACTCACACAAAGGGTCAGAGGGTTACGGACAAGTCGCTCTGTTTGTGGCGTATTGACAGCTTCCTGAATCATTATAGTCTCAAAGTGCATGGTGATATGGGAAGAAGCTCAGCTTGTGCCAGAATTACTTCTTGTGCACAGCTCCACCAAACTCAACACAGCTGCAGCAGAGTGATTTCCTCCATTGTGTCTTCAAGACTACCATTAGTGCCTTTTAAGAATCACAGGAATTAAAGACAGACAAGGCTTTTTGGATTGTCTCTAATGCTCTCTAATATAGCATGGTACAAACTAAAGCAAATTTCTGATTAGAGGGTATGCAGCCTACCATGAAGAGGAGGAACTTAAAGGAAGCTTCTGGGAAGTGGAAGTATAGGTGTGGCTTGGAGGAAGTAACAAGGGTTAAGACAAGATCAGAGATGGAACAGTCCTGCTACGGATTAAGGTAGGCACCACAGCCCCACACAATTCCTGACTACTGTCCACCTTCATCACATTTTCCTAGTCATACGCCCTGGAGTAGCAGACTTTCTGGGGAATGAAATTGGGAATTCAACCAAAGGAGGAAGAAGTGGAGCTGGAAGCGGAAAACATAATTTTTCCAGGTTTGCCACTTCCAACCTGTTCCCCCACAGCTGAGTTTCCACCAAGAGACATGAGATCCAAATTTGCAGCTTTTGGTTTGAATGCTCATGCAGTACCTCTCAGATTGCAGAGAGGAAGGGCAAAACCACCTATGAGAAGTCCTGGGTAATGCCTTTGACAGCCTGAGTGAATCTGCCTGTCTGGAGCCTGTTTCAACATTCAGTTTGAAATGCCACATCCTAAGCCTCCATGGCGCTCAGTAAGGAGATGCCCTGAGCAGAAAACAGTGTCTCAGTTGCATCCCTTTACATTTGGCCATACATAATACTGTTTCCTCTTTCCTTCCCAGACTCCAGGATACAATCAGAGAAGAAATACTCTTTATAGAGAGAATGATCTGAGTTTAGTTACCAGACTGATTTTGGTAGAAGTAGCTAAGTAGCAGGGGACTAAACATCTAAATTGTTCTTAAACCCTCCTGGAGAAAGAAATACCAGATATCTGAAATTTAATGGTTAAACTTTATCCTTCTTTTATTCAAATGAGGAGTTTAAGATCAGTCCACTAATCTAAATTATCTTTAATGAGACCTACTGGACCTTTTCCTTCAAGTAATATTGAATAAAGAGTGGATTTCCTATGTAAAAATGTATTCCTAGACATTTCCTCTGGTGGCTTGTTTCCTTTACGCTTGACCAAGGCTTATTTAATTAACATGCATTACCCTGTATCTGAAACTCTTTAACTGAAATATTAAATAATAAGTGGTAGTTGAAGAGACAAGAGAAGGCAGCTTAAAAAAGAAAATGGCAGTGCAGTGAAAATACTTGGATACTTATACAGGTGTCACTGACTGTATTGAAATCAGCAACTGCATGTTCAGAACTAAGAAGTCATTAGCTTAGTGGGGACCTAACGGACACATGTATAACCATGGTACATCTTTTTATTTATATATATTTCCTTTAAAGCATATATGTGTAAGTCAAGCTACATAGAAACTGTAAATGTAAGTAAGTATTTTTCATACCTACTTGGAGGGTGGAAGGAATAACAAATTTGCCAAAAAATGCTCCAAAATTGCAGAGGAGTCTGTGTGAGTACAGGTATACTTCTGACTGTGGTGTCTTTCAGAAATGCAGCCCATTTCTAATACTTAGCTGTGTCTGTGCCCTAGGTGGCCAAACCATTTACAATGCAAGTGGTTGTGCCTATGATAATCTGACCATCTGGACCACTCAGATCGGATAATTGGCTGTTACTCAGGATTTAATACAGAGCTCCTAATTAGATAGACTCCCTTAATGCATATTTCACAAGCAGTATGGTCCTTTAATACATCCTCTCAGTCCTTCCACTTTTGTCAGTATGTGCAGCTTCTTCATCATTGCACTTTAGACGAGGAATTGGAAACTCAAATGGTGAGGTCAATTTGTGCATACGCGGCACAACCCGTAAGTTTACAGAAAGACGAAGCAAAGTTGTGTAGAGAGGCTGTGTGAGCAAGTAGTTGGTTACTGGATGTGGATTGGTGCTGGAACTAGAGCTGGTCACTGATCTGTCCTGGAAGTACCTTGTCCTTGGAAGCCATTTACAACTTAAAGAGGTTTGACTGGAAGGATGGCTCCCAGGCTATTTTTCTAGAATGAGTGTAGGTCTTGAACATTTGCTTTCCAGGTTGAATTCAAGATTCACTCTATTGCTGTTCTCGAGGGAAATATATATATATATATGTACCAAACCTATGCATGTGTGCATGTTTAAAAAATTTATATATAATGTGCATGCATACACACACAGAGCTTGTTTCTATCGATACTAATTCCTCGAGAATATTTACAGAATGAGAACATGCAAGGCCAGATGTCATATAGGCTTACAGGGTAGAATGAGGTCAGGCAGCATCTGAAGCAGAAGCCCCTGAGGCACAGCAGTACCACAGGCAAGCACTGTCAAATGTGCACAACATGTTTTGATTCAGTCAGTTTGATTTGGGCAGATGAAAAGCTTTCGGGAGAACAGGAGTCTTCCAAATTCAGATATGGAAATTGCATTTCCATCGAAAAACTTATTCTGACTGAAAGTCCCTGAGTGCCTCACCTGCTTACCAGTTTCAACCTCACGTTCATGACACAGTTTCTGGAAGTTGGGAAGCATAATGGAAATGAAATTATTTTATTATAAATTAAATGCAGATTTTTTTCCTAGGCCCGGTTAAAAGCACTGGGAAGAAAAAAGGTCTTTAATTGACTGTGCAAAGGTCTTGTGAGATATCCCAGGCTTAGTCTGAAAATACCGGAGAAACACTGTGTGTAGCCTTTGGGAATTAAACCTTCACTTATTAATTATTTTCCTTAGAGTTTCCCTTGTGGCATCATTATGTGCTTCATTAAAGTAAACCAAGTGCGAGTCTCCTTGACAGATCAGAAAAAGAAGACTGGTGAGTCAATCTACAGTGCTGTTCAAGTGCTGCAGGACCCTAATCCATTATTGATAGAAAACATAAGAATAATTTAGGGGTCAGGGCCCCCCTTCTCCAAGCATTTCCTTCTTTACCATTTTACTGGCTCCTCTTTTAGCACGTGATTGCGGGTAAATAGATTCAGCCTGTGTAGAGGGTATAGAAGATTAGCAGTAGGACACAATGTCTGCCTTAGACTCTTGGGGGGGAAAAAAAAAAGAATTCAGTTAAATAAGGGGGAAATATGACTTCAAGATTTTAGCATTTCCCCCTGCTCGCCTCCCAAAAGAAGAAAGACAATCTTTTGCTATCACTATCTATAAGAATGGATCCTTTCAGATTTTCCTTGAATTATTTGAAGATGATGATCACTGCACAACTCCATAGGTTTCCTGCATACAGCCACCTCTTTCAACGCTCTGTCTTTTGAGATGCAATTTAAGGTATTTCTGCCACCAGCTGGGCTTCAGCAATGCAGGATAAACACTCTTCAGTCATATGAACACTGAGCAAGAGACACAGCTGTTTCTGCTTTCCATGTTCCCCTGTCTCCACCACCATGAGGAAGTTTTGGAGTAAACCGCTCAAACTTTCCAGCACTTTCTGTGGCAGAGAAGGGTGAAATTGCTTTCTCATAACATGGTGCAGCAGACTGGATAGTAACCATACTACGCTGCTGAAGCTTCTTGTTTCCTTAGGCAGAAGGTGAAAGCGGGGGAAGAGAACTGCAACATTACCAGTATTGCCTAGTAAGAAGGCAAGAAGAGATACTATGGCTGTAGTGTCTCCTGGATATACAGGAGCTGACGAATGTTCCAGTTATTTCTTCTTCCTGGGGAAGACAAAAGTCCTGACTGGAAAGGCATGGTGCTTTGTTTCTTTAGTGGTAGCAGGGCTAATTGTGTGGACAGATGGGTCTGTTACACCTATGTTTTCTCTCTGGTAGAAAATACTAATGCTTGAAGGACTCTGCCATAGTTTTTCACTCCAATAAGTTCCTCAAAGAAACTATGGGTAAAGATCAATCAACCCCATCTCAACTATGGCACCACTAGAGGGGGAAAGAGTATGAAACATTTGTATGTCAAAAGAATTTCTGTACCCATTATTTTTTACCCTCCTTTTTTCACTGTGCTACTGCCTGTATGGGATTGACTTTCTGCATTTCCTACTTGTGACCAAGCATTCTTCTCATATTCTGTTGTTGCTGTACACTGCGCTGTGACAGGTATATAGCTAACCAATGGTGGTGGTGGTGAACAGGGGATGTAATGTAACTCCCCACCCCCTCAGCCCCTACATTATGCTGCATTGTGACCATGTAATTTGTCAATACAAGAGATGGGGAATACATCTAAAACTGAAGGGTTCAAGACATTAGTCCCTCAAGCCAAAACATGTAGGCATAGACTTAGAGGTACCTGGGGACATGGTTTAGAAGTGGTTTTGTCAGGTTAGGTTAATGGTTGGACTTGATGATCTTAAAGGTCCCTTCCAACCTCAACAATTCTATGATTTTATGAGAATTTCACACCATTGCATGTCCAAAAGTTAAGAGTTCTTAGTGGAGAATGACCATTAGCCAGAAGTTTGGAGCTGTACCTGATCCCACTAGATTTGGTCACATCACAGTAGAACAAAAACACAGTCCATTTCAGGCCTCATTGTAAGCCGTAAGCAAATGTGATTCAGTTTATTTGTGGTGATTTGGCTTCCATCTGGCTTGAATGCTGCACCCAGAGAACCAGGGTGCAATCACTTAAGACACACAGTATACTCATGTCCTGGGAGGTGCTTTGGTAGCTGCAAAGCACGAAGTTTCCAGCTCCTAACCTCATGACTGAAGTGCAGGAGTGCAAGCATTATTGACCAAGCAGGGTAGTGCTGAGCTAAGTGCAGTGTTGTGTCATTGTTCCCCCTTCCCCAGCAGTTCACACAGGTAAGCACCCACTGTTGCTCTGCATTTGTATGCACCCCTCTCCATTTACTGAAGTGCAGCATTTGAAGTTGAATAGTGTCTATTAACTGCCATATTTCCTGTTCCTTTAGGAAACTACCTGCACAAAAACTGCTTTATACTACAATATTTATCTCTTATTCTCAGACTTTCCTCTAGCCTCCTCACACCTGACTCTGAACAGACAGAAGATGGCAAAATCAGAAAGGGACTCTTTTTCAGCATACAGCAGCAAATACCTCACAGTTCCTCAGAACCGGACTTCCTTCCACAGCAGCAGGATCAATGGAGCTTTTGAAGCACCAAGCTGTATGGAGTCCTTCAGCAGTTCTGTAAGTAGGACTTTATGTTCATTACCCTACCTCTAATGCCTTTGAGATGAGGAAGAGGCTTGATGCAGGGTGAGCAGAGCATTGTGCACTCCTCCTGTGTGTCAGCAAATCCAACTGTACTGGGAAATGTGACTATGCAAGTAAACCAATACTACAGTAGGCTCTCTAAGTGTACAGCAAGAACTAATGGCTACTCTAGTAGTCTCACCAAGCTTTTCTTAATTATTTAGTTCATCCAAAATCCTTTAGAGCGGGAATAGGATGATTGCTGTTACCCCTAGTGTAGGAAAAGATATGCAGGAAAAGATATGACTAAATTGGCAATCCCTGTGTGAACTCTGGCCCAACACGTGCCCAGGTGTTAGTGCGGGCTAGATTGGAAGATGAAAGTGTAGTGTGGCTACGGTCTTCAGAGCAGAGCTGTTGTTAGATGAGAGACCTCTTGGGATATGTTTGTAGTGATAGATTGGCTATTGGAGGACTAGAATAAAGTTGTCAAGAAATGCTGATCCTACCTTCCCATTTTCTTATTGCTTGATGTGCAATTTCTTATTACTTGTCTTGGATGGTAATTTAAATCACTGATTCTGACTTTTATGATGGTTGTGAGAGGGGAGGAGAGAAAAATCTTGACAGTTCCTTCAGTGATGTTTTGCAAATTGTGACTTACTTGTGTTCCTTCCTAATAAGATCTTGTGCCAGAATGTCATGTGGTTAGGAAAGCGGTGCAAATTTAGGGTCAGAAAATATCCTTACTGAAATCTGGGAATTTTAGTTTGCTATCCCCATAATAATGGGAATACCACTTTGGTGCCAAGAGTGAGGAAAAGGGTTGGCAGAGAGTGAAAGAGAGAGAGGCATTGTTTTATCTCCTCATCATTTTATTCTGTGTAACTCCAACAACATCAAATGTTGCTATGGTGCTCTCTCAGGTGGCTGGGATGTGGCAGCTGGCTACGCACAGGTAATAAACAGGAAAACCTCTTAGCGACTTTTCATGTTCTCCAACCTCCTTGTTCCCTCTCCCATATTTTATTTGTGTTTCTCATTTCTGCCCACACTTGCCAGTAAGGGAGGAGAGGATGCTTAGAGCTCATCTTCTCTAGAGTCAGCTAACACACTGCGTTGTGCCAGTGACCTGGCAGTGGTGACATCATTGCTTCTCCGCTGTATAGTGTGAAACTCTCTGGAAGAGAGACTAGAAATCCACAACGGGTTTTTCTTCACTGTGGCAGAGATGGATCCAGGAGGTTTGCATGGATTGCCTGTGAGTACTATGTGAAAATGTATCTAACAAGGAAATTGGGAATTGCAATAAAATGCTATCTCCCAAGCAGTTTTATATTCTGCCAGAATGTAGTGTTGAGTGTAAGTTTAGATATGCCTAAAGAGACTATATATACACTTTACATATAAAGTGTGTGTTAAGTGTAATGTGCAGAACAGATTATTTGGTGATAATTTCATGAAAGAATGAACAATGTAGTATGCATATAAACCCAAGTTTTATTTAGTGATATGGTGACTGTAAGCTACTTTGTGGGAAACTAAGTGAAGCAAAGCAATGAAAAACAAGAATTTGGGAGATGTTGGTGTATGTAATAATACACACATTTATATAATATCTTCAGAAATTTGTGTTGTGTTAACAAACGAGAAAATTGCTATGCAGTATGCTTAGTTAACTTTGCATTCAGGACTACCAGAGCATGTAATGTAAAGGGAGGTAGGGAGAGAAAGGAATCTGTAACTGGTACCTGTCAAGATTTTGCTTGTATAGCCACCTATGTGAACCATAAATGTCTGCGATCAGGTTATGGGCTGATTACTTTGGATAAGGTTAACCCTATTTGTTTGCTAATATGTTATTCCCCAGCCACTGGAGAGCTGGAGTCACTCTAATGAATGACTCTGTAGGGAGCTCTGTGAAGGGCTTTAAGATACAGCATTGAGATGGAAATGGCAGTTGGTAACAGTTTTGGAAAACATGGGCTGTCTTACTGAAGGAGAATTGAAAGTGAGTGCCTTATGTTTGGTACCAGTGGTGCTACAGAATTGGTACACGGGTGCTGCAGAATTGCCATTCAAGCTGGGGTGCAATGGCGGGGGTTAGTACTGTAGCAGCTTCACCCCAGAAGGGTTCAGATAGCGGAGGCAAGGAGGCAGGGATGGTCCAAGGGGGTGACTGAGCTCAACATAGGCAATTTGAATGGTTTTTAGTCATTCCTTTTGCAGCATTACTGGTCAGTCACATAGTCTTTTCATAATACATTAAAATACAGGTCAGCTAGCATTGTTAGCCATCCATGGGGCATATCCTATCTAATCCCTGGTATTTTCCAAAGTATTTCTGTCCAGGCCTACCCTTCTTGCCCTTGTACTACATTGAGGATATTTCTCCCATTCTAACTCAGATCAGTTTCTTCCCTTTTTTCCCTTACACAGTTTTTTGCTTCCCTCCCCTGCCCGGCTTTGCTCCACAGCACATCCTTTCTCACATCCCGATCTGTAACGTGATCTTTGTCCTCACTTCTCCATCCCATTTCATAATGTGGGTGTCTTCTCCTGTGTGGATTGTGTACATGCAGGAGGACAAAGAGACAGTGTCAGTGTGTGCCTCTGTACCTGCCCATCAGGTAGGTAGGTAGATATCCTGTGCATTGGGATAAGACCACCATCTTTAGCCATTCTCCTTTGTTTTTGGTCAGAGGAGGTCAGTGTGACTTCATCTGGTCTGCAGGGTGCATGTTTGTAGGCCGTACCGACCCCTGGCTGACCTCCAGTTTTGACTCTGTGCCACTTTACATGCTTGTGGGGAGATAGACCCTGGGCCAGACTTCCTCTTGGGCTTTTTTGCTTTCTTGTCTGTGAGACTCATGTGTTTCTCTCCCAGATTATAAACAATTACCTGGACGGGATGCAAGGAGGGACCATGGACAAGGCATCCCCAAGTGGCATGTGTTTCAGGGACAGCAAGAGAAAGGTCGACTACGTGTTAGCCTACCACTACCGAAAACGCATCACTCTGCACCCGCCAGGTGTGGGCTCACCTGAGCCAATGCACAGATCTGCCTCCTTGGCCCTGGTTTCGAATGGAGGGACTGAGAAAGGCCGTGCTGAGCCACAGCAGCAGGACGGTGACCAGAGTGTCCCACAGGACCAGCCAGGGCCACCAGGGATGGAGGTGATTGAGCTCAGCCCGCTGGACGCCCTGGAGGAGGAGAAGCGGCTGCAGCGGGAGGAGTACGAATGCAACCTGCTGGAAGCTGGGCTGGAGATAGAAAAAGACCCTGAGGTAAGAGGGGGAGAGTTGCTCCTCATGTGTGGCACCGTGTGCCCCGAGGGGTAATGGCTGCTTCGGTGATGGAGGTAGCTACGTGCAGGATGTAACCATGGCCAGGCTGTGCTGGTGGGGCAACTCGGAGGTGACTGGGTCCCAAGGCATGGCTGCCTGCTCTCCTTGCCTTCTTTCCTGCCCTGCATTAATGTTAACTGAGAGGCATATCACACCTGTGCTGACTCTTCAAAATAAGAATATATGCCGTTTTGCTTCTAACACAGCCTCGCTGACTCGCCCACTGTCACTTCTGCAGCTGCAGCACATGTGGGATATCCTGGAGGTATGTCTCACGGCCAGCTTGAGGAGCTAATCCTGAAGACAGTTTGTTACTGCTGAACAGTAGTTCAGTACTGAACACCCCTGGGTCAAATGCTGCAGCTGTGGCAACCCCCAATTAGGGATCTGAAGAAATATGCTGTACAAGCTGTTTTGTACGTGCCTAAAATATGGTGTGAAGCCAAGAATAAGATGGTGGAGGTGTTTCTGTATTGCTTGGTTCCTACTGCCTGGGAAATACATGGTTGTTATTGCTGATCATCTGATCACTACTGAACAGCATTTCAATCTTACTTCAGTAGAAAACATATTTCTTTATCTAAATGTTCTTATGGCACGCAGTGAACACACTTTTCTTACCAAAAAACTGTGTTTACATTTTAATATTGTTAAAATGAAGGAAGGCTCTCTTAAGTAATTTGCTGGAATGCAAAGCCCTGTTAGACATTTCATATTTCCTCAGAATAACTCCATGATTTTCAGTGTGGGTCTTAGCTTTCTTGCCAGCCATAATTAAGTTTTGTGTCATTTTCTTCATTCCACCCACAAAATTAACAGCTCCTACACTGGAACAGGAGAACCTCCCAGGTTTTAAGGTATTTATTCGCACCACATGTGCATGATGTTGGAAAGTGCTATGATTGTATCAGCTGGGAGTTGCGGTTAGGTTACTTGACTGGAGCCAGTTGATCAATTGAGCACGGGTCTTCCAAATCCCATGTTGATGCACTGAGCGCTGTGTTATCCCTCTGGACCTCTTTGAAAGCCACGGGTATTTATATCTGTTGAAGGGAAGTTCCCACTGGATTCTAGTTTTAGGTGCTCTATTGTTTTTGACACCAAATTTAAGAAACTTAGGGCTTCTTTTCAGAGGTGCTGAGAACTTACAGCTTATATTACTTTCAGTGCAACCAGTCAACACTTCTAAAACATGGACCAAATTGCAGATTGCATCTGAAAATTTGAGTCTAGCTGACTTGACATAGTGTACGCATGTTAAATCACTGGCAGGAATAGAAAGAAATAGAAAGGCCCTTTGACTCAACATTTTCCTTGCTCAATTTGCTGAGTTGCAGGTGGCTATGGGTTGTATTTCACTGCATAGCCTGGCTGAGCCATCCTTGCACTGAACAGAAAAAAGTGGTCTCAGATCTTGGTTCTTTTATGCTAAGCATTGGGGTTAAGGATCAATACTGCTAACACATGACTATTTTACTGCCATGATTTTTATAACCAAACTGCATAAACCCCATGAAACCAGCTGTTTTTGGAGGCTTCTTTCATAAGAACCTGAAAAGTCTAGCCAGAGATTTGGATTTGATTATTTGACTCATTACTTACCCGAAGTCCAGCTGGATTAAAATTCTGTTTTGGACCCCTTCCAAATGATGACATGGTCTCTTAAATAGTATACAAAGCGATAAATGATGTCACAGAGAGCTGATCAAGAAAAAACTTTTTGTTACGGCTTTCCTTCTGAAGAGGAAAATGTTTTTTGTAAATGAACTGGAAAGTTCTGAGGAAATTATTTGGTGACTACTTCTTTTATGGGAAAAATTAATTGATTTTGAAAATTACAAAAAATGCAATCCCATTACTTCTGGGATCACATCTGTATATGTGTATTTATGTAGTCACCCCACCCCCCCCCCCCGCCCAGCACACAAACTGTCTAACCAAAAGGCAAAAGATTTTTCCCTCCAGAATCTCCTGAGAAACTGGAAGGACTATGCATTATCCTTTTTCTTGCCTGCCCAAGACATGTGACTTTTACTTCCTTTTATTTTTCTCACTTCACTGTTTTTTTTTTCTCCTGTTAGTTAACTCCTGTTAAAACACGCTGAAGCTGCTGTCAGTTATCTTGCTGTGAATTTCGCAGAACATGTTGATCAGGGACATGTGAAGGGTACAGCTGGCCTTATATGTTGGTTAAAATTGTATGTTGAGCTGGTATGAGAACAACTTCTGATTTTAGTCATGGTAGAACTATGTGTCTATAGGTTCATTAAACTCAGAACAGTCTTAATCACAGCATGCTATATTTTTGGTGTATAACACAGTTCAACTACTACATTTCTAGTGGTGTATGCTGAACATGCATGTTTGGTTTTTTGTTTCAGTGTTAGTATAACAAGTGGATCTTTTTCATATAATATTCTTGGAAGTTGAGGCATATTCTGTAATACATATCTCACTCTTGCCGTATGTCCTGGACCAGGTCCTAAGATGAGTCTGATCTTCTACTCAGAGGGCTGGCTGCAAAGGTAACCCAAAATAGTTGTTTGTGCTGCAGCTCCTGTCTGAGGGATTCAACTTTTGGACCCTTGGGTTAGAACAGGCCTCGGTTTCTCTACCTTATGTCACCTGCATAGGGTCTTGCAAAGAAAAATATTCTTTTAAGAACAATAAGATATCCTGAACACAATTTCTTTCCTGAAACAGCATCAGTTTTAACATGAAGCAGTAGCAATAGAAAGGGAGAGGGCAAAAGGGTATCTTTGATGCCTGCGGTCTTCAATGAACATCTCTGCACTGTCCTTTCTAGGTGGCCTATAGTAGCTATACAGCTAAAAAAATTATCTGTGATACAGCCTATGTAGTTATGGTTCTTGTTAACCTCATTGCTTGAACAACCCCCCCTC
Organism: Pluvialis apricaria; assembly: GCA_017639485.1. Taxonomy (NCBI): domain Eukaryota; kingdom Metazoa; phylum Chordata; class Aves; order Charadriiformes; family Charadriidae; genus Pluvialis; species Pluvialis apricaria. The sequence goes on along the minus strand of CM030007.1, from coordinate 139,431,724 downwards.
TCCTTCCCCCCCCCCCCCCCCCCCCCCCCCCGGGGGTCATGAAGGATATATCCAGAGTAATACAGCTGATTCAGCGTTTAATGACTTCTTGACTTCTAAGGGCACCTGCCTTCTTGTGGCGGGAATGTTGCTTAATCTATGATCTAGGTTAACCCTTTTTGTAAAGACTGTAAACTGGATTAATCTAAATGAAGTAAGCACAGCATCTTTTGCATTGCGCTACTCAGACTACTAACCTCACAGGATATGAGTTCCTTTAGAAGTTGCTTTTGTAGGCTAAAAATACGTAGACATCAGGAAGTTAATCTCTAGGAACACAGGATAGCATTATGACAATTTAAAAGTAGTTATTTCTGTAACTATCTTTTTGAAAAAGTGGGAATTTCCATGATGTTAATGTTTGTTAACATATGATGTTAATAAGTTCTTTATATGCTGAATAACTAGGGAAAAACATCTTTCTCATTTATATTGTCAATTCATTGTGTAAAAGAATAGAGACAAGAAGATAAATTAATATATATACTTTGTGTGTGGAGAGGGAAGTATTACTCTCTTTGAATATATGGAAAATAGGAAAGATTATGGTCTGTCTCCATATCCACCCAGTTATTATTTGTGAGTTAAGGAATTTTTGACTAGTTTTCAACTTCCTTACAACTTCCTATCATTTGTTATTGCTGTCCTCCAGAGAAACTTTGTTCTCTCTTAATATAACCTTCTTGGGTTTTTTTATGTTTCTGTTTTTAAACTGAGATATTATTTTGCATGTCCAAGACAAAGTGTACAATGAAGGCAATGAGCATGAAATTGGATGTTACAAGTCTTTCCTCTCTAATGTGAGTACCCATAATGATGCTTGGTCGTAATGAGATTTGACAACTTTCTTACCATGCTCCCTGGTAAAGTCATACTTAATCCATAGCATGTATTCCTGTATTACAACAAACACTGCCACCATCAACTTTCAGTCTTGACGTTCTGTGTCCCCACAAGTGGCAGATCAAGTTTAAGGAGCTCTTTGGCTGGTTATCTTCTCTTCAAATCAAAACATTTGAGTGGTCCAGTGTAGCCTGTGCCCATGAAAACAACTGAATTAGCATAATTTAGGGGTATGTAGAAGTGATATTTGGTGGAAAGAATAGGACAGAAGAGGAAACTCTCTATTCACATCTGATGACAACAGCATAGCAACACAGAATTAGTGTTGCATAGTTTGCTGTGAATCACAGAATGGTCAGGGTTGGAAGGGACCTCTGGAGATCATCTAGTCCAAGCCCCCTGCCACAGCAGGGACACCTGCAGCAGGTAGCATAGGACGGCGTCCAGGCAGGTTTTGAATGTCTCCAGTGTGGGAGACTCCACAACCTCTCTGGGCAGCCTGTTCCAGTGCTCTGCCACCCTCAAAGTAAAGAAGTTCCTCCTCATGTTAAGATGGAACTTCCTATGCTCCAGTTTGTGCCCGCTACCTCTTGTCCTATCACTGGGCACCACTGAAAAAAAGACTGTTCCCATCTACCTGGCACCCTCCCCTTAAGTATTTATAAGTATTGATAAGATCCCCCTGGAGCTTTCTTTTTTCTAGACTAAAAAAACCCAAGTCCCTGAGCCTTTCCTCATAAGAAAGATGTTCCAATCCCCTAATCATCTTAGTAGCCCTTTGCTGGACTATCTCCAGCAGTTCCCTGTCCTTCTTGAACCGGGGAACCCAGAAGTGGACACAACACTCCAGATGCGGCCTCACCAGGGCAGAGTAGAGGGGGAGGATGACCTCCCTCGACCTGCTGGCCACACTATTCTTGATGCACCCCAGGATGCCATTGGCCTTCTTGGCCACCAGGGCACATTGCTGGCTCATTGGTCATCCTGTTGTCCACCAGGACTCCCAGGTCCCTTTCCACACAGCTCCCCTCCAGGAGGTCAGCCCCCAACCTGTACTGATGCATGGGGTTATTCCTCCCCACATGCAGTACTCTACACTTGCCTTTGTTGAATTTCATCAGTTTTTTTTCTGCCCAACTCTCCAGCCTGTCCAGGTCACGTTGTATGGCAGCACAGCCTTCTGGCATGTCAGCCATCCCTCCCAGCTTTGTATCATCAGCAAACTTGCTGATGGTACACTCTATGCCTTCTTCCAAGTCATCGATGAGTATATTGAACAGGACTGGACCCAGTACCGATCCCTGAGGGCACCATCTGTTACTGGCCTCCAACTAGACTCTGCACCACTAACCACAACCCTCTGAGCTCTATCTGTCAACCACTGTTCACCACCCCACTGTCCATTCATCTAACCCACACTTCCTAAGCTTGCGTGTGAGGATGATGTGGGAGACAGTGTCGAAAGCCTTGCTGAAGTCAAGGTAGAACAACATCCACTGCCCTCCCCTCATCCACCCATCCAGTCATGCCATCATAGAAGGCTATCAGATTAGTCAGACACGACTTCCCCTTGGTGAATCCATGTTGACTACTTCTGATAACCTTCTTTTCCTCTAGATGCTTGGAGATGATGCCCAGAATGAGCTGTTCCATCATCTTTCCAGGGATGGAGGTGAGGCTGACTGGCCTGTAGTTTCCCAGGTCATCCTTCTTGCCCTTTTTGAAGACTGGAGTGACATTGGCTTTCCTCCGGTCCTCAGGCACCTCACCTGTTCTCCAGGACCTTTCAAAGATGATGGAGAGCAGCCCAGCTATGACTTCTGCTAACTCCCTCAGCACTCGCAAGTGCATCCCATTAGGCCCCATGGACATGTGTGTATGAGTAAAAAAACATTTGCATCTGTGACTGGCCTGTTTGACCAGTCTATGAAGTTAGATAAAATCAGCCTGGTGTTGACTTTTGCATGTGTACATAGAATTAACTACCTTGTGTTTTATAACATTAAATAGTGGCTAATATGAACCCCTTTAATGCAGATCCTGTAAACACTTATGCTAATCTGCATAATGTTAAGCATTTGCAAGGTTTGCTGCTTCTGCTTCAAAGTAACACAGTTAGAAGTACAATAAAACTTTTTTTCCAAGGTATCCATGCCAGAACCCAGATTCTTTGGCATGTCTTTGTAAACTGCTAAGGAATGCCAGCAGGTCACATTTACCTTTCTGAGCTAGCTGCCAAAGCTGTGACAGTCATTTCCAAACAAGCCCTATTTAACATTAGTGGCACAAGTCAAATTTTGTATCAGATACATAAAGAATTGTCTAAGACAGGTACACCTTAAGAGTACCTCCAGATATTCCACCTCGATTCCCAGGAAAGGCAATAAATACCATTGACATTGCAGGCAGTTTTTGGGGTCGAATTTTTTTTTCTTTTTTTTTTTCTTTTTTTTTTTTTTTTGTTCCTGGGGAAACCAATTGTTGGGTTTCACCTAATGTGGAGCACCAGTAGTTCACTTAAATTTGAATTGTACTGCTGCTTTAATGACTGCAAATGCTACATGTGCTGTATTCAATTAGTATTGTGTACAGCAAAGCATAATAGGGGTAGAATAAGAAGACACTGGAGATGCACCTTGGCATTCTGACAAAGCAGGATCATTTTCGAGCACATTGAAAATGAAATGTACTTTGCTAAATAGCATTTAGGAGACGAAAATATCTTTTAAGGGGAAGATGATGACAATTTTAAAACCAAAACCTCCAAGAAGCTCATCTAACTTGAATTTTAGAGCTAGCATAGTTTTAAGGGTGTGTCATTAAAGGGTGTCTCTGTTGGCTACATTACACTTTGAGGCAAGGAAGTCCTTAAGGTCCTCAATGTATCAGCTTATTAATAACAACATTACTGATGATGGTGGTTGTGACTGGATTTTTCTGCTTGGTATTCCAAGGCATGTTTTGAATTTTTGTGAAAAAAAGCCACAACCCAACCAACTAAAAAACCAACCAACCAACCAACCCAAACACCCCCCCCCCCAAACCCAAACAACTTCCACCCCTAAACCAACACACGAGCCCTGCTCCCCCCCAACCTGAATAAAAGAAAAGCTTATAGTGCTGCAGCTAGATTTTTTCTATAGGATTAAATTGAACTGTTTTGTCACACTAAGGTGCTCCCCATTTACCGATGGGAGAAGGCTGTATCTTTTATCTTCTCTCAGCTGCAAAGGACAAGAGTAGCCAAAATAATATGGTAAATGATTCAAGGCAGAGGGCCTTTTTCTTTCCCTGTCTCCTCCTATCCCCACCTCTAGCTGAGGACGTTTCTGCAGAGCAGTGCAATCAATGTTCTTGCTATATGAGTTGCTTTCTTGGGTCTGCTATATTCCCTAAAATTACATTTGTGTCATATGTAGCTTATTTTAATGTTAATAGTTTTCATTGTGAAAAAGTGGGATTCCAATGGCCAAGAGTTTAATTTGGATAGACCCTTTTTTTTCCTTGAAAAAACATTTTTTTGGTATAAAATATTTCAACTTTTAGTTAAAAGGTTATGGATATTGCTTAATTTAGTGGTAATTAAGAGCCTGAGAAAGTGATGTCTTTTTCCAAAATCTATCAATGCAATTTGCGGATAATTCCAAGAAATGCATCTCATGCCCTTAGTACATGTGAGACATCTGGCAGGTACTCAGTATGAATGTTACAGTTGTCTTTAAATGTTCATTCATCTAAAGTGCAGATGAAAGCTTAATAGTAGCTAACATTAATTTTAAAAGGATAGAGAAATTTAATATAAGTCCAAGACCTTTATCCAAGTTAATGAATGCCTCCTGAAGCCAATGAGAATGCATACAGAGTAATGTAGTATTGGGAGCAGACTGGGGTCTTTTGTGCTCTAGGTCTTTGGACTTTGTATTTCCCTCTCTCTTAGTACAGCAATTGGAACAAGGCAATGCTTCTTTGAGGGCCTCTTAGTGTACCAATAATATAAATATTTGATGGTTATTTTTCAACAACTCTAGTTACAGAAGCATTAATTAGCTAAAACATGTTCTGCTCCTGTATGTTACTTATATGGGGCTGAAATGTAATACACAGCTATTATAAAATTGAAGTTGAACAGGCAGGGCAAGGTTTTCAGTGATAGTGAAGTGGAAGTGATGAAAATATTGGCAAGTTGATTAACTATTTAAGAGGAAATTATGACTCAATTTTAGAGAGGATTTTGGAGTAGCCCCATGGGAGTTAGGTGTGGTTCAGTCAGTATTAAAATAATGATCTATGATAACAGGAGGCTGGGTAGAATGGCTGTGCTGTCAAAGCTGAAAAGTTCATACTATGAAGCCTGTTGTTTAATGATTGTGTTGTGACTTGAATAGATGAATGGGCAGAGAGACTCACTCTGTGTATTTTAATTAACATCCAGATGCTTAATGCTCAGCTATTAGGTACCATAGTCAAAATGGCTTCCAAGGGATTTAGAGAAAATTGAAGAGATGTACAAAAATGGGCCTGTATGTTTTGAATGACATTTATAGAGCTCTTGGGCCAGCAATGATAAATCCCATCAGTTGTCTGCAGGTTGGGAAATGGAGGCATCAATATCTTCAATTTCAGATGGTGGGAGATTTGGGGTGTGCATTCTGGTGATATTCAAAATGGGAGCTGGGCAAGAAGAATACTATTTTTACATATATTCTTACACAATGCTGTTTCTATCAGACTTGCCTGGTAGAAATGGCAAACAGCCTCCTGAATTTGTGTCTCCATTTCACTGCGTGATGTGTTGAGTTCTGTCACCTGCTGGAGGAGTTACTTCCATTTCTACAAACTGCTAGACAAATGAGAAGCCCACAGAAATGGCTTCTACATCTCTGCTAGGGCACAGTAGGAGGAGAACTGGACACTTGTAGGATTGGGAACAAAAGTAACAAAATCGGCTGCTTGGTTTTTTCACAGATGAATCCATGAAAACATTTTTTAATTATCAGTGGTCTTGTTTGCAGTAGAAATTTTAATCTGCAAATTAAATCCATAGAGACAATTTGAAGAGCAATGCAGAAAGCCCTGAGGGATGCTGCACTGCACTGATGACGCTGTGGTAGCTAGAGTGCCTGCTGAGGAGACTTGGAGGCTGAAGTAGTGATAATTTCTGTAAGATGTTTAGGCCAGTGCAGCCTGAACAATAGTTTCACGAAAATAAAGAAGCAAAATATGAGATAGTGTGGAGATTTTGGTCCCGGGATTTGTTGCTTTTCTGACCTTTTAAAGGACAGAAAACACGCTGCTGATGATCGGGGTGAGGAAGCAGTTTCTACAGGTGCTGGATGAGGACTGCCCCAACTGCAGTACCGACTGCCCAATGCATCTCAACTCGTTCTTTGGCAGAAGAAGAAATACTGAATTTCAGAGATTCTGTTGGAGAGGAAACGGGACTTTGCTTTGCTGTTTCCAGGCAATTGCTTACTTTATCTCTAGCAGCAAACACCCCTACAGGTATCTCTGATACCAAGGGAGTGATCACTTCTGCATTCCTGCTGATTGAGTAGCTGCTGTGTGATTTGTTATTTCAGGGAGGAATTGCTTCTTATGATTCTTATGATTCTCATGATTTCATGCCTCATGCAAAGGAAAGAAGGGAGGTCTGTCTGAAACTCCTTTGCATAAGTGAGAGACACTGAGAATTCTGCCTGGGAGTGGATGCAACACTGTAGATAAGTGCTCCCTGTTTTTAATATGTTGCTTTTTATAAACATAAACATTCATTTATATACTGTTTTATGTTATAAAAGACCCGAGCTAAGACGGTGCCTCACTGTTCTTCCCTTGTGCTTTTTGGTCTTATGAAAGTACATTAAAAAGCAGTTTCTGTCTGAAAACTCTGTGTCTCGCACACAAAAACTGAGAAACAAGGACAACCAATGAGAAACAAATGCATTTTGCTTATGTTGATGGAAAAAATAGGGAATAGAATTTGTTCTTGAGTCACTTCTTTCTCTATGGAAGAGGAGACTGGGGCACATCTTCCAGTGAGCAGGGACAGCATTCTCTTCCAGAGCCAGGGAGAGTAAACCTGAGCTGCCATGCCTTCTCACTGCAGGGCAAAATTACAGTTTCAAGTGAAGCAGTAAGTGGTTTCTTAGAAAGGGATCTTCAATCTCTGCTGCTTCTGTTTTGCCATCTGATGCAACTGGCTGTGGGAGTCTTGATTGTCCAGAGCTTCTGGATTGCCATGGTAAGCACCAGTCCAGTGTTACTTTTTTTCTCAGCCCACAAACCAGAGCAAAATCCAGTCTATCTTTATGGAAGTGACAATGAATACTCTTGAATGGCTTAGTTGGGGATGAGGATAGAGGTGTTAGAAATTAAGACTGAAATGTCAGGGAGAGAAATGGAATAAAAAACCTGCAAGAACATGAAAAGGAAAGAAAAACCTAAACCAAAAAGACAAAGCTCTCAACCAGCCTATTAAATGTTCAGTGGCACTTGTGCCAAGGGAGTGCCATAAAGCGGTATTCACCAGCTCCTGCCATCTCAGATTTTGGAACAGATTCCAGCAGAGAAAAGGCTGGGGGTTATCTGACTATGGAAATTAGTCTTGAAAGAAGGATAGGACTGTCTTATGGGGAAAAAAAAAACAACTGTTTGTGTATGTGTGGAGTGTGGGGGTGGAATTTGTTATCCTTTAGCAGATCCAGGGAAAGGTAACATAAGTAATGACTCAGGCTTGTGGGATTCTTTTTATAAGTTTTGGACTCTCTTAAGGTCATCTTGCTTTACTGATGACTCCGATGGTTGTGGTGTCATTCTGCCCAAATTTAAGTTATTAAAAGGTCTGTTGCTTGTGACTTTATGACTAGACAGGCAAGCGTATTTCTCAGGAAGAGAGCCACTATAGGGAAGGAATTATTCCCTTCCAGGTGCACAACTAGGCCTTCTTATGGTGTGTATATTTTAAAATGTTATTTTGTATATGAAAGGGAGGCATTGTAGAATGAAAACTGGATTCATGTTCAATCTGTTAGTATGGATAGTGGAAGTATCTTTCAAAGGAAAAAAAGGGTCATTTTTCCTTAGAAATCGGAACATCCTCTTTAACGCAAACTATTTCCTAAATCCTTTTTATACCTAAGTTCTAGGTAGCTGCTGTGCTCCACCAACTCCGTAGTAGTTTGCAGGGATGAGCACAGATTTAGTGGTGGGAAGCTGTCACAGAGGGAAAGATTAGTTAAAACTGTCCTACTTCTACTGCAAGACAAAAAGAATCTGAAGAGAGAGAGAGATATACATACGTATGTATAATGGAGGGAGAAGTGAAGAGCATGGTTCACTGCTCTGTGTGCTGGGTCTGTATGGGAGTTGACAATAAGTCCATTTTTTGTTTAACTTTGGACTGTGCTGATGATGACTGGGGTCACCTATAGCTTCTGTAGCTTGGGTATGCTCTTGGATATTTTCCAGCTGTCAAAGGATCTGTTTTGGCCACTGAAAACAGTTGAACTCTTCTCCAGTTCTCCTGTCTAATTCAAGTATGGCACAAAGCTATTGTGTAAACTCCACGCTACCTAAGAACTCCACCTATTTATATCACCAGAGGTAGCCCTATGGAACCAAATGTTATCTCACTTAACCTTTTAAGTGAAAAGGAGTGAGGGTTGGTCTGCATGATCTGATTTTAATGAATGGATTCGCAGAGTGACAATGTCATTCAAGGGGAAACAGGAGAAATCTGAAATCATGCAAGGTTTTTGAAGGCATCCTCTATTTTACTTTAATATAAGGATGAATACGTTTCATGATACCTAAACAGAAGCTTCTGAATGTTGTTCCTAATTTCAAAAATGTTGAGCATGTAGTTGCTCTTAACAGTGGGAACTGTTGGATGTATACCACTTGGGAACACTGCAGCACTTCATGTTTTTAATAATAAGTTCAAGAGGCTGCTTTTCAGTCCAGTAGGAGTTGCATTTATGTTTTGCATTTTTAAGAACAAATAGAAAAAAACCCCAATATACTGTCATAATTCATATCCACCATGTTATAGTGTTATGAAGCATTCAGGCAACTGCTCACAGAAGTTCCTCTCTAACTTCCACAATGAACCAGCAGGTCTATGTAGGTGAAGGTAGGGTACATGCAGTTCTGGAAGGACCAAGGTCACTTCCCTCTTTCCAGTGTGGTCTGAGCTCCAAGGTTGCATGCTGTAGCAGACTGTCCGTCAAAGGAGCTTAGCATGATAAGCATTCAACATACCACAGGCTGGGACTTCTGGAGGAGAAAAGACCTTCAGATACAGCTTAGTCAAACTGAGGTTGGTTCTGTGTATTAACCATGCCTATGCCCTGAAAAAAAGGAAACTGTGATATATAAGCCATACAGGAGGTTGTAATCAGATCGGTTTCAGCTAGAAGTTGCTTTGTAATTCATCATAAGGTCTTTTGAATCCTAGGACAAGGCAAATCACTCCAAACTCTATCACATATATGCTTCTGTTGTTCCAGATCAGCAATTACTTTTGCCTGAATAGAGAAACTAGGAAAAAAAAATTAGCAGAGTGGCATCAGGCTGCATGATTCTCATTAAAGTTAATGGGAGTTAAGTGGCTAAATCCCCATGCATAGCACAGAAAATTTACCCTTCAGGGTGAATTGTCTTCTTAATACACAGGGCTGATAATTCTGTGAACAGTAGTAAATTTCTCTTATGTATACAGCTTCATGGTGATTGGCCAAAGAAATAATTATGTAAGAGCTGGATTTTGATTTCTGTGCAGTTATTCAAGGTTGCATTAATATAACAATGGTTTAGTGACCAGATACAAAAGAGTTGGACAAATTTTTTTTTTATTTTGAATAGTGTATGGGTTTTTATTTGTTCTTTTTGTGGGGCTACTTTTTTTTTTCAATAAAAATGGTGGATATGTTTGCTTTAGCTCCACACTCAAGCTGTATCATCTAGGAATTAATTAATCAGTCACTGCTGCCTTCTCCCTTCAATTCCTTGATCTCTGTAATAATTTTAGAGCATTATTGAATTCACTAAAAGAATTGAGAGCTATACTTTTAAGGAAATTCTTCAGGCGGAATTAAGTAGATGACCTTGGAATTTCATAAAAGTGATAAAGCAAAGGAAAAAAGTGTTTTTGAGAGAGAATGAGCTACTGGTAGTTAGGGAAAAAATTAAGCTATATAGACTGATGTTCCTTCTTATCTTTGGAAACAGCAACCTTTCTAGGGGGAACACAAAGACACCACTTAGAAGAACTCTCTTGAAAATGTGGAGGTGGCCATTACTTTCTGTAGGCTAGTGTCAACATTGAGTGCACTGGAAGAATACCAACATCCTTCTCTTCCAGGGGAGCACAGTGCACTTCCCTTAGTCATGGCATCGGTTTACCTGGAAGACAGGGAAGTCGTTTGCAAGTTTTGTCTACATATTCACCACACTCAGTCATGGTTTACCTGGAGTAATTTAGTAATACAAAGAAAATTTAGTTTCTCAGAGATACAGAATATATTCAAGGTCTTGGAAAAGTTTAAGCAAAACTCCAAACTGGCACCTCCAAATTGCTAGTTCTGACTATGGTTATTTTTCCTTAATCCCTTCAGAATGGGGAAAAAAGGATATCCCTGTCCACCCTATGCTTAGTAATTTCTACAAATCACTCAGGAGTCCTAACTCTGCTCCCATTGAAACTGGGCACAGGATGTGAAGGATTACCTATCTTTCATAATCCTTTGAAACAAAGTTTCAACTCCCGTGCAGGTTCTGTAGGTCATCTTTAGTCTTTCTGAATTTATGTGTGATTATTTCTATCCCTTTCTTGCCTTAATCATCTCAAGTTGTAATATCCTGATGCCTGTCTTGAAAACCACTGATTTTCTGCTCTTTTTCTGCACTCGTTCTTTTATCAACCCTCATATTCCATATTTCATTTTACAGGCTTTGAATAATCATTCTTTGCTTGTCTCTCAATGTTTACACATGTTCAGCTGCCACTGAACTCTGTTAGGTAATCAAGACAAATACTGCACCCTTTTCATTTTCCGCACTCTGGATAGTGGGACCTAGGAAATTTCATATGGTATTCTTTGTTACGTAGGTGTACTTTCAGGCTTTTGCAGGACAGATCAATACACTGTGGTGCCCTGTACCTCTGGCAAGCCTACTTGCTTGTCACAGGTCTCTGTGAGTTCACTGGATAATGTTTACTCTCTACCTCCAGTGGCACCACTCAGCTTTCACAGGTCAATGCATGGTAACTGCTTCACCTGACCAGTGCTTGACCTGCTCACCTGTCTCTGGCCTCTGTGTATTCACTGCTGTACTTTCACACCAGTCTTCTACACCAAGGCTTGCCTATCCACCACAGACCACTGCCCTTTCCAGGGCTCTCCATTTCTGTCCAAGCTGCTATTTCACCTTCATATCCTATACTTGTATCAATGCTGTCATTCCTCGGTATGACCATATATCTTTGGTCTATGCAGAGTCAGTCCTTTACCCTTCCCTGCCTTCCTTAAACCCTCATCAGTTATGATCAGTCACAGGCCTATGTGAAGTCATAATGACCAAGATATCCACTTCTCTGTGAAAGTCTGGTGCCGCCGTCGCCGAGATCTGTGAGTCATGCAGGACCGGAACGACAGAACACACCGATGCGATGCACAGTCGAACATTTATTTCCGCTACAAGCCCGATTTTATAGACAGATCAGTTTAGTTTGCGCAACTAGCTAAATGTTAATTGGCTAATTCCCCCGGGCACGAGCTGTCCATGCGACCCGTCTTTGTCTTCCATTGGTTCCTTTTGATGTTGCCTTTATGTTGCAAACATCTTGGAATGTCCCGTTATCATTCCGTCCTTGATGGTTACTCCAACTTCTTGGCTCCTTTTCCAGCTGCCAGCTGTCTCTTCTTGTGTCCTTCCCAGCCTCGGTACCCGAGATAAAGGTGCAGCCTAAAACTATCTAATGCCTTGCAATCTCATGAGAAGTAGAGGCTTACACATTCTGTTTAGACAAAGAGGTAGTTATCATGTTTATACTGATACTCTGTAGCTTCTAAAGATCAAGGGCAAAGAGGGCTATAGTGTTCAGGCACAGCTGCTACTCTGAGCAATTTAAGGTGATGTCAGAGGCATTGCAGTTTCTTTGGCCTACAACGTTAAAAGTTTCAAGTTCTATTAAAAGCTTGAAAGCTCGGTTAGTCAGGACCCGTCAGTCTGGGGACTGCTATGTACATGAGGACTTCATACTCCAAAATTGCTTGTTTCTCAAAGACTTGTGTGCCAAGTTTTGCTTCTCCCTTATTCTCTCCTGTTTTAAAGTAAGGCCGTCCTTAAGAAACAGCTTACTGGAAGCTGGCAAAGCTCAGCTTCAGTTAGGCACCAAAGTTTGCTCATTAGAGGACTTACTGTACTTTTAAACTGATCTGTTGCAGGAGGCCTTTGAGAGCACCATGGTAACGACATAAGTCACAGCTTGCACCACAAGGGATCTCAGTTTGTTTTTCACCTGTGAGCCATGGTTCACAAGTGACTCTCCTGGAAAGTATTTTTTGGTTTAGGAGTGTCATGTCACATCTGGCCACCAACTGGCAAGTCTCTTCGCAGAAAAGTCAGCACAAAGAAGGTTTTTAAATGCTCCAAGATCCAGCTGTAAATTGTTATTAATTTCCAGATTTTCATAATCCTCTACTAGCATTATCAGACTCACTCCCTGGCAGGACAAAACCTACATATCAGGAGACCTGCTGAATTATGTTATTAAAGACAGCTCATCTTAGTATTAAAAAGTAGTTGTAGTTTATAATATAGTGATGGGTAACCCGCCCAATATCAGTATGACTATTCCATAGTAACATGCTGTGTTCCTTGTACTTAATTCTCAACTTCCATTATTTCATAAAAGATGTAAATGTAATTATAATGTAAACCCAATTTTGTTAATGTTGTAGAATTTTAAGTACCACGAAAGATTAATAGGTAGGTCTAAAATGTATTCCTTCACTTGTATGTGTCAGTGGTAATTATCAAAGAAAATAATTGGCATACAATTACAGAGCACTCTAGTGTAATTAAAATCACAATAATAAGTGTAGCCAAGGAACTATACATCAAAAGCTGTAAGCCAAATCCAGGAAGTGAGGGAGGGGCGTCTTCCTACTACCTGGACCTTTGAAAACAAATGGGAAGGTGGAAGAAACGCAAGAGTGAGAAGGCCATTTCCTAAGCACAAATCTAAGTGGTCTTTCAAGTAGAAACAGGACAAGGTAAATTCATATTGCCCAATACTCTTAGTATTTGAGGTGAGTGCCTGTGTTAGCATATGCATTCATATAAATGGGTAGGTACCTTTGAAGAACAAAGCTCCTCCTGGCTTTCAGCTGCCTGCCTAGCCCCATCAACTCGTATTCATGAATGGCAGGGGCTTGAGGAGTTGCTGTTACCTCCTGCATGTGAACCACTCCTGCAGCTTTTTTGTTCCCTAAAGTACCAGGACTTGATTTCTGGCACCCACTCCTACCAGGTGAATGGCTCATGGGGACATGAAAACTGACTGCTAAGCTGAAAATCTGGCAAGATTCATATCCATGTCTTTCTCCACGTCAATGCCAAAACTGCTGTCAAATTTCAGACTTTTAGAAGCAGTAGAACTTAAAATAAATACTACTCCCATGTCATTAAATACATGAGGATAGAGACAGGAATAAAACAACTAGCTAAAAGCTATCATGGGTCTGAAGGTATTGGTGACAACAAGACCTCCTGTCCCTGTCTTCCCTAGCATATTGTCTGAGCTCCTTACAGTTCTGGTTTCCAGTTTTCATGTCCATTATTGTTGAAATGTGTTCTTCAAAACAACAGAAAAGTGGAGGTCAGAGAATTAAGTGATGGTAACTCTTTTCACTGGCAAATGAGTTTTCAAAAGTGTGGAAGCATTCCTGTGATGGGCAATGAGAATGAAAAATGGGAAGTTGCCTCTTAGCAGCATGTCTGTATTAATCTTTACAGTTAACGCTCACAACTGAAAACCCTCTGTGCACGTGTGCTTGCCACGGCTTCTGTTCTTCACAAGATATTTTTTTTTTTACCTGCACACACCCTCTGTACTTCTTCAGCTTTTCTTCCTCTCGACGAGCAGAGCACTGGAACAGGCTGCCCGGACAGGTGGTGGAGTCTCCCACTCTGGAGACATTCAAAACCCGCCTGAACGCCATCCTGTGCAACCTGCTGTAGGTGTCCCTGCTGTGGCAGGGGGCTTGGACTAGATGATCTCCAGAGGTCCCTTCCAACCCTGACCATTCTGTGATTCTGTGACAAATTTGTGTTTTTATTCTGCCACTTGTCCACAACTGTAACAGCCGTATTTATTACAGACTGCTTTTTATAAATTATAAAACATCAGCTGTTAATCATGAAATAAATACCAATTAAATTATTTATAAAGTTACAGTTATTAAATGTTGCTGTTTTGTTCAGTTGATGGCAAAAGATGCACTACTTCCATAAATTTAATATTAATTTTCTCTAAAAAGCTGGGTTTGACAAATGTGTTATGATTAGACATCTATGTATGCCTGTTAACTACAGGAAGACAAAGTGTACTGGAGTGAGATTTTAATGGAAAATACATTTATGATTGATCAAAATTATTTGGGAATTCAAAACAATTCAATGATTAATTTGAGGGAGAAACCCCCAAAGTTTTGGAAAAATACACTGTTTGCTTTATCCTTTTTTGTAGACTGCATTTCTGGTCTGTTTCAAAATGCTGTTTCAAGAGGAGTTTTGCCTAAATGTTATTCAAAAAACGATATTTAAAAAATTAAAAGAAAAAAGCACTCTAAGTGTGGATCCAGTTGAAAATTAATTGCTCTTTAAGACTAGGATTTAGTTTTCAGGCAACTGATCTGGCTAAAGAAACTCATTATCCAGTTATGTAAATGTGACTACTGGCTCAAGGGGTGGAGGGGTGGGTGTGGATTCACATGGCTAGGGGCAGGGAGGAATTTGGGACCACGGAGGAGTTTGGGACCACGGAGGAGTTTGGGACCACAACCTCTGAAACTTACACCAGCCTGAACTAATATGAAATGGCAACCTACCAACTGCCTGTGTGAGTTGTGAGCCTGTGAGGTGAGGTGCTTGGATGTGAGCCTGTGAGGTGAGGTGCTTGGATGAATCAGAGAGAGGGGACCAGAGATATTTCAAGCAGTTAAATTCCCCGGGGGGCTGCCTTAGAGAATAACAAAGCATGAACCAAGGATGCTCCTGCTCAGGACCCACTTTCAGTGCTTTGTACTCACATACTGCTCTGTGGGAAGCCCAAATGCTGCTTATTCCTTTGGTGGGGACAGGCGGGGAAGGTTTGAATGCTGAGGCAGCATCCCTGGAGGGTCAAAGTTCAAGCAGGGGTTTCTAATTTGGATATATATAAAAAACTGTATGTATGTATAGTGTGCATGTGTATATATATCCATAATAATGTGTGGACTTAAGGTGAATTAAGGCACTTCTTAGACTTTCAGTTATATAAACTTACGTATGTGTGTTTGTGCTTTCAGTCAAAAGGAAGCATTGCAATTACTTGTATTTTTTTTGTAAACCATCTCTATAAATATTTGAAAAGAGCTAACACATGTTGCAAATATTTAGTTAATGGTCTTTGTTGAAATGAATTTTAAGAAAGCTCTAAAATCATAAATATCCTACCAGTATTAAGAGGTCGTTTTGTGTATGTGTGAATGTTCCAGCTGAAGCCTGTTTCAGCCGAAACATCTGTTCAGTTATCTGTGATTGATGTGTGAATTGTTTTGCAAAAGCTCTGCTCAATATTTTGAACAGTGAATGCTAAATTTAAAATTATATTTTTAATGTTTTAACATCACGTGCAAAAGTTGTATAACCAGATGTGGATCTATGTGGTTACTGCTATTTATTCTACTGTTGGGGCGTATAACAGATGAGAATCTAGTGTGTTCTGAATAAACACAGAAGAAAAAGATGGATCCTGTATTACTAAGATTATCATTTGAGTGTAAGGAAATAGAACAATGTAGCCAAGATAAATTGCAGTGGAAGTACAAAGAATCAGTGATATGTGCTATCCTCTCAAACTTGTGTTAATGAGATCTCAGGCTGACCAAAGAAGCTTATGGTTAAAGATATTACAATACATTTAAATTATCCTCAACCACAAATGCAATATTTGTGTAATAAAAATGCCAGTAAGGATATGCTGTAATTGAAAGCAAAGATGCAATTTTCTGTACTGTTTCTGTATTAGGCCAAAATATGCAGATAATTTATTACCATGTATTAGTCTGCTTATTTCTTATTGTTTGCCAATTACTGCTTAATTCTGCTGGTTTTTTGTTTGTTTGTTTGTTTTCCTTGCTCCCAGTTTTGCCGAATAACTGAGTCTCTCATCTCAGAATACTCTCCCTACTGTGTGCCCAGAACAAAAAGCATCTTGTGATCAGTATTAAACAGATTCAGTGATGCCCCTTGCAAATGGACCATAGTTTTGCTTGAGACAGCTGTGTTTACTGAAGACTGCCAAAACAAGTGAAAAAAAAAAGGCAAAACAAAAAACCCCCACTTTTTTCTTATGATCTCAATCCTGATAAATCCTTTCTGATGGAGTGGAACATGCAGCAGAAACATGCCAAAACAAAGCTACAAAAATGTTCAATGTGATGCAATACATATATCGGTGATCTCTGACAGAGATCACTTGACGTGTGATCACCTCTGAACTGTTCGTGTATGTTAACACTTATCCAGCGATGACAGACAAGTGAGGACAGTAAATGCTGTAGCAGTTTCTCTGTTAAGAGACAGTGTGCTGAGGTTCTTTCTCAAGTAAGCAGTCACTGAAGTCCTTAGGAGCAAACCCTACTGAGACACTCAAAATGGAGTTTTTGCTACAGGAAGGACTTCTGTATGTTCAGTTTGCGAATGCTCTTCAAGTACCCACTTAAGATGTAAGCTTAAGTGTGCAACTTAAAAGGGCTTTAAAAATGATGGCTAGATTCTGCAGAACTTAATAACACTAGTATAAAAAGATTTTTTTTCCCCACTGATTTAAGAAAGCTTTGACTTCGCGCTTATGGGTAGCTATCATGGTGTATAGAAGGAAATACATTGGAGACTAAATGCATTACAGGACACATCTAAGGGTTGCAGTGCCTAACCTACAGGAAAGATTGGGCTTGAGCATCCTTAGCCTCTGAGCAAGAGGCAGACATCACAGAACTCTCTGAGTAGTAGCTGGCTTTTACTATGCAAAATTTGGGTATTCTGTTCCTAAACATATCTTACCATTATTTTCACAACCTAGCACGGTGTGTATGTGGCTTTATTATATAGCCTGTCTTTTCTGAACTTTTAACGTTTATCAGAAAATAATAGTACTCGCTAATACTATTCAGTATGGCAGAAACATGGGAAAAATATGGCAGAAACTTGCCAAAGCACAGATACAAAAATGTTCAGTGTCATGCAATACACATATTCTTTATTAAAAAAAGGCTGTTGAGACAGAGGTACTATGTGATTTTCTTTGAGTGTGCTGATGTAAAAACAAGCAAAATGATTTATGAAAATGATTTTAAAATGTAGGTGAAGGTGCTTACTGCTATCAGTGCATAACACTATATTTATTACAAAAATCTGGTAGTGATTTCCTGTAAATTTCAATTTGTGAAATACCACCAGGTTTGGAATAACAAATCTTATATATTTGCTTTGATAATTCATTTCCCTCAAGGCACAAAAAACTTCATCATTGTATCAGGTTAATATTCATGTTCTACTTTCTATCTGCTAAGTATCTTTTTCATAGCTGAAGGTCAATGGCCCACCTGACCTGACCAAATCAGATCTCTACAAGTGATTTGTTCAGCTTTCTACATAAATCTTCATAGTTCAATGGCAATCCAAAACCAAAATCTTACTCAAATGTGTTTGTTGAATGCTGTTGTGAAATGTGTTGGATAACCTACAACTTTATAATGTGTCAAGCTTTACCAAACATTGTTATAATAATGACATTTGCTGACAGTTTATTCTGAGAATTATAATAGAAATTGAATCTCACATTTCAGTTACAATGATTTGGCAACTGATTTTTTAATTGTTTTTTTTTACCTGACAGATGGCTGGTAAAATAAACAATATAGCTGATGGCTAATCTCTCTTTTTAATTTTTGCATTACAGAGGAGCAAATTGTCACTTGTAAATCCTGACTGGCTGCTTTTTCTTTTTTTTTTTTTTTGAAGAGTGACTCCAGATTTATGGTGAGCTATATCTCATTTATATATTTATATATGATATATAAATATATAATATTTATATATAATATATATATTTATATATGAGCTAAATCTCACCAACATAGGTTATGGCATGTACAAAGCAGTACTGCTAAGAAGGATGAATGCAGTATAGTGTTATGATCTAATGCCTTGTATTGTGGCCAAGTATGTGTTGTAATAGGTGCTCTACTAATATCTACTGACTGTCTGTCTTTTGAACCATAGTTTTTGGGGAGTTGAGACTAGCAGTTAAGATGGGAGAGATACCTGATGTGGCAAAGTGTATTAAGGGCTGATTTTCAAAACTGTTGATAGTTCAGCATGTTCTACAGACATCACTAGAAAGTGCTGGATAATTAACATTTCTGAAAATCTAATATTGTCCATTTACTGGCAATTTCATTAGTGATCATCATGCGCCTGTAGGACGATATTATTTTCAGCCTAGGTACTACATTAGCTGAGAGAGCTGGGTCTCTTAGATCTCCAGAAATAGTATAATACTGCACTTTCCATCTATGAACGAGGTATTTCTTGGACACTGATTCCCAGTCTGTTTGCCAAGCTTCTCATGTTAGGCTTAGCTGCAATGTTTCAAGCAATTATTTTTCTTTGCTTGATGAATTGCTCAGATTGCAGGGCTGCTGCTGCTGTTGCTGCTTCTAATCATCTGCAGAGCCTGCAAGCATGGAGGAGAGCTTATCAGCTTGGCCTCCACACTTCATCTGAAACATGCTTGTGCCTCACTGGCTGGGAACTGCTTCTCTAGGAAGTCCTTGGATGCAAGAAACTAGTCCCAGAGAGTGTGGCTCTATTATACCCCTTCTGATGCTGGGCAGTTGGAAATGCAGTCTGGTTCCTTGCATTGTGTGTGTTTAGTAGAAGAAAAAGAGACATTCCTACCTGAATTTGGTTGGGTCACTTACTGAAGAAGTGCAAGAAACGCCATTGTACTCTTGCAATCTGTCTTTGCTCTTCCCGACACCTGGCTGTACAACCTAAAATGAATGCACTAGGATTGTAAATACAACTTAACAATAATAGAAACCATATCATCAGTGCAACTAACTGCAGTCAGGTACTGTAGTCTGGAGGTGGGATGATCTCCCTTAAAGAACACATGCTTTGAAGAAGTTTTAACATTGTCAAGATAAGAAAGATTTTTATACTCAGTGTTGTGATGTTTTAGTGCCAAAAATGTAGGAAAGGCAGATATGCTGATAGTGACCTTTTCCTGCACCCACTATCCCCATCTAAAGTTAAATTCCACATCTTCTAATCCCACCTAATAGACAGTACATCACTAGTCTTTGTAGCCTTCAAATCAGTTTTTGAGCATTGATGTATCTTGACTCACCCAGTCTGAGACCTTTTGGTTCAAAAGAGAAATGACTTTCTGAAGCAGGCATGGAGTATGCTGTACTTCAGTCCTGCTCCTTGTTGTTTCTGTTGACAGCTACCAAGACTAGAACAATTTCCTTTCTACTATGCAAGAAGAAAAGTTTTTTTTTCTCAAATAACCAGAGTATTGGGACACATAACAAAACACCATCATTAGCTTTCCTTTGGTTGATTCAGGAAGATGAAAGTATTTCTGGCCCTTAAGTCTCAACAATGAAATAAATTTAAATTCTCTTCCTTGTGTTAAGTTTTGTCCGGATTTGTTCTTTCTTCAGTCAGTGTTTGCAGATTCCAAATTAACTTTGATTTTTTTCCCTTGCTAATAAACCTGCGTGAGTCCAGACTTGAGTGTGTTCAATTTTCATGTCATAACCTTCAATCATACCCATCTAAATAGCTTTGTTAACTTGGTGTAGCTGTGCCAACTTACATCATCTGACATCTTAGCCTGACATTCTCATTAACACATCAGAAGGAAAGAAATTGTATCATAATCTGTATTATTTGTTATAAACTAATCACCAGATTGTAGCAAGAACTGCTAAGTAGTGAGACTATGAAATAATGACAGCTCTTGGGTCCCCATTATTCTTTAGTCTTGGGGTGTTGCAGAGTGCGATATGGTGGGGAACCCAGGCCTGATGCAAGCACCTACCAAGACACATTCATCAATCAGGTTCCGCTCCACCACTGAACAGAGAGCTGTTAAACAGCCTTTTTTTTGATTGGTATGCAGGTGACCCCCATGACAATAGTGAGTCATAGCAGCCTATAACCTGTCCAAGGGTGAGGCAGGCAGACTCCTTACTGTATATTTTTTGGCTATGCAGTTAATAGAAGAGCTGATAGTAGGACGTAGGAGGTCAGATACTGGGGAGAAAGAAAGGCCTAAAGTCTCTCCTATTAGATCTGGCATGATTACCATAAAATGATCCTATTGTTTGACATAGTCCATCAATGTAGCACTGTGTATCTAACAGTTACAAAGGTAAAATATTTAGGAGAGGACAGGAATACTACAAACTTTCATGACACTTTTACATTATCTCCTGATGACAGCTACTTTCAGTTCAGGTCATTTCCCGCACATGATATAGTTTGTCTATTTAGTAACCTTCCATGGATCTCTTTTCAGAGTCTTGTATAGTTTCTTCTTGAAACATCATACAGTTTTTGCACCCACAAAGTCATTTGGCAAAACAGAGGTACTACCCACTGCATTAATATCTGTGTCCTTTTGTTTATTTTGAGTCTGGCTCCTAATAGCTTAGTCTGGCTTTGTCTAAGGCCCTTGAGTTTTTGCCCTGAAAGAGACAGTAGACAGTCCATCCACATCCTCTCTCCTTATCACCCAGGGTTTTATACACTTCTAGAATGTCTTCCTTAAGATTGCTCTTTTCCAGAACGAAGGGTCTCAGTCTACTCAGTGATTCCTATATAGCTGTCATAGCAAGGCTTTTATGGTCGTCTGAACCTCTGAACCAATTTGTGGTCCAATTTATCTCTTTGGAGGTGAGGAGACAGGGAGACATTTAGTTCAAGATGTGGATACAGCATGGATTGCTATGTTTAAATAATGTATTTTTTATTAGTCTCTATTCCTATCCTAATGGAACGTAATGTTTGCTTTAATTCTTGGCTTTTACAAAATACTGAGCTGATATTTTCAAGGAACTTTCTGTTGTAACCCGAAGATGTCATTACTGACTGGTATAGGCCAGTTCAGAGCCCAGCATGTTACATGTGAAATTGGTTTTAACCCACAGATACTGTTTTATATTTGCTTACATTGAAAGCCACTTGCCTACATTGAAAGCCATTTGCCATTGTTCAGTCTCTTACTCTCATAAAGCTCTTCTACAATTTTTCACAGTCTTCCCTTATTCTTGTTACCCTGAAAAACTTCATCACCACAGTTTGTCTTCTCACTGCTTATCTCTTTTTCCAGGCCACTTATGATGATGCTGTACAGTGCTGACTCTGCAAAACCCCTTACATGAATTTTTTTTCAGTGGTGCAGGGTCTCCTCCTACTCACTGTTTCCTTCCTGTTCCAATTATTTATCCACTCCAGGACCTGTTGCCTTATCCAAAATGTGTCACATGATTTTACTGTGCGACTGCCAGTGCTTCTTCCCCTTCTCTCGCTGTTTATAGCGAGGCTGTAACTGTCCAGGGAGGTTTTGAATTCCCCACCAGAAAACAAGCCAACCAGAACACTTTGACTATCTTCATCTTCGTCTCCTTCCAATCAAGCATCTGCAAATACAGCCAACCTTCCTCTTGCTGCCACTGATCTTTGGTGAGAGACCTCAAAGGGAGACACCATCCTGGAAAGGCTTGTAGCATATGATTAGGAGAACATGCTTAGTAAGTGAAATACATTTGTACCATCTGTTAACACTTTTCAATTAAAGAAAAGTAAACCCTCCAAATTTTTTTCCTTAGAATGAATTGAAATTTAAAATCTTTCAACACAAAATTGAATCATCCTTTTATTTGCTTGTTTGTTTATGTCCCAGATCATGTATTGAGTAATGAAACAATATTTTAAGGTGCCATTCCTCTGTTTTTCACTTTGGTATCCTAACCTGACCTATCCCTCCAATTTTTTTTTCTTTAGATTGAGTCTGCTGGGGTGGGGGTTCAGTCTCTATTTCATTAATCCTCCTACTGGTAACATGCCTGTTATCTGGTCTAAAGATTGACTTCCATGATCTTGCTGCTTCATCTGGAAAATGGTTTAGGGTATAAATCTCTGTGCAGATTAGTGTGTCTCATTCCCTCAAGAGGAATTACATTTTGCCCTTTTTAATGTTAACTCTTTGGCCTCAAGAATTTTGTTGATTTTATTATTGATAATCAAGTTTGATATGATGTATTTTACAGAATATTGGCTTATTTGCTAGCTAATTTGGCTCTGAACGTACCCAGGCCAGCTGATTACATGTTTTTCCGTTGACATTGCCAAAATACAGGAGGTGGTAGAGTAGACACACTCCTCCATTCCTCTTGGAGGAATTCTGATTTGGGTGAGGTTTTTTCACTTTTGCATTTTATTATTATTTCTGGTATTCTTCAATCTCAGAAGATCTATTGAAATTGTGATATGCTTCTATAGCAAGAAATCTGTGTCATTAACATAGGAGAAATTTGCTGATAAAGTAATTGTAAACAAATAGAGGAGATTTTGCTTTACCTTTGTCACATTTTTCATGCTGTAGAAATTAGTGTCTATAGATAAATACTTGGAAAACAACCAGGAAAATGGACTAATTTTGAAATCCAAAATGCGCTTTCAGAAAGAATTAAAAATGAATGACAATCCTGAAATGCTTGTTACCCACCTCCATATAGGTTCTGCATTGAGTGCTGCAGTAATGCAGAGGTCTGTGCCTTTTTTGTATTTGGCAGACTTAACAATCTATTCTACGTTTGTGCTTGAGTTTCTAACAGCTCATTTTCATTCTGTTGTGTGCCATTAAATATTTCCATCTTCTTCAGGGGAAGGACGTGTGTGTTTTTAGGCTTCCTGTATCATCTTCTATTCAGAGACACTTTCTGTCTGTAGATGAGTGGGAAGATTTTGGTTGGAAAGGTAGCAATGCCATGAAGAAACATTGCAAAAGATGTGCAAAGGCAACTGTTTCATTCCACAGTGCCTTATCTAAGGAATTAAGGTTATATAGTTTCTTTTAAAGTGTTTTGGCCAGAACTTTCATTCCAAGGTGTTCTGTTCTTTGCTTATACATACTAGTATATTCTTTAACTGTTTATGTTCAGAGGTGGGAGTAAGTGAGTAAAATAAACAGGACATTAACACCACCACTGTTGGTAGAAATGAAGAAAGAGAAGGGCAAACTGTCAAAATGTATAAATTATTGCAGGTTTACTCAAGGTCTGAAGTTTGGACTTCAACATGTCTGCTTCACATGCTGTTGAGCAGTTAAAAATAAACCTAAGTCTCTGAACTAGATGGAGTTTACCTTTGCCATCAGTGAATAAGCCTGTGCTTTGCATCTTTACACTTGTGTTATGTGTGAGTGGTTGTCAGGAGCGGGACAACTTCTTGGAGCTGTTGGGGATTGCTGTAATACTGTTTCAAGAGAATCTGCAGTCATTAATGAGGATCCCATTATGCTGGGCACTACACAGACATATAGTAAGGTAGATCTGTACCCCAGAGAAATAATGAAAATAGAAAAGGGGAAGTTTGGCAAAAAGTAAAAGGACTACAGTTTTTGAAGGAAAATTGTAAGATGCATAGTATGGCTACTGTCTGTAGCCGTACACTCTTATTTGTTTACTGTATTATTTGAGCACCTCTCAATCTTTAACATATTTATCTTCACAAATGTCTTTTGATAGAAGGAAGTTCCATTATCTTCATTTAATGAGTGACAGAATTAAATTTCTTGCCTACAATTACATAGATAACATGAGTAGGGAATCATTTTTGGACTGACATCGCCATGTTAAGACATTCTGGCTCTCGATGTCTCACCCAGACTAGTGCACTGTCCTTCCTTTTTGTAATGTAACTGACACACACTTTGATATGTATGTCTTGCAATAAACTGATTTTGTATCTTGGATACAAATCATTAAGATCAGCAAAATGCCAATCCTTGTACAAATGGAGTTTCAATACATTTGGCACAAAACATAGACGCTTTCACAGTCGCTGTCTGAATCTGGCAATGTTGTGTCATTCCATCACGTGCTACCCGTGTAGGGGGCCAACAGCTCAGTATTTGGCTTGGCTTTTGTAAAATGTATGTGACCAGAGTTCTGTGCTAGTAACATGAAATTGCATTTTATTTGCATTTTCATTGTTATTTGCCTCAATTTCCAGGGCTGGTATCAGGAGACTAGACGTTAATTTTGAACAATTGCATTTGCAGACGTGACTGACTCATTTGGTGATGGAATAAATGGGAAGGTGATTGCTTTTACTGAGCTACTGGGACCTGTCTTTCCCCCCTACAAACTGTCTCCTAGTGCCGCTGGTATTACCAATGTCAGCAAGAGATGTCTGATTATATTAACTGAAGTCATTAGAAACTTTCTGTCTGTATGTGTCTGGTATTTTTCTGTCTATTTAATAATCACAGAAGGATAAAATGTTTAAGGCCCGGATAGTTTGTCTTTTTAAGAAGGAAGTTTACGTGCATCAGGTTTTATAATTTATGCCTTTCCTTTTCCTATGTATATTTTTTTAAAATCATAAGAAAGATTAGCAGTTCCCTTGGACTCCCTTAGACAGTAGTTAATCACTTCTGTGCAGCTTCTTTTTACCCTTCAGTGTTTCTCTTTTCTTCCTACTAAGATGCACAGCAGAAATCTATTTATTTGGACAAGTATTTTAAAATAAGTTAATTCCTTTAATGACACTTTATATACAATTATATTCCTTTAAAATAGGATGAGGGGTGAGTGATGACAAAATAATGAGAAAGACTAACTAAAATAGAGCATTCAGCAATGAATTTTGTATTTACAGAGCTGATAGGAGCAATATGCTAACCACAAAAAAGTCTGAGGCTCTACCAGGCTACAATTATTAGTTTTGCCCTTTTTTTGTCTTGACTGTGACTGACAAATATGATGCCTTTAGCATCGTATGCTCTAGCTCGTGTTAGAGATGTCTAAATAGACTCTTGAGAAAACTTCATCTTGAGGTGATATGGCTGACACATGACAAATGGGTTGTCTGAATGAGCTAAGGTGGGAGTCAAATTGGTCTGACAAAATAATGATACTACGAAAAATCTTTGAGCTGGACAAAGATTTTTTGAGCACCTCTTATATGCCATGCTTTTATGGAGCTACAGGGCTTCTCCACAAACTCCCGTTCCAATAGAGAATGCTTCACAGCGCATTCAGTCTGTGGCCTGTCCCTGCAAGGGCTGGAATCGCGAAACTGTGAACTGGAGATTAGCAAAAGCATAGTAGTTGTGTTATAGTGGTTCAAAAATATTTTATGTTGTGGTTTGACAACTGTAACTGTCAAACTGGGTGAGAAATATGGATGTGTCACTAATTTTAGAATGACAAACCTCACTTGATATCTGACTTTTGTAAAAAACTAAGTTCAATGAAAAATCTAAATTTTCAGGCAGAAAGAACTTTTCTACTTAGTCTAGTTATTATGCTTGTCTAGCCATGTTTCAGAACATTCAGCTTTTAATTAAAAAGAATAATCAGTTTTTGAGTTTTCACTAGTCAATTTATAGGAGTACATTCTTTATATGCATCTATGTGAGAGCTTTTGTAGTTATAATGCATTTTTTTCTGCTATGGCCTTGATGATGATAAGTTTGCAATAAATGTTAGACTTGCAGTTGATGCAGGCACTAATGTATTTTACTGTTAAGGCATGAAAGATAGAAAAATTCTCCTTGGAGAAACTTGAATTTTATTCAGCCTATACATTTGCACTATAAGACAGAAAAAAGTGCAATATAGACTGCTGTTAAAGTCCTGTTTTAAGCTACTAGGAATACATGATAGACTGAAAGAAATATCAGATATATTATTCTTCATGTGCTGATTGAAAAGCAGACCAGACCTTCCAGATTTTCTTCCATTTGACTTTATTGCTGAATTTTCCTATTGAAATGGGACGGCCCAATTCAGTTTTACAAAATAGAAAAGAAGCCAAGACATAAATATATCTTGAATAATTCAGAGCCAACTATTTGAAAAACTTCCACTTTTGAATCTTATTGGAAGAACTCTGTAACAGGGAATATAAATTTGATGAAAAAAGGATCATGAGAGCAACAAATCTGTTTGTCATCTGCATAGCAATGCTTAGTCATTTGAGTAATATAATCAGGGAGTACAATGATATAGACGTAGAACAATGCAGGACCAAGAATAAAGTCCTGTGGGACATCAGCTCTAAGTGAAAAAGGGCTTGATTAAGGATGGCTGTATTAAATAAAAAGTGAGTGGTCAGACAAAAATAATGTTAGCCAGCACAGCATGTTAGCTTTAGTGATACGTCTAGAGTACAATGAATAAGCAATGGTGATTGTGAGTATTCAAAACAGAAGACTGACAGCATTTCATTAGAGCAAATATTAAATTGTATTCGCGAATACATGCACCTTGATCATTTCAGATGATTAACCAAATGACGCCATTTAGTGGATGTCTCCAGTAGACGGTTATAAATCCACTCTGGCAAAGAGAAAAACAAATTCTAACTTTTGGTAATGTTTGCAATACAATAAGCACTCTGGGAATAAGTTATTTGAACAGATCTTCTCCAGTCATCATAATGATAATAACGAAAGGGACATGCAAATGGACAGCTGGAACTACCGCAGGTGAAGGCTTGAAAAATGGGGAAAGGAGCCTTACCAGAGGAGTAGCTGGTATAGGTTTCTATTTTGGTGGATCAATAGAAAACTAGGTTTATCCCTTGAGATATGATATGAGATTGATGATTTAAAATTTATTTTAAATTTCTTTGAAGAATTTTAATGTTAAGAAAATATAGGAAGATGTGGGAAACATGGTTCTAGTAATCCCAAGCTAAATATTCAGCAGTCTATTGTTCTGAACATTTTGCTTGCCATGCAACAGGAATCACCTGGTCCTGTTTTCCCTACTTGATTTACTTTGCAGTAGCCTTTGTTAAAATTACCTTAATTTCCTATCATGGGGTGATTTTTAAGGTTTTTAAAGATTTTAAGACTGTGATTCCTCAACATCTGTTATCACTTCGTGAACAGCACAACTTTCCAACATTTTTTTTTTCAAATATACAAAGGTCATATTCTTCATCTGGTCTTTTCTCTTAAATTATCTGACTGATTTTATTTGCAATCTGTGTAGTCATGTGAGCCTGAACTGGAAACAACCAATTAGATCAGACTGTCCCTCCTCTTGCCAATGTGGAATATATTCCCCCAGACAGAGGACACAAGCTTGATTTTAGCTAAAGCTGAGAAGAAGCCTCCTGATCTTCACCCACTGAAATTTAAACTCTCATCTGTTATTAATACATTTTCAGCAAATGATTACCAGAACATCTGCTCATGCTCAGTAAATTTTTACTTCCTTCTCCTAAAGCTGACTTCCCCAATGGACTGATGAGAGTGACATTCTGCAGCCCATTCAGCTCTTTAAAATACCATCGGTTAGTTGAAGAAATGGTAGCTGAAAGTGATGTAGTGATCTTTGTAGTTCATATTGCAGCTATACAGGAAATAAGAGCAAAATGATTGCAATAAGAATAGTAGAATTTCCAGCTAACTCTTTTTTTGTTAAATCAGGAAGCATTATGAAACATTCAGCAAATGCATTTTTGGTGTTTGCATAAAGTTGTGAGCACTCATACACTTTGAAAAGATTAAATACTGGTTCTAAAATGCTGATACCAATGTGACATGGTACAGCTTTATTTTGAAATCGATACAAATTGTATGCAAAACCATAAAAAAAATCATTGTGGCTGACAGGAGAGGTTTTTATGAGGTAAAAGTGCTACAATAGTCTTTTAGATTCAGACATGCATTTAGACTGTGAATCATATTTCTGTTTAAAACTTTTCTTAACTCAAAGCTTTTGAGAAATAGAACTTTCTTGGAGTCTATTTCCAACAGAAGATGCTAAGTTTCCATGGATATGGCCTATGTTCCCAGCTTTGCAGAGTTATGCTGCTTGTTGATTATAGTGACATTAAGCTATGTCCGTTAATGTTCTTTCTCTAGACATATGCACTGTTTGTACATACGACAGGCAGATACTCACAGGTGGGGCACCGGAGTTTTGCATTTAAGCCCAACTTGTAACCCTGCTATGTTTCTCATCAAGTTGGACAACCCGCTTCAGTTTTCTTGTCTCACTTCTAAATTTCAGGATATATGATGGAGTGCAAATAGAGGTTCATGCTCCCCTGAAGGGAGGGGACTGTCCTGATCCTTACACACATATGGGTGGGAAAATGCAAAGTGACAGTATGCCCTAGCACCAAAGCCCTGAAATGCACACAGCTACACAGAGATCATTAATCAAGCCTTTAAAGTTTCCCCCTGTACACTCCCATGTCCTTCCCAAAATATATCCTCATATCCTCTTTCTCATCTCCCTCCCAACTTTTATTCCTTTCATTTCCACAATAAGCATTCATTTGTATAATTTACTGATATAATTTATTTGTGTGCATTGAGGAAAATTCTGTATCAACATGCCTACATTTCATTTTCATGCTTTTTCCAGAGGTATTGCCTTCTGATCTTAGAGTGCCTTTGTGTAGCTCAGATGTGCTACCAGGACAGCACCCTCTCAACAGCCCAGATCGCAGCAAACTGGCCATGCAGAGGCCCTGTTGTGTAGTCTTCTGCGTCTGCACAGCATAACCAGTTATTTACATAAACATTAGGCTCATCTCTGTCTTCAGAAGTTAAATTTGAAAGTTTTGTTTAGGGTTGGTACTCGAGCTTCAGATATTTAGGGAAGTAAATGTTGGGCCTGGTCCCCTCTAAGCATCTACTAGTCTGATGAAGTGTCCAGGAGACAGCTGGGTGAAATCTGCCCAAGACGCAGATTGCAAAGGAGAGGATTGGGGAAATGGAGCACCGCCCACTGTAGATGAAGATCAAGTGAGAGACCACCTGAGGAACCTGAAGGTGCACAAGTCCATGGGACCTGATGAGATACATCCGCGGGTCCTGAGGGAACTGGCAGATCGAGTCGCGAAGCCACTAGCCGTCATGTTTGAGAAGTCATGGCAGTCAGGTGAGGTTCCTGCTGAGTGGAAAAGGGGAAACATAACCCCTATTTTCAAAAAGGGAAACAAGGAAGACCCGGGGAACTACAGGCCAGTCAGTCTCACCTCTGTGCCTGGCAAGATCATGGAGCAGATCCTCCTGGAAACTCTGCTGAGGTACATAGAAAACAAGGAGGTGATTGGCAAGAGCCAACATGGCTTCACCAAGGGCAAGTCATGCCTGACAAATTTGGTGGCCTTCTATGAAGGGGTTACAGCGGCAGTGGACAAGGGAAGATCTACTGATGTCATCTACCTGGACTTGTGCAAAGCGTTTGACAGTGTCCCACACAATATCCTGATTTCTAAATTGAAGAGACATGGATTCGATAAATGGACCACTCGGTGGATAAAGAACTGGTTGGACGGTCGCACTCAAAGGGTTGCGGTCAACGGCTCGGTGTCCAAGTGGAGAGCAGTGACGAGTGCCGTTCCTCAGGGGTTGGTACTGGGACCTGTACTATTCAACATCTTTGTTAGCGACATGGAGAGTGGGGTAGAGTGCACCCTCAGCAAGTTTGCTGATGATACCAAGCTGTTTGGCGAGGCAGACATGCTGGAGGGGAGGGATGCCATCCAGAGGGACGTGGACAGGCTGGAGAGGTGGGCCCAAGCCAACCTCATGCAGTTCAACAAGGCCAAGTGCAAGGTCCTACATCTGGGTCGGGGCAATCCCAAGCACAAATACAGGCTCAGCAGGGAATGGCTGGAGAGCAGCCCTGTGGAGAAGGACCTGGGTGTGCTGATTGACAAGAAGCTCAACACGAGCCAGCAATGTGCGATCGCAGCCCAGAAGGCCAACCGTATCCTGGGCTGCATCAAAAGAAGTGTGGCCAGCAGGTCAAGGGAGGTGATTCTGCCCCTCTACTCCGCTCTTGTGAGACCCCACCTGGAGTACTGCATCCAGCTCTGGAGTCCCCAACATAAGAAGGACATGGACCTGCTGGAGCGCATCCAGAGGAGAGCCACAAGGATGATCCGAGGGCTGGAGCACCTCTCCTATGAGGAGAGGCTGGAGAAGAGAAGGCTCCGAGGAGATCTTATTGCGGCCTTCCAGTACCTAAAGGAGGCCTACAGGAGAGCTGGGGAAGGACTTTTTACTAGGGCATGTAGTGATAGGACAAGGGGGAATGGCTTTAAGCTGGAAGAGGGCAGGTTTAGATTAAACATTAGGAAGAAGTTTTTCACTTTAAGGGTAGTAAGGCACTGGAACAGGTTGCCCAGAGAAGTTGTTGAAGCTCCGTCCCTGGAGGTATTCGAGGCAAGGCTGGACGCGGCCTTGGGCAACCTGGTCTAGTGGGATGTGTCCCTGCCTGTGGCAGGGGGGTTGGAACTCGATGATCTTCAAGGTCCCTTCCAACCTAAACCATTCTATGATTCTATGATTCTATGAAATTGAAAATGGAAACCTAAAGCAAAGCCCATCAAGAGCAGAAGAAATATTTTTTCTTTGTTGGTTCAGGTGGGCACAAAAGCCCACTAGTAAAGTAAGATAACTTACAAAATATCTGAGTGTGGAAGCTGCAGCTTGGGGGTTTCTGGTTCACATGATTCCTGGAGCTGTAGACTTCTGTCTTCATGGTGCACACATGTGTACACTGTAGGCAGTATATTAATGGATTTTAGAGCACCAGAAGATTCAGCTTTTAAAGAAGAGGTCACTCTTAAGCTCAGTTGTAACAGAAGTTGGTTATTCACTGTGATTGCCTAGTGTTGCATGATTTAGTTGGAGTTGACATCTTGAAACCTTATTACTATATTCTGTTCAATAATATTGAAATACGTTGTTTTCACTATTTTATGTTTCAGAATAAAAGCCAAGGATTGAGTTTTGTCCGTATACATGCACCTTGGCAAGTACTTAGTCGAGAAGCAGAACTCCTTAAAATAAAAATGCCCACCAAAAAGGTGAGTATCTTCCATCTTCTATCAACTAGATGTATTACTGGAGGACGGTGGATCAGGATGGTAGTTAAATGTATAGAAGCCCATAGAGTTACTTTATTTCAAAATCAGATCAAAAGAACTGCCAGGCTTATCCTTTCACATTACTAATTCTTTTGAGATGATATAGTATTCAGAGTCAGATTTAAGATGGGATTTTCGAAGGGGATTTCAAAGGCCACAGAGGCAGCTGGCTGACAGTCTGAGTTCAGAAGACTGGTGAAAGTGGTGAGTTTTAAGGAGGGCTTTGAAAGCTGAGAAGGCAGTAGCTATTCTGATTTTTGTCAAGGAACTTTCCTCAAAAGTGAGGTGCAGTATGTGAGATAGTATAATAGCTGGTTATTGCCTTAAGTTTTCTCTAAAGTCTGGCAATGCCAAGAGAGTCTGTTTTGGTGGTATCAATGACTTAGTGAATTCAGACTTGCCCCCTACCATTAAAACTTTGGCTCACTATCTTCTTTACAGTCGTAGTAGCTGAGAATATCTAGATCCTTCAGCAGAGTTGCTGTCAAACATTGTAAATTCTGAGGAGCAGATCCCAAAGTTTGTCGTCCTGCAATGATTTAGCACGTTGGTTAACAACTCCACTGAAGTCAGTGGAACTGCCTTGTGCTTTCAGTTAGTGATACTCATCAATTGCACTACTGAACAGTTATTTTATTGCATTGTCATTAGAATTAAATTACAGACTGATTTTATTTTCTTCTACAGGGTTTCTGTTGGGTTTGGTTTTGCTTATTTGGGGTTTTTTGGGTTGGTCCTTTTTTTTTTCATATTGATTGTTTTCACCTAGCAAAAGCTTTGGTGTTGTTCACATCTTGTGGTGTCACCATGTGTAACTCTCAGGGGCTTGGCCAAGCCAATCTTGTATGCATACTCTTACTGCATTGTGTTTGCTTCCCAGAACCAAAAAAAAAAAAAAAAAAAAAAAAAGAAAGAAGAAAAAAGTCTGGTTACTTGTAGTCAGTCTTTGAAAATGAGTAGGTTTTGGAAAGCTACAGTACCTCTGTCCTTTCTGACATGTTGATGGATGTGTAGACCCTTTCTGGAAATGAATTTACGTATTCAACTCCTCTTTTTGATCCCTTCCCAGATTTGTTCCTTTTGTTCATTTTTAGTGCCTGCTCACTTCTCCTTTCTTCTTCCTTCATGGGAACTTTTGCTATTTGTGAATAGAGCAAGACTCATGGGAGATGTGATGGTAGGTGGCTGTCTTGGCCACAGTGATCAAAAAATGGTTGAGTATAAAATTTTCCATGTAAAGGGAAAAAAAGGTCAGCAGAGTTGTTACTCTAGATTTCAAGACAGCGAACTGTAAGCTACTCAGGGAGCTACTTAGGAGTTTCCCATGGGAATCTGCTTTTGAGGGCTTAGGGGTCCATGAGTGCTGGTCAGTTTTTAAGAACCACAGGAGCAGGCAATTCTAGCATGTCATAAGTCAAGCAAGCTGGATAGAAGACCAGCTTGGCTGAACAGGGAACTCCTCATGGAACTCAAGAAGAAAAAGAAATTGTACGATCTCTAGAAGCAAGGTCAGGCTTTGCAGGAAGATTACAGAGCTGTGGTTTGCATTTTCAGGGAGAAAACATGAAGGACCAAAGCTCAGCTAGAGTTGAAACTGTCCAGTGTTGTGTCAGACAACAAAAAGGCTTTTTAAATTATGTTAATAGCAAGAGGAGGTCCAAGGAAAATATTGGACCAATACTTGTTGAAGATGGTCAGCTGACAAATAGGGATGAAGAAAAATTGGAGGCCTTCCATGTTTTTTTTTTTTGCTTCAGTCTTTAATATTGATAGATCTTGGGCTGCCTGGTGCTCTGAATTGGAGGACAACAGCTGTGGGAAGAGTGACCTTCCAACTGTGGACACTGACTTTGTAAGGGACTATCTGTATCAGCTGAATGTTCATAAATTCATGGGGCCTTATGGGATTCATCCCAGAGTACTGAAGGAGCTAGTGGATGTTACAGCAGGACCCCTTTCAGTCGTCTACCAAAGGTCTTGGGAGTCTGGGGAGGTCTTTGCTGACTGGAAGCTAGCCAGCATTATTACAATTTACAAGAAGGGTGTGAGGGAAGACCCAGGAAACTACAGACCTGTTAGTCTGACCTCAGTACATGGAAAAATTATGGAGAAGATCATACCAGGTGCTATTGAAAGGCATTTAAAGGACAATGCAATCATCAGGCAGTCAACATGGTTTCATGAAGGGAAAGTCCTGTCTAACTAATTTTATATCCTTCTATCATAAGGTTACCTAGCCTAGTGGATAAGGTTACCAAGCCTAGTGGATGGTGGGAAAGTGGTGGATGTAATTTTTTCTGTAAAGTTTTTGATAGTGTCCCTCAGAATATCCTTCTGGACAATTGTCTAACTGTGAGATAGGCAGATACGTGGTGTGCTGGGTGAAGAACTGCTTGAACGGCAGGGCTCAAAGTGTTGTAACGAATGGGGCCACATCTGGTTGCCAACCAGTCACCAGCACTGTTCCACAGGGCTCAATTCTATGGCCAGCTCTGTTCAAAATACTTATCAATGATCTGGATGTAGGAGTTGAATGCACCATTAATAAGTTTGCTGATAACAGTAGACTGGGAGGTGCTGTTGACTCTCTTATGGGACAAGAGGCCTTGCAGAAGTATCTAGATAGATTGGAACACTGGGGAATAAAAAACAGTGTGAAATTCAACAAGAAAAAATGTCAGATTCTGCACCTGGAACAGAGTAACACCAGGCACAAGTATAGATTGGGAAAGAAGTGGCTGGAGAGCAGCCCTGCAGAAAGGGACCCAGGGTTGCTTGTTGACAGCAGGTTCAATATGAATCAGCAGTGAGCCCTGGCAGTCAAGAGGGCAAACCACATCCTGGGATGCATCAAACACAGCATAACTAGTTGGTCAAAAGAGGTGATTATCCCACTGTATACAGCATTGTGAGGCCTCACCTTGAGTACTGTATGCAGTTCTACACCACACAATTTAAGAAGGGTGTTCTGGTACTTGAATGCATCCAGAGGAGGGCAGCAAAGCTGGTGAAAAAGTTGGAAGAAACGTCCTATGAGGAGGGCATAAATTCATGTTTGGTAAGGTTGTGTTTCGGGAAGATATACCTTCATATCTCTGGGAAGCTCCCTAGCACTTCACATCAGTCTGAATCAGCAAAAGCTAGGTCTTTGCACTTAAACTGCCACATAGCCTTGAGCCTGGCATCCTTGCTTCTAATGGCATGTGTACATGTGCTGTCAGACCATACCAGCAATTATTACCCAGGAATAATTTATTCTGCTGGGGCAGTATAATTGGCAGCAGGCAAAGGCCCTTCCTGCTTTGTTTGCTACCTCTATTCCCAGTTACAAAGGCAAAATAATTACTCTGCCTTTCTGTCATCTCTGTGCACCTCCTAGTTTAGTTAGCAAGGATGTTTCTTGTATTAAAATTCTGCACTGAGTTTTCTTCTGAAAGTTGCTTGTGAAGGACAAGAACTTCTTTTTGGAACCGAAACCCTTATGAATTCAGGTGCTTGCTGTTATATGGGAATATATCTTCAGAGAAGGCACTTATTTTAATTACAGATTTAAATATATGTGTATGGCAAATTCTTTCTTTTTTTTTAGTTTCAGTGGCTTTTTGGAAGTGACATGCTAATGTACAATATTTTATTTACTCAGATGTATGAAATCACAGAAGAAGGGGGAATACTCAAAACATTAAATGAAATATGGTGCAAATTGACTGAACCTCTGCAACCACAGGTGCCACAGCAAGCAAATAACAACATGAAAAGCCTGTCTTACCCATTTTCCAGAGAGAAAATATATTTGTGAGTACTTTAAACTGTGATGAGCATTGAAGAAAGCTGTAACTTATCATTTTAGTGTTGTCGCTTTTTCTATCAGTATTTCAACCAAAATTCAGAAATTAATTGAGTATTTCTGGAAATCCTGAGGAAATATCCAAGTTGTCAGGTTATTCCTGTACAATACTTTCAAGTTATAAAAGCATATGTCTGCATAAAACTAAATTTATTGAAGGCCAAGTAAATGAACAGGGATTGGCACTGAGTTCAGTTTCAGTGGATTAACAGAAATCTAAGTTGCAAAGACTTTCTGCCAGTGTTCTACTTCCTTCTGCTGGATAAAGCACTGGAAGCAGTGCAACAAATAAAATATCTATGTTTTTAGCTTGAACTGTAAAAATCCTAGCACCAAATTCCTGATTATTTGGTTAGGGATATTACTGCCTGTTTTCAAAAAAGAAAGAGGTAGTAGAAACCCAACAATATTTTTCCTCATGATAGATTTATTATACTAATTAAAACTTGGCTAATAATATACAGATAAGGAATTCTTGACACCTGCCCTTTCACTCAGAATAATACTTCTGGGCCCAGTTTGACATTAAACACTCCTTTTTTTTTCTCATGGGTGTCTCCTTGTATTTATGTCTGATAAATAATATTTGGTGATAAATATAAAGGAGGTTGCAGAGAGGTGGGACTCGACCTGTTCTGTCAAGTAACATGTGATAGAACAAGAGGAAATCATAGAATCACAGAATCATAGAATGGTTGTGGTTGAAAGCGACCTTGAAGATCATCGAGTTCCAACCCCCCTGCCATAAGCAGGGACACCTCCCACTAGACCAGGTTGCCCAAGGCCACGTCCAGCCTGGCCTTGAAATGGCTTCAAGTTGCACCAAGGGAAGTTTAGACTGGATATTGGGAAGAATTTCTTTACTGAAAGGGTCATCAGACATTGGAAAGCGTTACCCAGGGCAGTGGTATACCCAGGGTACCCAGGGATACCCATCCCTGGACGTATTTAAGGGTTGTGTAGATACAGTGCTTATGGACATGGTTTAGTGATGGGCTTGTCAGTGTTAGGTTAATGATTGGACTAGATGATCTTACAGGTCTTTTCCAATCTAGGAGATTCTGTGATTCTGTGATAATGACCCACTGTATCATTTATTGCCCTCTCTGGCAATTTTAATTAATACTGAATACAAGTCAAATTGATTGAGGGGAATAAACTGGGAAGATTAATTTCACATATGATGATTTTAAGGTTTAAGGGAATGCATGATTCTTGTGGAATGATTATTTGATAACAAATGAAATGTTGACTGGTTAGTCACCTGGAAAACAGTAATGAACATCTGCATTAGGCTAGTTGAAACCTAATAACATAACCTCAGAATGTTATAGTGTTGAGGGTATGTTATAAGGAAAATATTAAAAGGCCATCTTGTGTAAACAATAGACAAACTCTCCTTACCTGCAAGGCATTTTATGTTAGCAAATACTTTTGCATTTTTATGTCTGCCATTATTGCAATCCATGTAGAACTCTGAATGACTAGGTCTTAAATAGCACAGTCTATTATGCTGTACTATTTAATCTGTATTTCCTTTAAACATCCCTTTTTCTTACTTGCTGTAGTTTCTAAATGAATTCTAAATCAAAATCTTATACGTTACCTCACTTGTTACTACCACATCTGAAAACACAACTGTGGTTTTTTTTATCTCAACATTTTAGGTATAACATTAAAGACAAAGATACCTTTTTTGACAATGCTACCCGCAGCCGAATAGTAAGTAAACAAAAGTGACATATCATTGACTTCTTATGCTGAATGGGATTTGTTTTAATAGTGAATGTTGGTGACTATTTTGTTAATTTCATCGATTTATGCATTACTGTGTTCCTGCAAAATACTAAGTAGTCGTAAGTATGTAAGAAATACCCTTCTGGAGCTGCCCAGTGGTCCAGGAGTAGGAAATGCTATGTAGGGAAACACTGACTCCTCTCCATTGTTCAGAGTTGCTATTAAGCCCTGCTTCCCAATCTTTAACTAGATTTTATTTAATAAAAGGACCTTTGCTACAATCCTGTAGTTACTTCCTAGCTACAGCAGTCTTTGGTGAAAAACCTTGTATCATGTTCCCGATATCCTGTTAGGTGTCTAGCAGGTTGATGAGGCAAGATTTCTCATTACATATGGAATGCCAACTCCTCCCTAACACGCTATCTTCATCTGTACGCACTTGGGTTTCATAGATACAGCATACTTACTGATCACTTTATGTGCATCTTAATATTATACTTCCAAATATAAATGCTAAATTTTTTTTTAGTGTAAAATTCTCATTCTACCTGAAGTCCTTATACTTTGTATGGTAGTACAAGGATTTGACACATCAGAGCTTAGCCTACAAATGTTAGGGCAGACAATCCACTAGAAAGGGTTGTCATAGCATTGTTAAGTGTTAACTAGTATCGTCAAGTCACGCATTTATGTATGAGTAAAACATATGATTTAAATGTATGTGCAAATAAACTCTACAGAAGCCTCTTATTTGAAAGTTTTGTTTTGTTACTAGCTCCATGATGAAAATAATGCTAAAAGATGATTTGTGTGTTATATCACTGTTCTTTTTCACAGGTACGTGAAATTTTGAAGCGCACAACTACAAAGGCCAGAAACAGCATGGGTAAGAAAGAGGGAAGATAATTATACATATGGTTTTGAAAGGAATTGTTTAAGTACCTCACAGAATATTTATTTTTCTAGCAGAACATAAAAGTATGCTGGCATATTTCCACAAAAAACAGAGATTGAAACAAATGCTTTTTCTGAGGAATAAAATCAGACTTTCTGGTCCATAATTTGGATAGGACATGGTAATGGGAGCTTGCTTTTCATTTCTACAGGTGCAGGATCTGGCACATAACTTCTATTTCATGAGTTGTTATAAAATTGGATTTGGTTATTATACGATCTGCTTTTGAAAATTCAGCTGTCAACTACAATATGTCTTATTATTACTTCCAGGAGCAGATTTTTCTTGCCATTTCAATAGAATAATACATCTTTCCAGGTTATTTTTATTATTGCAGCTTTAAAAATTATGTCTATGAACTGCATAGCGAAATATATGACTTAACTATGACTGTTTTGAAGATACTGTGTGATACTTTCAGGGTATCCCTGAAATATTTGAAGCTTTTGTTTTCTTGAGGTTCAGAACATATACAACTGTACTTATTCTCTTTTCTGTACTTTTTTCTTTCATCAATTGTGATATCATGACACATATCTCCCTGGTGGCGAAGAAGTGATAGTGCTCCTTGTCTGGCACGTTTTCTGCAAGTCCTTCTGTAAGCTTGACCACTTATGTGCAGATCACAATGTCCTAGGGTAATGTACTTGTAAAGAATAAGTGTGCTTTAGCAACAGATTCTGCACAGTCTTGGTGTAACTTTGTGCAGTGAAGCTGCAGTAACAGATTTCTTTGGTACATCAGCTGGAGTGGAACATAGATTAAGTTAGGTTTCCCTGAAATAGATACATTTTTTTTTCAAATTATATGAAAAAAATCCAAACAAAATAATTTCTTTTTCAACCCAAAATACTTGGTTTTGCCCATAAAAAAACGAAAACAAACTTTATGATTATTGCACTGTTTGCTTTAAAATAATGAAAGGATGACTGAGAGTCAGCTGGAATGCATGGAGCTCAACCTGGGGGAGGATACAGAGCCAGCTGAGAGCCTATGGGTCAAGATTACAGGGAAATCGGGAGCAGGGGATGTTACAGTGGGGGTATGCTACAGGCCACCTGACCAAGAAGACCAAGTGGATGAAGCCCTCTACAGACAGATAGGGGCGGCATCACGTTCACAGACCTTGGTTCTCATGCGTGACTTCAGCCACCCTGACATCAGTTGGAAGGATAACACAGCCAGGCACAGGCAATCCAGGAGGTTCCTGGATTGCATTGAAGACAACTTCCTTCTCCGAGTGGTTGAGGAGCTGACGAGGAGAGGAGCCATGCTGGACCTTGTTCTTACTAACAAGGAAGGGCTGGTTGACAGTGTCAAACTCAAGGGTAGCCTGGGCTGTAGTGACCATGAAATGGTCGAGTTTGAAATCCTCAAGGCAACGAGGAAGGTGCGCAGCAGGCTGACGACCCTGGACTTCAGGAGAGCCGACTTTGGCCTCTTGAAGAACCTGCTTGGTATGGTGCCGTGGGATGAAGCGCTGGAAGGAAGAGGGGTCCAAGAAAGTTGGTTAATATTCAAGGACCACCTCCTCCAAGCACAGCAGCAATGCATTCCTACAAAGAGGAAGGCAGGCAGAAAAGCCAGGAGGCCTGCGTGGATGAATAAGGAGATCCTGGAAGTAACCAAAAGAAAAAAGGAGGCCTATACGGAGTGGAGACAGGGGCGGGTAGCCTGGGAGGATTACAGAGGAATCGTTCGAGCAGCCAGAGAGCGGTTTAGACAAGCTAAAGCGCAGTTAGAACTAAATCTGGCCAGGGACATTAAGACAAACAAAAAATCCTTCTATAGGTATGTCAGTGAGAAAAGAAAGACTAGGGAAAATGTAGGCCCTCTCCGGAAGGAAACGCAAGAACTGGTTACCCGGGACAGCGACAGAGCTGAGGTACTCAATGACATTTTTGCCTCGGTCTTCACTGACAAGGACAGCAGCCGCACTGCCCAAGATGCAGAATGCAAAGGAGAGGATTGGGAAAATGGAGCACCGCCCACTGTAGATGAAGATCAAGTGAGAGACCACCTGAGGAACCTGAAGGTGCACAAGTCCATAGGACCTGATGAGATACATCCGTGGGTCCTGAGGGAACTGGCAGATCAAGTCGCGAAGCCACTAGCCATCATATTTGAGAAGTCATGGCAGTCAGGTGAGGTTCCTGCTGAGTGGAAAAGGGGAAACATAACCCCTATTTTCAAAAAGGGAAACAAGGAAGACCCGGGGAACTACAGGCCAGTCAGTCTCACCTCTGTGCCTGGCAAGATCATGGAGCAGATCCTCCTGGAAACTCTGCTGAGGCACATAGAAAACAAGGAGGTGATTGGCAAGAGCCAACATGGCTTCACCAAGGGTAAGTCATGCCTGACAAATTTGGAGCCACAAGGATGATCCGAGGGCTGGAGCACCTCTCCTATGAGGAGAGGCTGGAGAAGAGAAGGCTCCGAGGAGATCTTATTGCGGCCTTCCAGTACCTAAAGGGGGCCTACAGGAGAGCTGGGGAAGGACTTTTTACTAGGGCATGTAGTGATAGGACGAGGGGGAATGGCTTTAAGCTGGAAGAGGGCAGGTTTAGATTAAACATTAGGAAGAAGTTTTTCACTTTAAGGGTAGTTAGGCACTGGAACAGGTTGCCCAGAGAGGTTGTTGAAGCCCTGTCCCTGGAGGTGTTCAAGGCCAGGCTGGATGTGGCCTTGGGCAACCTGGTCTAGTGGGATGTGTCCCTGCCTATGGCCGGGGGGTTGGAACTCAATGATCTTCAAGGTCCCTTCCAACCTAAACCATTCTATGATTCTATGATTCTATGATTCTTAATTTCTGAAACATGGTTCAGCTGATGTCTGCTTTATTCACTCTTTGCTCTGTGTTGTTCTATGTTCTGATCTGCTTAAAGGTTCTGGTGGGGCAGTAGAGAGGAATGCTACCTTATTTTGCTGGATTGCTCCAGCTGTCATCCAGGCAACCCTCCTGGTGACTGAGGAGACTGTACTTTCCCTGGGAGCTGTGTAGACTGTGCAAGTAGATGTCTCTAGAGTGCAGGATTTTAGAGACAAGGCAGTGTAAGGTATATAAAACAAGAAGCCTAAAATGCAGCAGGCACACTAAGCATGTTGACAAAAAGCCAGCCCCCAGAGCTGACACTTTCCCGAGGGAACCAAAAAGACTGTGTAGAATCTGTTGTACCTCTGAACACCATAAGTTGTTGGGCTGGGAGAAAGCTTGAAAGAAGCAATCCGTCCTACAAGGACACAGTAGGAAGGGAAAGAGCACTTTACCAATTGGGGTTTTCTTTTGGCTCTTGAAGTTTTGTCTATTTTAATAGCTCATTCTTGTTTATAGTGTAATAAAAGCATTAGAGATAAAAGCACTAGAAGTGATTTTTCAGGCTTTTCTTTTTACTCTAATGTGGAAATACAGGCTGATCCACTTCAGGCTCAGGTCAGCTCAAGATCTCATTTGACATGAAGCAAATATTTTAACCCTCCTGTCCTTCCCATCTTTCTGGCCCATGATTACGCATTATATGATTATGCATCATGTTTGACTTAAGTTCACTAATAGTTTTGGTCTTCTGAGATCTTCCCCCAAAAGTCTTATGCTTCATATGTCACTAAGGTTTTCCTTTCTCACTGGTCTTAAGACTTAAAACCACTCATCATGAGTGATTTAAAAGATTTCTTTAAGCATCCTTGTTTGATTCGGTTGGTTTTATTTTTTTGTTTTGGTTTGGTTTTTTAAGTTTTCGTTGCTTATTTTTCACAAGAGATAGGACAGTGATGTTGGAAGTACTTATAGCAGTCTTTCATATTTCATATTTCTTTGTAATATCATAGGAGGAAAATAACAATTCCAACACATTTGCTTCTTGATTTTTACATTTGTTTAAGGCTGAATCTCATTCCATCTCTACAATGTTATACAAGGATGGCGTATTTTCTTCTAGCGTAATTCTGAACCATTGTAAACTTTCCAAACAGGAAATGCTTTCAGTAGAGGACTTGACATGATCCAAACATGAAAATTTCCCAATTCTATTAATGCATCTAGTGGTAAGGGTGTTTTTCTTTGTACCAAGAAATTTATTGGTAATGCCTATCTAGCATGTCCGACCAGAGGGTTTTTCCCAAACATTTCAGAATGATAGTTGTGTAATTTAACTATGCAATTTTTTTTCACACCTGAAGACAAGCTAGCTGGTTACTTTTTACTGCACACTGAAAGCAAGGATGTCTAGAATAAAATACTAGTCTTAACCAGACTTGCTGTTTGTAGCCTTTAGGACTCAGCAGTTTTTGTCCTGGTTCATCCAGCTCTCCAGCATAATTGTGGATTTGCCAAGCACAAACTGATTTAACTCCTGCAAAGAAAGAAGCATGGTTTCAAATACAGAAGGATGGCCTTATGTATTGATAGGAGGAAGGGTAGAAAACCCAGCACTTGGTTCAGTGAAAACAAGACCTGATCTAATATTAGTCAAGAGAAAGAGTTTCTTCAATCACAAAGTTCTGTGAAAGTGGTTTATTTGATTGTTTGGGTGTGTCAGTAGGGATCCATGGTTCTGATCATTGTCAAGCTTCAGGAAGGACTTTCCACATGCTTTCCTCCTCAGTCACATGCCTCTGTTGTCAGAATGAGAAAGTGGTCAAAGCAGTCTTTGTACGATACTAGTTCACTCAAGAAAAAGCACTATATGGAAATGATCCTTTCTGTGAAAACATGTTTTCCCTATCCAGATATATCTTGACATGATTTTGAATATTTTCAGTAATACAGCTCTTTGTAATTTCATAAAATGAAATCTATAATAATCGTTTCTGTTTAACTGTGCCTAGCTGTTAACCATCTTAATTTTTTTTCTTTTAGGTATTGGCACATTAATAGCAAACAATGTTTATGATGCAGCATACCCACTTCATGATGTACGTATATTGTGTATATACATATGTGGTTGACAGATAGAGCTGTGGTTGACAGATAGAGCTCAGAGGGTTGTGGTTAGTGGTGCAGTCTAGTTGGAGGCCAGTAACAAGTGGTGTCCCTCAGGGGTCAGTACTGGGTCCAGTCCTGTTCAATATATTCATTAATGATCTAGATGAAGGCAGAGAGTGTACCATCAGCAAGTCTGCTGATGATACAAAACTGGGAGAGGTGGCTGACATGCTGGAAGGCTGTGCTGCCATACAGCGTGACCTGGACAGGCTGGAGAATTGGGCAGAAAAAAACCTGATGAAATTCAACAAGGGCAAGTGTAGAGTACTGCATGTGGGGAGGAATAACCCCATGCATCAGTACAGGTTGGGGGCTGACCTCCTGGAGAGCAGCTGTGCGGAAAGGGACCTGGGAGTCCTGGTGGACAACAGGATGACCAATGAGCCAGCAATGTGCCCTGGTGGCCAAGAAGGCCAATGGCATTCTGGCGTGTATCAAGAAGAGTGTGGCCAGCAGGTTGAGGGAGGTCATCCTCTCCCTCTACTCTGCCCTGGTGAGGCCTCATCTGGAGTACTGTGTCCAGTTCTGGGTTCCCTGGTTCAAGAAGGACAGGGAACTGCTGGAGACAGTCCAGCAAAGGGCTACAAAGATGATTAGGGGACTGGAGCATCTTTCTTATGAGGAAAGGCTCAGGGACTTGGGGTTTTTTAGTCTAGAAAAAAGAAGACTCAGGGGGGATCTTATCAATACTTATAAGTGTTTAAGGTGAGGGTGCCAGGTAGATGAGAAGAGTCTTTTTTCAGTTGTTCCCAGTGATAGGACAAGAGGTAACGGGCACAAACTGGAGCATAGGAAGTTCCATCTTAACATGAGGAGGAACTTCTTTACTCTGAGGGTGGCGGAGCACTGGAACAGGCTGCCCAGAGAGGTTGTGGAGTCTCCCACACTGGAGACATTCAAAACCCGCCTGGATGCCGTCTTGTGCAATGTGCTGTAGGTGTCCCTGCTGTGGCAGGGGGCTTGGACTAGATGATCTCCAGAGGTCCCTTCCAACCCTGACCATTCTGTGATTCTGTGATTCTGTGATATACTATTAAAAATCTAGTTCTCTGATGGTATCGTTCAATAATGCATAGACATTAATGTTTATTGCCTGTGAAAATGAAAATATATTCTACCTGTGATTCTAGAATGAAAACTCTTACATAAGTACATTTCAAGTTGTGACCTAAAAGTAAAATCAACAATGTAGGAATAGCTTAGCAAACTTTTATTGACTTTTATCTATTTTTACATCAGTTATGGAATTATTTTTCTTTCTCTAGGGTGAATATGAAGGCCAAAATGATGACATGAATGAAAGAAAGGTAAAACACATTGCAAAATTAATTTCGTATTAGATTTAATGGGATAAAAGTTAATTAGTGTCCTAAATGTTACCATAAAGCATTAGGCACTGTTCAATCAAGTGAATGTTTTTGCAAATGCATATAGTTTTTGCATTACTTATTTTCCTCTATTTCTGCATCTAAAAAAAATTTCACAAGACTTTTTATAAAATCATCTTATGAAGTATTTCAGTGAATTTAATTTGATGTTTGCATGTTGAAATGCTTCAATTTCCCCCCCGCATGCATAGACAAGATTTTTCAACCTACCAGGAAGCAAAAGTTGTTAAATAACTCATATGATTACTTTATTTCCATAACCAGATATAGAACAAAGGTTACTAGAATAAAACATAGTTGTATTTTTCATTTGATTATGCATTCAATTAAATTAAATGCAATTTCTAGAAATCTGTTTCCATTTGTAAATAAAAAGTTTCTAT
Organism: Pluvialis apricaria; assembly: GCA_017639485.1. Classification (NCBI taxonomy): domain Eukaryota; kingdom Metazoa; phylum Chordata; class Aves; order Charadriiformes; family Charadriidae; genus Pluvialis; species Pluvialis apricaria. The sequence goes on along the minus strand of CM030007.1, from coordinate 139,387,071 downwards.
CTATTAAATGACTTTTGAAAATGTATCACCCACATATCCACAAGAGAAATGGATGCATAATCAAAGACTGTGTGAATTCAGACTGTTTTTAATACATATGCTTACTATTAGAAATGAGCAAAAACACTTAATTACTGTAATCCGTTAAGATCCATTAGATTGTTCTCTAATATTTGCTCTTTTTTTTTCCTTGCTATACAAAAAATAGGACAGGAAATGAAGAAGGAAAATTGTGGGGAGAGGGAAGGGGGAATTGGCGGAGGGAAGAATGAAGAAAAAGAGAATGTTTGGGTGCCTAAAATATTTGCTATACTAGAAATTAAATTGCATGTATTCTTGGTGACTTGTAAATAATTTCATAAATGTTTTTAAACTCTGTGGTATTACATGTTGGTATATATCTTTTGTTGCTTGAAGAAGAGATAAAAAAATGCCATTAAATTGTCAAAACACAGTGTAGCTATCAAGAGTATAACTGCCACAAATGATGATTATTTGAGCATTTAAAATGAAGGCTGAGTTCATAGGTCATAAAAATGAATTTGATTTCTCCAATGCTGGCTTAGTGAAAATGTGAAATGTAACCTTCTTTGTAGTTTTTGGTAAATAGTGTTAACATTCCACCACTAGATGTCTTCATGTGCTGTATACAATTTTAATGTAGTGTATGAACCTCCGTAAACAAAATGGACAAAGTTGGAAAACAAACTATAAAGAAGCTTGTACATTTATGTCTGTTTTCTTTGAACTTTTTATTCATGAGGAAATTGTCTACTCTACACTTGCAGGATATTCTCTGAGTAAGGGATAATAGTGATACAGTAATGGATTCTGAAAGTTGGCTACATAGTTTAGTGAATTGTAAGGTTAGCAAAATTTTAGAGAGGAAAAGTAAATGAACATTAATCAATGGAGGAAGATTGGGTACTGTGGAAAAGGGGGAAAGAAGGCCTAAAAGGACTAGTGTCTGGAAAAATATTCACCCCACTAGTTGAATTTTGTGCTGCCTTCTTTCTATTCTGCCTATTAGGCTCAGTTATGAAGTGTTAAGTATTAAAAACATAAAAGATTCTTTCCAGAAATACTTCTTTGATTATTCACATATGTCTCTGCTGCCTAGCCATTGAATCTGCTGTAGCATTTCTATGCATAACATCATCTGTTTTCTATCTGAATCTAATAGTCTCAGTGTTTAATTTCCTGAAAAGCTCTGATCAGGTTTAAAGGAAAGGGGGGCATTTTTCAGTTTTATTTTTCTCTGCCCCTTTTTATTTTGTCCGTTTTAACTTATCTGTATCTTCCATTTCAATTGATTGTTGTATAAGCCCAAAGAATGATCAGCTGGGCCTGTCTGGGATACTTATGCCAATTAGGCAGTGCAAGTAATTAAGGTTTATGTACCAGTTCATAATAGAAAAGGTTAATCCGTATTAACCCTATTCAGGATTTTCTTGGAGGAAATACACTGTGGAACAACACTTTTGTCACATCCTATGAGAATTAGAAATCCGCAATCAATGAAATCCACTCTTTTCCTAATACTGTTGATTGGAGTAAAGGAATTTCCCTGTTTTAGTGTGATTTCTGCTCCAGAAAAAAATCTTTTTAAGAAAGCTATTGCACAAAAGCATGGTAATAACTTGCCATGAGTATAAACACTGACTCAGAATTTTTTAAGCTTCTATCCCACTGGCAACTTGTAATCCTTCATTGCTATCAATATGCTTGACATTAAGAAATACAGAAGTGTTTTGCTAGCTGTCTGGGAAATACACTGTTGTCATATACTACAACATCCCTAGAATATTAGAAGCAGATTGGAAAGTATTATTATAAGCTTACAGGAAGTACCACTTTTAAATGAAGCTGATAAAATACAGGAAAGTATACTACAAAACTCTTCCTAGAATTCATTTCAATTTAATAAATATCATGAAAGGAAGCACATTCCAGCTTCCAGATTAAGCCTAATCTTGTAAAATTGCAGTGCTGAGACTGAGATTTAGTGTGGGCAACACACATGAATGGAAAATATTCATGCCATAAACTCACCTTCGGTGCTTTGGAATCAGAATAACCAGTGTGATTCTGTAGTCTGAGATAATGCCGTAGCAACCCGTTCCTGAACTGACTGCAACTTTAGAAAGACCTTTCTATTTGCTCTTCAAATTCCATTCTGCAGCTGTGTCCAAAGCAGCTTTTAAGTAGTTCTAATTATTTAATAGCTTTAACTTTCTTATTTTATATATTTCAGTGAATGCATTTATTACTATGATTATTTACAGAAATACATAAAATTGCAGGTAATGCTGTGGGGTAATGGCGAGGGATGATTTTGAATAGGTAACCACAAGTATTCATATGAAAATATCAGTATGGCAGCCAGGGCAATCCTCTTCAACTCCTGTTGAAGCCAAAGAAAATTAAACCTAGTCTCATCATTTCTTTCCACAAGTGCCAAGCAATTTGAAAACTGTGCTCTGTAAGAGCAATATTCTAAAAGTCAAGAGTCTACACTCCTTGAATCTCGTTGCTGAATTCCCAATTGCTTCAGCAGTGTAGGGTTTACTTCTTGATCTATGAATGGAAAACACTTCATGCTGTGTCCTTAATGAGTATGTAATGGCATAGCTCTGTTCACTTAAATGATTGCAAGCCAGTTTCCATAGTCTGAATAATAATACTTTGTTGAGCGTATATTCGTAGGATCCAGATCTTAATTGCTCACTTGATATTTATTTAGTTCTTTCACATAGCATCTGCAGGAAGAGAGGCATTATAAACAGTGGAAAAATGTGATTGAAAAAACTCGAAATATGTCAAGATAACTCTGCAGTTACAGTATCTGAAATTTCTCCACACTTATTTTAATCATGCTTTTAATTTCATAAGATGGTGTAGCATGCTGCTAGCTGTCAAAATGGACCTCCTGACAGATGCAAGTACTAATAATTGAAAAAATTATATATACCTTGTTATTTACATCTTCTCCAGCTCTTGCATACTTATATAACTCCATTGTGCAATAATCTATTTACTGGAAAAAAAACACCATGCTTAATGAGCATCTATTTTGCAGATTGAACTAAACAGTTTGCAATCTAGCCTGCAACTAAGCCGATAAGTTCCACATATTACACATTTTGAAAAAGTCTATATCTTACTGTTCTAAAATTACCGATTTTGACTATATTTGGAGTTCTTTTTTTTTCTGTTAAAAGAAAAAAAAATCATAAACAATTATTTAATTTAACTTCTCTGCAGAATATCCTCTGTATGTACCTGGTTGTGTACTCGTGTACATGTGTTTCTTAGTTTGTGCCTTCCTCCCCAGCAGCTTTAAAACTTACTGCCCAATACCAGCCAAAGTTTACAGAAGACTAGAAGTCTCCAAGCTATTAACTCAGCAATTACATTGCCTCACATTAACTACAATTTCCATGAAACAGGCAAGGGACTGCCATTTAGTGCTCACAGCAAGGGAGAAACTGAAGTATGAGGTCATCTCTTGGAGCCAGGAGATATTCCACACAGTAGCTTGTTCTCAAAACACAGTTTCATCACAACTCCCATCTTACGAGGAATGTTGTGATACCTTATTTTAAAAGAGCTGACTGCACCTCTCATATGCTACTCTTTTTCTGGACCCTCTCCACTTCTTTTCTGAAAATAGGGATAAAAGACTTGACACCTGTCCTTTTGGATGATACAGATTTATAATCTAGAAATAATGATGTGGTTAATTTAGTTGCATTTATCATCATATTCTGGTTATTTTTTTGTTATTTTTTTAATGCACTCTGTACTTCAAGAAATAGTTTTCAGTGAGCATGTTGTCTTAGGCTGTCTACAGTCTTGTCACGGTATAAAACTGTGAAAGGAATACAAACAATTTGGATGGTTCCACAGAAAATTTTGCTCTTTTGCACAGGACTGCCCTGATTTTCATTTTCCTCTGAAGATGTATTGAGTATATTGTGGTCAGTATACCACAGGTCCTGAAATGTTTCCTTTTATCCCTGACTGTTCCTACTGGATTCCTCCCATACTAAGAAGTTTCTGTAGGATCTGTGTCTTCCTTTGTGCTGTCTGTAAGCTGTGGGTGAATTTTCATTTCCAATAGTAAACATGAACTTTTGTGTCCATATGGTCTCCCATGGGGAGACAAGGGGCTTTTATATGGGCTCCACTGGGTATAGTTGCCTCACGAGCTGAGCAGGAGAACAGGCTGGTTTTGCCATATTTGTTACCTCTTGGTATGTTTTTTACATACCAGTTGACCAGTTTTGAACTCTTACCTCAATTCTCTTCACCTTGGAGCTGGAAACACTGGTCAGTACTTATAAATGGTGTGATTACAGACATTAAATAAATCATAGAAGAATTTCACTCTATAAGTAACATTATTCCTAGCATCTTTCCAAAGATTTCCACAAGACTACGGCATCTTTTATTTTTCCTTTTGAGCTTTTCTATTTAACATCACTATCTACAAAATGTGGTGGGGAGGGGGTAGGTATGTGGAGAAAGATGTGTGTACACCAGCCTCCCATTGCTGACTTGGTTGCAGTCTTCCATACCTGGCTGAAAAATGTACTTGGAAGTTTGTACAGAAGTATGGGAAACTGCTTTTTTTTGGGTATATATATTTTTAACTCTTAGAAGATATTTGTAAAAACAGATGGTAGTGCTTGTTTCAAGTTAATTTTCTGTGTTGTTTTTCTTTTTTAAATTTAGTTGCTGTATCGAGAATGGGCAAGATATGGAGTATTTTACAAGTTTCAGCCTATCAACCTTATAAGGTAATATGGGGTAATATGGACTTGTATAAAACAATAAGGGACCTGGTTTTTAGCTGATGCAGATCAATTAACTTCCTTCCAGTTACTTCAACAAATAAAATCTTGGATTGATCAAAGCTTTAAAAATAATGCTCTGACTGCTTTTCTGTAGCTCTGATCCTAGTGTAACAAAAATACACTAAACAGTAATGTACCTTTGTTTTTGTATAGCGTTTATTCCTGGAAGAATGTAATGCTTCAGGGTTTTTTTTTGTGTGTTTTTTTTTTTTTTTAAAGCATTAATTCTTTCAAAAAAGAGGACTTTCCATTTACACTGATGAATTTTTATTGGAGAGTATGGTCACAAAATCTGGTGAATAATCAGAAGCTGGTGTTCACATCATGAATCAGTGTGAAAGTATATGACAGTTTTGAAATTGATTTGATTTTTTACTCCTAGTTTTATTCCATATGTGATCCCAGTGTTTTTATATATTTTGACGTTACAAACATAGAAGAAGTTGGGCTTAAAATAAGACAAAACAGAACTACCATGCTTTTTAAGGAATTTCCACAATATCTCTACAAGAAAGTCAAACCAAAACAAAGCCATTTTTGTTGTATACTATAAATACTGAGTAAAGTAAAGGAAATGTTTGTGAAAACTGCTGACCTGAAATATTATTACATAAGATACCTGTCTGGGAATAAACGAACTGTGATATTAACAAACAAACAATAGAAAAAACCCACAAAAGTCTGTATCTGGATAGCTTGTATACATAAGAAAGATGAAATTCATTAGCGTTTATTAGCCCCTACATGATTACCTACGAAAGCTGGTATTAGTAATATGGATAATCAGTAATCTTTGTAAAATGTATTTATTGTAGTTTGAGTTAAAGTTGAAATACTGCATACAGTTTTTCAAAGACTTAACCACTAACTTGTAACGTGAGCAGAATTGCTCTTTATCGGGAGCGAGATGTTTCAAATTGACAAATGGTATTGAGACCATCAAATCTTTCTGAGGTTCTGCAACGCTTTCAAATTTCCTCTTTTTTGTCTTAATGTTTGTGTGCAGGATTTATGTATTTTTTGAATATCAGTTATTCCAGGCCAGGCTACTGTATGGAATAGGTAAATCAGAACAAGATTACAACACTTGGGTTGTTGTTAGTAAATATTACGAATGTTAAGTTAAACTGTGACTGGCTGGAGGAATTCTCAAATTTTACCAAACCTGACAGCTCAGCTGAATTAAAAATAGAGGTACATCTGCTTACACTCCATCTTCATTTGTATTTTGCTGTCTCCATTACAATGTTTCATTATACTGATATGATTTCATAGAAATTCTGTGGTTCAAACTTCTGTGAGAAAGCAAAACAGGACCAGACATGTGCAATTGATTCTCTGTTCTCAGAGACAATTTTTCTTGCTTTTGTCTTATATACTTTGCTTGACTGCAAGTTTGATTGTTATGACTGAAATAAATATGGTTTTTATTTTCTGGGTAATGTTAGAGCTTTAGAGTATATATACTTGAAGAATTACCACCCTTTTCTTTCTGCAACTGAACTAGGTTTTTGCACCTCTGTACTGTGGGGGAGATTTGAGCTCAGTCTCAATGAGGATGCTTATTCCCTTAGCAAACATCAGCCACACTTTGTGGATTTTGATAATTTACTGTGATCCTTCTTTCTTAGATTGATTAGATTATGACCAGCTTTTTCTGGTTATGGGAGTACTGTGTAAATTAACAAGTATATATTCAGGCTTTGATGGTCAGAAGAAGCAGCCTTTATTTTGCTTTATATTCAAAGCCTGTTCTGATTGATGTTTTCAAATACATTGTCTGTTGAAGTATGTTTCTTAAATAATATTCACCTCCCCAAATTAATTAGGCTATTCAGTTTAATTTTTAATGCAACTTGCAACAGTGAAAATCTTTTTAACTTTCATCTTTACACAGTAAGAATGCAAAATGAATGTCTTTCTTTAACTGAAGTACCTATGTTGCAAGACTGGATATGGCACTGTAGAATTATTATAAGCCATTCCCGGTGCCTCAGTTGAAGTTAATGAATTCAGTATGAACTCAATTTTTGCCTTTCATGTATGTCTCATTTCAACTCAGATGAAGAGGATGATAAACATTTTTTGAGAGAGAAATTGCAAATTATTTGCTAACAGATATCTTAGGCTAGAAGTGCTGAAAATGGTTTAGCTCCTCTTTCGGTCACCCTTAGACTCGGAAGGCATGAGTGATATATGAACAAGTAGAGAATGAAAGTTGCAGTCCTACGACGTGCAGGGCTCTAGAGGTTTGCCTGTTATATTATACTTCTTTTCTCATTCTAATTTAAGTATTGATCTCTACTAGAGAGTTTTTCTAATGTAGCTTTCTTGTAGGAACACACTTATCACCAGTAGTTCCTCTCGATCCTTGTAATGTAATTTAAAAGGTGCTATAAAAACATATCTGTGGTTCATTGATTTTTTTCTATGATGATGATGCTCTTTTCTCAAATGAAGATTCGTTCAAACCCAGTGTTTAGCAACTTTTTCAGTTACTGAATTCGTTAGTTTCCTAAGGGGTAATACTACTGTCGATCCAGAGACAGGGAGGACACTGTCTAGGAGTTTTATGAACCTGCATAAAGAAAACAGATTTTACGATTTTATTTTTTTTATAAATGTTATAGTATGTTGATCAAAGTCTTAACTGTGTGATTCTAGAATGAACAGGTTGTGAACAGGGACCTCCGGAGGTCCCTAGACCTACTCTCTGCTCGAAGCAAGTTTGGCTTGAAAGCCAGATCAAGTTGCTCACAAGTTTTGAAATCTCCAAAGATGGAGATCACACAGCCTCTCTGGGCACCCTTTCTAGTGCTGCACCACACTCAGAGGAATTTTTTCCTGCTGTCCAAACCAAATTTTTCTTAGTACAGCTTACAGCCATTGTCTCTTGTCTTTTAGCAGTGCACCTCTAACGGGTAATAGCAGGTCAAGAAAACATACAGCAAATATAAGAAGTGTAATAGAATTTATAATGAATTATATTTCTGGTTGAATGCAATCTTTATCGCTTAGGAGCCCTAAATGACAGCCGAAGTGAGTATGCTAAGGTTAGTGTTATCACAAAGAGGTGCTTATCCTTCTGAAACAAAAGCTTACTTAACTCCTGGAAAACTGGAAATTTATCTTCTTTATGGACATATCGAAGCACCTGAAGATGGAAACTTGTATATGAACTGAAATTCCAGGTAGGTGACCACCATCACAGAGGGGAGGTCCCATTTTGTTACCTTGTTATTAATACAAAATTTCCTTACCCTAGGGAAATCAAGCAGAGCTAGCTGGGTTTTAATCATGGTGGAGCTTATTTTAATATTAGTTCTTCTAAAAGGTCCCAGCTCATCAGCTCCTTCTAACCCGTCTCAGTTTTCATGTTTTTTTATTTCCTATTACTGGGACTCCACCTAACTTAGTAACTAACAGGCTACATTATCTGTAGCACGATTGCTCTCAAGGCTCAAAGCACCTTTATATGCTTATCTTGCAGTAAAGCCTTAAACTGGGAAGACATGGTCATTGTAAAGATTAAGACTATGTATACAAAAACTCTTTTTGCCACAGTAGGTGGAAAAGTGTGTTAACCAAAATATTATTTACAGTGTATAGCACGTAAATCAAAACTTGAAAGTTTCTGTTACTCAGACTGTCTACCTAATATATTTCTTCCTCCTTAATTTTAACTATGTTTTTCTTTGGCATGGAAAATAGTTTAAACTTCATGTGTAATGAATTCTGGCCCTTCATTGCAGTGTGCCCATGTTCAACCTGCTCTTGACCACAGTCACCAGTTCCCACATTTGAATGCTGTCTTCCTAAAGCAGAGCAGCCTGTAGCTTTCTCTTCCTGGCAGTTTTTAAAGTGATGACAGACCTATGATATTGTGAATTTTGATTGTCTCGGCTCTGGTTACTGTTGCCTTCACTTTCAGTGTCTTGGGGCCTGTGCAGGGCAGTGTTCAATGTAAGCAATCATGCCCCAAAGGTGTTATTAGTGGTTTTCCTTTTTTCCTTTTTTCTTCTTTCATCAATCTTGCCCACAAAACCCAAAACTTAGGATAGGGTAGTTTTAAAGGAGCAATAAAATAAGAAAAGGGGATTTCTACTGAAACAGTGTTTTTGTTGCTTTTAGCAGTAAGTGTTTCTTCCTTGGCAAAAGTGTGGTTAAGATCAGTTTCTGGTACAGACATCCCCTAACTGTGGCCATCTATCCTGCTGAATACATTAGCAAATCACTGCTTCTTTCACCACTGTTCTTTGTAGCCACATCTTCATCTCTGGAGAGAGAACATTTATCTTCACATACTGCCTAGAACTCTAAGAACTTGAAAATAAGAGTCTGTTGTGCCCTCTCTAATTTCAAAGGTACACTCAAATGTTGTTCAACCATTGATTATGCTATCTTTGGGGTTACTGATCCTCAAAGTGAAGATTCTCCTGTATGTTTTAATTCCTCTGCTTCCCTGTCGCTCTTCTGTTATTATTATGAATTAATCTAACCAAATGTCCGATCTTTATTTTTTATGCAATGTAACTACTTTGGCAGAAAGCAACCTCATAATATGCAGTTATCTCACAGGGACTGAAAAACTCTCTAATGCTTGCCTCAGAGCTAAGCCTGATCAGTACAGACTGATATTTTGTGATAGATATATATACAGTGCCCCACTCCATAGTGGGCTGGCTGACCCAGCAGATCAGTCTTACGATCCCAGATTTGCAACAAATACCTATATCTTTTCTGAAAGCCAGGTTTCAAAGCAGGAAACACTGAGGCCTGCCTCCCGCATACAGTCAGCAGACTGAGAGCAGTAAGCTCCCTCACCCCCTCCCTCTGCAAGGTTCGCATGACTATCACCAGCTTGTGTAAGGCTGCAAAGAGAAACAAAATCTCTGTCATGGCAGATGTGCAGGGTTATATACAGTTCCTAAAATCCCTTTTCAGTGGAAACCAAGCATGTTTCAGGCTTACCCATTAATTCGTTTCTTTATAGCCCCTTTTCTTCACTGTGTGTGAGTGGTGTGCTCCTCAGTTTTCAGGGTTCCGTTTCCCTTTGAGGGAGGAGTGAACTTACTTTCTTTCTGGGTATTAGTGATCAGTGTGTTTAAAGTGTTGTGCTTAGGAAAAAAAAAACAGTTTTGAACCTGGGAAAGTGCAGTAATCAAATAAACAGAGCATTCAGTAGAAAAATGCCCATCAGCTTTACCAGTAAGTTTGGCAGTAATCCATCTAGCTCCTTTCCGAACGTCTGCTGAGAATGTACCTGAGAAAATAATCTGAGCATATCTTCTTGCGTGACCCTTTTGCACTTTGAGTTCAATGTCTTTTTATAGTTCCAAGGAATTCTGCAACAAAGATTCAGTCCCAACATGGGATACCTTCAGCTTAGAGTTCATCATTATTAAAGCACTAGGTACAGTGGGAAGTGCTATGCCAGCATCCACTCAGCCTTGATGTTGTCCTTTGTGCCAGTTTTTACAGCAGAGAGTTTCATGGAGGGAGCCAGAAGCAGGTGTGACCCTGGAGCAGAGTCCTAGCTGTTGAGAAAGGAATGCTTTCTCCATCATTATAATTCTTTCCCCTTTCCAGTGTCTGTGATCTTGTTACCCCTCATGACCCCAGTTTATTTATGAATGGGCTTTTGTATCATATGTTCATTAAATGGACTGAATATTAGCTGCTTGATGGTAGGACAGCACTTTTCATCTACAGTTGTAGGGAGTTTCCCCCCCACCCCTGGAACTTCTCATCACAGAGCTTACATGAGTGCTCCAGCCTGTGTTTATTGCAAAGCAGAGGGTTTTTGCTCATGGTGAATAAATCACTGAAGAATTTGTATTGAATTATTCTGCTGGGTGCAGGCCTGTGACTGGAGTGAGATGATTTACTTACAGCTCTGCATTTCATAGACTTTGCCAGTCCTGTAGGAAGTGGTTCTCTCTATGTGTGTTTTGGCAAGAGCTTGGTCTTATTTATTGGTGCTTGTATGAGAGATGGAATTTTAAACCAGTAGGCTTGTATTGCAGTGCTGAGGAAAACCAGATCCCTGCTTTCTGATAAACATAATTCCCAGGCTTCAGGTCACTGTCTGAGGACTAAGATCCTCTTTACTGTCCAGACTCCTTACTCCTTCAGTGGGATTTTGAAAAGCTAGATCCAGCAAAGGATGTGGACATCTAAATAAGGACTTATGCAAAGCCAAGGCTCTGAAGGCTGAAGTTGTTTCTGCTCAGCTTCCTGATGCCTCCCCGTTGGATTGTGTAGTTTTGTAGGCAGGTAGAGTTCAGTTTCATTTGTGTGCAGAATTGTCTCAGACTAAGTTCCTTAGTGTCTGTGTGATGCTAAACTTCACAGCCAGAAACTTATATTTCTTAATGGACTTGAGTGATAGGTCCCAATCCAACAGGTTTATTTGGAGGTAATATCAGTGTATTTTGATAGCAAATGAAAGTTTGTTGTTTTAAACTGGAGAAGAAAAAGCCAGAGTTGGGAGGCCACATTGAAACAAAAGAGAAAGTCCTGCACATTTTTATATATATGCATACAAATATTTGTAGGCATCTAGAGGTGTGTATGTCTGAGAACTTCAGGGAGTAGAAAACAGTTGCTGCATTTGGGTGGCTACTGTTCAGCTTTTCTTTCTTGTAAAACTGCTATTGACATCTTAATCTCAGTAGAAAGTTCTGGTTATGGCATGCTGGGGTGAGAGGAGATCCTTTTCTGACTCCTTGAGCATTGACCAGGGGTTAAGATCAACCCTTGTCATCTGGTTTAAAGTTATACCCCAATATTAAGATGCTTTGTATGAGGATCCTATCTGCCTCTGTACAAAAGTTACATTAAAAAGGACCATAGCTTTGTCCGATCCAGTAACCTGCCTCCAACAGTGGACAAAACCAAGATGGCAAGGGAAGAGATTAACCATGTAACTTTGAGTTCTTCCACTGCCCAAGGAAACATATAACAATTATTCCCAGAAAACACCCACATAAAGAAAGTTTCCAACATGAGAAATCTCTGAACTTTCACAGTCTGTACAGAGAGCAGAGAAATGAACATTTTAATGCAGTATTTTAGCAGATGATTACTGCTGTTGTAATTACTGTAATTACCATCTTGGTGGACTATTTGCAATTGAAGTGCTCAAAGATCACACAATCACAGAATGGTTGAGGTTGGTGGGGACCTCTGAAAGTCATCTGGTCCAAACCCCTGCTCAAACAGGGCCATTTAGAGCTGGTTTCCCAGGATTGTGACTAGATGTGTTTTGAATATTTCTAAGGAGGGAGACTCCACAACCTCCCTGGGCAACCTATTCCAGCGCTGGCACCCTCACAGAAAAAAAGTGTTTCCTCACGTTCAGAGAGAATCTCCTGTGCTTCAGTTTGTGCCCATTGCCTCTTGTCCTGTCACTAGGCACTGAAGAAAAGAGCCCAGCTCCATCTTTTTTGCATCCTCCATTTGGGTATTCGTATACATTAATAAGATCCCCCTGAGCCTCTCTAGGCTAAACATTCCCAGGTCTCTCAGCCTTTCCTCATAGGAGATATACTTCAGTCTCTTAATCATCTTCATGGCCCTTTGTTGGACTCTCTCCAGTATGTCCACGTCTTTCTTGCACTGAGGAGCCCAGAACTGGACACAGAACTCCAGGTGTGGCTTCCCCAGTGCTGAATAAAGGAGAAGGATCATGTCTTGTGGCCTGCTGGCAATACTTTGTCTAATGTGGCTGAGGATACCATTCACCTTCTTTGCAGCAAGGGCACATTCCTGGCTCATGTTCAACCTGGCGTGCACCAGGACCCCCAGGTTCTTTTCTGCCAAGCTGCTCTCCAGCTAGGTGGCCCCCAGCAAATACTGATGCATGGAGTTGTTCTTCCCCAGGTGGAGGACTTTACACTTTTCCTTGTTGAATTTCACAATGTTCCTGTCAGCTCATTTCTCCAGCCTGTTGAGGTCCCTCTGGATGGCAGCTTGACCCTCTCAGCCACTCCTTCCGGTATTGTGTCATCTGCAAACTTGCTCAGGGTACACTCTGTCCCATCATCCATATCATTAACGAAGATGTTAAAAAGGACTGAACGCAGTGTTGATCCCTGGGGTACACTGCTAGTCACTGGCCCACAACTACGCTGTGTGCCACTAACAACAACCCTCTGAGCCTAGCCATTCAGCCAGTTTTCAATGTACCTCACTCTCTGCTTATCCAGCCCATACATAAACATCTGCTCTTATGAGGAACTTATGGGAGACAGTGTCACAGGCCTTATTGAGTTCAGGTAGAAAATATTCGCTGCTCTCTCTTCATCTACCGGCCAGTCACTTCATCATAGTAGTTTATGAAGTTGGTCAAGCATGACTTCCCCGTGGTGCACTACTCCTGATGATTTTCTCATCTTTAATGTGCCTGGAAATGGTTTCCAGGATTAGCTGCTCCATCAGCTCCCCTGGGATTAAGGTGAGGCAGAGTGGTCTGTAGTTCCCTAGGTTCTCTTTCTTGCCCTTCTTGAAGATGGGGTGACATTTGTTTTCCTCCAGTCCTTGGGTACTTACAGAATCATAGAATTGTTTGGGTTGGAAAAGACCTTTAGGACCACTGAGTCCAACCACTTCTCCCAGTTGCCATGAGCAATCAAAGATTGTCAAGAGTGTCCTTGCAATGACATCTGCCAGCTCCCTCAGCACTCATGGGTCCAGCCCATCAGGGCCCATGGACTTATGTATGTCCAGTTTGCTTAAGTATTCCCTGATCTGATCTTCTTCCACCAAGCCCTCTTCTCTGCTCCAGCCTTTCCCCCTGATCTCTGGGACCTAGGACTCCTGAAGGCCTGAAAGATAATGAATCAGAAACTCTTGCATGCATTTAACTTACGGGATGCATTTGAATGTGTTTTGTTTGCCTTTCCATTTGTCACGGTCTCAGAAGTCTTGAGGACTAGCAGTTTAAATTTTAGTTAAACAAGAAAGTTCTGTAACTCTCTTATTGTCTCAAAATGCCCAAAGACAGGCCTTGCTGTCTCAAGGTGTGCAGTAATACTGTGACTAAAAAAGAAATTATTATACTTGTCTTTTATTGGAAATTATACATCTGTTCATTAGCCACTAGATGGTGTCTATCTGACAGTAGTAATACTTAACAGTGCACATACTTACAAGTACTTACTTATTAAAGCAAATACATGAAATGAATTCAGATCTTGTAGTAAGGCTTAACTATATTAATTTGAAAATCAAGAAATCTTTCATGAAATTAGTAGGTGACTCCTTATTTGTAGGAGCTCATATAGTTTATTATGAGCAAAAATGTTATATGTATAACTGAATTAATCATTTGTTTCTTATATAGAGCATCACTTGTTGTGCCGAGGTGTTTACAAATTGAAACTGTAGTCCCTTCCTCATAGGTAACCTCTATCAACTTAACACTGGTATTGACTCAGCCTCAGGTAGCCAGGCTACCTGCTGTGGATTTTTAATTTGCCAGGTTTGGAGGGTTACTGACATTTTTGATTGCTAAAGTATGCTAAAGAATAAAGTAAAGAAAACTAAAGAGACACACTGAGTGTACGTATGCATAAGTTCTTACAAGTGATGGGACAAACTGCATTACTGCTCTTGCTCAAAATGTTTCTCTTTGGTAAGGTCTGCTGTGGCTACTGCAATCTCAGAGACACATGGAACTTTTTTAAGCAAAGAACATGACACACAAATTTAGGCATCAACAGAATAATGTAATCAGTCACTTAATACTTTCAAACACTACATAAGGTTAAGGACTGCTATTACTGCACCTTAAGTGCTATGTATGAGTACGTTATTATTTTTATGTTCCTGCAAATCACATTCTCTTTGTGTCTAGCTCTCCAATAAAAGGTCCCTTTAATCGTGGGGATCTGGACACTTTGAAAAGGCCATAAACAAATCCAAAAATTCTCTGTAGAAGCACTGTCGCTTTGTACTCTCCTATAACAGAAGGGAGAATGCAGTTACAGTGCTTCTGACCAACCATCATCATGTTGCTTGCTTATACAATTCATAGGTAGTCAGCCTTAATTTCTCTCAGTCACATTCCATGTCTAATAGAAGCATTATTATGCTTCCATTGTTCTTTGTATTACAGCCAGTAAACAAAGGCTTTTTTCAGTTTATAATTCTATAAAAGTATGCCTTTTCAGTTGTGTTCTTACAATTTTTTTGAATAGAAGCAATAAGTTTTGTGAATCCACGAAGCTCAGTGAGTGGGTTGTCCTGTTGTTTTTTTTACAGAGTAAGGTTTGATCTGTTGCTATTTTAAATTGCAGTTAATACACAAGTTCTGTGGGTTTTATTCTAGGTATTTTTCCCATTTTTTTTAATACATTACAATTTGGGACTAAATATTCCCTTCCTTCACGTTCATCACCTTTTACCTAAACAGTACCCTGTTACTGTGTTGAATAGTACTTATTTGTTAAGAGCCAAGAGACCAGGGGAAAACATAGTTCTACATCTAAGGAATTTCAAAATTTCTGTTCTCAAAGGACTTGCAATATTTTGACAGTGGATTTTTTGTCCTATAATGAGTTGCAAGTAATATTTCACAGTGCCTTCGAAAAAAAAAAAATCTGTGGCTGGTATAATCTGTAATTTAGGCAGGTTTGGCTCCAGATTTCAGGTACCATTGGAGGAGACAGTAAATATTTGTTAACTAATGTTTCAAACAAGAACTTTAAATAAAAAGCCTTGATTAAATGGCTCTTGTGGCATCTTGCTTCATTCTACTTTTAGACAAAACCAGTCAGATCCATGGTTTCTCTGTTTGTCTTTGGTGAATGCTCTCAGTCAGAAGCACTGCAGATGACTCAGTGCATTACTTGCTAGAGAAAATGCACAGGGTATGAAGTCTTTTCTGGAAAACAAAAGACAGGCTCTGGGTCTCAACTTGTTTCCAGGTCTTACTGATCTGGTACTAAGTGCTCCAAAGTGAATGAGGCACATTTGCAGATGTGGACACAAACATGAACGTTAGAGATCTCTTTTAGCATTTAGAGTTTTGATTTAGGGTTCTTGCACTGGCTTATCAACTATTTTCACAAACACCCTCATAATCACTCTCTACTGGAGAGTCTTGATCTTTATCTACAGTTTAGGGAAAACCATGTGCTCTTACCTTGGACAGACGCTTCTTTCTTTGCTTTCTGTATGCAGAACCAGTTGGCCTCTCTAATGGACTTTTTCTTTCCTGCCTCAGACTCAGCTGCATTGTAATTTAGCTGAGGTTCTGTAATTGTTTTTTTTCTCCTCTTAAAATTTGAATAAAAAAGTTTTTCAGTCTCTCGGCAAGTTGTTCCAAGGGGGGTTGTCTTCTGCCAGGAGCCTTTCTTGGCTTCCATATTGCTCCATTTGATGCACTCGCTGTATATCTGGATTTAGCACTGATATGTTTCTTCCTGGGACTGTCCGGACAGAATATGTGCGTATATGCTGTCAGGCACAAACATGGTAGAAATCTTTAGGATCTCTGGATGCACAGCAGCCTCAGTGCTGCTGCTGAGTGGTAATTCCATGCAGGTGTCCCAGATGGTTGTAATAAATGTTTGAATCCTGCCCTGAGAAAATTTTCAAGTGGAGAAAAAAATGACAAATCCAGAAAAGTTTGGACATAGGCAACTCTACCTGGAGTGAAATGGTCGGGTATAAAGAGATGTTACGTCCTGTTCCTGATTCTGTTATAGTGACTGGGGATTTCTCTATGCTTCAGCAGTTTTTAAACTAGCTCTGGTAGCAGAGGTGTTCTGACATGAAATTGTACTTTGAGAGGACTGCTTGTCCTTTCTCCTGATAGTAGAAATACCAGATTTTTTTCCACAATCTGTGCGAGTAGGTTTATTTTGAAGGCCTAAGTAATACATGTGATTTATTTTACCGTTCGCACAGGGGAAAGCCTACCCAATAAGTAGCTGTAAATCAGTTCAGTTTTGCATAGAAACTATTCCACCACCATAGGGGTGGTAGAATGAATTGTGGCAAATATTAAATAACAGCTGGCCTAGAATGGGGTATGGAAATGAAAAAACTAAAGAGTTTTGAACAGATTTCCCAGTTAGGTGACTCAGTGTCCACAGCATCTTCTGCTCGCTTTTTTAACTTTGTTCGTGAACAACTCCAGAGTTCTTTCCAGCATGTGTCATGCACCACATGCTTTATTCACATTCCAGGTATCCCACACTTGTTTGTGCAGAGTCAAAAGCTAAGGGTTTGGGTGGTTTTTTTTTCATTTTTTCTTCTTCCTCCGTCCTCAAATCTTAGTCTATTTATAAATTGCACAACTTGGCATGGAAGCACTGTGACCAATGTGCAAGCATAGACTTTAATTATCAGTTATTCTTTTTGATGTTGGTTTGGCAACCAGACAGACAGAAGTGCATTGCAGATGGCTGGTTCAAGTGTTATATGGGTGAAGCAGAGGGAATTGAATAAACGTTTTCACTGTGGCCTTCCCAGTACTTATTCTAACTTTGCCATGACAGGGAATATACTTTCTACAGGTGTTTTTTGATGTTGTTGTTTTTTAATGCTGTTTCTGATCATTTACTTGATCTTGGGAAGTTATGAGAAACTGTAACTATTGTTCAGCTTCTGAAGAAGTTATGGATGATTTGGCCAAATCTTCCCGTAGGGACATGATTCCTATTGAGGAGAACTTAATGCTTGGTAAGTGGCCATTTAACCAGCATTCAAAAAGTCTTCCAAAGTGAAAGGCACAAAATTTTGCCTTAGACTTTAATGATATACAGAACAAAATATTTGGCTGCTGCTTCTGATAGGAGCAGTACGCATTTGTTATCAAAGCCATTTGCCCTTTGCTTTCATTGAGAACTGCTGTCCTCTTTGCATTTGTGTATATAAAGGGTCATTTCTCTACGTTAGAATACAGCTAATGTGGAACTAAAGCTTATGCAATGCAGAAGGCATGCTTTTTTTTGTGGCACTCTGCAGTGGGCCATCCATGAGCATACTTTGGAAAGGATTAGTCCTTGGCTTTGTCTAGATATATGTGAACCGGATGTGAGTTAGCTACTGAGGTAGGGTAAAACTCTCATCTCAATTCTCTTTTTCCATGCCAGCATAAATCATGAGTAATTCCTTGAGCATAATAAGGTCAGACTGGTTTTATCCCAATGTAAATGAGAGAAGATGCCAAGTTCTTGGCGTAAATATACAAAAACTTGTAAAATTCCTTTTCTTGACGTACACCTTACTCTACCCTTGAAGAAAACATTTTTTTCCTCTTCATTCACTACAATAATTTTATTTTTTTTCCTTTAAGTGTGAAAGTATAGAGACGCTAGTACATCCACACTTAAGAAAACTTATCATCCTGCTTTCAAAGTGAAATAACATTGCAATTTGCTAGCATGAAACTATTGCATTGAGTAGGGGTGGAATGTTCTCAAACCTTGTAAAACTATGCCAGTGTTCCTTTCTTAAGAGATTCTTAGAGGGGTGCTAGAAAGAAACCCACCTCATGGTATTCTTAAGGTCTGAGCCAAAAATCACTGAATCCAACTGTGGCTGCAGTAGATGTCACAGGTGGACACAGGTGTTTGCAGAGGCTTGGCTACTATTCAGAGCAATGAGAGAACATGTCTTTGGACATATTAAAAAAGGAAGGATCATGTTCACGTCCTGTGTTTTGCTAGCTTGATAAAATCAGATTTAAACTTGTCATCATGCTTCCAAACACTGTCATTGCTTCTCCTGAGATTATTTCACTTTCTGGCACATTGGTGGACTGAGCTTGGGCACAGCAGTCCTAATTATTTTTCTTTTTCAAAACAGTTAAGCCACAGAACATTGTGCAGTTTTCCTCTTGGCAACTGTTTTTTTCCATGCTGCCAGGACATTTTTAAGCTCTTCTCACTTTCTTTTGGCCAGGATGCAAATAGCAACCCTTTGTTTTATAGGTCACAGATCTCATTTATCACTGGAAGGATTAAAAATTCTAGAGGAAGCCTCATGAGCCATAAACTTCAACATCATTGACCCTGGTCAGCTGGTCTTTAGTGCTTCTGGGATTTAAATACTGTCTGTACTAGTTTGTGGCCTTTTGTCAAAACAATAGACAGTTTAGAACAGCTCAGATTGTGTATTATTTTTCATGTCTGCTTTGACCTCTTTGGAGCACTGTACTAGCTATGCATATTGCCCAATTCTATAAATAAGGAAGGATTGAGAAGACAGATAATCAGAATAATCCCCCTGTCCTCCTTCTTGTTTCACGTTGTTAGGATGTGTTCAGCAATGTTTACCTTACTGTCAAATGCAAGGTGTGTCACTTCCCAATCAGGAGGAAACTTGAGAGGAAATTGAGTCTCCCTGTATCCTGTTTTGCTCCAAGGCCATTGCTGCTGTATGTTGACTCACACAGGAGGCTTGAAGAAAAGCTATAAGCCATCTGATTATTTCTATAATTTAATCAAGTATTTTTTCCCTTACTTCATATTAAAAAAAATACTCAAAAAACAACAAATGAGAAAATAAAGAAAAACTGCCTCCTAAAAATTACCTCCAAAATTACCGGGTATGTGCCAGGATACAAGGTAGTCCTGCAGTATTCATATCATGTTTACAATATGAATATTTAAGTTTATCATTTTATAAACTATTCTATATCATATTTCCTTATATTCTCTGCAAATGTAATACCTCGTCCCAGGGTGCTTAAAATCTAATCTGTGGTGTGAATGTAGAATTACTAAGCTGATATATGTTGTTTAAAGACTGGTTACTGCAAACAGTATTTCTATTCTGACTTGTGCAAATTGTCTTTCTGAAATGAAAGAGAATTACACAGCTAATTAAGATATTGTCATTCAAAGAATCATAGAATCATAGAATGGTTTAGGTTGGAAGGGACCTTAAAGATCATCTAGTTCCGACACCCCTGCCATGGGCAGGGACACCTCCCACTAGACCAGGTTGCTCAAAGCCCCATCCAGCCTGGCCTTGAACACTTCCAGGGATGGGGCCTCCACAACTTCCCTTGGCAACCTGTTCCAGTGCCTCACCATCCTCAGAGTTAATTTTTTTTCCTAATATCTAATCTAAATCTAGTTTCTTCCAGTTTGAAGCCATTACCCCTTGTCATATCACTACATACCCTTGTAAAAAGTCCCTCTCCAGCCTTCCTGTAGGCCCCCTTCAGATATTGGAAGGCTGCTATAATATATATATTAGAGTCACTCTGTCATGATTCCGCTTGTGTTGTTTGGTACTTCACACAGTCTGTTGCTTATGACAGCCTGGCAAATGCCAGGTGTAGGAGCTGTACTCCTTTCCCAGAAGAGTCCTGAAATTTCCCTCACTTTTGTGCTGGTTCTCCAAGTTATGTCATCCCCTTATACTGAAGATAATGTTGTTTGTGTATCACCTTAAAGTGCTTTTGTTCTGTTTTCATTTTTATGATTGCACGTGACCTTCCTAAAGGATAAGTGAGGTTGGTTAGACATAATCAAATACAGACACTTGTGTAAAGCAACACTGAAATAGGCATGACTGCACTGACCCCTTTCCTATACGAGAACCTAGGAATCTGAAGTTAGCTGCAGCTGTGATGGTGTGAGAACAACAGCAGGAACTGTAGTAATAAAAAAACCCCACTGTAAATAAATAAAAAAAACCCCTTGCTCTTATCTGAGCTGGAAACTTGACTGTGGAGGATTGTCTCGTTGTCCTATGGCTCTCTGCCTTGGTTGCACTCTCCTTATGGCAGGAGAAACCTGCCCCTGAGACCTAGTTTCAGGAGTAGAAAATTCCATTTTTGCTTATGCTGCTGAAAAGGCTGGAGCTCAATTCTACAGACATGGAGTTTTGTCATTAAATTCTGTCAGAATAGAATTATGTCTCTTAAAAGAAATTCTGGGCCTCCAAAAATCTCATTTAACTATTTTCATTAGCAATAGTATAAATCTGGGGTGCTAAGCTTAGGCAAAACTTTCCTATTTTGAGTGAGTTCAGAATCAATCTCAAAGGGGGATTGTGCTTCTCAATTATGAGGAACAAATCTTGTCTTTCTTTTATTAGACATGTTATCTTGAAATTCTTTCTGTTCTTTCTACCACCACAGCGTGAATGTATGTCTCCCTGATTCAAATGTGATGTCATGCCCTGAGTGCTCTCTGTGTAGCTGCTTTCTGTCCAGCATTCCTCCATCTTATTCTCTAGCTTGTGAAATGTTTCTAACCTTGTTGTGTTTTATCTAAATTTAGTCTCATTTTAGTGATGGTGAGTTCTTGAGCTCTTTGAAGCTCTTGGTGTTTTGCAATATTTGTAATCACTCCTAACAGTGCTTTGGGATGACCAGTGAGTTTCATCTATGTTTAGTTTACTTCTTGCAGTGTGATTCATGAAAATGTTGGGCTAAGTACTAGCATGTATTTATTAAGATCTACAACGAACTGTTCCTCAGAGCAGAAACTGTTTTTTCAAACCAGCTGTCCAGAGACCGTTAATTTGTCAAAAAATATTTATTCTTTCTGAAAAGCCAGTGCTAAGTGTGCAAGTAAACCGTTT
Source organism: Pluvialis apricaria (assembly GCA_017639485.1). Taxonomy (NCBI): domain Eukaryota; kingdom Metazoa; phylum Chordata; class Aves; order Charadriiformes; family Charadriidae; genus Pluvialis; species Pluvialis apricaria. The sequence continues at coordinate 139,365,658 of CM030007.1, read as the reverse complement.
AGCAGAAATTCAAGATTACTAGTCTTTTAAGATATCAGAGGATGTCAGTATGTTCCCATAGGTGTAATTTCCATGGCTTTTACTGATTGGATCCAGGAGAACTACAGAGGAAAAGAATGATGGCTTATCTAGATGCTATTTTGAAGAGCTGAATCCTTTGCAACGTTTACTGCTAAATATTTGATTGAAATTCTGCTGCTCTTGATGGAAGTGACAGATATTTTGCTGACTTCATTTAAGAGATGCAAAAGCCGCAGTCTTTCCTGAGCAGATATTATGTATTATAATAATACAGGACTGTCTAACTTCTCAGAACGGAGAATCCCAAACTGCCCAGATCACCCCCTTCATTTGGTGGATCTTCTTCAAGATACTCAGGGTTTTCATCCCCATCTTTGACAATGAGTATTTTAATTTTCAGGCATTGTTAAGAAGCTGTAAAATACATTTGAAAATTATACCCTTGACACATGTTTTTTTTTTTTTCTCTCTTCTTTTTTCAGAAAGTATTTTGGAGAAAAAATAGGACTTTATTTTGCATGGCTGGGTTTATATACAGAATTCCTCATTCCATCTTCAGTAGTTGGGATTGTTGTATTTCTTTATGGATGTATAACCATTGAGAGTGACATTCCTAGGTAAGCTTCTCTGTGATCAATAATTTGTTTGTTGAAAATTATAAGACTGTGCTTTTTGTTCGTAATCCTTAGTGAGAATAATTGCTTTTAACATAGCTGAAGAACAGTGATGTATCATTAACAGCCCTGTGAGTATTAGAAATACACGTGCATTAAGTAGATTAGACATTTGAATGACACTGTTTTATCTGGCTGTTCAGTATTGCAGCTCCTGAAACAGAAATGTTCTGTGAGTTTACTGCACTATTGTAAGTTCTTTTTTATGACACTCACTTGCTTTTTATGGATGCACATATCTCCATGCTTACCCAGACAGGCATCTTGCAGAACTCACTGAAGTTAATTCAAATACGCTGTCCGGTACTCTTGGATTACTTTTTTCTTCTTAGTAAAATCAGGCTATTTGCACAACTAAGATGAACTACAGTTAGTAGATTTATCACATTTGTTAACCACAGTATTCTCCTTCTTGACAGTTGCAAAAAAATGTTGAGTTTTGTGCTGTGTGTCTTGAGGGCGCCATATTAAAGAAAAACTGCCAAATTAACACAGTGACGTTAATATCTGCTTCTCAGTGAAAAAAAAGGACACTTCCCCTGTTACCTGTGTCTGACTTCTGGTGGAGACGGGATACTGGATTACTAGTACTGCTGGTCACATTTGTTGTGGCAGTTCCTGCATTCTCTCAAATGAATTGACAGCATTTGAAGTGAATCACTGCAGTAGGACTTTATTACTGATAGGTTAATGATGAATAACAACACATTTGAGTCAGTACTTGCTTTCTTATCTTGATCAGGACGAATCTTGATGGGCTGTGCTTGTCTGTGGGAAAGTTTGTGCTAACATTTACACTTAAGTGAGATTTACAGCTAGGATGTATCTGCAGCACCCTCTACTGCCTTTTGAAATAGAAGAGAGCATTGCTTTAACGATATGATGGCTGGAATAATCTGTATGCCTTTCGAATGATATAATATTAAACATATTGATACTACAGTTTGATAGTTCTTTTTTCATTTGAAGTCATAGAAAAAATGCTATTTAATGATGGTCAATATAGGAACAGTCATCATCACAATATGCCAGCTATCAATGAAGCAATGTTGCAAGTCTTTCCATAGCTCACAATCCTGCCAAGGACACTAGAGCTTTGCACTACTCAGTTCACTTGAGTAAGACTGTGCAGGTGTGAAGGTCTTCCACACACAAACCTTATGAATAAAACTGAAAGCATACTAAGCAGTGTCAAGTAAGGTTTGGCTTGTTAAAGAGACGGTGATAATGATTTTAAAAAGATTTTTGGATGCTGATGTAAATACAAGGAAATTAGACTATGAATTAAAATAAAAACTTTAAAGATTTTAAAATCTGTAAGAAAGTCTCTTATCTCATGTTTTCCAGAGGACAGCTGAACAAACTCTGTAAACTGAGGGAAAGGAACTACAACTTAACATCTGAATATATGAGGACGAAGTTGAAGCTTTCTAGTTTTTATAAGATTTACTGCTGGGAGGAGGAGGGGGGCTTTTTTTCTATTTTTTTTTTTTTTCTTTTGAAAATCAGGTTAGCACTCTGTAATAGAAAAACAAGGAGCTATGGAGACCAGGAATACCACATCCATATTCAGCAGGCAAACTTGAGAACCCTGAAATTTAAAGGTATCTGATTTCCTGAAGCCACTGTGCACACAATATCTGAACACCCTTAAAACATATCAGCATGGGTGCTTAGAATAATTGCTCACACTTGAAGAACTTAGCCAAAACCCTATGGCAGATGGTGGTACAGACCAGAATTGGTGTTAAAGTTGTATGTTGGGAAAACATCAATTGCTTTTATAAATATGCCACAAAATAATATGCATGGCAGAGGTGAATTGGAAAGTAAATGTTGTGAAATATAACATCCTTGCTAAGAATGAGACTTTTGGCTGGTGTAAGTCTTTTAAGTTTAGTACACATATGTCAGTTTATACCAAAACCTAGCATATCTTGCAAATGGTGTCGCAGATTTATTCTGTCTGTGACACAGACCAACAAACATGCCTGTGTGCTGTTTTTGGTTTTTATGCATACTTACATGGCCAGTCCTGATACACAAAGTAGCATGGTATTTGACATGGATCTTTGTGCCACCATGTTAAAAAAGTGTAGTTTGTCAAGGGCACAGAATTTCCTTTATGGCCACTTCAGAATTCTTTTTCATTAATTTTTCATCTGAATCAAATTATGTAACTGAGTGTAGAGATGGAAAATTCCCCTTTGACTGTGTTTTAATTATTTTCTTTTAGTTTGGTTAACCTCAGTCTTCAGTGACACAGTCTTTGCTAGTTCACTAATACAGTGCAGTGATTAGATTGGTTGCTGTGTTGCATTGTTTTTCTGTTGGTAAGATGCCTATAAGTATTTTAATGTTCCAGAGCATGACAACGTGCCTTGAAAAGACACACAGCTCCTGTTCTCTGCAAGTGCAAGCCACACACGTTGCAAATTACTTGCAATAGCTATGATGTGCTGCTTGATATCATTACTGTACATCCCCCTTTTCTGAGACGTAATACTCTAAGAATTTGTGCACTTGTCATTCATAGTAAAGAAATGTGCGACCAACGCAATGCCTTCACCATGTGCCCCCTATGTGACAAATTCTGTGATTACTGGAACCTCAGCTCTGCTTGTGCTACTGCTCGAGCTAGCCACTTATTTGACAACCCTGCCACAGTCGTCTTCTCCATCTTTATGGCTCTCTGGGGTGAGTATTGCTTTGCATATTAACAGTGTCATTTGATCTTTGGACTCCTGACAGAAATGAAAGCTGCAACGCACAGTAGTAGAATGTAGTAGCCTTACATATAATAAAGTGATATTACACTGAATGTGGTACCTATGGCTTTTGGAAGCTGGCAAGCCTCAGAGGGCCAGCAAGGGGCTTTCTGTGCTGAGACTGGACAAAGCAATATTACAAGGCTTTCTGCTGTCAACAGCAAGCTTTGGAATAAATGGAGAGGGGTTGGGTAGTTCAGGGAAGAAGAATTTGTCCTTTCTCCCTCTACTGCCTGGTTTAATGGCACTTCTAACTTTTGCTACATTTTTCTTAATTTTTCTTCATTTTCTATTGCAAGGGACATTGCAAGTCCCTTTAGTACCTTCTGAGTTTGGGGCCAGAATGTATTTGGGAATTGGTATGGTGCAGGCAGCTGAAAGGGTTTAATTTAAGCACAGAATGCACTTCCATGTGGGACAACTTAGTCACATAATTTTATCAAAACTTTATGGGATTCCAAGAACAATGGGACTACTATCATTTTAATTATAATATGTTCTAAAGTATTCAATTTAAACAAGCTTGGTTTTCTTTAATGGAAAATATACCCTGTCTCACTGAGGATATCAAAACACTTCATAAACTCTAATGAATGCATTGTACTATTATTATTATTGTTTCTGGCCTCATCTCTGCCCTGAAGTGTGTGTACTGTGCTTGTGTATATTTTTGCTGGTGTTATGCCTTCATTCACTCTAGATCTTTTTATTGTGACAGTTAAAGGTGTTATTGCTACTGTAAGATGTTTTTTTTATTTCCCTATTCACTGTTCACAAAATGAATTTTTCATTCTTATTATGAGATTAAGCAAATATATTATTGTATTATAGCCATCCCTTAGCAATCAGTGTGTTATACTTTGCAACCCTATTAAAATTTTACAGCTTGTTTTAGGAATAACTGATTAGTAGCTTGGTGTTGGGTATAGATAACATAGGGTTTTTAAGGAACTTGCAAACAGAACAAATCATGGAAGTAAGAAGTTTTTGTTTAGCAGTTCCTGGAAACCCTTCAGCAGAAGTTAGAGAATATGTAAGACCTGTGACTAAGAGAAATGGCAAAAGATGATAAATTTATATACTCTCACAACGACTTAATTTCCAACTTCAGATTGCTGACAATTACAGAGTAGTCTGGCAGCTTAGATGTCACAGTTTATCTGCTGCCATGAGGCACTGCCTTGTCCAAGTTTCAGTGTAGCTGTTTGGACAGCATGAGTATGAATGAAAATTCATTTACTCTTTCATAGGTAAATAGTATTTTCCTGACAGAGAATCTGTACTGTAAACTTGCATCCATGCAAATGATCATTTCTGTGCAGCCTCATCCAAAACATTTTAGTATCAGCAATGCAATGTGCAAAGCAAAATGTCGATATACCCTTGCACTAAGATAAATTAGTAGAATCTGTGAAGTAACAGAAAGGAATAAAAAGTTCCACATGCATTGCTTTTAAAAAAAGGCTTGTAAGAGTGAAAAAATTCTTTCTGAGCTGTATTGAAAAAAATTCTTTCTGAGATGTATCCCCTGTCCAAAAATTGTTTCCTACAGATTAGAAAAGTGTGTTCTGGGGACCATGATAACTGAACTTGTCAGTGTAAGAAAATATACCCATCATATGAAAAGAACAGCAAAGTGAAATAAAGTATGCTGTACTAACTCTACCCAACTTGCCTATTAAGTATTAGATTACACCAAATTTTGCTGCCTTACTACTAGGAGATTGTATCTAGAGCTCATTCTGCTGAATGACAGATCTCATTCACAAGCCTCATCAGCTTGCCTCACAGTATCTTGAGTAAATGTTGCCTGAATGCTTTTTCATAGCCTATAGTATAGTGATGTGGAAACTGGCATGTCTTATAGCTTACAATCATATACTTAAAAGAGCGAAGTATGGTTATTTGAGCTGGCCTCATTTCATGATGGTGTTGGGCACAGGAAGTCTCTCATCCTGCTTGCCTTCTCCCATTCTGTGAAAGGCAGATGACATACTATGGTTAATATCTTGAAAGGAATCATGCTTTTACTAGCTGATCTTCATGCCTCATAAAGTATCTTTGTGATTCCAGCAATATGGTTTGCAAATGACCATATTCACAAAATACAGAGTGTATGCCTGGCTAATTGTGCCTAATGTCACTGGTGTTCTGTGATGCTGAATTTCAGCTGTCAGATGTATTTATTAGAAGGACAGTTGAATATAATGGAACTGTTTTTCTGCTAGTGTAAGTCAGTGCAAACTTGCTGATTTCAGAACAGCTACTGCATCTAGCCAAATAAGTTCTTACAGAGCTAAATGTAGAACTGACTGTTTGAAAAACAGGAAAAAAAAAGAAATAATAGCACTCTATAAAATAAAAAAATGTTTTTGTATTTAGGATATCTAAAAACCTTTGAGTTTTCAAAACATGCTAAATATAGCTTTTATAAGTCCTGTCCTCTGTAGGGCAGGAGCAGAGATCACAACTTAATTGCTTAATGTCTGGATTTACTTTCAGTGTACTGCCAGTCCTGTGTTTGAATGATATTTTTTTCTTACATTATGGGAGGATATCTGTGCAGAAAATACTTGCAGCTAACTGTTGGAATAGATTCTGTCTTTTAAGAGTCAGGTTATTTTAATAGTAGTCTAACTTTTCCCAGTGTTATCTTACAGCTCACACTAAGTATAGATGCTTCCAAAGGAAGCTGGATCTAATTATCCACTGTTGTCTGTCTTGTGGAGCTATCTACAAGATGTTCAAAGGGATGTAAACACTGCTGTGATCTAACAATGTTTTTACAATTCCCTTTTCACCAACTGAAAAAGTGAAGTGAAGCATAAGAAAATGGAAAACGGTGCCCACAGTTGGACTTATAGGTATACCACATAGGTATAGCTTTTATTGGTATAGTGGGTGGTTTTAGTTGGTATATATTGGTTTAGTATTGATGTAGTCATCTGAAAATAGGTGTCCACAAGTCAAGAGTAAGAAGTGCTACTTCTAATACATCCATAACTCCATAAATCATGAGTAGCTAGGCAAAGGGCTATCTAGAGAAAACAGCAATTATGAGAGGAAGGTCTGGAGACTGCAAATATGAAACAACAGTACAACAACTATTCCTTCATATTAATAAAAAAGGAAAAGCAGGAGAGTGAACTACTGGCCAGTCCTTTAGAACAAAATTGCTGTGTCTATGCAGGACAAAAACTTTCAACTTACGATTGTAATATGTTCCAAAAGAGCTTATTTTCTACATATTACTGAAGGTCTTAGTTTACATATAGGCATCGATGATTAATTTCAGTAGCAGGCTACATCTACCTTCTTCACATTTTTCTGACTGATTAGAAACACTGAAACAGTGAAATCTGTTTGGTCAGTTAGTATGTTATACAAATTAATATTTAGACCTAGATTTTGCTTCATTATATGCTTTCTACTCATGAATTATAGAATGACTTATGATAAATTAAGAGAGATGATGTTCTTGGGATGGATATCAGCAGATATGGGTTCAGTTCCAGCCTCTGACAAGGACTTACCAGTGCCTTTGGGCAATCCATGTTGTATCTTTCTGTATTTTATTTGTAAAAAGACAGTAATTATGGTTTCCATGCTTTGCTTGTGTTCTTTCTTTAAAATTGGGCCTGGGGATGGTTCTTAGTGCTTATTTATAAAGGGCCTAGCGTAATGGGATTCAAATATCAGTTGGGACTCATAAGTAACACAAATATTCATCATAGTGCATGGGATTTATAAATTTAAAATTGTTCGGGTTTTTTTTTTTTCTTTAAAGCTACTACGTTCCTTGAACAATGGAAGCGTTTGCAAATGAGATTAAGTTACTTCTGGGATCTAACTGGGCTGGAGGAAGAAGAAGTAAGTTTCCTCTCCCTGTGCTAATTTACTGTATAAATTATTCTATGTCTGAAGGTATGCATTGATATTATGATTTCTCATGAGTGCTCTCCAGCCGGATGCAGTTCATAGATGTGTTTTTCTAAATGACTGTAACATACAGTTTTGAATACCAATGTATCATTAAAGAAATAATCACCTGTATCTTATTGGTCACCACTCTAATTTTAATAATTAGTGTTGAAAAGGCTTATAAGATAAGAGCAGATCGCTCTTTGCTGAGAATGCCCATATGCCATTGCAGTGCAGTAGCAGAATTATACAGAATAAATACTTCGTCATATAGATGCTACTTCATTAGGTATAACAAAAATTCTCTGTGATGATGACTGTAACATGTCAGGATAACATAAATAATATTTGCATCAAGGTCTGTGCCGTATATATGATACCTGAACTCTAGGTACTCACCCACAAAGCTATTGCAAACAACAAATGGGGTTGGTTTCTTGAGAACAATTTTGAAGGGCTTCGCAATGAGTTCATCGGGTTTGTAGCTGTACCTGAGTTGACCAAAAAGTGAGACATACATGTTTATTAGTATTTAAAATGTCCCTAAGTCTGTTTTTAGTTTTTAGTTATATTCTTAGGCATTGTTTCACATGTCATGACCTATGGTCTGTTTAAATTACTGACACTCACGAGAGGATTAATTTCTAACTCTGACTAAAGAGTGTGCAGTTATTAGTCATAAGTATCATACTAAGAACAGGTAGACTTTGGAGCTTCCATTACATATCCCCTAGCAATAGATGCTGACATGGCTCTAGAACAGGGTCATATTCAGCAATTCAGAATTGCAGCAATCAGATTCTCTTTTATACTTAACGGTGAGGTGAGTACCTATATGGAACAATTCAGTGTGCCTTGCTCTCTTTATTGACTTAATAAAATGTGGTCAGTTTCCTGGAAGGTGAGTTGCAGGCCTACCTTGGTTTGATGGGAGGATTTGAATCCATTTCTTCATGTTCCAGTACAGGTCCCTAAACAACAGACCACATACAAGCCTCCAGCTCTGCTACTTGAGCTCAGATCAAGGAGGATGTAGAGTGCAAATAACCTAGAAGAAGAGTAATCTGACATCATGAAATTCATGATGTAGCATGGTGATAGTGTTATTCCATTTTTGTCTATTCCTCAGATAAGAATCATTGGATAAAATGAAAAAAATAACCCTGAGAACAGACAGCAGACTCCAGTAGTCCTCTTCTTCCCTTGCAATCCCAAAATGCAGCCTTTAGCGATGTCTTTAGAGTAAGGGACTCCTCCCAAGTATTCCTTCACTGATGACTACAACGTCCCTTATTTTGCCTTTAGTTGCTCAGCTTTTTCACTACTCTCTATCCAGTTATGACGTGGGTGATGCCCACAGTATAACCCAGTACTTATAGTTTGTAAGCTGTGATGCAAACCAAGTGCATCAGCACATCAGAAATTACTGCTTGTCCTATGTGGAATGTCATACTGGTCCCTGGGAGAGCAGCAATTTTGTACTAATTACAGTACAAACTGAGAGGCTGGAGAGGAAACTCTTGGCTCTGCAGCATACTTGAACCCACCAGATTTTACTGAATTTCAAATTAATTGCTTGCAGTACAAAATCCTAAGATTTAGCTCAATATTTGCAAAATGCTGTGAAAGAATCTATAGATTTGTGAGGTCCTGTGATGAAGAGCTCTGTAGTGGTAAGTTTGTGGACAGGAACTGTGGGATCAGCAAGAATCCTTTTTTTATGACAAGTGAAGGAGCGCCAGACACATCTTAGCACAAGCTGAAGAATTAGGTACATAGAATCATAAAAATAAGGCTCGAATGGACCTTGAGGGGCCATCCATTATGCGTTGTAGGATCAACTCTACTTAAATCATTATGAAAAGATGTTTGTCTAATTTTTTCTTAAATAAATGCAGCAGTGGAAATTTCACTTCCTCCCTAGGCTATCTGTTCTAATACTTGTCTATCTGTACTGCTAATAACCTTTTCCTAGTGTCTAACTTAAGTCTCCTTGCTAAATGTTCATTTTTTCTTGTTCTGTCTTTCAAAGATAAAGAGAAAAGATGACGTCTATCCTCTTTTCAGCAAAATTCAACATAATATCTCTCTGTCACTTTTTTTTTGAAGATGAACTAACCTCTGGTCTTTCAGTCTTTGTTCTTGAATAATTTTCTAGATGTCTGTTTATTCTTGTTCCTTTTGGGACATTTTCTAGTTGATCCAGCTCTTTCTTGAAGAATGATGCTCAAAATGGATGTGTTTCTTGACTTGACATCTTAAGCAAAATGCCATGCACTGTGCCATCTTCTATCAGCACTTAGTACTTCAGCAAAAACACAAAAGTTAGATCAGGTTTTGTTCACCTTTTATCCATTAGATTCATAAAGATGAGGATAAATTTATTTGTGAGACAGATACTGGCACCATGTTTCAGTGGTGATGAAGTCTTTAAAAGTGTTGAAAATCTTGTTGGAAAATGGAAAATTATGTCTGAATGGGTTAGGCCAGAAGGAACTAGAGGTGGAATGCACAAGATCACTTAACAGAGCAAGAAGGAAAGGGACAAGTAAAAAGTTCAGAAGTTTTAACAGTTTTAAGACTATATGGGTTTATGTATTATTATCAATTTCTTTAGAGGGGGAAGTTACAAAACAGGGAGGAAAACAACCATAAAAGTTGAAAAGCTGAGAAGTAGATTGTGAAAATTATATTGAAATAAATGCCTTCAGTGTAATTTTTGTGGACTCAACTATATAATTTTCAGTAAAATTACTTTCTTTAAACACGCTGGTCCAAAACTTTTACTTCAAAAGAGTCACATGAAAGATTAATTTAGTCCATTTATTTGTAAATATCATGGCAATGGCAGTCTGAGAAAGCAGATTCCCTGAGGTTTGTGTTCATGTTTGCAACTGGCAACTGTACAGACTTAGAGGATTTGCATTTGTACATCTGAAATCTCCAAAAATAATAGGTAGCATTAGGTATTAGACTGTAAAATAGATAATTTTGCTGAAAAGCAATTGAGCAACTGATAACTAAATGGGAGAGGGAAAGAAATGAAACAAACCCAAACCAGAACCTGAAAACAGAAAAAATCTTGGAAATACCTTGAATAAACACCCAACGGGTCATGCTACAGATGTGGCTTTGTGTAACCCAATCAAACAGGTTGTGCATTTGTTTGTTTTTCGGATTATGTAATAAGGGATATAGCCAGCAACAAAGCAGGGGTAGAGGTGGGAGAATCCATACCCTCTTCTACTTGTGAAGGAGCTGGTGAAAAAATACTGAGGGAATCTGATTAATGATGTTGGGAGTAGAAACTAATGGCCTCCCATGAATCTTCAGAAATATTATTTCTAGGACCCAGGATGTTCCTGCTTTAGGTTTTCTGGGTGGAAGAGTTTTCACCTCTTTTTACCAACAATCCTGTGTAAACTAAAATAGAAATGCTATTATAAAAGATGAAATATTAGAATTTGGAGCAGAACTCAGAAGAATAAATGGACAGAAAGTCTACACTAACTGCAATGCCAACAAGTGGAAATCTTGTTATTATTCAAATAGTCCTGCTGTTATGCTGTTTCAGTAAAACAGGGAGGAACGTAGGTGTCTGTCTTCATTAGAAACGTTTGGTAAGTTACAATTTTAAGTTAAAATCCTGTACTCTGTAAAATGTTTGCACACATTTTTTGCAAACTCTAATTCTGTAAGTCTCGTTCCTCCTTTTGCCATTCAATATCTTTTTAAAAATGTTATTGAACCATTAAGGGAAGACTTTAAGATACCCTGTTGATTATTGCTGAGTTGAGATAAAGTAATAAGTAAGGTAGAGTGGGTAAGACAGAATTATGTAGCAAGCAGACTGGGTGACGTTAAATATGTTTACAGATACATCTCATTCTCTCCTAACTTAATCATAGTTTAACTCAATCTTCTCTACTACATTTTCAAAATTTGTTGTGAATCTTCTGTCACCTTCCTGTTAATACTAATTCCTGTTAACACTAATTGTTTAATGATCCTAGAATAGCCCTGATCTTCTGGACATGTCTTTTCAACATTAAATTTAAGTGCTATGTTTAGGAGGATGAGAGTTTTATTAGGATATTTGGGGAAGGAATGTTGAAAAAACGATGTTATCCTTCAGGTCTTAGGGGAAACTGTTTAGTACCAGCTGTTGCTCCAATAAAAAATTACACATGAAGGCACACTTTAAACTATTTTAATTTGTAAACTGTAAGAACCAAAGCAGGTGATAATTCCTTTGCTTGTCAAGAACTTGGTAAAGATATATGATTACATTTTTTTCATTCCAAGACTGTTGATCCAGAGATGTGCCACAATATGCTAAAGCTCTAGTTAATTTTACTCTTTTATTTCTCTTCTACCAGATATATCAACATGCTTTCATTTCCTTTCTGTATTCCTTTTCTGTTGTGATGACTTCCTGTGTCCTTTCCAGGACTGAATTGTCTACAAGCCTCAAAGCTGTTTGGCTCCTTAGAGGTAGTCTTGATTACTCAGGATGCTGCAATGGGCCACTCAAAGGCTAGGTCACCTGAGGTGGCATGGGTTCTTTCCTCCTGCAGTTCCCTGAGTTCAGAGAGGAGGCTCACATCTTCACATTCTCTGGTGTAAGCACAGAGGTGGGCAGTTGCTTGAAGTGTGAAGCTGTGGCAGAGGAGCTGGAATGGGCTCTTCCAGCCTGTGCAGAACAGCTCTCTACTGCGGTTGTTGTGGCTGGGGCATGGTCATGGCATGGACAATGGAAAATAGGAGCTACTGGTAGAGGAAAGTTGCAACAGGGAGAAAAGTCCTGCTTTCCAATAGTTCTCTGCCTTGACCTACCACATCCCATATCTTTATCCAGCACTGCCCCTCTAGGAACAGGGAACACCTCTAGACCTTTCCTTCTTCCACTCCTCCTTCCCAGTGACCCAGGAGATATGGGTGCGTAAGCAGGGTTTGCCAGCGATGTGCTTCTTGCAAAACCGGCAAGATATGGCGTGAGCATAGGGGATCTTGTACTGCAAGGGAGTGTGTGTTCTAAGGGAGACGGGTATGAGAAGGTGGAGAGGGATCTTCCCCTCTTCCAGAGTCTGACAAACCCTGTCTGTCTTTTTCAGGTCCCCCAAAGTCACAGTACTCCCTCTCCCAGCTCTCTCATACAGAGGTCTCTTAGACACCATTGCTTTTTCTCAGGCCCTTTTTTCCTCCCCTCTGTCCTCCTCTGTTGCACTTAAAAAAAATCAGTTTTCCTGTGCACTGAAAGTGTCTTGGGCTGATTCAGTATTAGGTAAATTAGACATGCTGACAGTCTCCAAGGTTAACCAGAATCTGGTCCTGGTTCACTCAGTTGCTCCAGGAATCATTATGTATTGTCTTGTGTGGGGAAAGAACTTTCTTTTTAAGGAAATTAGCTTTTTCTTTTAAATTTAAAATGCATTTTACATTTACTCATGTGTATGAATGGAGGCTGCCATTTTTTTAACCTCAACTGCATAAGTAAATAATGTGGAAATGTGTTAAGAAACTCTTATTTTAATGAACTAGAATAAAGGGGCCTAAATGCCATTTATTCTTCTGTAAAGTCTTTTATTGCTAGGTCATTGTTATTTATTCTGTGATTTTTTCCATGAAGTGTTATTGACACATGAAGATTAATTAAGACTAAAATAAGATGGAAGGAGAAGTAGCTCTTCTGTCAATCTGCACGAAGTACTAAACCCAGTGGAAGTTGTTTCTAAAAGTACTTTTGAACTTCGGAAAGGCTTTTAAAATTTAAGATTATTATGATATTGTTTAATGACAGCTAAAATTGCCAATTGTTTAAAATGAATGCAGAGTTTCAGAACTCATCATATTTCAGCAGAATTCTTTCCTATTTTTTTGTTTTGCTTTAGACTTTTAAAATTTTTCTAATTACTTTTATCTTCACACGCATATGTGAAATGGACATTGTTGCAAACTCATGCCTATAAAAACTCTCCCACATTACACCTATATCAAATATGAGACTATGCGGTATTGATATATATTTATACATTTATTGAAATGATTTCAAATGACCTTGTTTTATTCATTAATTTCAAAGAACACATAAGTGTGTGGTTTTTTCTAGATTCATCCACATCTCTCTGGGTCAGAGCTATACAAATAATTCTAACCTTTGGGAAACATAAGCACTTTTTTTGATTCTGCATCTTGACTTCAAATCAGTAGAACACCATCGACTTTTTAGATCTCTTCTTCCTGCTTCCATCCTACTCTGCTACTTCTGCTGCAAGATTAAATTTCTGCTAAGCAGTGTAGAAAGTTTTTGCCATTTTTGTGTGTAGATTTGTGTAAAAAGCTTCTGATCTGTAGCTTGTCCATTAATAGTTCATTATACAATAATGAAATTCTCACTATCTCTGAATCTAAGCCTATCACGGCATTTTCAAATGAGTGCAGTAGACATCTTCAGCTGAGATTTTCAAAGGAGTCTGAAAGTTAGACATCCAGATTCTATTGGCTCTTCCATAGAAGGTGGGTGACCAGCCTCCTTAGGTCTAGCAGAACAAATGCATATAAAACGTAAATTCAGGCACCTGAACTATTTGGCACAGTTTTGAGATGAAAATCAAAACACTTCCTCTGACTTAAGGGGGACGAGATTCTTACATTTCTAAAATTCTTGGGTTTTGCTGAGGTGATTATCTATGGATTTATTTACTTCAGATAATAAAATTAAGAGGGTGGATTTTTTTTTTCTTTGTTCTAATGTATTGGCCATGTTATTCTCTGAAGTCTTTTGTTTGGAAGATCTAGATTCACAGAGTGAAGCTGCATAAAATGCCTCAGTTGTTTACTGATACTACCAGGTAGAGATCCCCTCCTTAATTTCATGCTACTAATTCTATTGTCTCATCCATCACCTGAACCTACTGACTAAACCTCTGGAGATGTAATTCCAGAAATAAAGTTGACAGTGCTGGTGGTGGAGGGGACCAATTAAGTAGATGAGTTTTCACGTAGTATAACGAGGGCACGGGGCAAGGGAAAAGAAGAATGTGTGTGTTAGGAAGACACTTTTAGCAATGGTGAGCCATTAAATCAGCTCATCTGTAGCATGCAACTTCATTTATAGATTGCAGCTGCATAGCAGCTTAAGTGAATCTAACTCCACATTATTGTGGTGCTACTGTCCCAGCTTGTTCTTCCTTTTACATGCATACCAGCAAGCATACAATTGAGTCGTGAAGAGTTCAGACAGCTGATACAGCTGAAGCGTAGCCTGGGTTATGAAGGGTAGGAGTTTTTGTCCTGGTTATACGATGCAGCTGCATATGCACGGGTGTCAGTGTAAGGACAGAAATGGAAATGTGTGAGTAGCACAAGGTGAAATGGAGTCTGAGAGTATGGGAGTGAAGGCTTAGATTGGCTTACATTGCTGTCAAGATCCAGCCATTAAACTCAAGCCTCATGTATAAAAGCTTTTGACTACAAATTCAGCACTCGTGTTTGTTTCAAATAAGTTGTTTTCATGAACATTCCTGGCTGTAAATCCAGTCATCAGGATATTTATGGGAAACAATTAAAAGAGGCACTGGTACGGCTGAAAAAAATTAATAAAGGCTGAACAAAAGTTTATGGTCAAAGATAGTTTTTTAATTCAGATTAGCTAAAGTATCTGTATTTCTCCACATTAGAGAGGAGTCAGTGCTCTGATCTGGATCATGGTTCAACTTGAAATGTTCACAAAGGTTTGGAAAGACAGTGGTTGGCCGGAATACACACCTTCTGAAACCAGATAATTCTGGATATCATAAAGCTTTTGTTAGCTTGCCTCTGACATATATGCTTTAAGATGTTTTAGGAAGTGTATCTTAGAATGCTATATAGACTTCCATTGCTTTTACCTAGTAAGTCAGGTTGCCTGTAAGCCATGGCTTCCAGGTGCACAGAGGCAGAAAGGAAGAAACATCCAGGAAAATGAAAATTCCAGAAATATCATATATAGCAGGTGCTGAGAAAACCTTATTTCAAAAACAGAAATCTGATCTGATATTACCTGGAAGACGGTTTCCTGTGTGTCAGAAAAACTGGCTGTTATGAGGCATCCTTATTAAAATGGGAGACTGATAGAGACTTTGAGATTTGGCATGCTAGAAACATTCTTACATTATATTCACTTATCTGTCTCTGGTAAGGGAAAGACAGGGAAATTAATAACATTTGCAGTAGTTCTATCCATGGGATTGATATAAGTACTATGATTATAAGCACTAAGTTTGATTTAGTATCCAACTTTTGCAGCTACTTGCCCACTCAATCATAGATCTAAAATCTATGACCTCTGACTAGCTGTAACAGGATTATTCTATGAAATGTTTGCCTCTTTCATGCACCAGTGATCTTCTCTTTTGAACTTCTCTCTAAGTTTCTTGGGGTCACTGTGGTGCATAATGTGCAATAGGTAGCCTTGTACCAGTTGCAAGTTCAAGGTACAGTGTCTCATGATTTTCGGCTTGCTTAGAAGAAAAATACCTTCTCTTACTTGGAGGAAGCTGTTGATTTCTAACTTTGCTAATATGTAGTATATTTTATCTTGAGAACATAATGTTATGATTTGTGAAACAGCTATTTTAGATCAAATTTAAAGGATTTTTCAGTGTTTATTGTATTTCTTTTTGTGAGACTTACAAATCTGTAATCCATCGAATATACAGTCAGTCTTTAATATTGACAGAGAAAAATTTCCACAAACAGACTCCCCTAAAGAGTGCCCCCACAGCCAAGTGTTCCCACTGTTACACATTATCAGACAAAAAAAGAGAACAGTGCCCAAGGGGGAAAATATCTATTCTTTAAGAACATTTCTTTGGAGAAGAGGTTCTATGCTTATATAGTAGCTAAAGTGAGGGTCCTAGTCCATGACTATGACTATTCAATACTACCATAGGACAACTAAAAACCATAAATGTAACAGTGATATGCATAGACATTGTACATTTTTTAGACTCTAGGTAATGTTTTATCAAAGTTAGAGCAATAAGGTAAGCCGGAAGTTGTTCCACTGACAAGCTGGGTGATGCCCCATTTTAATGGGCTATCATCCAACTTTACAGCTGGATGTCTTCTTTATGTTTGTCAGATCATTTGTTTCAGCAATGACTTATTATGCAATAGAATAAATAATTTTAAGCAAAATTTTCAATACCGACTTCAAGGGACATCTGGCTTCACATGATTCCACTTACTGATGTAGGAGCATTTAAGTGGGTTGCATTTGAATTGAATAATGAACAAAAATAAATGATGCTATATTCCACTACAGTTATCCACAAAAGGTGATATCTTGACATTGCAATGTCAGCATTTGGTTGTTTGGTCCTAGCTTAAGGGCACTTAAAAATCTGAGGCCATATTTCAAAATTTAGTTTGCAGGTAATCCTCCAAAGCTCTACTACTGTTCTTGCTCAATGGGAGTAAACAAAGGCATTATGTCATTCTATTTGGCAAATATGTTTTGATTATATATCTTATGGGTTCTTTTGCTTTAACGACTTCAGTTTTATGTTGCTTTAGAATCGCTGAGCTTTGATAGCTGAGTTCCTATGTCCTTGTACAGTGACTTTTGTCTTTTGATATCCTTGAACTTCTAATAATGTTAGATTCAAGCTTTTGTTTTAATTTTACATAGATCAAACTCATTGTACAAGTGGTCTGGCCTAAAAAGATTGTGAATATCTACCAGTGATCCCTTCATATGTGCTGAGATATAAAAATACTTTTCCTTGGATGAGCATCCCATTACTAGAACAGTCTAAACAGATAATTGGTGTGAATGGCAATCTCTTCCTTCGACTTCTCACCCCACACACTGTATCATCATCATAAGAAACAGAGGGGTTTAGTCCCTGATTTGTAATAATTAATCTTCTTGCAGCAGAGAACAGCTGGGCTCTCTGTTCTGTTCATTCCAAATTTCCATCTTGATTTGGGGCAGCGACTGGGTCATTCCAGTTCTCATTTGTGGAAAAGTTCCTTCCTACCCGTGTGCCCTGCTTTGCTGTTCTGCTTGTGTTTGGCATATTAGGATAAGGCTGTTCAACAATTTCGCAGTGTTTCTCTGACTGTCCTTAACATGTAGAAATGAAGCAGTAGATTGGTTTCTTTTTTGCTGGTAAGTCCTTTGGTCTGTATATCTGGGATAGTTTCTAATGTTCCATTTTTTCTTAGCAATCCAGATGTGTTTGTTATGCATGCTTTGTAAAATTCCATTACCACTTTCTTCCCAAATCAGAGAGAAAGTAAGGAGAAATTGGTTCACGTTATATATTCTTATCCAACTGGAGCGCTACCTACACAGCCTTAATTTGCAATGTGTAATGGATACATATGTTGTATGTTTGAGGCAAGTCCTGGAGACCATTCTCAGGGAAAATTCCCACTGACGTCAATATGAGTTTTGTCTGAGTGAAAATTTCATGATTTGGCTCTTTGTTTTCAGGATGGGAATTATCGTTTTCTACTCTGAGCACTCATTTGGCCTCAAAGTACCTTGGCTCACATGGTTTTTAATAAGTGTCTGGCAGCTGTACTGGCAAACTTCCAGCATCGTGGGATTCATATTTATCCCTACATGGACATTTGGCCTTCTTCAAGTCATCAAAACTATTTCTAGCTTATTGTCTTAAGTGTAGAGCTCTTCCCATTTTCAGACAAAGAATTGATTCTGAATCACACTCTTTTTACAGCAGAGTGGAATTGTTCCTTCACATGCATGAATATATGATCAGGATCAAGTATCTCTAAGTCTGTATTGTAAAGGAATGTTTCATGTAATATACTCATAAAAAGAATATATAGATACATGCATTCCAGGAGGCACTGTGCTTTGTTCAGTCAAGGGTAAAATGACTTGGCAGATTCAGTGAAGACAGATCAACTAATTTTCCAATCCAGATGTAGGTGTATGAAATGCAGTTAAAAGGACATTGAAATCTCTTACTAGGAAAACTTAAAATAATGTGACCAAATTTGAACAAAATATGCGCTCAAAACAAAACTGTCAATAGCAAAAAAGTAAGTTACAGTACAATATTTTGCTTGGCATTTTATTTTCTAAAAAAAGCCAATTTTCAAAAGTTTCTCTGACCTCTGGCAGCTGCCTCTGGTGTCCCAGAATACTTTGCTTAGCAGAAAATAACAAAAAAGGAAGAAAACCAATTCAGCTCTGCAGGTGCTGCCATAGTGTGATTAGATCTCCTCAGTTTCTTACAGCTTTATTTGTCTCATTTCTCTACTTTCATCAAGCTGTCTCCTCTCATGTAGCCATCCATGCCTGATGCCTTCATCCTTGCTTCATTTAAGTCTAAATATGTTTCTTCCACATGACCTCTGAACCTTGTCTAAGGAAGCGTGTGACAAATTAGTGCAAATCAACAAGCCAGTGAGAACCTACAAAACATCGATATGTGCTTTGACCACTGCATCTTTAAACACTTACTGTTGTATCTTTGTCTTTCTTTTCCCCATCCTCCTCACAACCATTTTTGCTGCTAATGGACTTTAGTAATATCAGAGATTAGCTTTGCCTTATTGTTTCTTGGAGTTCCACATACATAGCACTTTGTAAGTAATAAAAACAGTGACACTTGTGACAAGAAGTACTATAGTGATTCCTGAACTTCATTCATTGTGGCATATTTTTTTATGTGAGGCATAAGTAACGTAAAAGAACTTGGTGAGTGTTGCACTCACACCCTTAGAACATGTTTTATTAATTTGAATAGTACATGAACTTACAAGCGTAAAACAAGCTGCAATGCTAGCAGTTTCACTATATTTGTTTGGTATAGCATTGTAGTTCTTGAGCCTCAGAGGCATAGCTGTACTTCAGCTTTAGAGAAAAAAAGTTACCTAAAGCCTCCCATGTTAGTACAAGGCTCCCTGAGAGCAGTAAAATGCATGTGTGACTGCCTTCAGGGCAGACAATCATATGACTTGTTCATAGAGTTCAAAAAGATACAGAAATATTCATTTAATGCAGTTATTTAAATGATGGTGTGCTCACATACCTGTTCAATGCATCAGGAAAACCTAATAATCAGGATAAACAATACATTGGAAGTCTCACTGTGTCAGTATACTGGTTTGCAACAGAGAATGCTCAAGATGGTGTCTGATGTGATAACAGAAAATGAAGAGCACGTATCCCTAGAGGAAGACTGCTGAAGTTTCATGCAACCCCTGTTCTATTGTCCATAAGGATTAATTAATTTTTTTAAATTGGTCATCAGATTCATTAAAAAGTGTTAGTAAGTTGATTTTATGACTGGGGGGATAAGCATATGTTCTAATTACAGTAAGGATGGATGGTATGACCCATGCCATAGGAATAGTCTTTTTGTGGGAGGCGTCAAATCCAAATTCCAGGCTCTGAATGAATTCAGAACTTGGTGGGCATGACAAGATACAGGGCATTTGTCTTTTTTATGAGCTGCTTTATTTAAAATCCTGGCAAGTTTGTGCTACCATGGTTAATTTATGCTCTAATTCGGAAATGAAAAATATAATCTGCAAGCAAACCTTGAAAGATTATTGTTAGGGGAAACTGGGCCAGATCAGACAGCCCAAGAGAGGTGAGGCAGCCACAGCTCCATGCCTCCAGGTCCGACCTGTAGTGAGGCTAAGCGTGTATTCCCAGTAGACATACGTACACAGAGCACACATATACACCACATATGTGCATATATACATGGGCAGCCGCACAGATCACACAGACAGACAGACATGGCAAGCACACAAACACAGACAATACAACAGTCTCATCCTGCTCCTCTCCCTGGCTGAATGCAATGGAGGTCTGTTGGTGAGAATATATATATGTAAATATGTACAATGCAGATCCTCCCAGCAGGTGGGCTCACTCAGTCTGCCCAGCAGCTGCCCTCAGGCCCCAGTCTCCCTAGTTGGTGGCACCCAGAGGTACACGCCTGCAATGCTAAAGCCCCTCTCCAGTTGCTCAGTCACACATATATCCTACTTCCCCAGAGCTGGCTGGGACTCCTCTGGTCGCCTAGCAGCCAGTCCACTCTGGTCTTTACTGTGAAGACACACACACACACTCCAGTGGGTCACACTCCTAAAGACCCCCAGACCCTGTGGTCTCTCTGGCAGTTGTCTGGGACTCCCTGGGCCCCTCTGATAGCCAACTCCACCAAGGTCTCACCCTTAGCGATTCACACCTTCCTGGCTCCCAGACACTTCACCTACTTGCCAGCTGCTCCACCTTGATCTCCACTACTGCTTACATACTCAGTCTCACACCTGCACTTGCTCCAGTTGCTGGTGGTCAGACTCCCATACAGACCAACAAAGTATTTACATGTGACTGACCCTTTATATCCCCTTATCCCTCTATTTTTCCACAGTTGTTCCTCCCCAAGTGACCTAGATCCCTCCCTTCTCTGCCTTTGGTTCCTCCCCTAAGCATCCCATGACAGGTCCTGTGCAATCCCTAAATGCTCTTCCCCTGTATCCCATAACGTATCCCATAGGCAGTGATCCCCGTAGTCCAAAAAGTGCTATGCTGTTGAATCATCTTGGTGGCTTGGATCGTGAATGACATGAACTATTTTTTTTTACTTTTCTCTAAATCATAATCACACATTTCGTTGTTTTTTTTCCTTTTTCAGGAGCATCCCAGACCAGAGTATGAAACTAAACTGCTGCAGAAAAAGATGAAAAATAGAAACAACACAACAGAAAATTCAGATGAAGTAAGATGCAACTGGTTTTGCTCATATTAGACTTGTGTTTCATTATATTGTGATTAACTTTTTGTCTGCCTCTGATGGACAGTTTGCAAAAGGTACTTTTTGGTGCTCCCAATCAGCCTTGTCAGTTACTTGATAGGGGTCTTGTGTTATGCAGCCCTGCAGTGCCATTGAAAGGCTTTGAGATCAGGACTTTGCTAGCTCTGCAAAGTAAAGCAATTTGCATAGGAATATGGTTGACAGGTGGTTCAGGATCTAATCTGTAGACTGATGAATGATAAGCAAGATAATCATCACAGAAATTCTTATAGCAATGACCGGAATTTCCGTGCTTTGTGGACAACAAATAAACCAGCTTTTATTATAGTGATTTCATTTGCGTAGGTAACATTGGCATGTTTAGTCATGTCACAGTTACACAGTTGTGAAATTTGGCAACATTTCCAATATAAATGGAAAAATAATAATGGTATACCATTTTTAGACTGAAGTATGTTTAGGCTTTCTATGACTATTTCAAACCTCAGAACAAACCCTTTTTTTCCCAATCCCATTTTGTAAAATGCTGATTGAGGTCTATTTCCTAGCACTCATAAGTCCCTGTATGCTTTGTCCATTGGGTTTGGTTAACCATTACTTACTCACTGCATGCCACATGTGCCAGCAAAGCCAAAGCACTCCAAAACCATGTCCAGTTTCCAAGTAGAAGGAAACAGTTTAATTTGTTTAAACATTGAGGACCGGTATCTGAAGTGGAGAACTCAAGTTTGGTCCAACAAATTTAGCCTTGCAGCTTATGAAAGAACTTAACTATCCCTTTCTTCTGCTGATCACTGTCAAGAATGTAAAGCTTTTCCAGTGAATCTTGCACCTCAGTGAGACTGCCTTTTACCTGTTGGGCCCAACCAAACTCCACAGAAGACAATGGAAAGATTCTCAATTACTTTAATGGGCTTTAGATCTTGCCCAATATGAGCAGCGACTCTCACATAGCAATATGGGGAGGTCTTTCCTTACATATTAAACAGTTTTCTAGGCCTTCCAAGTGACGGATCAAAGACTGTACAAGGACTGAATAAAGCAGCTACTGTTATCCAGATTTTTCTGACTTAAAGTAAGTGAAATCTGGAAACAAGTCAGCAATTGATGCTGTAGAATATTGAACTTTTGTAGTCATGAGGCAGTGTTAGATGATTGCCTTGCTTAAATGAGACACAGAAGTCACAGTATTGTAAATTAGAAATTAATTTAAGGTAAAAGAAAGCACTGAAAAATTCTAAAAGCATAGGTGGAAAATAAGGAACAATGTAAAGATCCAGCACTATAAAAATGGGAATAACTCCTTTCAGACATCAAGAAGGGAAAGGCATTCCTGGAATATTTTTTCTGCAATTATTTTTTGTGCCAATGTGGATGGAAAAATAGCACTCAGAAAGAAAATATTTGCTCCAGGTTTCTGGGGTATCTGTATGCAGACTTTCTGCAATGTCCTTATAGGAGACAAAATCCTATTTTGAAAATTGATGTAATTTGAATGGCAAAATTCCTGATTTTTAGTAATATTTAATTCTGAAGCAATTTTGAAGAAAATATTTTAGCTCATTGAGTCATTTAAGTATTTTCTGGAAACGTTTTCTTTCTCAATCTCTTTTCTAAACATCATTAAAAAATAAAGTACTTTGACATTTGCCATCAAACAGTTACTCATAGGGAGCAAACAGTTATTCATATGGCAGAACATTTCATGTGGGTTGATTAAGGTAATTTTCTAATAAATGCGTTCATCCCACAGCTTACTCCCCAAATTACTGAAATATATTCCAAACTTCTGAGCAGTTTTCCATCAGTCAACTTTTTTCTTACTAATTCTGTTGCAATCACTTTTTTGATTTCCCTCAATTTTTTTCCAGCAAACAGCACATTAGTCTGGGTTTGGAAGACATGTTGCTCAGAGGTTTGTACCTCAAAGTTTTATGATATTATAAGGGTAAGGAATGTTTGTGTGAGAACCACTGAAGAGGAAAAAGGCCAGTTCTTTAATTGAACTTTTATGTTTAATGTAACTGTGGAATTGTACCATTACAATTTGTTTTGGAAGATTCTGAAAAGTTAGACATTAAAAGGGATGAGATATACTCAGATAAGACGAAAATAATTCTTCTGCTTAATTTTTAGAGGTTTTAATCTTTTCTTTTTCCTCCTTCAGATGGCTGTATGTTATACTCATTGCAAGACCTGCATGGCAGGTGCATATGAAGGCACAGATTTCTGTGAGATCTCTGGCTCAGTATTTCTGTCTTGTTGGGTAAATGCCAGGGTACAGGACTTTGTCTTATTAATAGTGCAATTTAGTGTCTGGGCAGGAATCAAAGTAGAGGTCTCTCTGTAGTTAAAGTCGTCCTAATTTCTTGGTTTTGTATGAACACATAGATGCCTGTGAGGTCTCAGTCTCATCATATCTTGGGTGACAGTCTAATGGCATAAGTCTCTGTGAAGTTCTTGCCTGAATATTTTTAGCTAACTGGTGTAATTTAAAGGCATATCTTTTGGGTGTAGCTGGTCAACAACTGTAGTGTGCTGTGTTGATATCAAAGGACAGGCTCTGGCACCACTGACTAAAACTTCTCATTACTTATCAAATATGAAGTCAGAAGTCTCCAGTTCAGCAGCTGTGGCTTGTTGGGATAGAAATGATGCCAAAGCCGTGGATATTATGAGAATAATGATTTAGAGCTTACTTAAAAGCATATATTTCTCTAAAATTACTGGCTTGTTTCCAGTATGTTAATTCTTCTGTTCCGGTGAGGATGTGACTAGTTTTATGGCAAGAAACTGAGCTTTTATGTGGAAAGCGCTGTGTACAGTGCCATTTTTTTCTTGCTTTACTCCAACAAGGAGTCCCTGTGAAGCTAATTAGGTTATTTTTGCAATGAAGGGATAGAGGTTTGGTTATGGGCTGGTTTTGTGATTGCAGAAGAACATCAACACCACTTACATATGCTCTCAAATGATAACTTGGGAATACCTGTTAAGAGGAAACCTACATCAACGTACAGTTGTCCCTGTCTGCTGTTGAAGTCATTAACTTTAATGACTGTGGAAGATGTCCAGCACCTGTCAGGGCCAGTAAACATATGAGTCACTCTACCCAGGCAACAAATTCCAAATCAGCTTGATGGGACTGGCAATAGAAAGTATTACAGATCTAATGTATTACTTGCCCAATGGGGTTTGTGTTACAGAATATAGCTTTCATACAAATACCACTTAGGATATTTATGCCACTGTAATAAGCAAAGAACAAAATTTCAACCTACAACACCTTGTGTAGTTCAGGCTGTTTTAATAAATATTTTATTGCTTATTTTGAGAGTGGGAAAGAAACTGTGAGGACTCAGTGCACTTCACAAAAGATTAGTGTGAAATAACTCTTATAATAACACCCTAAGGTTCTACTGTTTCAGAAGAGAATTTGTTTAAAGCTGAAGAGCTGAAAAATTTACATGAAATGCCTCAGGTTAGGCAGCAAATGTATAAACAGTCCTTATGAATTATGACGTTCATTTAAAAAATAAGAAGTTCTAAGGGACTGATTCTGGAAACCTGCAATGATCTGGCTTAGAATCGGTAGCACTGTTTGATTCTTTGGGGTCACAGAAGTAAAGGCTTGCAATGTAGAGCTTCTTGATTCATATACATTAAAAGGCTTCTTTGTCCTTGCAGTAGAGATGAAGGCTTACGTGTACATGCATGAATGCATTTGTCTGATAACACATTCATGCAAATGTGGTAGATCTAATTTTTGTAATAAAGCAATTCATATTATTATTTGTTGTTCTTGTTTAATACACTACAATATTGCATATGTGGATAGAAATATTTAACAAATAGGGTAAAGTTACTGTATCTGCAGAATGTTAACTAAAAAAGGTGTTGGATATTTGTAATCTTCTGACATGTTGTTCCTCTCTCTGTGCAATAGTAATGTTCTCAATGGAAACACACGCGGGGCAGGAAATGAAATTGGTCTTGTGCCTGAAAATATGCAGATGGGGCTAGATCCAACTCTCACTGGAGCTGATGGAAAGAAAGACTTCCAGTCGTTTCTGGGAGGGATGGATCAGGTCCTGACTCCTTTTCATTAAAAGTCCAGCTGATCTGGCAAACATGATGCAACATCACATATACTCTTATCTTTCCTATTTGACGGGAAACCAAATAATTCATTCTACATATATCTCAAGGAAAATTTTCTTTATAGAAAAAAAAAGGGCTTGTCTTTTGGCTCATGTCCTTACCTGGAGCAAACCCTGGGAATAATAGAATATGGCATTCTATCTTGCCTTTAATTCATTTTAAATATGAAAGTGGCAGAATAAATTATTTAGATTGTTAATTCAGCTGGTAATTGAAAAAAAAAAGAATGAAATATTTCTTTCCGAACCATTGTTTCAGTTAACAACTTAATTAAAGCAAGCTGGTTTGAAGAGGAAGGTCTCTAGTGTAAGGATGATACAGATAAATATCAAGTAGAATTATACATTGCTGCTGAATATTTTATATATATATTTTAAAAATTTCAGCACTGCAAAACATGAAATAGTAATTCTTGCTACTAGTTTGTTCCTTACCCAGTTTTGCATAAGGAAATCTCCCACAAGGCCTAAGAAACACTTCAGATGTTAGAGCCTACATCTTTATTGAGCAAGTCCTTGATAAGGTTAACTAAAGAAAAAACACACCTTTTTTTATCTATTAGCTTTAACTCTGTAGAAGAAACTAAGACGATTGGTCACAAATACCAATTTGTACAATCAGAACAGTAAAAGAACCCAGAGTTCCTTAATCACTAATAATGAGGAAGTATTTTTTAGCATTTATTGGACCTTATTATTGATGTGATTAGAACACCAATTTTGATCCAGTATTTCTTAAATTGGCCAGTGTCTTTCCAGCTTCTTTCATTGCTTTACTTTGACAAATAACTTCACTTTCAAAGCATATGGGATATTAAGAGGAATATGTAATTATGTATCTCTTTTTTTTCCCCTTGTCAAATTATTTCTTGCATTATTAGCTTTTGAAAATAAAAAAATGGAGAATGACTGAAGATGAATAAGGACACTTATGATGAAAATCTTAGAGAGAGATCTCATTCTCTTTATTGTACAAATATTTGGTTGGCTAATTGGATAAAATCACATTTGAAGGGTAAATGTTATAATTCTGAGTATTTTAATGTTTATTTGACTTCTGGGTTACACCAGTTTTATACCAGAGTATTTATAAGTAGAATTTGTCTTCAGAAGATTGTTGACGTGGTCTTTCAGTGTGTTCTTATTTAAATGTGTGGGTTCTTTGATTATAGGATATATGATGTGTATTCAAACTTCTTCCCTATTCTTTTCTTGGAATTTGGTGAACTTTGTACAGAGTACTGTAAAAAATGCAGCTAAAAATGTCACACTTTCTCCCTGTGTCTCTGAAAATCTGAGGTGGGATTTTCTCATTTGTACCAAATAAATAAACCCAAAGTATAGCCACAGTTCTGTGCTCCAGTATTTGGAACTATATTCCAGTCACCATTCAGAAAGAGGTAACTCTTCTGGTATTCTTGATATGAAGAAAGAAAATGCTTAGAAATATACTATAATAGAATACTTCAGGTTGGAAAGGCCTTCAGGGTTTCATCTAGTCCAAACTCCTGCCTAAACGAGTGTCAGTTGTGATGTCAAACCAGGTTGCTCAGATTATTATTCAATCGGGTCTTGAAAACTTCCAAGGATGTAAATGGTAAAACTTTTCTGGACACTGCCTAACTGTCCTCATGGTGTAAAAGCTTCTCATTATATGCAGCCTGAACCTCTCTTGTTTCAGCTTATTCCCATTGTCTCTCATCCTCCCAGCATGCACCACTGTGAAAAGCCTGTCTCTGTCCTCCTGATGACCTCCTTACACAAGCTGAGCAAGCCTTGCTCCCCAGCCTCTCTTCATGGGACAAGTCTTCCAGGGCTCTGGCTAGACTCACATGAGCTGAGCAATATATTTTTTCTACTGGAGGGCCTCAAACTGGACACAATATTTTAGATGCAGTCTGAGCGTGGAGAAGTGGAGGTAATCACTTCCCTTGATCAACTGGTTAAGCACTGGTTAGTACAGCCCACGGTGCTGTTGGCCTGTGCTATCAGGGCACCATCCTGGCTCATGTTCAGCTTGCTGTTTACACAGACACCAAAGAGTCTTTTCAGTAGAGTCTGTACTACTACAAGGAGTTTTCCATTTCAAAGTCTTTTCATTTGTCCTTGTTGAATTCCGTGAGGTTCATATAGACCCATTCCTTCGGCCTGTCTCAGTCCTTCTGGATGGCTGCCACATACTTGAGCATATTGACTGATCTCTCCCCAATCTGATGTCATCTGCAAACTTAATGAGCAAGCATTCCATCACGTCCTTCAGGTCCTTCTTTAAAGATGTTTAACAGGGCAGTCCTAGTATAAACCCCAGCAGTACTCTGGCTGTTACAGGTCTCCAGGTAGAGTATGATTCATTAGCTAATATCCTCTGAGCCAGACCATTTTTGCTGAAGTCAAGGCAAATGACATTGAAAAGTCTCCTCTTGTCTGCAACTCTAGTCATTTTCTCACAGAGAGCAATCAGGTTGGTGTGGCATGATTCACCTTTGGTAAACCTATACTGACTGTTCACAATTACCTACTTCTCCTTTATGTGCTCAGAAATGGGTTTCAAAACCACTTTCCAAGGAACCAAAGAGAACACTGACTCCTGATTATTCTTTTGTCTTTTCTTTGAAGATGGATACAAAATTGTTCTTTCTCCAGTGGTCAGGGCCCCTTCCTGGTCTCAGTGTCCTTCCAGAGATGATAGAGATCAACCCTGCAATAACATCATCCTGCTCCTCTCATTTCCGTTCCTTTTCTCAAAGTTATAGGTAAATGAAATCACTGCTTATCTTTTCTAAACGAATAAATCATCATTGTTTTGTCTAGATATCTAAATGGTGTTTAACTCAGAATACTGGATGCTTTTTTATTCAATTGTTGGAAGCCAAACAGTGCAGATCAGAGCCAGGATTTTAAGAGAAAGGTATCTAGTGGTCGTGAAACTCTGCCAAAATAAAAATCAGTGGTCTTTTTCAGAAGAGTGATTTGATCTTAGAAACAACAGAAGGCAGGGCTGCTGTTTGTTGGTCTTATTTGTGTTACTCATTAAGATTTTGGCTCAAGGAAACATTCTAGGGCAGTACTACAGCTTGTGTTGTTTAATCATGTAACTGGGACTTAAGCATATGATTAAAGTTAAGCACATTCCTCAGCATCCCGAATACGGATACAATTAAATGCTTTCTTGAATTGAGGTCTAAGCTTCTTATTGACAACATCAAAGATGATGCAGGTCTCTTTCCTATTAAACTGAATGGAAGGACTCATTCCTACAGGTTCTATTCAACAGTACTTGAAATTAATGGGAGTTCTGCCTGAGTAAGTAATAAAGTATTAGTCTTTAAGTCTGCGGCTACTGCAGATGACTTACTTGCACGTTGTACCCAGTCAAAGACTATAATAACAGGTTAGAGGGTTACAGCAAAGTCTTAGGTTGAAAAATAAATCTCCAGAAGTCTGCTGAGTTTTAATTTAATGCAGATACTTGAACTTAAGAAAAACTACAGTATTTTTCCTTTCCTGTGTGCTAGTGACAAACGCCTATATCTTTGAGTATGTTTTTTACCTTCTGTTGAGCGTATTTATAGGGTAAATTTCATGCTATTAATCTCCAAGGTCAAAACAGAAGCCCAGACTTGGGACAAAATTTACACAAATTGGCTGTGGAAACAACAGTCGGTTAAGCTAGTTGCCAAGAATTTTTTATTTGATGCATACTGCAATCCTGTTTGCCATTTTAAAGAAATAAACTGCATTTACATTAAATTCCTTTGGGCATCCATCCCATGAAGATTGAAATTCCACATACTCAAAGCTTAAAAAGCTAAAGAAGTCAGTTTGAACTGCTCAACTTTTGCAGCTATAACCATGCTTAATCGAAAAACACTTGCCCACTGATCTGCTGATTTTCATGACTCACTCAATTTAGGGATAAGATGGCATTGTGTTTGGAGGCTACTTCACACCATGTTATTTCACGTAACAGATAAACTTGAATTCTTACCAAGTTATTGAAGTCAACTTTTTCTCCTATTAATGTCACCTGGGTATTACACAACTGAATTTAGTGATAGCAGACTTTTGATTATTCATTCAAGTTGCCAGATTCTCTGCTTCTTTCAATCTCTGTTGTTCCTGCAGTGAAAATGCAAAACTTTGGATGCGTGGACTAATTTAACAACTTCCAATGGCATACTCCAACTCTAGCCTCAGAGACTGGTGCATAGATAATGATATAAATAAAGATGGAATATTACCTTTTTAAAGAGTGAAAAGAAACATTTAGTGCATCTCCTCTTCCATTAAGGAGTCCACTGAAAGATGATGGAGTGGTATGTTTGTGCCTTTAGTTATTTCTTTGTAGGTAAGCATAACTGTTCAAAATTCAACCCTCCACATGGTTTTCTTCTGTTCTTAAAGTTCCATGAAAACAAACCAGAAAATCAAAGGAGGATGTTACAAAGCTTTTACAACTGCCTGATGCCAGAGTGCAAGAACAGTTTTGAAGTTTACTGCTATCTTTGGCTCAATTGCCAAATTTAGCTAAAATCTTATGATTAAAATTGGTCTCATGTTTAAAAAGGCCACCTTACTGGCATGACAGTCTGTGTGATCCCCTCCCCTCTAACCCCTCTCCCTGCCAAACAACAATGAAGTTCATCTTGATGGGTTTAAAATGAGATGGTCCTTGGAACATCAGTCTGGAGTCTTTCCCTAACCCAGTTGTCATCTTTTCTTTGCATAAAAAATTACAGTGGCTTGGAGAAAGCACAGACAACTTAGTAAACCAATTGTTGCACTCTGTTTAGCTTCTTTTGGACCTGATTATCCTGCTCTGTTCTTGATTTTCCTACTGATATTAATTGCCTGGAAAATAGGTCGTATCTCATTTCTTGGAACAACTTAAATACCATTTTGAAAGTGTTGATACTTGTCTCTTACATTGCAAATAGATCTTTAAAAATTAACTTACTGTACTATCTGAAAATATTTAATATCTCAGTCAGACTGCTTTGTTTTACAAATGCTGTATCAAAAATACAGCTTCAGTTCTGTCTTCCTGTTGATGCATTACAAAAGCCATCCTTCAGTCAGGTAACTCCCCCCTCCTCGAATTCTGAGTCCTCCCAGTGAATTCAGTTCTTGATTGCATCTGTTCCTTCCTCTACTGTAACTCCGTCACTGCTTGGTTTCAGTGTTTCCTTCCTTCCTTCATACCGATTCCTGTATTCTGCAGCTCCTATCATGGCCTCTTCTAGTCTTATTCTCGTCCTTCCCGAGATACTTTTCTTCCACTCCAGCTCCAAATACTTGTCTTTACTTCTCCATCCTCATCTTGCATCTCGTAGTTTCACAGTGCTACCTTTATTTTCTGTCTGTCTATTTTTGCTTAGTAAGGACAGACAGTATAGCAAGGTACACTGGCTATGCCAGTGAAGGAGGAAGAGAGCCCACATTTACTTATGGCGCAATCACTATCAGTTCTAAGCTCAGAGACAGGTTGGTGAAAATTTACACTTCAAAGTTAACATATGCAGACTCAGTTGTCAGCTCTGATTAAGAGCAATCTAAAATCAAAAGTAGAGAATCTTTCACTGTGTGCTGGTAATTGTAAATCAAAGGAAAGGAATGGATGGCATGGGTCAGGCAGTCCTATAACTGCAGTTTGACTCCTCACCAGCCTGAAGACAAGCTGTGGACTGTGTACAGAATGGCCTTAGTATGTCCATTGCCTTCTCCAAAGCTGAGGATGGTGATAATGCTAAAGTTATACTAAATTAAAGTTCTCATAGAGGAAATCCAGCCTATCTTTGAGTTTCCTAGCAGGCCTCAGTTAACTGACCCCTACTGATTTCAGATGTAACTTTACCAAGGCCAGTGATCTAACAAAATTGAGAAAAAAATTAGTCCAGTTTCTCTGATCCATAATGCAGCATACTGTTGAAATTTCAGGTTTAAGATGTTCCCAAATGCACTGTGTAAGTAAAGCACCTTTTTCTACTTGAATTTGTTATGAGAAAAATCCTCATCATTACTATTATTTTCCTTGTTGTCCTGGTGTATGCAACTCATACCTAGGTAGATCAACAAGGAGATTTTACCGAGGCGTTTTGGGGTAGTGGATTTGGGAAAATGATAAGGTATTCTACCTTATCAGCCCTTCCGCATGATTGCTTACACAGAAAAACTGTGGTTTTATTTGCTGTAAATTATTATTTAAAATAGCTTATTGTGTTTACTTATGCTTATCTGAAGGATATCTTTCAAACACTATGCAAACCATCATTCTTTATGTGGAAAGAGACTTTGGCTCTCTTGACAAAACTAACACTGAATAACAAGAAAATGAAAATTAGTGTGATCTTCTTGGGCGTTATTTAAAGGGGAAAGATTATCAGATCCAGACATGAGGAATTAATGTTCTTGATTTGCAGATGGAGCAAATATTTAAAATGGTTTCAAAGAACTCTTCTATCTATAAACATTGAAATAAAGACATTATTGATTTTTTTGTTTGTTTATTTTACTGGATCCATTGTCAACTAACTGCTACATACAAAGCAAAGTGCACTATGTTTATGGAAGTATCTTTGGAGGATTGTGAGTCATAGCAGCAGGCATTATGAAGCAAAACAGCAAAACTCTAGATAAAAAACTGTTTCAAATTTATTTCTTGAAATGCTCTGCTGCTCTGGAAACAATATTGACAGCAAATATGCCATATCCAATAAATGAAAATTAGTCTGTAAATAAAGATTTTACTGCAACCAGGTAATCTTTGAGAAATGAAGGATGTCAGTTAGTGAAGTATGCTGGATTGAAGAGCTTTGGGAGTTGAACATAAAAGAGGCTTAACATTTCAAAGTTAAAAGTTTAAAATTTATTGTGAGTTTGCATCCAAAGCATACATGAAAAAAATAATAGGAAAGGCCTCTGGACATAATTAGGAACAAATTTAGTATGACCCAGCACCATGCCCTTGCAGCAGAGGCCCACAGCCTCCTGGGATGCATTATGAAGTGTGTTTCCAGCAAGTTGAGAGAGGACATGCTTCATCTCTACTCAGTTCTGGTGATACAGCAGCTGGAATGCTGTTCCCAATTCTGCACCTACCTGTACAAGAGAAAGATGCACATACTTGAGTGAGTCCATTGAAGAGTCACTAAGTTGGTTAAAGTGTTGGAGCATCTGGCATAGCTTTGTATGAGCCTTTGAGAGGCTAAGAGCTGAGATTGTTCAACCTCAGGAAGAGAAAGGTCAGGGAGATCTTATCAATGTATTCAAATATCTGAATGGCAGGGATTCATGAAGATGGAACCAGCCTCATCTCAAGGGTGTCCAGTGGAAGGACAAGAGGTAATGGGCACCAACTGAAATACAGGAAGTTCCATTTAAAACTGAGAAAAAAACTCTTTTACTGTGGGTGGCAAACGCTGGAACAAGGTCCCCAGATAGTTTGTGAAGCCTCCATCCCTGGAGATAACTAAAGCCTACCTGGACACAGGCCTGAAAAATCTGCTCTAACTGACCCTGCTTTAAGCAGAGTATTGGACTAAGATGATCTCCAAAGGTCCCTTCCAACTCTGGCTGTTCTGCAATACTTGAAATGCAAGAAAGAAATGATCCAAGCAAGTGCAGACAAATTGTTTTGACCACAATAGGCACATTTTGAAAGAAAATGTTATTTGAGCTTTACTAAAAGTACTTGAGAAATGGGACAAAATGTAACAGGGGTTTACTAACGGCAGATTAATAAACCATGCCATCTAAACCGGAGTCATTTTTTAATTGTATAATTGATTCCCCAAGGAAGGGAAATGTACTGTACTTCAGTAAACTCACATAGTGTTGTGCCACAAGGGCAATATCACATATTTAATAGGTTACAAATCAATATATTTCACTGGAACTGACTGGAAAAATGGTTATTAGATTTTTCATTAAAAATAAAAAAAAACCCTGAAAATCTTATTTTAAAATGGTTTATTATAAAAAAAAAGAAAATCTTATTTTAAAATGGTTAATTTGGCAATGCAACTACAGAGCCTTCCAGCCACTGCTGTTTGGTCCTTCATGCCTCATTCTTCTCTGTTGTCCATGTGAGCATTTTTCATCACCCCTTTTTTCTTTTTTTTAATGAATCAAACATAGAGCACTGTGGAGGAGGGCAGCTGCTTACTCATTTCAAAGAAAAAGAAGGGGAGTCCTGCACAGTCTGTAAGGCTTCCTACTCTTGTTCCTAGCAAGTGGCAAGGGGTTCACTGCATACCATTATCACTGCAGGGCCAGAGGAGATGATCTCACTGTTTTTAGAAGTTTACAGGACCACCTGTGAAAGAGACGGGATTAGAACTCAGGCCATGTCTGTTTGGTCTTCTCAAATTTATTTCTGTGATTGCTTTTTCACTGTTTGCATATCAGGTGGTGTACCATAGGGCTTTTTTCACTTTATTGGTGTTGTCTGTTCCGATCCTAATATTTCTTTTTTTCCCTTTCAATCTATTTTTTCACACAAATCTGCAGCTGAGTCTTTCTAAGTGTATGGCATGGCTTTTTTTCCTTTCTGTGCTTCATCTTTCCATGCATTTAAGTGCATACCTGTTGATTCATCCAGGTGGTTAGTGGAGCACAGTCCAGTTGGAGGCCAGTAACTAGTGGTGTCCCTCAGGGGTCAGTACTGGGTCTAGTCCTGTTCAATATATTCATCAATGACTTGGATGAAGGCATAGAGTGTACCATCAGCAAGTTTGCTGATGATACAAAACTGGGAGGGATGGCTGACATGCCGGAAGGCTGTGCTGCCATACAGCGTGACCTGGACAGGCTGGAGAGTTGGGCAGAGAGGAACGAAATGAAGTTCAACAAGGGCAAGTGTAGGGTACTGCATGTGGGGAGGAATAACCCCATGCATCAGTACAGGTTGGGGGCTGGCCTCCTGGAGAGCAGCTGTGCGGAAAGGGACCTGGGAGTCCTGGTGGACAACAGGATGACCATGAGCCAGCAATGTGCCCTGGTGGCCAAGAAGGCCAATGGCATCCTGGGGTGCATCAAGAAGAGTGTAGCCAGCAGGTCGAGGGAGGTCATCCTCCCCCTCTACTCTCCCTGGTGAGGCCGCATCTGGAGTAATGTGTCCAGTTCTGGGCTCCCCCGTTCAAGAAGGACACGGAACTGCTGGAGACAGTCCAGCAAAGGGCTACCAAGATGATTAGGGGATTGGAACATCTTTCTTATGAGGAAAGGCTCAGGGACTTGGGGCTTTTTAATCTACAAAAACGAAGACTGAGGGGGCATCTTATCAATACTTATAAATACTTAAGGTGAGGGTGCCAGGTAGATGAGAAGAGACTTTTTTCAGTTGTGCCCAGTGATAGGACTAGAGGTAACGGGCACAAACTTGAGCATAGCAAGTTCCATCTCAGCATGAGGAGCAACTTCTTTACTTTGAGGGTGGCAGAGCACTGGAACAGGCTGCCCAGAGAGGTTGTGGAGTCTCCCACACTGGAGATATTCAAAACCCGCCTGGACGCCGTCCTGTGCAACCTGCTGTAGGTGTCTCTGCTGTGGCAGGGGGGTTGGACTTAGATGATCTCCAGAGGTCCCTTCCAACCCTGATGATACTGTGATACTGTGAAAATATCAGGCTATGTAGCAGAAAAGGTGTCATGCTGAATTTTTCTCTATGAACTTCAAAACATATTTCCCCTCTGTGTCTTTAAAGGTACTTAAAGGTGCTATAGACTTCGGAATAACTTAATTGAAGAAAGCTAACGTAGCGAACATGGGAAAATTTGCAGGTGATATGATAATTTTAAAAACATCTGAGGATTTAAACCTTTAGGATGCAGATAAGTCCTGTTCTTGACGGATTTTGTTTCCCAGTGGATACGATAGAACAAAAATATTTGTTCCTTAATTATTCCTACCCCAGGCTTGTTCAGTTATGGGAAGAAGCACGACATGGCTGGGTTCTGCCATTCTGTTCTTCAGGATTTAGAAGGCTCCCATATTAAAAAGCCAGGTTTTCATCCACTTTCATTTATTCCAGTATAAAATTAGTATTGATGAAAATTAAGCCCCTTTTCACCTAAGTGCCAAGCCAGGGAATATCACACACTTTTAAGACCACTTTTGCTGGTTAGTTTCTCCTTATGAGATGGAAAATCTAGAACAGATTCAGAGAGACAAAAACTGAATCAGAAAAATGAAGTGAAACACAAATTTGACTAGATTTTTTAACAAGTTGTAGGAGAAAGTAAGTAGACAATTTCCATTTTGGCTAACTTCCAGAATGGCTAAGATTGAATAACTAATAAAGTTAGTTATTCGTATTCATATTCATATTCATATTCATATTCATATTCATATTCATATTCATATTCATATTCATATATTGAAACATAATTTAAAAATTATTTGGATTTTTATAAAATAAAACTGTATTTTTCTAAATTTGTACAGTGTGGTAAGAGATGGTCTTAATGGGTTTGCATGGGAGCTGGAGCATTACCAGCCTGAGCAATTAAGGTGCAGTTAGAAGCAGGGCTAAAATCTGAGGGCAGGAAAGGATATCATGAAAGAATAAAAACAATCACAGGTGTTTGAGCAAAAGAGTAATTATGAACAACTTACAGAACTTTATTGTTATCCATTTAGGAAACGTAAGGCCAAAAGCAAGGTAGACTGAACTGTTCAAAACCCATAGTTGTGTAAGTAGTGAAGAGCAAATAAAACTTGCTGTAGCATTCTCCCACTCCATCCCCTTCTGCCATTTTTTTGTAAGGAAGAAAAACAAAAAAAAACACATAGGTGGTGGGGCAGAGGGGAAGACTTCTCTCAAAAAAAAATTTTGTTAGCTGATTTTGTCACCATGCCATGATGCATTGTCACAGCAGCAGAACAATATATATATTTTGTCTTGACTACTGGTGCCAAAACTGAGCTTTGTCTAAGAGCTCTTTTGTTGTGTGACTCTGATGTTGCAAAGATTGTAATCTTTTCCTTGCCTGTCCCCTCCTCCACCTCTCCACACACACTTTCTGTTTTTTGTTTTTTGGTAACAGGGGGTTTTACTGTAGTCACTAGGAATGAATACTCCCTTTCCATCTTGTATTTACTTTTTCATTGGTGAGTGCATGATGTGTTCCTTGATCCCCTCCCATTCTACATCACAAATCTCTGCCTTATAAACAGTTATGCATGCCTGAAATCTTATGCATGTACATAAACATTTACCAAACCTGGTTTAGAAAGAACTAGGTGCTTGGTCTTGGTTCAGAAAGCACTGAAAGTGGGTGTTAAAACCTACTAGAGTTTCTTTTGGATCTGGTGGAAAGACTATAATTACAGACCTGTTATGAAGACTGCTTACATGCTAATTATTGAAATGTAAGAATTAAATACAAATTTTAAAAAAAAATGACCTGCAGGGACATGCTGACATGAAGCAGTGTAGTTGATAGAGAAAAAACACATCACTGATTGCAAAGATGAAACATGTTCTGGACCTAAGGATTCTGTATATGAGATACAGGTTTTGGTATTACTTTGGTTAAGCAGAGTTTACAGTTTCTGCCATCTCCTTTGGTTTTGCTGGTGGCCAAATAAACACTTAATTGAAATATTTTCAAAATCTGTGTCTCACAGAAGGTGAGAGTTTCAGTGTAGTACTGTATTCAATTTAGGGCTAGATTGTGTAATTATTAGTGAAGTGTTTTAAGGTTTTGTGATGGGCCTAGAAGCACAAGATAAACCCTTGCTCTGGAATAATTCTGAATATCCTGCTGCCTGTCTCTTGAGTCAGTTATAACTGAGTTTTGGGGCAATCATTGCAAGAAAACAAAGGTAATGTACTTGGTGTTTAAATGCATTTCAGTTACATGTGAAGCTACATTGCCTACAGTGTAAGCTGTACTGATGTGATGAGTCACTTCTATTTGCCTAAATATTTTGTTCTATGGAACAAAAATGGAAAAATGGAATATTTTGTTCTATGACATCCTAGAAGTCCAAGGCAGAAAGGCCTTAGGTGATCAAATTGTTAGTGGTACACAGCTATTCTATCTGATACTCACTTAAAGGTATGCCCAAAAGAGTATGAGGCAGTAGTGTACCTCTTCATTTCATAGTTCCTAGCTGTTCAACAGAGCCATCAGGATTGTAAGAAACTGCTGGCTGTTGGTGAGGAGAGCTATCATCTTTCATATGATACCTAATGGCAAGATCATTTCAAATGGGAAGTGAGTCAGCCAGCTGCATTCACAAGTGTTTGGTAGGGAAAATGACCACATTGAGTTTAGGTTGCTTTAAAACCCTGGATGGCTTTTGGTGAAAGTATAGGAGGTAGAAATTTCAGGCAAGAAAAATAAAACCCAACCAGCCAGATGAAACTTAAACAATGAACCCTGGCAAGCCTACCCTGAAAATCTGGAGAGTCCCAAGTTTACAGCAAGATTCTCCAGGTTTCCCTTTTTGCTCCTGGAGCTTTGTACAGACATGTTGTTGTTGTGCATGTACTCAAGATAAATGTGAAACAGCCCTTAGGAGTGGTCCAGTGAAATAAGTTAGCAGTATGCAATGAAACACACTAAGGATTATGCTCTAATTCAGCTGAAAAATAATTGGAGTCCATACAGCATGCCAAAGCATTTCACTGCCAAGCCAGCCAAGTATGTTGGCTGCAGTTTTATATGGAAGAGAAGCCTTGAGTCACTACCAGATGTACTGCACTGTGCTGATGCTGGTGGAGCCCAGGTATTCAGCAGAAGTGACTGCTAAGAGATGAGCTATTGTGGAGGATGGCACATTCCTCCTACAGTCTTGGAGAGCCTACATTTGGGCTGTTCTCAGGGAGGGATGCTGCTCATTGGTCCACAAGCTTGAGGTATAATACTCTAATCACAGCTGTCAGGAATGCAGGCCAGAGGATAAATTGAATTCAATTAATTTTAATTTTATATATGCCTATGTTTTCAAAATGGCTTAACAGCTGATAGGTCCCACTGAGAATAGTATAAGCTGTTGGGAGTTGAGCACTTTTGAAAATCTGGCTAGCTGTGCCTTTTCAAAAAACATCTCTAAAGTTTTCTTTTGCAAGGAGTGAAGGAATAGCTTTTCTCAAACATTTGGACCTGAAAGGCAACAACTAGAGCAGGACCATTTTTAGGGTGCTTTGGCCTTTCTTTTGTCTGGCCAGTGGTTATGGCCCTATGATGTGAAGACGTACCCATGTCACTGACAGGCTCTGGAGCCATTGGGGAGCAGTGGTTGGGATATTTATGGCAATGAAGTGCCACCTCTCCTGTGCCCATAGGAAAGTGTAATGTTCAAAGCTCACATGGACAGCTTCAATGTATCCCTTCCACCCTATTTCAGGGTTCTGTTATGTCCACTGAGACCATACAGGGAGGATAAACTATGGGATTGAGTGCTCCTCTCTATAGAAATAAACGGAGGGGGGAAAGCTATGCTGGCTCTCTGCCTTAGATACCTCATAAAAAGAAGGGAAAATTACTTCCTTTGAGAGACAACCTAGGGAATACTGTATGAAGAGCTATTCTTTGACTGTAGATAGCAGGGAGCAAGCAGCAAGTATTAACACTCCACCCGAGCCTGTAGAATTCTATAGGGTCTAATGTGAGATTATTTTTTTGTTTGTTTGTTTTCACCTCTTGCTTTGAGTGTTTGATGGACAGAAATTGCAAGTGCTCAAAGTGAACAACTGTTTTTATAAATACTGCCCCAGGATAAATGTCCTATTATTTTCAAAATGAGTAGTTATCAGTTTGAAAATAGAGTTAAAGAAAAGAACACAACTATGACTAAGCTAGCTTGTCTCATGTACACAACTTTGATGGGACAGAGTGGTAAAATGGATTGTCAAGCAAGAGGCAGGTACAGCAAGGAACAGCAAGCTACTAGTGGGGAGCATCTAGGGTTTGACACATTCCCTTATCTACTGAAACTTGCAGTATGGTTTGTGTTCCAGGTGGGGATTAGGAACTCAGGAAACACTATGATATCTAGGTGCACATGCTGCCTACTGCAACAGCAGTATCAAAAAATCTAGGCTATGTGTTGTAAAGCATCTTCCTCCCTGCTTTTCTGTCTGTGATTATGCATCTTCTCTCAGATCTGCTGAGAATCTGGTGCTGTAGATAACTCAGCTAAAGAGAAACCAGATTAAAAAAAATACTTTAGTAGTTATGCTCTTGAGCCTTGAACATCTTGAGTATGTTTGCAGCAAGAATATATCACATTTAAAATGCAGTCTTTTGTGAGGATTTGCCTTACTGATGGTTCCTGAGAGTGTGATTTATACTGTCCTCTATTTTTTATGTGAATAGTGTAAGGAATACTCATTCCCCGTCCCAGCTACTGCACTCTGCTTCTTTTGTTCTTCTTTTGTTTGAGCCTGGAGCCGGCTGCTGAAACTCCTTCTGGTGGGGAACTAGTAATGAACAAAGCTGGAAATCACCACAGTAGCAGAAAGCAATCACAGAATCACAGAATCACAGAATGGTCAGGGTTGGAAGGAACCTCTGGAGATCATCTAAGTCCAACCCCCCCTGCCACAGCAGGGACACCTACAGCACGTTGCACAGGACGGCGTCCAGGTGGGTTTTGAATGTCTCCAGTGTGGGAGACTCCACAACCTCTCTGGGCAGCCTGTTCCCTCAAAGTAAAGAAGTT
Source organism: Pluvialis apricaria (assembly GCA_017639485.1). Taxonomy (NCBI): domain Eukaryota; kingdom Metazoa; phylum Chordata; class Aves; order Charadriiformes; family Charadriidae; genus Pluvialis; species Pluvialis apricaria. The sequence continues at coordinate 139,325,651 of CM030007.1, read as the reverse complement.
CTTCCTCATGTTGAGATGGAACTTGCTATGCTCAAGTTTGTGCCCGTTACCTCTAGTCCTATCACTGGGCACAACTGACAAAAGACTGTTCCCATCTATGTGGCACCCTTCCCTTAAGTGTTTATAAGTATTGATAAGATGCCCCCTCAGTCTTCTTTCCTCTAGACTAAAAAGACCCAAATCCCTCAGCCTTTCTTCGCAAGAAATATGTTCCAATCCCCTAATCATCTTGGTAGCCCTTTGCTGTACCCTCACCAGCAGTTCCCTGTCCTTCTTGAACCGGGGAACCCAGAAGTGGACACAACACTCCAGATGCGGCCTCACCAGGGCAGAGTAGAGGGGAAGGATGACCTCCCTCGACCTGCTGACCACACTCTTCTTGATGCACCCCAGGATGCCATTGGTGTCCACCAGGACTCCCAGGTCCCTTTCCACACAGCTGCTCTCCAGGCGGTCAGCCCCCAACCTGTACTGATGCATGGGGTTATTCCTCCCCAGACGCAGTACCCTACATTTGCCCTTGCTGAACTTCATCAGGTTTCTCTCCGCCTAATTCTCCAGCCTGTCCAGGTCACACTGTATGGCGGCACAGCCTTCCAGCATGTCAGCCACCCCTCCCGGTTTTGTATCATCAGCAAACTGAAGAAAGAAAATCCATACACCTGGTTGTTTGGTTTTTCCTTTGTTCCTTTAAGATTACGAGTTGCTAAATGTTGCTTTTGGTTTATTATATTTTATCATATGTTGACCTCTAGAAGAAACAGCCAAGCAGGTACTAGCTTGGAATTTTGAAAAAAAGAAAAAAATTCTGCTTGCATTTTGGCCTTTTAACCAATGAATAAAAAACATTTTACAAAGAGGTAAATCAGACCAACCAGAACTTACAGCAAAATCTAATGATAACAACAAGGCCGCTCAGCTTCATAGTGGCCTAATAAGACTTTTATTTAGCTCCTTACTGTTCTGCCTTATCTTGCACTGCCACCTGCATAAGAAGTCTCCCCAAATATGATATTCCCTAAGCATGCTCAAGACAGCCCAATCACCCCAACATCAGAGCAGTCTATTCTTTTTTTGCTTTCTTGAACTCATGTAGCTTTTCTATGGAGTCCAACTTATAGTCATTAGAAACATTATCAGATAAACCAGAGAAAAGAGAGGGACGTATGGTGCTGTTTTGTTCTAAGTTATGAAGTGATTTGCGTGTGGAAAAGTAGGACAATTCTGGCCTAAGAATAATTACTCCTTAGCTTTCTTTAAATATAAATTATGTACTTTAGAATATTTTTTAGCTGGATAAAGGTAGAAAACTGTAGTTTGGCAAGATGTGTCAATGAAAGTTTCCAGAATTCTTTTTTTCTTCCTGAAAATATATAAGCTCAGATTTTTGAAACAACAACACAATAAGACATTTTTCTCTACAAGAAACTGTGGTAACACTACGAAAATGTTGTTATGATCCACAGCCTGATTCCAGGCATCACATCTTTGCAAAACGTATAGACACAGTCTAAGGACTCGGTACGCCTTCAAAAGAAGTATGGACAGGATCAGGAGATAACATAGTCTGATGCTTTGGAAAAGGGAAAGGATGCTGTCTAAATGCAAAAAAAAAAAAAGAAAAAAGTAATAATACCATTCCAGGCATCCATTGCACAATATTGTCTTTGTCACAACATGACAATATTATCTAAGGCAGATTCTGGAGAAAGAAAAGATTAAGTGGGAAAAGAAACGTAGCAACCACCTACTGTCTGTAATAAACCAGTAGCTAGTAAAGCTAATTGTAATCTAAAATTATTCAGGTTACAGGATTATTATTATTTTATTTTTTTTTAACTTAACTTTACTCATGGGATTGTTGCTATTGCTTACCTGGCCAGGTATCATTTACCTACTTATCGTTCTTCTTTTGTGTCGCTGTTTTTCTAAGTCACTCTCTAACAAACAAGCACCTCATACACTGAGGTGTGTATCCACAACTGAAAATATCTGCCTATGCTAGTTGTAGTAAATCTTTTAAAGCAATACATTTATAAAGTCGGTCAAATAATTCTGAGGTTTTTTAGCTTAAATTAAATGGTAGGTTAAACTTTCCTCAGGCCATAGCTGAGGTCCTTAATTTTAGTAGCAAAACTGAGAAATGTAGGAAAATTCTTTTCAACACTAACTGGTCTGAAGTGATCAGGGACAAAAATGTGGGCAAGGCTTCAGTTTTCTTTAAGTTAAATTTATAAAAACATACAGAAAACACTTCTATAGAAAGGTTCTGTATGATTTAAAGAATAAGATCGCTGAGGTATGTTAATGAATATTTTCCTTTAAGGAGGATTTTGAAAGCAATCAGAACAGTGAAAAGTAGTGGAGGAAAATGGATAGTTCAGAACAGAAAACTGTATCTTGGGAGACAGAAAGAGCATAAGTAAATAAGAATAGCCAAAAAACAAGCTTGAGCTAAATTTTGCAAAGGAAAAAAAAACCTCAAAGCAATTTTAGGTGCGGATATACAGAGAAGAAAAAGGAATGAAGAAGTGTGGGAGCTATTCAGCAAGACTAGTATTAAAGATAATCTAGTTATGGTATTAAAATGAATCATAGGGTTATAGGATAATATAGGTTAGACAGGATCTCTGGAAATCTTCCAGTCCAATCCCCTGCTCAAAGCAAGGCCAACTTTAGAACAGTTTGCTTAAGGTCTTGTGCAGTCAAGTTTCGAAAATCTCCAAGGATGGAGATTTCCATCCTTTCTGAGGAATTTGAAGTAATGTTTGACTGCCTCATTGTTAAGAGCTCTTCTCTGATCTTTTATATCTGATTGGAATTTCCCTTCTGGAAACGTGCGTCTGTTGCTTCTCAACTTAATGCTCTGCACCTCCAAGAAGTTTGTGGCTCTGTTTTCCCTATACCCTCCTTTTAGGAAGTTGTCTACAGCAATAGCATCTTCAGTCTCTGCTTCTTACAACTGAACAAGTTCATTTCTTTCAGCCTTTCCTTCTATGTAAGAGCTACATCCCCGTAACCATCTTGATGGCTTTCTCCTCAACTTGTCCCAGTATAGAAATGTCTTTCTTGTACTGAGGAGTCCTAAACCAGACATAGGTCTTTAGATGGAGTCTCAGAAGAGCTAAATAGAGTGGGAGAATGACTTTCCTCAACCTGCTGGCTATTCTTTTGCTAATACAGCCCACCATGTGGTTGGCCTTCTTCGCAGCAAGGGTGCACCACTGAATTGTGTTCAAACCATTGCCCAGGGGGACTACCAGATCCTTTTTGGCAAAACTGCTTTCTGCCGCTTGGACCACAGGCTATACTATTGCATTCCATCCAAGTGCAAGATTTTGTTTTTTCCTTTGCAGAAGTTAATAAGTTTCTATCAATTCATTACTCCAGTCTGCTGAGGTCTTCCCGAATAGCAGCTCTGCTCCTCAGGGCATGAATCATTTTATCCAAATTGTTATAATCTGCAAATTTGTGAAGAGTCACAATATCCAGGCTGTTAATGAATGCACTGAACTGTACTTGCCTGAGTATCAGCCTTTGAAGGACACTGCTGCCAGTTGGACTTTGTACTACTGATCCCAACCCTCTGAGCCAGCAATTCAATCCATTTTTCACCCACCTTATTGTTTACTTACCTGGTCCCTATCTGCCCAGAATGGCTATAAAGACACTGTGGGATATCTACAGATTCTGTGATGGTTTGCCTTGGTTGTGAAAAAACAAAGCAACCAAGGTGGAAGCAAACACAGGATGCCTGCTAATGGAGGAAAGTCTACAGCTGAGGAGGAAGCTAAACTCAGAGCTTTATGACATGATCCCTAGTCACAAATCCCATAACAAGTAGTTGTAATAACTCTGTCAAAACTAAGTGATACTGTACAGTTATTAACCACCTCTCTCTTCCTCCTCTCTTCACACGGACACACACACACACAAACACACATACCATGAGAGTGTCAGGAGTTACCCAGGCTGCCATCATTGTCTAAGCACTATTTGAGTGTTATTCCCAGATGTAGAACAAATTTAAAGCCATCAGTAATTAAATATATAGAGTTTAAAAGAGAAAGGGAATAAAATGACTCATTAACTTACCGTAGGTAGATTATGACTGACTTATTTGGTGTCTGATGTTGAAAACAGAACATTTATAAACAAATTTTGAGAGGAAATCACCTACCTGAATCTGATATGATGCTATGTGAGAGTTTACAATACTGAACAGCTCCAGAAAAACAGTGAAATTGTAACATGTGTGAGTATATTAAAGGTTGTATTGAATGGAAGTTAGAGGTAGAATTCCAGATAGAGAATTCCTGGTGGAGTTATTGATGGAGGTTACTGGTAGAAGTTACATTCATTGTGAGAAAATAAGTTGTCTCTCTCTAGAGAACTCTCTGAACTGTTGAAGGGAACTTTGTATGGATGACTAGGGTTTACGAGCACACTTTTCTGTTGCCCTTTGCCTCTATTTTTACAAGTATACATTGGTAGAGCAAGTGCACTTTGGACCATTTTCATAGTATTTTTCTGCTTGCATAGTTGGATATAGAGCAGTGGAAAACCAGTCCCACAAGAGGAAACAAGTTCAAGGGTTATGAAAACATTTAAGTATGCTTTCACCCAGGATGGTCTTCATGAGAAAAAAAATATTTTGAGTAATATCCAATTAGTAATTAAAGTTGCAGAAGGGGTCTGGCCAAAACCATAGAAAAATAAAAGACGATAGGTGAGAAAGGTGTGTATGGAGAAGAGGGGAGACTGTATCAATATGGAATATCTCAAATTTTTAACTACGCAGAGCTTAACTGCTAACTTTTTTTTTTTTTTTCTGGAAACAGACCTCTGATACAAACATGCAGAATCCTGGCTGGATTATCCAGATTAGAATTAAGGTGTTAAGGAGGTGGCTTGGACTATGGGACTAGAGATCATGTCAGAACTGGTGAGCTGCCTCTTGTGAGGTTCATCTTAACAGAAGTAGGGAGGTTGTGCTCTGAAGTGTGGCATATATATTTAAAAGACAGATGTGCTGATAATGTTCACTGTATAGGACTGTGGTTGACACAATTAAAAGGTCTTGCAGTTGCAATACAGACCACCACAGAAAAATAAATTTGACTTGGTCTTGCAGTTGCAACAAAGACCAGCAGAGAAAAATAAATTTGACTCCATAACAATATAGAATCACAGAATCACAGAATCACAGAATGGTCAGGGTTGGAAGGGACCTCTGGAGATCATCTAGTCCAACCCCCTGCCACAGCAGGGACACCTACAGCAGGTTGCATAGGATGGCGTCCAGGCGGGTTTTGAATGTCTCCAGTGTGGGAGACTCCACAACCTCTCTGGGCAGCCTGTTCCAGTGCTCTGCCACCCTCAAAGTAAAGAAGTTGCTCCTCATGCTGAGATGGAACTTGCTATGCTCAAGTTTGTGCCCGTTACCTCTAGTCCTATCACTGGGCACAACTGACAAAAGACTGTTCCCATCTATGTGGCACCCTCCCCTTAAGTATTTATAAGTATTGATAAGATGCCCCCTCAGTCTTCGTTTTTGTAGACTAAAAAGCCCCAAGTCCCTGAGCCTTTCCTCATAAGAAAGATGTTCCAATCCCCTAATCATCTTGGTAGCCCTTTGCTGGACTGTCTCCAGCAGTTCCCTGTCCTTCTTGAACGGGGGAGCCCAGAACTGGACACATTACTCCAGATGCGGCCTCACCAGGGAGAGTAGAGGGGGAGGATGACCTCCCTCGACCTGCTGGCTACACTCTTCTTGATGCACCCCAGGATGCCATTGGCCTTCTTGGCCACCAGGGCACATTGCTGGCTCATGGTCATCCTGTTGTCCACCAGGACTCCCAGGTCCCTTTCCGCACAGCTGCTCTCCAGGAGGCCAGCCCCCAACCTGTACTGATGCATGGGGTTATTCCTCCCCACATGCAGTACCCTACACTTGCCCTTGTTGAATTTCATCAGGTTTTTTTCTGCCCAACTCTCCAGCCTGTCCAGGTCACGCTGTATGGCAGCACATCCTTCCAGCGTGTCAGCCACCCCTCCCAGTTTTGTATCAAACTTGCTGATGGTACACTCTAGACCTTCATCCAAGTCATTGATGAGTATATTGAACAGGACTGGACCCAGTACTGACCCCTGAGGGACACCACTTGTTACTGGCCTCTGACTAGACTCTGCACCACTAACCACAACCCTCTGGGCTCTGTCTGTCAATCACTGTTCAATCCACCCCACTGTCCATTCATCTAACCCACACTTCCTAAGCCTGCCTGTGTGGATGATGTGGGAGACACTGTCGAAAGCCTTGCTGAAGTCAAGGAAGACAACATCCACTGCCCTCCCCTATCCACCCATCCAGTCACACCATCATAGAAGGCTATCAGATTAGTCAGACATGATTTCCGCTTGGTGAATCCATGTTGACTGCTTCTGATAACCTTCTTTTCCTCCAGATGCTTGGAGATGACGGCCAGAATGAGCTGTTCCATCATCTTTCCAGGGATGGAGGTGAGGCTGACTGGCCTGTAGTTTCCCGGGTCATCCTTCTTGCCCTTTTTGAAGACTGGAGTGACATTGGCTTTCCTCCGATCCTCAGGCACCTCACCTGTTCTCCAGGACCTTTCAAAGATGATGGAGAGTGGCCCAGCAATGACTTCCGCTAGCTCCCTCAGCACTCGTGGGTGCATCCCATCAGGCCCCATGGACTTGTGAATATCCAGTTTGCTTAACTGATCTGTAACTTCTTCTTCTTTGACCAGGGGAAAGTCATGCTTCCTCCAGACATTCTCTGTTACTTGCAAAGTCTGGGACTCCCGAGAGCTGGCCTGAGCAGTGGAGAAAGAAGCAAAGAAGGCATTCAGCAACTCTGCCTTCTCTGCACCATCTGTCACCACAGCACCCGCCTCATTCAATAGCGGGCCCATATTTTCCCTGGTTTTCCTTTTGCTTCCTATATACTTAAAGAAACCCTTCCTATTGGTCTTGACATCCCTCGCCAGGTTCAATTCCAAGGCTGCCTTGGCTTTCCTCATTTCCTCACTGCATACCCTGAGAGCGTTCTTATACTCGTCCCAAGTTGTCAGCCCCCTTTTCCCCATCCTGTAAACTCCCTTCTTCCACCTGAGCTTTTTCAGAAGATCCCTGTTCAGCCATGCAGGTCTCCTTCCCTTGCCCGATTTCTTGCTCTTGTGGATGCACCGATCCTGAGCTTGGAGGAGGTGGTGCTTGAATACCAGCCCTCTTGAGCCCCCTTACCCTCTAGAGCCCTCTCCCATTTTATTTCTCCCAGCAATTTCTTGAAGAGCTCAAATGGCAATGATTAGGAAACATGGTATGAATTTTTACTGTTGGTTAAACCTGGAAAGCTTTGATATCATACAGGAAACTTCCAAACATGCAGAAATACATTTACCACTTGAGGGAAGTACTGTACCAGCAAATGAGATAAGGACCATCCTATTTATAGAAACTGGCATATCACAATATCACCGTGGTTTTCACAGTGTGGGTAATAGCATGACTGAAAGTTGCTTGAAAGTTCTTCTGCCAACTAGCATTATCTTTTCATTATTAAATCAGCAATAGCTTGTAGATTTAATTACCCCATTTTCATTTCTAAGTCTAGTACTTCGTACTGACAGATGGCAATGCGTACAGTAAGTTTTATGTGGTGAGGAAGAAAATGTTTTATAGGGAATGTAAAATGCTCTTATGGAATGGAGAGGTATTCCTTAATTGGGTTGTATATCATCAGGATTTTAATAAATTTGATTAAGGGCTTGATTTTGCTATTCCTTTCTGCAGAGTCCTTACCGAAGTCAAAGGGAGAGCTACAAATGGAAAGCTTGCAGGACAAGGTCCTGGCATGAGAGACCATTAAGGAAAGCTTTATCCTAGAAAGCAGACGCATAGTATCTGCATTTATCACTGTATTCAAATTAGATATTTATAAAGAGTTTTCAGGGTATTAAAACCATCATTATCCATATATTTGGAGTTACTGGCTTCACCTTAATAGTTCAGCAGAAATTACTCTGTAGACAAAGTCCATCAAAATGAGGAGGTATTGTTTCATTTCACCTGCCTTTGAGTTTGGTTGTTAGAGATGATGATTGTACAGCTGTTATAACTGTTACAGATTTTCATCAAAAATAGCTTAGAGAACATTAAAACTTGAAGATTTTCAAAAGGCTTTTGCATGTGCATTATCTTACCACCAGAACTAATCTTGCTATTAGGGGATAAGTCACAGCAGTAAAATTAACCAGATATGGAAGGAATTAGATCTGTGAGTCTTAAGGATTGTGTCAAGACCTGAGCGCTTCATGTAATTTACTGAGACAGTTTATTTTTGAAGAGGAAAATGCCAAAATCAATATGCATTTGATTTCAAATGTATTGATCTCAGATTTTCTTTTAGAAGTTATTTAAGTAAGCTTTTTACTCAATGGCCTTCCTTTATAAGACTGTTTCTGAGAATGTGGAATTTTTCAGAAGAAGTAGAAGGGAAGGAATAGTTCTTATTAGTATTTATGTCTATATTTTCAGTGATTTTATGTGAAAAATACGTTGGCAGTGAATTATCTTGGAGTTAAAGTGCATAATTGCCTTTTTCTTTATGTGAACACTAAGAACAAGTTTGTAAAGATCATATTCCATTTAGATCATACAAGTGAACACTACAAAGAAGCCAAGTAATGCCTAATGTCATAATGAGCCTTGTTTTCTGTTTTTGTACTGAAATCTCCTTTGGATGATTCTGTGGTTGGAAGGTTAGGCAGTGTTAATGCAAGATAATGTTTGTAGCATTCACATTCTGTCACTGAATAGCTGCACGATTCATTCTTAAAAACTATGTGAGGGCCCCATAAATTTAAAGTAATCTGGGTTTATACTGTATTCTAAGGCTGAATAATTGAATGCATATTTAGTATTCAGTAAAGCTGAATATAATTTACTCTTTTCTGGAATCCCCAGTGCATCTTCTTTGTATCTCAATGCAAAAGAAATGCTATATCTTTATGGACTCATAGTAAACCGATTTGCGTATTTATATGCTGCAAAAGTTTGTTTTGTCTCATAGTAACCCTACAAGTTAAAATTGGAACGTTTTCTTCATATATTTGGTTAAATACTTCAGACTCTAGGCAAATTTATGGTGAAGACTGCAAGAAAGAAAGATGATTTTGTTTCTTATGTAAACATTTGCCAAAAGGTCCCTAATTGTTTGCAATATCAACCCAAGCTAAATAAATGTTGTAGCTAGGAAAGGTTTTATGACTGAATTCACAAAAATGCACTTGCTTCTTACCTACGATCTTATATGCCAGTTAGCCAAGATGACAACTACCAGTTTATCAACAAAAACAACCGTATTTATTAACATGGTATGAATATAGGTTGGGTTCTTTTTTTTCAGGTATTCCTGTGAAGACCATGAAAGAAACTGGGTAACGTGTTATGGTTGAGATTCAACTCATATATTTTATATCACAGGATTACTTCATATTGAAAAGGGAGCATTATTGCTTTCTACTGACAGCAGTATGATCTCTGAGTATTAGGAGGTGTAGCTCTGCACAGGTAAATCGAGAAAAGCTTATCCTGGGGAAAATAGCATTCTATGATACAGATCCTGGCAGTACTTTTGAGTGGTGTGGCACAAACAAGAACAGTGTAGGTAAGCATAGTTTTAAGTATTTACAGTGCCAAACCCACCAAATTGGTATCACTTTTAGTCAAGTGGTACTTTGCTGATTTGTTGTTTTTTCTCTTCTCGTGTGTTTAATATTTAAATAAAGGTGTCACAGATCTTTTGCTTTTGCTTTGGAGGACATGAACAGAGATACAAAAGGAGTCTGTGTACAGAAGTGGATTTCTCCCTCTGTTTGAAGACTGAACAATTTTGTGTTGAAGTGACTAAAAATTAATGTTCTCTAACAACAACATGAAGAGTATGAAAAAGTATAGCGGATTTTTACCACTATCCATTATGCCTAATTTTTGCCATGTCTGGCAAGCTGAGCATAGGAGGTTTCTGATAAGCAGACAGGCATGTGCAGGTTGCAGTTGGGGCTGCTGTATCTTAAGAGGCTTCTAAGATGGACCAATCTTAAAAAAAAGTTTCTGCCTTTTTCCCAAGTACTGTGCTGGCTTCCATTTTACCTATTATGGGTATTATGGGGAGCCGTAAGTAGTGTTGTTATTCCTCTTATTATTTGAGGTAGAGAAGAAAGACTTTTTCTTCCAGCTGCACATAATTCTTTTTTGGACTACTGGAGTCTGTTCATCTTGGTGAGCCTAAAGCTGTACATGGGCTGTAGTCTCTGAGGGTTTAAGGAGTTGCTCCATTTCTCTGCTGCTAAGATTTGGCTAGCACACCTCTCTTTAGCCAGATTTTCCTTAGAAAGAGGTAATTACTTTCTCTGTGTTATTCTACAATCAGTAATAGCTGGTAAAAAGAAATAAAATCCTTTTTATTATATGGAATAGTAGGGGAACCTTATATAACATGACAAGCAATCACTCTGTGCTTATGGGAAGATGTTAAGATCTTTCTAAATTTTAATGAATGACTGTTACTTGTGTTGTGGGCTGGAAGATAAGGGTAAATCTGTGGAAAATCTGAGGTACTGGGGGTTGAAGGGGAGACCAGCTGGCTAAGATGCTACTGATAAAACAGTGATCTGTAGCAGATGGTATGGTGCTGTTCGAATTAGTGGAGCTACCTAGGTGTTCCCATGTTCTCCATGAGCAGCGAACACAGGAATTTCACTTAAGCCTTGCTTGGTACCTTTTTACCTGTTAATATTTTTCTGCTTGTTTGGAGAGATGACTGAAAATAACTTTCTGGATTCGTTTGTGATTTAAAGTATAGGGACTTGGGGCGGCTATAGCCATGGGAATCATAAATTTTAGAATGAGAAGTGGAGATGTATGTAATAATTGCAGCAAAAGAAAGAACAAGATGAATTTGGCTTATAGCTAAGGGTGATGATAGGAAGATTGAAAGACAAGATATAAATGAGCAAAAAAATTACAAACCTGTAGTCCAGTGCAACTTCAAAACGTAATTTTTAGCAACAACAATGTACTTTCATACAGCTCTATTTTACTTGTGTTAATGTGAATTTAACAGCAGAGAAATGAAGATGAAAATAGGAGGAATTCCACTCATGATGTAGTCTGCCTTTTATATTCTCAAAGTTTCTATGAGAAGGAAGTTTTCATTTAACACTGAGGGAAACATTTCCTTTTAATCTTAAAGCCCATGGATGATTTCAATGTGACAAGTATTCAAGAATGTTTTGCACTATGCCATACCCGATAGCTGGAGTAAACTTACTGATTTTAGAAGGAATATAGAGTGAAATAGAAACATGAGAGGCAGAACTTAGACCTGGAAAAAGTATGATCTGTCTATTATAATTGAAGTCCTAACAAATTGTCTAGGGTCAAATTGCAACTATAGAAATAATTTTATAATTTTATTACCCCAAAGCTCTTTCATGTAATATGTAATTTATCATAGAAATGGTTACTAATAATCTGACAGCTATATTTTCATTAGGAGGTAAGGATAAGTTAAAAATGACAGTTATTTGTACAACCTTGATTGTCTTGTGAGTAGGAACAGTGTTCATTCACATTACCTTCTGCCAGTCGCAAGAACAAAGCTACCACTTTTCTGGAAAACTGCTCTTGGCCCACTGTTTGACTTTTCCTTGTTGTTGGAAATCCATATCAGATAACTGGCCAATCATGACTGCCTACAAGTGTTAGATACCCTGCCTTTCACTAGTAGAAGATGCAAACAAAATCACTTACTATGCTACTGCACAAAAGTCATCACTGGAGAAACTGAGTATGAAAACATTCCCCCATCATTAAAATGCTTTTTTACTCTGTGTGAACAGCCTGATATAAAAAAAGCCTGTCTATCATATCGAAACAGCACTGGGTTATGTTTAGAAATATATGCTTCTGCATATGTACTCATGTGTGAGCATGTCTGAGCATGTGTGTGTGCTTGATAGAGGAGGATATGCACTTCTAAGATGGTTCTTGCCTAAGAAAAAGAGTTGGTAGACGATCCTCTTTTTTAAATACTCATTTGTTTCCTTGAGGTTAAGACTATCCCTGATGTTGTAGCAGGCCTACATGTGCCAGTCTGAATCTAGATGCTGCCTCCAGATCCCTGCTTCTGGCAAATGAAGTTCGTATTTTACATATATTCAGGCACATACTCATGTTTCTGATTAAATGTTTTGTGCATGCTATTAGTCTCATTCTACTTGTCAAAACTGTGATCATTTCAACGCAGAGTTCTCCACTGAACATAAACTCCAGTAGTAATGAAGGTTAGAATTATGAGAGGAATATACTGGCTTTCCTGAAATTGCAGGTTTCTATCATCGTAGATAATATATGTGCATGCAAATTGTAACTGTCCCATTAATTGTGATTGTGCCAGCCTTTTCCTGACTGATATAAACCACCGTTTCTGAACAAGACCTTGATCTCTGTTAAGCTAGTATAAATCTGAAGTAATTCACAAGGCTTAATTGAAAGTCCTTCTAATTTACATATGTGGAACTGAAATAAAAATCTGACCCATTGCATATTTGCAGCATAAGAAAAGAAAGCAAACCAAACAAAGCAAAATTGCCAGTGAGTAATGAAGACTTCTTTCACATAGGAAGTTTACACTTCATGCCTTACATTCCTCAGCTTTCATGTTCTGGGGGAAGAGTTTTCTTTATAAAAAGTCAAAACGAAATAAAAATTTTGGTTTTCTGAATTTCCAGAATTGTTTATTGGGAGTGGCAGTGAAGACTTTAAATTTTGATCTCGTGTTTGTAGAATTCAAATAGCTTGAATTAAACATATTTTTTTATTATTTCTTAATTAAGCTGATAGTATCCATATTAGCTCTTTCACTGATAAAAATCCAGTCAAGTTAGCAAGTTATGCAGTTACCAATCCAAAGCTGCACAAAAGATTTTCCCAATTCATGTGGTACATTTTATATTTGGGTCCAATTAGCAGCCATTTGCCAAATACAGATATGTCAGTAACTCTCTACTAAACAGCGACAAGATTGTCATATGTAATCCCGGAAAGTGAGAAAATTATGTCACTTTTATAATTGTTTCTTTATGCATTAAATTAAGGTAGAAGGAGAGGTGTATGAGATTGAAGTACTTCACTTATAATCAGAATTTTCTATATTACTGAGGCAAAGGAATATCAGGTAGCTAACCATTTCCTAAATCAGCTTTCTGAAGCATAATCTCTCAGAGATTGCTGTGCAGACGTGATTCCTCCAATACAGATTATTCCATCAATTTTGAATCATATGAGCAGCTCTGACAAAAGGGGTCAGCTCAGAAACCTGCACTAGTTTATTCTTTAGTGAATTTTCCTGGCTAGCTACTGTGCTTCATTTTGTGTGTCGGGTAGCTTTTATGATGTTCTTATAAAATGAGTGAATATGTTTGATTACTTTTATCAGAAATAGTGCACTTATCTAGTAGACCACAGTCCCTAGTCTATCTGATTATGTGGTAGCTCCTTGTGTCTTTTTTGTACCAGAACCTGTTTTAAAATAAATGTGGGGTTTGTTTTACTTGGTCACATTAATGGAAATCAAGGAGTACATATATACTTTGATAGGTATTAACATATGTCTACATTTCTGCAATGTAATGATACACTCTAAATCAATTAGTCACACAATACAGTAAAACACAATTGATGACAGTGGCAGGTTTTTTTATGTTCAGTGACAGTAACTATATGTATCATGAAATCATGCCCTTCATTTCACGTAAGAGAGGATCCACTTTTTTATGTGGAACTATATTACTGCTGATTTTACATGTATAAAAAAGGCTCATGTTGCTGATCCTTTTATACTGCTATTCTGTTGGAGAGCATACTCTGTGCTATGCCTCCTCATTTGGGAGGAAAATTATCATTCATTGTTCTTTATTTTAAAAAATGATATATTTGCAAAAGTTTTCATAGCAAATATCACATCTGAACTGTGGGACTGAGAGATTTCTAGTACCACTAAGCAGCTCCTTGCAGTTACCATTACACGGAGAGGTTTCTATTTTAGGTAACTGCTATTTTGATGTTCTGCCCCCATTATCTGAGGTGGTTTTGCACTCCCTCTTTCCACATGGCATTGTTCTTGGGGGAGAATCACTATTTCTTTCTCCTAGTTTATAACCAATGGAATGGAATTTCAAGAGTGAGAAACAGGATTTGCCTTTAGAGGTATATAGAGAAATGCCCATTCTGTCATGTAAGGATATACATACATGTGCTCTAAACGTGATTTTCAATTTTTTTTATTTTTTTCCCAAGCCGGATAAAATAGCTTTGAACAAAAACAAAGGACCTTCTTTTGTTCTAATTATAATGATATGTTTTCATTTTCAGTACTGCTTTCAAATATTCCAGGAGAAGCACAGACCAACTCTAACTCCATATTCAACAGCATTCAACTCCAGTTTCAGCACTTAGCCAAACCAAACTTATGCTTATGATAAGTTAGAATAATTCAAATTTCCTCCCAAGCCTTGATGCATTTAAAAATTAAATGAATATTATTAAATTGGACATTTTGGCATGAAAATGATGTACAAAATGCCAAAAGACACTTTCTATTCTTTTTTGTCATATGTTCACAAAGAAAATGTAAACCAACTGTAGGTGTTTTACTTGGAGTAGTTGGCTCTTGCAGTAACAAAGCTAGCAAGGATTTTGACAGCAGCCTTTTGCAAAATGGAGGAAAGATAGAGAAAACAGAGCACGCGTGGCCCAGATCTTTTTCATCAGGAAGGGAATGTTAAAGAATATTTTAAATTTCTGGTATGCTGGTTTCCTTTATTGAAGTAGAAAGGGTGAACATATTCAGAACAATGTGATGTGTGTTTAGAAGCATGGTGTTGCCCTTTGGCCCATATGTGAAAAAGCATCAGAAGCCTTTTGCCTTTGTCCATAACTCAGGGAAGCATGTACTAATCTGAGTATTGACCTGGAAGTCCAAGGAGCTAGAGTTCCAGCAATCTGTGAGCTAATTTCTGTTTTGCCCAAGTGTGTGAATGCAAGGTGAGAGAAAGAAACTAGAATGAAATTTTCCCTGCTCTTCAACTCTGATTTTAGATGACAGCTGTAATTCCTTCATCTGTATTCTTGAAGCACAAGGGACCTCCGTGTCAGTTTCCCTGCAGTTCATATCATTGAGGACCATCTCGTTAGCTCAGCCCCAGTTGTTTGCAAAGAAGGTTTTTAACAGTATCATCTGCAACATACACACAAAAATCAAATTGAAATATAGAGCCTAGTTACACCAGTACACCAACAAAACACGCTCACAAAAATAGTTTTCCATTCCAGACTGGGTTGGAAAGGATGTACTCCAGTGACCTGGCTCTATTCCCAGGACTTCAACTTCTGTAAGAGTCACAGCCCAGGTTCAAGCCTTGAAGGAAGAGAGAATTATATTTGACATTGCAGCACTAAGTCACCTGCGGCATACATATGACCTACGTGTTGTTAAAGACCGTACGGTGAAATTAGCTGCTGGGTCAGCAGCAACACTGGACTCAAAGCATATTCCAATTTTCTGTCCATGAACAATCAGCATCCTCAAAATCCTCCAATAAATTTCCAGGTTTTTGAATACTTGAAGTTCTATTATATACCTCAGAATATCTAATACTTTTAAAAAACCCTATTTGCTGAAGTCACGTGAATAGCTAAGAAGCATCATGTTATTTTGTTAAACTGTTACTTTCAGATATCCTGATGAGCAATAAAATGGGAAAAACAGTGACAACTCAAAATCCAGATGGAAAGTAAAACAAAAAAGGGATAAGGCCAAAATTTTGTAACGTTTAGGAAAATTAACTTGAAAGTTTTGAAAATTCTAATATTACAGTTCTGTACTACTGCTGGTCTTTCTTGCTGCCCTCAAATCAGGTTCTTCTAAATCCATGTTTTACTGTCTCAGAGAACACTTGCCTGTAGCTGGTAAGAGCTGTGAACGACCATCTCAAAGGTGGCTGTCTGGCACTTACTTTGTTATATTTAAGTTTCTGTATCATGGTCATTTCTTTATAAGGCCACACCTCTTAACCCTCTCTACCAGTTTCTCACCTCTTCCCCAGTATGTGATGCTGCTGTGGAGACTGCTTCTGTGCTTTAGCACTGTGTATGTTTCTGTGCCTAATGTGAATATTTCTGCATAGGTGTTAAACAGCTCAAGTCTCTGACTTGTGCCCTAGTGTTCAGCTTCTACATAGTTCTATATGGAAGAAGCAGAAACAAATCTAGTACAGTTGAGAAGTGTAACGATTAGGCAGATTGATGAGCAACTAGCTAATACTGTGAAAAGAGACTTTTTACAATTAACATTTTGCTGACTCTACACCTTTCCTGTGTCAAGCATTAGGCATAGGATACATTTCTTTACTAATACAAGTGTTATTAAACTATTAAGCATGGACTAAAGATTTGCTTCAGATAAGGTATGATATCATAGTTCACAGTGTTCTTTCCAAAAGGTCATGACATGTATCAATTATTGTGATGTGTATGAGATCTGCAGCAGAGGTTCTTCAGAGGGTTAATTGTTATTTTAGGCTACAAAATCTGCTAACTATGAAAACATAAAAAAAAATAATTAAGGAGATGCTTTGAAATGAGTAGTATTATTCTGTGGCTGTCTATATAATGGCCAAATGGTGAACAGAGAATAGGCAAAGCATGGATCCTCCTGTATGTAGGGAATCTAATAAGAGTTCAAATCCACCAGAAAGTAGCAGAACAGGATCTGATGTCAGGTGTGCAAGAGAATGAAAGCACCAGCCAAATGAATTGCTGTGTCTTTCTGCTTTTCTGGATTGTAACACATGGGGAGAAATAATGATTGCGACACAACTGAGTTTTCTGCTTATGGAATAGCATGATGTGTCCCTGCAGGTAAAGGGCTTGTCCCGAAGTACTCCTTTTGAGTTGTATCAATGATTGTCATTGAACATAACCTTATCTTGGGTGAGCTACTGAATGTTCAGGACTCTCTGAGTTGCATTAACAGAATGAGAATGATGAATTATTAAATAGGGCATCTTATATCAAATAGCTACCAATTTAAAACAACTGAAGTTAAACACAGTTCCAGGTCACTCTAAACAGTGCTACAGCTTGGAATTTAAATGTAATGACTGGACAACTCTATTCAAGAGCATGATAATGAATTTCAGCCATAGTGCGGCCTTTGCAGTACTATTTTTTATATGACATAGAATTTTAAATCCACAGAACTTAAAGATCAGCTTTGTCACTGTATGTTCCTCTCTCTGTAATTACAGGCATTTGACAAGATGTTTTTTCTTAATATAGTTATGATAAAAACATGATACCTGGTCTTTCATTACTGTTTCATGAGGTAGACTTTTTGCTGTTTTTCTCTCAAGATTCTCTATGCAAATATGGACATATATTATGGTGGTGCAGAGACTACTTTACTATTCTGATAAAAATGGAAAAAATTTTCTCAGAAAACATGTCTGTATTTGCAAATGCTGAATTTTTGCTCAGTATGTTGCACAGGTTTGGGAGAAAGTCTTTGCGGGTTTTCCTTCTCTTCCTCTTACCCAAACAGCCTCTTCAAGGCAAACAAGTATCAGGAAGCAACTGACACATCTGAACAACATTCCTTCATGTCTCATGGCTTTTCTATCCAGATATAATCAAAATTAATACAGCTCAGAGCCATACTACCTCCATCTTTGGGAGACCTAGTCAAGACCAAGACAGTCTTTCACAAAGCTACAAGGTATGAAAGGACATAGTGCTGCACCAGTGAGTTTTGGTCTGGGGTTCACATAGGAACCACCTCAGATGCAGTGGTCCTCACAGTTCTTCATTGCTTTTTGAAGTGGTTATCAGCAACTGTTGAAGAGGGTGGACTATGTTGAATGCAGTATGTCTGCATGGGAGAACTCAGAGACTGCTGGTCTGTCAAGCCTTTTTTGCAGGGTCCAGCAAGCTAAAGTAGTTTTTTGTGTCTTCAATCCCAGCAAGTATGCAGAATCTTACCATTACCGGTAGGCACCATCTGATGTGACAACACACGACATGCATGAGAAGCATTAACAGCAGGGTATTCACAGACCAAAAAACTCCAGAAATCCCCCTGTGATATTTTCCTTCTGTAGACACCTGTTTGTACTGTATTGGAAGAAAATTGAGAGCAAATCTGTAAAAAAAATTGTAGAGCTGAAACCCTGCTCAACTGCAAAATACTGTTTACTGAAGATATTTTTTTGTAAAACATTTTTTATTTTAATTAAATATCTTAGTTCATCATTTATACAGTGAGGAGCTTCCAACTGCTGTTATTAAAAGACTTTTTCTTTCAAAATGCAATTTAAGTTAGAGTGTTTTTAAAAATAGAATAAATCAAAACAGAATATTTTGTTATTGATGTAAAACATTTTGTTCACAGTAATTAAAAGCACTTTTGAAAACAAATACTTTAGCTTTTCATCCTAATTTGGGACATATCTTCCTCCTTTTTTCTTTTTCTGAAATGCTATAAAGCGTTCATTGGGGAAAAAACCAAAATCACTTACTGCCTTTTTTAGTTTGCTTAAGTGCCTATGAAGCCTGATGTTTCATTGCCACCTGTTCAGAATAGATTTCTTTACTCCTTTTTCAGACTAAAAGATGGACTCCCTGGTTCATCTTCTTCATTATTCTTATCCTTAATGATTTCACCCACATTACAGAAGAAGAAAAGGAATAGTTCTGCTACCATCATTGAGATTTATTTTAACAAACATTTTGTTAAAAAAACAGAATATTTTACAGAACTCTATGCCAAAATACCATCCCTATCAATGAGAAATTCCAGTCTAAGATGAATGCTTGAAGAGAGCAAGTGAACAACATGGACATGTGAAGAGGAGGAGTGAGAAAAAAATAGGAGTAGAATGCCTGTGTGTTGTAGTGAAACCACTGATTTTGTGATTCTGCAAATAGAGTAGGAAGACTTGGGCAAAAGAGGGAACAAAGACAGAGGAAAGCAGAGGCTGATGTCTTCAAATGAAGTAGATTTTGATAAGGAAGTGTGAGGTGTGTGTTGGAGGTTCCTTAAGGTGAGGCCACATAGCAGATATGGAGAAATGCGACAAGAAGAAGAATGCTAAGAAAGGAGACAAAGTCAGTAGGTTTTCTGGGAGGCACCACTGCATAGGTGCCTGCTCCTCACTCCAGAGAAGTCTTCTTGGTGGGAGGTAGGGCAGAGAAAATATCTGCCTTGCTAAAGAATAAGGCAAGAATGGAAAAATGTGCCTTCCAGAATTCTGTGACAAAGGGGCTTATGGTGTCTGGGTTATTTCTAGAGTAGCAGAAATCCACAGGGCTAGACATTATGACAGAACTTCTTTTGTAATTGCTGGGGAAACATCCCACCCACTCATTGTCCCCAGAGGACATTCTGGATTCAAAGGCTGACAGTCCACACTGAATATCATCTCTGAATAACTTGTTTTGCATGAAGAATAGCCACCTGGCATCCCTGGAGGTACTGACAATAAGATAATTCAGCAAAAGAGAAAGGGGTAGATGTGGGTGGTGTCCATGTAATTTCTCTGATGAACATGTGCCTTAGATATGCCAGGTTCCATGTCTCACAATAGCAGTAAGAAAGTGTAGGAAAGTAGAAAGACATTCCTTGCTGGGCCTCTGAAGGCCCCAAAGTGCAATGTTGGAAATTTGGACTTTGAAGTTTTTCACTGAGCTCACTAGTCTCCTTTGAACCTGCCAGTGTTGTATCACTTCCAGACCTTTGTAAAGGAGATTTCAGGGTTCAGTTGACCAACCACACACAGGCCATGCCTGGCAGAATTAACACAGTGTTAGTTTTCACCTTCTTTAAAATACAGAACAAATAGTTCATTTATTGAGCAAACAAGCAAACTGTTTTCTTTTGGCTGTTTTTCCTGCTGCCTGATGAAGCTCATCTGTGGTGAAATAAATATTAGACATAAATCCAAATAGAAGAAAACACATATTTTCTTAATAATCCGGCACATTTCGTCAAATTATTTAAAAGGTTCCAGATGCTTAACCTGTTGCTAATTTGTTTATTCTGAAATTGCTTTATTTCTGAAAGAATGATTCCACCTTATTGTTCACATGTTCTTAGTTCTGTTATAATCCTATAGGTTCAGTTAAGCATTTATATAAACATGAAAAAAATAACATTGATGCATTTTAAGCAAGTGATGCAATTATAATACCTCCGTCTATTTGTAGTTGGTGAATTTTGCACAGTGCCGGTCCCATGAACCATGTAAAGTGATAGTAGAACAATTTCACAAAAAAGGAAAGCAAAAGCACATGTAATATGTATCTCCTCAAGACCTCAGGGAACTTGAATTAATTGTAGTAGTAGATTCAGTCTTAGTTATCAGATGTATCTGGGATAAGGATATCTCATTATCTTGCACAAGAGGACTAGAGAACAAGCTCCAAACATTGGAAAGAGTGCATTTCCAACCTGAAACCACAGCCCACTAATTAAAATCACTGACTTGCATATTTGTGTGTGTGTGTATTTAGTTTGTGGGCTTGATAGGAAGGCTTTGTGCTCATAAACACTCTAGGTGAGCATCGTCTCCTTTAGCATCTCTGCCCTACAGTTCACGAGGAGTCATGGACTAGTGAAAAAAATATGGGATGAAGGGAGAATTCAGCTCCCTCAGAAGAATAAGAAGGATGGGAAGCTTACTCAGCAAACACAACTCCTAACGCAGGAACTGATGTCTGAGACATCAGATATATTTCCTTTATTCCCTCAGTCAATGTCAGATAACAAAATTTTGTAAGTTTGCTGGTGTGGATGGACTGTAGCTTGTTGGGCTGATATTACTAGTCTGAACCTCTGGGTAGTTATGGCTGTATTTAGGACATGGACCTCTCAGGCCCCGAGCAATCATTTTGTTAGAATGGTGTCTAGATTGCAAGATTTTGTAGACTTAGCAATCCTGGGTTTTGGCCTGATATCAAGTGGCAGGATGCCTTAGATCATTGATTCAGAATCTTGGCTTATTGGAAGTCATATTTACTTACCTGTAAGGTCTACAGGTCAGCTCTCCTTGCTTTGTCTGTTGGTATCAAGGACACGAGTTTTATGTCTGTTGACTCAGGAAGTTACACTTCTCAGCTGGAAGTCAAGGGACAGGCCCACTGTTGGGTTTGCTACTTAGGTCATGTGAAGAGAGAAGATTTCACTGGGAATGTGTGGGTTAGCAGCTCTGTTGGGTTGCCCTGCTATGGACAAGTGAAACTAGCTTTGTGAGGTGCTGGCTCAGCTTGTCTCTCTAGCTCCTTGGCATTCTGCCAAGGTGCTGGCTGCTGAAAAGTCATTGGTCTGGTATATCCAAATTTCCTAGTTATATTCTGGGTATAGTTAGTTTCCTAGTTATATTCTGTGAGGTAATCTTCGTATGATAAATACCCTCTTTCATTTAATAAGGAGCATGTCTTCAGTGGCCAGTGTTCCCCTGAAATGGTGCTAAGATTGTTGTATTTTCTCACATGAGTTAATGTGTGGGTACATGATAAGAGAAGAACTTATTTATGTGTGATAGTACCTCTACTCACATCCTGTCAGTAACCACTGGTAACAACTTCAATTTTTAATTTCTCTTACTGATAATTTGAGGAAAATACATGAGATTTATCAGCATTTGATATTTTTCTGAAGAACAAGAAAAAAGAAATAGAAAAATTTCTCATTAGTTTAAATGAATTTAAGACCACAAACATCATAGGCATCACAGAAAAAAAATGCAGGAATTAAGCTTAGAAGGGAACCCATGAAGACATCTAGTTCTGTCATTGTGCTCCAAAGCAGGACCAGCTATACCCAATGTCATGTTTTCCAGATGTTTCTTTCACCTGTTCTTAAAAATCTTCAGTGATGAAGATGCCACAGCCTGCTTAGGGAACTTGTCCTAGGCCTTACCTATGTGTGCTTGAAGGACTGAAGGATTTACTGTTCCAAGGATTTTCTTCATGTCCAATCTAAGTCTTCCTGGTAGTAATTTAAGCCCCAACTTAGTTTTTACCTGTATCAACAATGGACATGAAGACTGTTCATCTATTTCCTTTGCATAAATTTCTTTTAAAATACCTTTTTTTTTCTTTAATTTTGATATAATCTGATTTCCTCTATTCCCCAATTTATAGAATTTCACTAAATGAATCCTGCAACGAATCCATAGTAACTAATCAAACTAAAAAAAATAGAAAATTATAGAAAAGCATAAGGACTTGATTTCAAAACTGCAAATAATGGAAAATTCCTCAGTATTTGTAGATTCCAAAGATCTTTTTTCCTCCTTGCCTTGTCTCTGCAGGTGTACCAGTGAACAATGCACGTTCTATCAAGAGTGAAAAACAAACATGCCCTTTGCCTTTTGAAAGAGGTCAGGCATGTAGAATGAAACACGAGTGAGAGGTCTCTAACAAGTTCTCTCTGCCCCTGTACTGCCTTTCATCCCATTAACTCATGGTTGAATGGGAAGATGGGAGACTGACTGCACTACACAACGAGTCAATTTGGGGAAACTGTTTATTTTGTTACTATTTTGTCTCATTGGGGAATATCACTGGTTTGTGTGTGTGTATGTAATGATAATATGAAGCTCTGACATTTCAGTAGATGCCTGTCAGAGGTCTGGTTGCCCAAAACACAGGTCACTTAGCTGAAACTTTGTCCAAAGACAGACCAGCAATGCAGGTGGTGTAGGCCGTATGTGTCACCTTCATTTCAGCCACATATCACATGCTAGTCAGAGGAATGGGACATGTAATAGAAGCCTTTAAATCAGATTTGTGTCAACAAAGGATTCCCAACAAATCCCTGCAATTTTCTCTTGGACAGAATCTACCTTGAAAGTCTTCCAGCAGTCCAGTGCAAAGCAGTTGCAGCAAATGAGAGGATCAGTCTGCATATTTCTGGGAACTTTGAGGAAATACTACATCAATGACTTCACATTGAAAGCTGTTTTCCAGAAGAAACTCCTTTTCTTAACTTTTGTTGAAATTCAGTTATAACATAGGGTTTAGATGCAAGATTTCATATTACTGTAAATGCTTTGTGGTCTTTGGCATGTAGTCGGGACAGTGTCAGAATAAGAAGAGATGTAGATAAGCATTGTTTACATGGCTGTGTTGCATTCTTATACGCTCTGCTGTAGGAACTCTGAGTCTTCTGCACAGGCCAATGCAGTTGGTGACGATGCCTCAGTACTCTAAAATCACAGAAGGTGCATGGCAATAAAATCCTGCACAGGATGCCTCCCTTGTAGCCTTGCCTCTGATTGGAAGGTGTCTGTTTCTCCTAAGTATTTCAGTCCCTGTTCACACAGCTTAGCTAAATGACCTAATAGTCTTAGTAACAGTACCTAGTCCACTTTCTGCGACAACACCAAAAGTTCAGAAAATATTCAGCTTGGTATGGGGACTTTGAGCAAGTCTCTGAGGGGAAATGGAGGATCCCAAATCCCCCTATTCAACTCATGAGTCTTTCCAGAGGTCCTCTCAGCGGCCTCATATCCAGTCATCTTGGGGATCCTTTCTCTAGTTCTAGAAATAGCACAGGTAGGGTCAGCTCAGGTCTGTGCTCACCCAGTGGTATTTATGCACCCATACTATTCTTGCTCTCTCCTGTGTGTAAACAACAGCCATAAATGCAGCCTCATCTCTTGCTATACATGAATGCCAGAGGTTTTTTTAACCCAATGCATTAGAGGGCTGATTTTTTGTATGCCACTCACTTCATTTACTCTGTGGAATTCAAGTATGTTGAATTTACTCCCATGCAGATTGTGCATGCTTTAAAACAGTCGTCTCTTCACTACCTGTGAGGATGACCGAAGCATAAATTACCAGAATTTCTATTGTCTCCAGATTCATTTTCATGCAGGAACTCATGGCTCTCCAAGGATCTATTTAATATCACTTTTTTCTTTGCTGAGCATTGTTGCTGTTTCTAATTATTTTCCTAGTTGTATCAGCCTTAATTTGTCCTACTTGAATCTTGTTCTATTTCATGCTTGCATTTCTGACCTCTCAGCAGCCCAGTATTTAATTCTCTGTCCTCTTCACTATTCATAATAATTCCTAATTTAGTGTCATCTGCAAATGCAATTGATGTAACTTTCAAAGTAATTGTTATGTTAAATATAGGACAAACTGTATACTGATCTCTGACGAGATACCACATCACGGTTTCATGTATAGATTGACACTACTTCCAATATTTTTCTGGTATAGGATTACAGAAATTTATTTTGGTGATATTCCTACTCATTTTGTTAATGATAGGATAGAATCAGACAAGCATTTTCAAGAGACTGAAATGTGAAACACTGATTCCCACTGTTTCCAGTTTTGCCAACTTGTTCCATATTAAATCCAACTGGGGCATTTCAAGACAACTTTCAATAGATCTGCATTTTATTGCCAACTACCAACACAACTATTTCCTAAAGAAAAAAAAAAAAGGTGAATGAACTTGAATGCTGGGATGGTGGGAACGAGCTCCCTAGAGATCTTTGTGTGTCTTCAGTACAGTTTTAGCACATATGTACAACTTGAATAAATATTACCTAATTCAGCTTAGTGTATGGGTAGTTATTATTTCCTTGTTTGGAAATCAGAAAGGATTTGAACTTAGACTACTAGGAACATTTGCTCTCCATCTTATATTTCACAGAATCAAAGAATCACGGAATGGTCAGGGTTGGAAGGGACCTCTGGAGATCATCTAGTCCAAGCCCCCTGCCACAGCAGGGACACCTACAGCAGGTTGCACAGGACGGCATCCAGGCGGGTTTTGAATGTCTCCAGTGTGGGAGACTCCACAACCTCTCTGGGCAGCCTGTTCCAGTGCTCTGCCACCCTCAAAGTAAAGAAGTTGCTCCTCATGCTGAGATGGAACTTGCTATGCTCAAGTTTGTGCCCGTTACCTCTAGTCCTATCACTGGGAACAACTGAAAAAAGACTCTTCTCATCTACCTGGCACCCTCCCCTTAAGTATTTATAAGTATTGATAAGATGCCCCCTCAGTCTTCTTTTTTTGTAGACTAAAAAGCCCCAAGTCCCTGAGCCTTTCCTCATAAGAAAGATGTTCCAATTCCCTAATCATCTTGGTAGCCCTTTGCTGGACTGTCTCCAGCAGTTCCCTGTCCTTCTTGAACGGGGGAGCCCAGAACTGGACACATTACTCCAGATGCGGCCTCACCAGGGCAGAGTAGAGGGGGAGGATGACCTCCCTCGACCTGCTGGCCACACTCTTCTTGATGCACCCCAGGATGCCATTGGCCTTCTTGGCCACCAGGGCACATTGCTGGCTCATGGTCATCCTGTTGTCCACCAGGACTCCCAGGTCCCTTTCCGCACAGCTGCTCTCCAGGAGGTCAGCCCCCAACCTGTACTGATGCATGGGGTTATTCCTCCCCACATGCAGTACCCTACACTTGCCCCTGTTGAATTTCATCAGGTTTTTTTCTGCCCAACTCTCCAGCCTGTCCAGGTCACACTGTATGGTGGCACATCCTTCCAGCGTGTCAGCCACCCCTCCCGGTTTTGTATCATCAGCAAACTTGCTGATGGTACACTCTGTGCCTTCATCCAAGTCATTGATGAGTATATTGAACAGGACTGGACCCAGTACTGACCCCTGAGGGACACCACTTGTTACTGGCCTCTGACTAGACTCTGCACCACTAACCACAACCCTCTGGGCTCTGTCTGTCAATCACTGTTCAATCCACCCCACTGTCCATTCATCTAACCCACACTTCCTAAGCCTGCCTGTGTGGATGATGTGGGAGACACTGTCGAAAGCCTTGCTGAAGTCAAGGAAGACAACATCCACTGCCCTCCCCTATCCACCCATCCAGTCACACCATCATAGAAGGCTATCAGATTAGTCAGACATGATTTCCGCTTGGTGAATCCATGTTGACTGCTTCTGATAACCTTCTTTTCCTCCAGATGCTTGGAGATGACGGCCAGAATGAGCTGTTCCATCATCTTTCCAGGGATGGAGGTGAGGCTGACTGGCCTGTAGTTTCCCGGGTCATCCTTCTTGCCCTTTTTGAAGACTGGAGTGACATTGGCTTTCCTCCGGTCCTCAGGCACCTCACCTGTTCTCCAGGACCTTTCAAAGATGATGGAGAGTGGCCCAGCAATGACTTCCGCTAGCTCCCTCAGCACTCGTGGGTGCATCCCATCAGGCCCCATGGACTTGTGAATATCCAGTTTGCTTAACTGATCTGTAACTTCTTCTTCTTTGACCAGGGGAAAGTCATGCTTCCTCCAGACATTCTCTGTTACTTGCAAAGTCTGGGACTCCCGAGAGCTGGCCTGAGCAGTGGAGAAAGAAGCAAAGAAGGCATTCAGCAACTCTGCCTTCTCTGCATCATCTGTCACCACAGCACCCGCCTCGTTCAATAGCGGGCCCATATTTTCCCTGGTTTTCCTTTTGCTTCCTATATACTTAAAGAAACCCTTCCTATTGGTCTTGACATCCCTCGCCAGGTTCAATTCCAAGGCTGCCTTGGCTTTCCTCATTTCCTCACTGCATACCCTGAGAGCGTTCTTATACTCGTCCCAAGTTGTCAGCCCCCTTTTCCCCATCCTGTAAACTCCCTTCTTCCACCTGAGCTTTTTCAGAAGATCCCTGTTCAGCCATGCAGGTCTCCTTCCCTTGCTTGATTTCTTGCTGTATTTAGATCTGGGAAATCTACACAACTTTGTATGAAGCTCTTGTTGCATTAGTGGAAAGCAGTTAAGATGTGCTTTTCAGTCATCTTTGGTGTAATATTCAAATATCCTAATATTTGGTCTAATAGTCTAATTCAACACAACCCCCTTGTGTTGAAAAAAATCAAAAAACACACTACTAAAAATCAAGTGGCAAGGCATTAGGATTTGGTGGTTTGAAACTCCAGCTTTGGGAGCACTGGGAAGTATTGTACTTCATAAGAAGTGACTGCCAATTTTACAATGCCAAAAACGTGTATAATTTACTAAAATAAATTTATCATTGAATTTACATTTTGGAAAAATGAAAATTGATACAAACACTGATGGTTGTAATTCCCTGAAATCACAGCTCTCAAAAGTCTAAAGATAATGTTAATAGTATCATAATGTATGTCTCTTATTACTCTTCAAACTCCATTAATCTCTGATTTCTGCCTTTGCCTTCTTGTGTTTCACTGACATCTTTTTCTTACTATTCTATACTCTTCCACTCTTGTGTCAGGTTTTTGGGGGAGGCTGTGTTTGTGTGTGTGTGTGTGAAGATATGGGGGTGTTCGTTATGCATAGCTACTCAATATAGACTTTCTCTATAATCCATAATAGGCCCTCTGGAAGTGCCTCTTTCTGCACTGACTGCAGAGAAAGCGGGTAACAATTACTCCTGCCATAACGAAGCAAGGCCTTGTGAATACCTGCTCTCCTCATACTGCTTCTGTCCGTGTAACAGTTCTGGTGTCATTGTTTCCCACCTCCCAGTTCTTGTTCATTTTGTGTGCTCACAGTATGGTGATGCATATCTAGTATTGGTTAAAGAGATAATGCAGAAATGGTACACCAATAAATTTCATCGTCTGGCTCTAAACAGTCAGGTAGAATGACACAGTGGGAGAAAGCTCATGGGCAGGACTCTTGTACCTCTGAAATGTGTCCTTTTTGGAGCAGACATGGAGAGAGCTGAAGTCTGCTTTGCTCTTGTACTCCTCCCCATCCTTCCAGTCTTCCATTTATTGACTGCTTACCCAGAACTCTCCTCTGCATGTCATCTATATATTAGTGGCAAAATGTTGCCTTTGTAGATTGTGTTCTGCAGTCGAGTGTCAATTTTTATAGCATGTTCAAAAGTTAGAATACAAAATTAATTAACATTTTACAGCTGGTAATAAATGCGCTGGAGTCAGGGAAAGAATCTAGCATAGCCACATCCCCTTTTAATTCTTTCCCTGCTTCTCAAACATTTCATTACCAACTTAAAAATGTTACCAAAATTTACACCACTTCAGTCTCCTCTGCTGTTGGTGTGATCATTCACAGTTTGTGTAAGCTAAATTTGAAATTGCAACCAAAGGAGACTGATAATGTGTTGTATGCCTTTTTCTCCCACTTCTTGTGGGGATAAGTGATTTCACATGGTGTAAGGCAATGGAGAATCTGTTTTTAAGTGTGCAATGCAAAAGCCTTGGGGTGAGATTCTGCTTCATTGAAATCATTAGGAATTTTGCAATTGATTTCACAGGAATTGATTTCAGCCTAGATTCATCAAGCTAGGACACTGGCCTGGAGTTGGGCCAGACACGCTTCAAGGAAACATAGAAAGGACACCTTTCCTCAGAGTCTAGCGCTAAATGCATCTCATCCAGAACTGAAATCATACACTCAGTTAAATTTTTTAATTGTGTTCCCTTCACATTAAGGGAACTAATACATGCGGTTTAGAAAAGTAACAAGACTATTAAACGTTGCCAAGAGAGTCCCACATGAAGAATTGTAACTTGAGCTTTGCAAATTGCAAAAGTGCCAACTGGCTTAGTTCCACTGGGCCCAAGTTGCTTATATTGAAGTGTATAATGGTGACTGAATGAGTGATTTTACAGATAAATTTCAGGTAAACAGTTATCTATCTGAGGCAAATAGACTTGAAGTTACAAAAGATAACATAGTTTTGGACCTTTCTATATTCCAGGGTGAGATACTGCAAGTAGTTGGGTGTCTGATTGTGTAACTGACACCTTTTAAAAGGACTTACAAAGAGCAGATAGTCCTATACTTAAAATAATTTAAAGAGAGAAACTTTTGAAATCACTGCCAGTATTAAAAAGGTACTGAATTATGGGAACTAGTAAAAGGTCATTTTTTTGCTGAAAAATTATACTGGATAAATTGTTTTAAAATGTGCTGTGTTTATTATTCCATTAACTTCTCCATCAAATTTTCAAAGTTTACATGAAAAAGTGTGAAACCACAATAACTACTAGAGTAATGCTGTTTTGGATCTTAGAATACAAAGTTGTTGAAAATCCAGTTAATTTCAGGACAATGTAAGGTAGTGAGTATTGTTAATAATTGACTTTTTTCTAAATCCACTCTTTAAAATTCACCTTGTTCTCCCTTTGTTTAACATGCCCGGTAGGTCCATATCCAGTCAATATCAAAGCATATTAAATTGATCTAATCATGCTAATGAAAATCGGCACATCTGGCTCAGAATCTGTTTTCCTTCTGCATGACTATATTTATATAAGCATACTTTAAAACCATGTGTGGCACTTCATTACCTTTTTTGAGAAAGTTCAGGACTTCTACTAAAAACCAAAAATTGAGCAGATGACAGGATATCCTTTCATTTCATGAAGTTAATTTTTGGCATTCTGCTGCCATCTTCCCTACTGCGACAGACCTGTGTACCACTGTCAGTCAGTTGCTTTGGAAATCCCACCAGATGTCCAACCGTATTTCTACATCTGGCCCTTTGCCTTCTCAGGATCAGACTTATTATGATTTATTAATCATCTACAAAGAGCACTGATAAACAATGAATATTTATGACTACAGATGTAACCCTATTGTTTGTGTAAATTATAGTGTTTTTCTGGTAATGTTCTGAATGGCTTCAAGTTTACATAAATAATTCATACTTGTAAAGCCATATGTTAAACTGTCATTGTAAAAAAAAGAAGTGCTGCCAGTTTTCACTTGAACCATATGTAAATATCAAGAAGTTGATTTTAAACAGTGATATAAAGACTAAGCACCTTAATGCCTTTTACACAATAACGATTGCAATGTGCTACAATGCACTAGATGCATTAAGATGAATATCAAAAGCAAAATAAGTTTTAAATACAGCAGAGAAAGGAACCATTTTTATTTCTCAATAAAATACAGTGTATTAAATTAACCAAGTCTAGCTTTACAAATTTAAATTACAGTGATAGTAGACCTCCAGCCTTTTGTCATTATTTCTAAGTGAATGAAGCAGCTTGAAATACTTCCCTGAAACTATTGCAAGGAACACTAATTTTTTATCTTTGAAATGAAGGTAGAATTTTCAGTAACATTTTCATATGTGCATGTGATTTTGAGATCTTCTGACCCTACCTGTTTACATACTGTACAGCTAACAGTTATCTCCTGATATGGTATAGGCATATGCTGTTGCTGCAGAGGGAAAAACAGTAAGAAATCTAGTTGGCATGTTGCAGCTTATGCTTATTCCAGCAGTACTGGCATGGTTGGGCAAATGGCCACATTCACCATGATTTGGAGAACCTTGATAACAGATTTCATCTATGTACTGAAGTTCTAGTTTAATGATCAGAGCTAGTTTTTATCAAGGTATTCTTTGCATGCATGTGATAAAAATACACACACATTTAAACGTGGTGTATATATAAACACATACACACATATGTATATATATTTCAAGAAAGTTCAGAATATAGTGTTAAGACTGATAAGGACTAGAAAGCGCTTGGATTAGGGGATTCTTTCCTCCACTCTACCAGCACCTCTGACGACAGAGAAGATGCTAGTGTCTTCTTTTCCACCAGGCTTCCTTGTGCTCATATTTCCAGTATGACCCTCACCTAGCACAGTAACAATCACATCATCTGTCTGGTCCTGTGGAAGGGATGTGCATGTGTGTATCTTGAGGCACAGGGACTTGGCTACTCAAAAATGCTTTCATAAGCCTTGTTATGTGAAAGGCCAAGTGAGTGGCCCATGTCAGGGCTGTAGCTTGCGAGATTTGTTTCCAATCACATTGCAGGGGAAGAAACACAGCTGTGGGCTTGACTGATTGTTCCCATTCTGAGTGAGTGGTCTAAGCTAGAAGAAAAGCCAAGAGGTGGCCTGATCACAGTTTGTAAGAACCTACAGCCAAAATGAAAAATCTGCCAGTAGATGCTCTTAACTGACAGAGTTGCAGTTAAATGCCAAGGCAAATTCAGCTTGGAAATAAGCCATACATTTTCAACAGCTAGGAAAATTAGCAATTGGAATGACCTAATAAGGCTTGTGACTGACTGTTCATCACAGACATACTCAAGCTGTGATTAGAAATTTCTTTAAAAAAATGTTAGTTAAAACAGATTTATTATCCTTATAGCAAAAATAATCTCAAGGAAGTTCTATGGTTACAAAGAAGACCAAGACTTGATGATTAACAATAATGTTGCTTAGCCTTAAATTCCGTGATCCTAGTACCATGCCTTGCACACACTTCTCATAGCTCACCATTCTGCATTGCTTCTGCAAATGATTCAGAATCCGTCCATTAAGCTCTGGTGAAAACTGTCGGAGTGTCTGTGCTATTCTGCATGTTTCAAAGACAACAAAAAGTTTTTAATTAAAGGTTTTGCAGTCCTTCAGTTGGCTCCAGATGAGTCTTGGCAGTTCATTTTCCGTGTGCAAGCCTGAAACAGAACACTGCCTACAAAACAGAGCCATCTTTACTGTTAAAATGCCCTTACTGTTTTTTAAGTGAGCATAACAAAAAAATGTTGTTCTCTCTGTTAATAGGTCTTAAAACAAAAGCTTTTCCAGCTTCTGTGGGAGTGTGAAGTTAGAACTCCTAGGGACAGGTTCAGACTGGGATAGACAAAGGCATTGGCAGATGCCTAGGGTGGCAGCAATTTTGTCTTTCATCTCAGAAGTTTGAGGGGCAGTGGTCCATAAAACAGACTGGAACAGACCCATGAACTTGTCCAGAGTTTATCAGATGTAATTACCATTGTGGGCCACTGCAAGATCCTGTAAACACTGGTGTGCCTTGATTGTGCCTCCTTTTTTTGCCACCACCCTGGAATATACTGTCTTCCAAAACTGCCTGTGCTGTGGGTTTTTTCTGGCCCTTAACTTCTTTTAACCTCCAAATAGCTCTGAAACATCCCTTTCTCCTTGCCTTTATCTTATTTCATGCCCAAATAAAAATTATAGGGACACTTTATTCCAGAAGCAGCTAATTTCATTCCTTGTCTTGAGCCTGCGATATACATGCAGTATTTTGGGTGTTACGCAGACACATAAGAGCTGTATTGATATACAATTCTTATTTCTAGATGCTCATTTGGGCAACACAGTTTTTACACGATTTAAAGCTTTTCTTTCTAGTGAGAAAACTGCAGTTACAAAAATAAGATTACTTGTTTGATGCTTCCTGAGCATACTTAGAGATGAACTTCTGGATTTTGTCATTGGAAATAAAATTTTACAGCTTTTTGCTGTTGCTAGCTGTGCAAGATTTTAGGAAGCCAAGAGAGAGGGGTCCTGGATTCTGTTCTTCCTTGAGCATCTTTTACTAAGTTCCAGTCAATTATTGCAACTCTGTGCAAGTCCAGTGAAGTCACTGGGGTTGCCCAGGTGCAACCACACTGAAGAAGCTGAACTTCAGAACTGAAGTTACAAAACAGGATGCAGGACAGAGAAAGTATGTTGCTTTACTCCCCAAGAGCAGGTTGAGCTGGCATGGCTGATGGTTAGAAACACCTGCTTTGAGGAGGTGTTCTCTTGTGGGAAAATATAAATATACAACTGAAATACTTGTGATCTGAGCAAACTGGCTGTGGTTTAATTCACAGAGAAACATAGAACTGCTTGCACAAAGCCACTTGGTGCTGTCCAAGTGCAGTATATTTCCAGACTTCCACAGCTCAGAGGCCCACCTGAGGATGCAGAGCTGTGCATTTTGGATTTTTGCCATGTTAGGTAAATCATAAGGAAATAAACCGTCTAGCAAAACATAGATGGTGCTTAATTTTATTTTTTTCCTTTCTGGTCTTGTTTAAATTCTTTTTTATTTACTAATAGGAAAGAGTTGTTTTCCCGCAAGGAACACATTCAACATCACCATAAACGTTAAAACAGGAATGCATCACTACACCCAGAACAACAATTTTTTCCTTTAATACAATTGTATTGTATTTAAAGTACTTGAAACAACGATTTTAAAATACAACTTTTAGTTTATTTTGTTCACCCTGAAAATATAATCTCTCTTGTGATGTTTTCTCTCTGCATATAAATATATCCCTGCAATAGAGTTTCCCTTGGGAAACACTTCCACAATGTAACATGTCTGCCACTGAGATTGTTCTTCAGATGATCAGTGTCATCTTGTTACATTAATAAATGCATACACCTCTTAGACTGCTCCAAATAGATTCCTTCTTTGCTTGGCTGAGTTTTCATTAACCTTCAGGAAAACTTTTCTGCCCCTGTTTAAAATCCAGGCAATGTCTTGTAATGCATGTTATTGATTAGAATGGTTTATGTGCTGTATGCTGTGAGAAATCTATGAATGAAGTCCATGAACTTAGAATAAACCACACTTGCTGCAGTGTGCAAGTGTAATATTTTGATTGCAGACAAGGTGTTCTTGATACCTCACAGTACAGTCTTTTAGCGGCTAGATGGCACTATTGCCAGACAGTAGAAGCAGGTGCGATGTAGAATACCAAGCAAATTTACAGATCTGGTTTTCTTAGCAAGAGCTAAGACAGAAAATACCTATCATCTACTGCCTACTATATTGATTTAAACTGCAGGATTTTGTACTACGGTTTGTGCCATGCATGCTGCCTATGTAATATAGTAATAATCAGTAATATTTTCATCCAGCTTGTACTTTCTTGTCATAATGGTATAGCAACTCAGGAATATTGTTCAGATCTCCCTTTGGCTAAGTGTTACAGAGAATGGCAGACTCATGGATGCCACCTAAGGTTAAAGGAATCACAGAATCACAGAATGGTAGGTGTTGGAAGGGACCTTTGGAGATCATCTAGTCCACCCCCCCTGCTAAAGAAGGTTCACCTAGAACAGGTTGCACAGGAACACACCCAGGCAGGTTTTGAATACCTCCAGAGAAGGAGACTCCACAACCTCTCTAGGCAGCCTGTCCCAGTGCTCTGTCACCCTCAAAGTAAAGAAGTTTTTCCTCATGTCCAGATGTAACTTCCTGTGTTTCAGTTTGTGTCCATTGCCCCTTGCCCTGTCCCTGCACACCACTGAAAAGAGTCTGGCCCCATCCTCTTGACTCCTGCCCTTTAGATATTTATAAGCATTGATAGGATGCCCTCTCAGTCTTCTCTTCTCCAGGCTAAACAGACCCAGGTCTCTCAGCCTTTCTTCATAAGAGAGGTGCTCCAATCCCTTAATCATCTTTGTAGCCCTCTGCTGAACTCTTTCCAGTAGTTCCCTATCATTCTTGAACGGGGGTGTCCAGAACTGGACGCAGTACTCCACATGCAGCCTCACTGGGGCAGAGTAGAGGGGGAGTATGACCTCCCTTGACCCGCTGGCCACGCTCTTTTTAATGCATCCCAGGATACCATTGGCCTTCTTGGCCACAAGGGCAAATTGCTGGCACATGGTCAACTTGTTGTCCACCAGGACTCCCAGGTCCTTCTCTGCAGAGCTGCTTTTCCTAACCTGTACCAGTGCATGGGGTTATTCCTCCCTAGGTGGAGGACCCTACACTTGCCCTTGTTGAACTTCATTAGGTTCCTCTCTGCCCAACTCTCTAGCCTGTCCAGGTCTCGCTGTATGGCAGCACAGCCTTCTGGTGTGTCAGTCACTCCTCCCCATTTTGTATCATCATCAAACTTGCTGAGGGTACACTCTGTCCCCTCATCCAGGTCATTGATCAATATGTTGAACAAGACTGGACCCACTACTGACCCCCCAGGAACACAGCTAGCTACAGGCCTTCAACTAGACTCTATGCTGCTGATCACAACCCTCTGATCTGCCATTTCGCCAGTTGTCAATCCACCTCACTGTCCACTCATCTAACCCACACTTCCTAAGCTTACCTATGAGGATGTTATGGGAGACAGTGTCAAAAGCCTTGCTGAAGTTGAGGTAGACAACATCCACTGCTCTCCCCTCATCCACCCAGCCAGTCATGCCATCACAGAAGGCTATCAGATTGGTCAAGCATGATTTCCCTTTGGTGAATCCATATTGGCCACTCCCAATACCCTTATCTTCCTCCTCATCTTGGAGATGACATCCAGAATGAGCTGTTCCATCACCTTTCCAGGGATGGAGGTGAGGCTGACTGGCCTGTAGTTTCCTGGGTCCTCATTCTTGCCGTTTTAGAAGACCAGAGCAACATTGGCTTTCCTCCAGTCCTCGGGTATCTCTCCTATTCTTCATGACCTTTCAAAGATGATGGAGTGATGGAGAGTGGCTTCGCAATAACATCTGCTAACTCCCTCAGCATTTGTGGGTGCATCCCATCGGGGCCCATGTATTTGTGGGTGTCGAGTTTGCCTAAATGATCTCTAACCTGACCCTCCTCTACCAAAGGAAAATCTTCCTTTCTCCAGACTTTTCCTCTTACCTCCAGGGTCTGGGATTCCTGGGGGCAGCCTTAGCAGTAAAGACTGAAGCAAAGGCGGCATTCAGTAACTCTGCCTTCTCTGTATCCTCTGTCACCAGGGCACCCAGCTCGTTCAGCAGCAGGCCCACATTTTCCCTAGTCTTCCTTTTGCTACTGATGCACTTGAAGAAGCCCTTCTTGTTATCCTTGACATCCCTTGCCAGATTTAATTCCAAGTGGGCTTTAGCCTTCCTAGTTGCATCTCTACATACTCCGACAATATCTATCTTCCTCTCAAGTGGCCAGTCCCCTTTTCCACATTCTGTAAACTTCCTTCTTCCATTTGAGATTTTCCAGAAGCTCCTTGATCATCCATGCAGGTCTGCTGCCTCATTTGCTTGATTTCTTAGTCATGAGGATGTACCGATCTTAAGATTGGAGGAATCTGCTTGAATATCAACCAGCTCTCTTGGACCCCACTACCTTCTAGAGCCCTAACCTGTGGAATTCCTCTGAGTAGGTCTTTGAAGAGGCCAAAGTTAGCTCTCCTGAAGTCCAGGGCTGTAATTCTAATTTTTGCCCTGTTTCTTCCACAAAGGATGCTGAACTCCACCGTCTCATAGTCACTACAGCCAAGGCTGCCCCCACCATTTACATCCCCAACCAGTCCTTCTTTGTTAGTATAAGGTCCAGCAGCACACCTCTCCTCATTGGCTCCTCCACCACCTGTGTCAAAAAGTTATCATCAATGCTCTGCAGAAACCTCCTGGACTGTGTGTGCCTGGCTGTGTTGCCTTTCTAGCAAATATCAGGGTGATTGAAGTCCCTTATGAGAACCAGGGCCTGTGATCATGAGGCATGAAAGCCCATGGAAGCATGTGCATGAAAGAGAAAGCTTTACTAGATGGCATGCTGAGCTTCTCTTCCTTCCTTTATCCACTCGTCCTTTCCCATGCACACCCTCTCCTCTCTCCTCTTCTTGATTTCCCCTTCATTGCAAGAAGAGGCTGCAAAAACACTGCCAGAGTGTCTGTCACTCCACTGAGCTCTGTTCAACCTGCATTGCCTTGTTCAGTGTTCAAAATCAAATGTGATTTTCCTTATGCTTTTGCACCAACACCATAGATGTTAGTGTCCAGGCACTAGCAGCAGTGGCTGCAGGGGTGGCCTGTGAGGAGAGACTGGGACCACTCCAACAGACCCATTGCAGGGCACAGCAGAGCCCCTTAGCAAGGTGGTGACACCTCTGGGAAAGTGTATGTAAGAAAGGGTAACATGCTGACCAGCAGCGAGGAGAGGGGGTAAAAAGTGTGAGAAACAGTGCTGTGAGCACCATGAGCAGCAGAAGGGGAGGAGGTGCTCCAGGTGTCTGAGCAGAAATTCCCCTGCAGCACCTGGAGAGATCATGGTGGAGCCGATATTTCCCTGCAGCCCATGTAGAGGACCACCATGGAGCAGATGATACCCTGAAGGGGTATCCTGAAGGGATATCCTGAAGGACTGCAGCCCATGGAGAGGACCTATGCTGGGGCAGGGGAACAGTATTAGGAGGAAGGAGTGACAGAGAGGAGCTGTTACGAACTAACCCCATAACCCACCATTCCCCATCCCCCTGCACTGCTTGGGGAGGAAAGTAGAGGAATTGGGAATGAAGGACTGAAATAGGCACTTGGAAGAATTTGGGAGGGGGTGAAGTGGAAGAAGTTTTTAGTTTTGTTTATATTTCTCACCACCAAAATCTGTTTTAAATAACAATAAATTAAAATTATTTTCCCCAAGTTACATCTGGTTTGCCTGTGATGGTCATTGGTAAGTCACCTTTATCTCAACCCACGAGCTTTTTCATCTTATTTTCTCCCCTTATATTGTTGAGGAGAAGGAATGAGAGTATGGCTGGGTGCGTGTCTGGCAGCTGGCCAAGGTCAACGTACTACAAGAGAAAGGACTATTTTTGTACTGGTCAGCAAGGTAATGTCTTGAGAGGTAGTCCATATTTCATGTAGTTATTCCCAGTAATAAATCGAAATTTTAAGAATCTATTATGCTTCTAAACCTTTGTTCCAGGAACTTATTTTATTGAATTCATCAGGCACAAAGTGTTCTTGAAAAGCAACAATCTATGTTAAACAAGTATTCAGGTGCTAAACCTAGGGCTTCCAAAATGACTGGTGATGCTAGATACTTCTGCTTTCTTAGTGCTCATGCTGAGATTAAAGAGGGTAAACACTCTAATAGCTGCAGTCCTTAAACTCTTCTGAAGTTGGGACCCTTAAATGGATTAATTCTAATGTCTCTTTATGTCTAAAAATGTAGGGTTAGGTACAGCTTAGCTTCTGATATTAATCTCTAAAAGTACACATCAATTATTGCTCATTTTCCCTAGTTTTTCTTTTTTCTGTCCTTTAACTATCCAGCTCTATTTTACTCAAGAAAAAAAAAGGTGGGGTAAACAGCTATTTTGACTATTTCTTTTTCACCATGGACAACTGATTCATAAGGTATTCTTTAATTTCTCAGTTTTGTAAGTTGCTGAGATGTTACCAGTAGTCTTCCAGCATGTAACGTTTTCTTGACTTGGAAAGCCAGTAGATCACATCAGAATCCTTGCCATCATTTCAAAATCCAGTCAATGTCTCACACAACCAGAAATATTGAACAAAAAACCAAACCCCAAAACATGAAAATCCTTTGTCACATTGCCACTCATGATTTGGTGAGCATAATTCATATGTGAAAGTTTGATTTTGATATTATGATTTCTTATTTTCCAAACTTCCTACTTGTAGTAAGATTTTTGAAGTAGTTTTCTTGGTGATTTTCCCTCTTCGTGGCCTTTTTGTATAAATAACAATTTTCTCTTTCCACTTCAGTATAGTTATGAAAGATTTTCTTCTTTCCTTTAACCGCTTTGGCTAGCATTAAATCATTCTGCTTTTTCGCTTGTTTAGTGTTTTTCCCCTAGTGAAGTTGTTAGACATGGTGTCCTTCAGGCCTTCTTGGAGTATAATCACTTAGACCTTCTTTATGTCCTGTATAATTGCTGAGTGGTAAAAGCCAAAATGAAATGAAATACATCTGTGCTTTCACAGAAATGCCTTTCAAAGTAGCCTTCCAGCTAAATGAGGAACTCCATTTATGTACTGTATGGACTATTTATGTACTGCATACATTGGGCCAAATTATTTGTGCTTCTACTTGGGTTTTCTATGACCCAGTCCTGCCAGCATTCTCCCAAAAGAGACATGCTTAACTTGTCTGTTTGAACAGCTGAGCTGAGAAGAGGGAATGCTGAGCTCTACTACTTCCCACAGTGTTTGAGGCACCACCACAATGGCAATGGATGTGTAGACAGGATCATGTCTTCAGTTTAATTCCACATCCCAGTAAACTCCATAAGAAAATTCATGGCTGCATTTTTGCGCTTGGAGTATACACTGTACTCCTATTGCTGCTTTGGGAAAGCCTTTTACAAAGGCATAATAGTCCCAGATCTGTATTTTTATCTGAGGACAATTGTGCCTTAGAAATGTTTTATTGGAAACCTTTGACCTGAATTCTAATCTGATTTAAATTCATTTAAATTCATAATAACTCTGGGTTAACTCCAATGGAAGTGAACTACAAGTCCATGGGATAGCAACGGTGGTTCACAGAAATGCAAACAGTAGCTGGCTCTGTGTCCTTAGTTAATTTGATTATATAGTTTTAGTTTAACTTAAACAAAGTAATGACCTTATTATTATTTTAAGAAACCTATTTTGAGAGGAGGGAATCATATTTCTTATATAAACCATTTTCAAATATCTTCTTTAGATGTACATGTTCCTAGAGATGGAGTTGAGTTCGTGTGGGTAGAGTAAAGTCATACTATGTTTCACTGATCACAGTTGCTTTAAATTATGCAGTGAAGAGAGAGATGCTGTTTGCACATGAAGAAAACAAGGTTGGCAGCAGAGATCACAGAGGGGGCTTGCCTTTGTAGTTTCTCTCTTCTATAGACCAAGTGCCAGCAGAAGGATTGGGGTGTCTTTGCAAGAATGATCTTAGTGGCCACGTCTGGCTAAGGTAACCATTAGACAAAAAATCTGGGTTCAATGCTAGTAAGCATTCTTTTCATGATTTCTGTCTTAAGCACTATTCTTCTGAAGTTTCACAGGAAGCAATTCAAAATAAATGGTTGCATCTTGCCTTGCCTAAATGTAAATTAAGGTGAATCTCAGTACTTTCTCCTACTATCACAAAATTAATGAGTTGA
The DNA here is from genome assembly GCA_017639485.1 of Pluvialis apricaria. NCBI lineage: Eukaryota > Metazoa > Chordata > Aves > Charadriiformes > Charadriidae > Pluvialis > Pluvialis apricaria. The sequence goes on along the minus strand of CM030007.1, from coordinate 139,285,914 downwards.
ATACATTTTTTCAAATATTAATATCATAGTTATATATATTTTTTTATTTTTGCAGTCATTTTCTATATGTCTTATTTACCCTCTCACCCTCTTTTCTCTCAAATTAAAGTCTGCTTTAAAACATCTGTGTTTTAAATCTTATAATCATCTTCAAAATTACAGCAGGAGTAGGCGAATTGAGAACGTTTTTCAATAACAGATCTTACTAAGCCTTTTATTAGCTGTTGTAGAGTTCTGTAATGTCTCTTATTTTATCTTTGTGTTTTGTCACAGGATGATACGAAGAAGCTGACATGGAGTGACCGTATGCCTGGATATGCAGCAAATTTAGGATTGATTTTATTTATGGTAATATAATCTGCACTTCTCCACATTTATTAGGTGTGAGAAACTTTGCAATGAGCATCTTGAGTGGAATTCTAAATTAGTCTTCTCAAAGATGCTAAAAATCTGAAGAAAGCTAGGGTTATAACCTACAGTTTGTGAGAATCAAGTGTCCTACTAGGAAGATTCATAGACCTCAATGCCTCCTTCCAGCTTTACCCTCTTTTTCCAAAGGCTGTTTAAGAGAGGGCTGTTGGCTGGATGACTTGCTGTAATGACAGCAGCTTGTTGCTAGATGCTGTCTCCCCCACAGGGTTTCTGCTCCACTCTCCATTATCTTATGAAGGGAAGCCCACTGTGTATTTGCTTGTGTGCACAGTATTGCATATGCTCTATCAGAATGACATTCAGAAGTGTTGAGCCTGCTGTACAGGTGACACACAGGTGACATACAGGTGACATAAATCTGTTGCTGAGAGGTATTTGTCCAACCTCAGGGGTGGACTATGCTGTAGTCAAGGAAGACCATGGTATACAATCCTCACTTGAGAACAAGAATAAGGTGTGCAGGTCAGCCAACTGTAAAGTGAGGACACTGCTGTCTTAGCAAAATTTCCAACAGACCATAAACACATCATCAAGCTGCTAGACTTTGTAAACAGCAATAGGAAAGCCTGGCTAATAGACCTTAAATTACACTTTCAAGGAATCCATTATCCTTCTGGTTACAGAAATTACTGAATGAAATATGCCGGTTTACACCACAGGAGCATCTAACATAGGAAATTTACTTAGGGACTAAATTATTTTAAAATATCTCCATGTATTTCTAATTTACTTGAATTTGCATATACTGCAACAGATATCCTGTGAAGATTTAGCTTCTTTTTCTGGCAATCAAAAATATTTTATATTCGCATTAACTCAAAGTAATGTCTGCATTTTTATACATATATGTGTTTACATTTATGAAGATATATGTATTGTATATTAAGCATATTTTCTGTACATATTAGGTGTGTCATTCATATATATATATGCACTTACAACACTTTGAGTGAGTTTATCATCCTGAGGCCATAACAAACATTTGATTTTTAGACAGAACCTCTAACTGGCATCAGTTGGGACTTCGCTTAAAGCAGAGTATACTGAGTATGACTAAGCATATAGCCCTGATTTAGCTTTCACAAGTGATTCTTTTGCAGGCAAGGTGCTTACATGTGTTCTTGACTTTAACCACATGCTTAAATCTCCCCTAAGCACGAGCTTAAAGTGCTTTCCTAAGTCATAGCCTATGACTTACACTCCCTGCTTACTGTAACATCTCAGAGACATTTAGAAAGGTAAAATGTAGAGCTCTGATTCTTCAACTTCTGTTAATGACTAGTGGAACCACGCTGGCTTTCACCATTTGGAGAAGTATCCACAATGACTTTTTTAGAATATTTTGAGCATTAGTAAGTTGTAAGCACATACAGGAGACAACTTACAAACCATGCGTGAAATCCAAGTCAGGTCTTGATGAACGAGAGCCAGCTCTGCTTTCCCATGTGGCGATTACAATCTACTCTTTATTGTATGTGATGTTTTCTTTTTTTTTTCCCCTAGATTAGTTAAACAGGGATTGGAAACACCAGACTAAAGTTCATTGTCAGCCTGTGCAACAGAATTGCACCGAGGAAACTAAATTGGTCTCGTCTACCCCCGTTATTATTATTCACACAGACTAATTTTTTAGCTGTAAGCACTACATACATAATAGGTGATGAAATCTTGAATTTACATGTGTGTGTGTGCACATATACAGCACACAGACATAGAAGGCTTGGACACAGATACACACACATATGTGCTGCAATTTCTAGTGCTGCAGAAGTGACTGCTGAATTTTTAATACTACCTTTTCCAGGCCCTAAAGGTCTGGCGGCACAAGCCAGGCATTTTCCATTAAGATATCTACATTGCTATAGAATGATGCTATCGTATTCTGTCCCTCCCTCCCCTACCTTTACATGCCATACTTTCCCTGACGATTCTTGAAGCTGCCAATGGTTTTCTTGTTGTGAAACCTTTTCTCCTTATTTTTCATCTGTGTACTTCTTTTGTGTACTTCACTTTTGTGAAACCTCTTTCAAGAACTGTGTTGTGGTTTTTTTCTTTCTGGCTTTTCATCTGTCTTTATTAAGCTAGGCGCGTTGTTTGTTTCTTTAAAAGCGCAGGTTGAAAAAAGTGTTGGGTTTGGTTCTCTTGCCCAATCAGTCTTGGTGTTTTACACCACCAAATAATTCCCAGGATTATTTCACACATTTACAGATGCTTTAAAATCTGGTCACAGTTCTTTTGTTGTACACAAAGCCTCACTTCACTGGAGAGAGGGTAGAAGATCCAACCTTGATTTAAGCAATGTCTTTTGCAGGGATTTTGAAGCTGAAGTTCACAAGTCTTATTTTTTCCCAGTAAGACCAGTGATAGCAGGAGGTCTAGGCTCAGCTAGGTATACACAAGTTTGGCTTGTGTGTGTCACAATTTAGAAATTCCACGTTTAGAAGGTACATGTTGTGGCAAAGATGTCCCAGTGTGTGATGAAAATGGTGGTGGCTGCTGCAAGACAGCAGGATGGCATGGAGCAATGCGGTCACTGGAGACTTTCTTTGTGTTCATTGCGTTTGGCTCAGTCAGAGGAAGGAAGAAAACCCATTAGTGTCATAGCACGAGAGTTCAGCCTGTTCCTTCTTTTGGACCCTATTGCCCTATTCTTATTCACATGGCATAATACTTTACTCTAGAATAGCCCTACTGGGAAGCCAAAGAACTGTTTAGACATTAAATTGTTATCCTACTTGGATAAAGGTATCAATATAGCCCACGGGGTTTTATAGCTTCCTTCTCAGATCTAGTATGCTTTCCTGTTTGTCTTCATTCATACCAGGCTCAGTAGGTGACCTTTTCTGCAGCCAATTTTCACATCTGTTTCTAAGTTATTCAGTCCTTGACAGACAAATTTAGATATTTAGCAAAGAAACTGTCTGCCATAGTAGGGGATTGAACTGGCCAGATGAAATCTTGACACTGACAACAAAACCCAAAGTAGGCATCTGAATGAAAGCTGACCTTCTGATCTGGAATTTGGGCAAAAGAGGTATTTTCAGGAATGGAAGAAATGCTGTGAAGATAGAGGAGCCACTCCCTCTCAGTCACTGTCGGGAGTGAGAACTATGCTCTCAGTTACTGTGCAGTCCTACAAACTCTCCTCAATTTTCTCTTGTTGCTGGATGCACAGATAATGAAGGCTCCTAAAGGAGTGTTTTTCCATCTGTGTCTAAGCAAACGTTTAAAAACAGTTGGGCAGCCGTGGAGTTTCTGAAGCCCTGATGCTTTTGCGAAACCAATATATTTGTTCTTTAAACAAATAAAACATATTTTTTGGGTAGCTTTACATATCTTGCTATGGCACTGCGTGAATTGAAAAGGCCACAACAGTGCAAGCCTCTGATAGTATCTGATCTTCCAGGAATCATAGAGTCATAGAATCATAGAATGGTTTAAGTTGGAAAGGACCTTGAAGATCATCGAGTTCCAACTCCCCTGCCATAGGTAGGGACACCTCCCACTAGACCAGGTTGCCCAAGGCCACGTCCAGCCTGGCCTTGAACACCTCCAGGGACGGGGCTTCAACAACCTCTCTGGGCAACCTGTTCCAGTGCCTTACCACCCTTAAAGTGAAAAACTTCTTCCTAATGTTTAATCTAAACCTGCCCTCTTCTAGCTTAAAGCCATTCCCCCTCATCCTATCACTACATGCCCTAGTAAAAAATCTTCCTCATTGCTATGGATCCCTTAAATCCTTCGGTCAGGTTTAAAAGTTTGCTGTTCAAGTTCCATGATCTGAAATTTCTTCTTTCTCTATTTAGTGATGACTGTCCTTGATGACTCTTCTTCCTGTACTGTTAAGATACCATTTCTAAGTAGAAGCTTGTGATGGAGATAGGTGTCTATGGAGGTCCACAGAGCTCATCATATACAGAATGATACATACAAGTTTACTTTTGCTGGTTTTCCCTGTTCACCACCATAGTAAAAATTTCAAAGAAATCCACAGGGGAAAGAAACAGAAAAAGAATACCTGGAAGGTGATTAAGAGGAAGGAATCTGTGACCCAAACTAAGAAAAAGAGATCAAGGTGACTTTAGAGGTGGAAGGTGAATTAGATTATTGACAGGTGGTGCTGTTTTATTTTCTCTCTTTATTGGGGATATTACTCTCTATTGTAGCGATTGCTTCTGCAATGGGCAAGTTAGCTAAAAGTACTGATCTTTGTGCTCCTGCACCACTTGTGTCACAGCAACAGCTGAGCAGATAGTTCAACATGAATCAGATTTTTGTCTGCATGTTTGGTAGGTAAGTCAAAAGAAAAAAGAGGAAAATAGGCAGAAAAATTAGAACTGTTTTCTCAAGACAATGAAAACTACAAACGGAAAGGAAATAATATTTTATGCCATTTGAACCGTTTCATTCAAAGTCGTTTATGTTTAGTTTCTTTTCTTTAGACCAATATTTGAATGAAAAAGCATGAAGCAAAAATTCATCATTCACCTACATTTCATTTAAAGTTAATGAAACATTTATTTAAAAGGTAAAATTTAGAAGTTTTACTAGATCTGACATTTTATTACTATTTTCTCACAAAAAGTATTTGTGAATTTCATCTGATATCTCCAGGACTTTCTCCAAATCATTATTTTTCAGTATGTTTACGAGTTCTCCATTAAAACAAAATGTGCCCAGTTTTCATCTTCAACCTTTAATATAGCTCTGATTCTTGTTCTGTTTCTTTTGCAATAGCACTTTTTCGTAAGACAACCTCCCTCTGTATACAGGAATTCAATAAACTATTGCTGGGTCATTAACATGAACTGTTAAATTTCCTTAAGTCTGTGTTGTGAATCTGGGCCCCTAGGCCCATTGAAATAATTGCAATAGTCTAATCTTTCATATTGAGGTAGTCTCTTTCATCTGAGGATCTCAAGATGTTTTACCTAAAATAATGAATGTACATTGGAATTCTTGCCACAGGCAAAAATGAAAGAGAAAAATGTACCCTTTCCCCCTTTCCTGCTATGGCTATGAAAATTTGCTACTTTTTTATTGTCATTTTATTGATTTTTTTTTCATAGTGGAGTGGGTTTTTTTTTAAACCAGAATACCACAGCCCTGTGAAATTCAAATTCTTCTTGTGGGAACGTGACCTTAAGTATCAAGGCTGACTTTCCTTATTCCATGGGTCAAAGCCTGCCCATGAAGGATGCCAGGATACCGACTGATTTCTGGAACAGAAATGTAAAGTGAAGCCCTACTAACCCTGTTTAGGTCAGTCTTAAAAGAATAATAACAAGGGAATTCTTTTTTTAATTTATTTTTTTAATTTGTAGCAACAGTGGAGCAAACACAATTGGAGAACTCTCCAAGAAGGTGCCACTTCTGCTGTGCAGAGGTGAAGCTATTTCAGCCAGTAAAGCCCATTTTCTTGACTGCACATACATGTAGGCACTTCAGTCCCAGCCATCTGAGCCTATTGCCAGATAAAAGACCTTGCTTCATACCTGCATTTGAACCCAAACTACCTGAGTTTCACCAGTACTGCACAGATAACATGTGGAGCTTTAATCAGAGAGGATACGGAATCAGGAATTGTGCCAGTTCAGAGTTCTGCATCCATTTTCTTCATTATGTCCCTGTTAGAGGGTTTTGAATTCTCACATTTTAATTTTATTATACCTGTATTATTGTATTGCTGTAATAAATAATCACACAATACCAATTCAGGGAACAAACCCAATATATCCGTCGAAGCTTCTGTTTAAATGCTAGTATCAAACTTGAACTAATCTATCTGTACATTTCTTTGCAGATTATGCTGACGTTTTCAGCAGTGTTTGGTGTGATTGTATATCGAATCACTACAGCAGCAGCTTTGTCATTCAACACAAATGAGACAACCAGGTCAAATGTTCGAGTGACTGTGACTGCAACTGCTGTCATCATTAACCTTGTTGTGATACTTATACTTGATGAAATTTATGGAGCTGTTGCCAAATGGCTGACAGAAATTGGTAAAACTATTTCACCACATTCCTCATTAGTACATTACATGTATTGACATGAGGGTATGCAAAGAAGTTCTAATAGGAATATTTCCCGCTGAAGAGAGCCAGTGAAAATATTCAGGCCTATGGGGTAAGATGCTCAGACATGCCTTTGTGAACTAGGGGTCTAAGCTGCAACATGCAGTGTGCCACTAATAGGACAAATCAGCCTGGCCATAATGTCATGTTAAAGCAGCTGTGCTGTTTCCAGGATCTCAGCTGGTATTTCTGCATTGCACTGGCTCTGTGCCAAGATCCACTTATCTTGAGCAGATTGAGAATTTTTGACCTGGTATGTATTTTGATATATATCTTCACCTCTAGGAGCTTGGCTTAATGAAAGTCATTGGGTTGTTTCAAAGATGTTGTTGGCTCTGGCAAAGCTACACTGTCAAATGCTTGCCATGTTATTTTGCTGATGTGGTTTTTACCGGGTCCTTACCATTCAAAGGATTTTTTTACCATCATAAGTGCATGTCTGGGCTGGAATTTTGATAATAATATGTATTTCAGTTAGGGGTTGGATTTATTATTTTTTAATGCAAGTCATTGTATTTTTACAAGCCTGGCAATGCATTTAAGTCTTTAAAGAGGAGTCAATCCTTTGATTACTATAGGGGTTTAGGCTGGAGTTTTGTTTTGTTATATACATTATGCCAAAGATGTTTACTAATAAGGGTTTAGGCTGGGATTTTGTTTTACTATATAGATTAAGCAAAAGGTGTTTCCTGATAGGGCCCTAACGCCCTAATATGAGATTCTTATAGCTGTCATTAAGTTTTGTTTCCCACATTTTTATACATCACTTCTAATTCTAGATACTTCAAAGTCCAGGAACACAAAGTCAGTTATTCAAAACACTGACAATCAACCAGCAACCACAGATGCGCTTCACTGTAGCAAGTGCTCTACCTGTCAGTTTTGGGCATCTAAACTTAGGCATCCAAATTAGAAACTTTTTGATAACTGGAGCCTGACTTCATCATACGAAATTGCAGATTCCCTCCTTGTAGAACCTACAGTGATGTGAAGCTGGCTGGAACTAGCATACTTCAGAATAAAACCTTAGGAACTCTTAGGATTTGTGCTTCTTATTCTCACTTTCTCAAGACACTTTCAAAGTCACAAGTGAAAATATCCATTTTAGTCCTACTTTCTGAAGAACACCATAAACTAAAGTTCTGTAGTTGTCATAATAGAGGTTCAATCCTGAATTTTTGAAATATGATCCCATGGTTTCACCAGTAAGGAAAGCCTGACAGTTTATGTTAAATTCATAAAGTATTTGAAAGAAATAAAGACAAAGCAATTAATTTTCACAAAATGCCACCATATGGGGTTAATTTGTTTGTTTCTGTTTGGAAGCAGCTTTGGGAAGAATGTAGCAGGGTTACTCAAATGAATTGTATTTGAGTAACAAAAGGAAGCTTAGTCTTACTGCCGAGGCCAAAATTGTACCCAGCATTTCAGCTTTCATATAACTGACAATCTACTAGCTGTGTGCAGCCTGATCAATCCTGTCCATTGCACCTGCCCAGGTAAGAAAGGGCACAACTGTTAAGGCATGACACTGCTGTGTGGAAAGGGTAGGAAGAGATGAAGGTGAGGCTTTGCCTCTCTGGCAGCTTCTGGGCAAAAGCTGGGAAGTGCAAGCCACTGCCATTGCCTCCGTGGGGAAAGCATGGAAGGAAAATCTTGCCCCTCAAAAAGGTGCACCACTCTGAATTGTAAAAGAAACAAAAATGTCTTACTTGCAGATTATTGTCCCCTTGTAATTTTGCATTTAATTCTAATCCTGCTAGTTTTATTTAGGCACCATTCCTAATTAACCATCAGGTGTTTTGTTCAAGAAGGATCCAGTCTGAGTAGTCTCTAGTGTTACAAATTACATGAGTTACAAAGTTCATTCAGGCAGCTTTCTCCAGTGGTAGGCTCAGATGCCAACTGTAATCAAAATGCTTAAAGAATTGGAATTCATTCATGCTGATAAATGTTCCTTACCTTGTGAACTTTCATTTTGCTGAGCAGAGCAAAACATACTTAATTCTCTTTTCACACTGCAGTTAATTGACAAGCTGAGGAACACACTTGTTGAGCTGGAGGAACAGCTCTTGACAGCATAAGTTTCAATTCCAGCCCCAAACATACCTAAATCTTTTTTCAAGTGAAAAAATTACATCTGTAAGCATGAGAATAGTACCACTGATAGCAACTGCATTCATCATAGGAACAAAGTAATGGATCTGCCTCAATACCTGCTGAATCAGTGCTTGGGAGGAAAAAAAGTAGCAGTTTTGTTGTAATCAATAAAGAGAGCTTGCACAGGATGCACTAGGACTCCACACGCCCCTTGTAGGCCCAGCTAAGCAGGGCACTGATGTCCCCTTATCACAGATCAGACCAGCAAAAGTGCAGGTTATATCCTGGTAGTCTCAGGTTAAATAGATCATGTTCAGTAACGAGATGGTGTGTGTCAGACTTGACTTACAGCTTATTTGCTCACCTGTAACTTCACCCAGGTCAAGGAAGAACCAGTCAAATGGGGGCAAAATCAAAACTACTTGTGTTTGTGCCTTAAAAAGGCAGCAACTCCTTCAGTGAGCTAAGGCACATGACACAGGTAACTCAGCTCATTCTCTACCTGGAAGGTTTCCGTTGCCCAATTTTGGAAACATGCAGCACCACCAACTATATTTTATAAGTGAATAATTTTTGGGGGGAAAATTTTCTCTCTTACTAGTGCATCTATTCTGGCTGGAGGCATTCCTTGTACAGCAGATTCCACTAGCTAGAGGACAAATTCTATGCATGCCTCTATTCGTATGGTATAGTATATCTGAGTGTGGGGAGGGAGTGAAGTGCTGAGTGAGTCTCTGGAGCCATATATGGTGTGTAAATCTTCATCCAGAGGCTGAGCTCATCTTTGTGGGAGTTCTCCATAAAGCAAAGGTTAGGATTTTTCTCCCTCAAATTAAAAGCTGCATCGCTGTTATTGCATATTCTTGTTGCCCTGAGCTGTTGTCCTGAGGATCTATCCAGCGTATGGGGTTGTATACAAATTGTTCACATCCTTTGAATTTTTAATTAAGCTTTTCTATATGTATAGGTGAATGATGGCTTAGGGCTCATCAGATTGTGTGTTGACCATTTTATGAAAATATGGTTGAAAATATCACAAATAAAGCTGAGTAGTGGGGACTCATTAGTTTTGCTATTCCTTTAGTGCCCAAATAAACACCATGCTTCTTTTTTAAGAAAAAATCCCAAAGCAACCAAAACACCCAAACCATGTCCCAAAACAAAACTATACAAATACATCAGTATTTTTAATGAAGAACTTAAAGCCAGAGCTCTGGATCTAACTTATTATTTCATACTTCCATTGTTCTACAGAAATTCAGTCAAGAACATGCCACAATAAAATTAGCTGCTCTCACATTAGTTAGCAGCTCAACATAAGCATGGCAGTACGAGTTTAACTCAAATTTAATCTTTACAAGAGGATCCTACTGTCAATTTGAAAAGCCTCTGTCTTATACATATGTGTTCTGTTGCTGGAAAATTTATATGGAAATTGGAAATAAATCTGGGAACAGAGTAATGAATACTGAAAATGTACAAGTTATCTAAAGAAATCTAGAAATGTAGAATATATAGAGAGACTGGAGAAACGTTAGCAAAAATGTGCATTTATTTTGCATGGCAATTAACAATTCACTTAATGCCTTATTCAGAAAGGTACATCGTCTTGTGTTTAGCGTTAAGCATATTAACAATCTCATTATAGAATAAAAGGCTTGTGCATACAGAATTAAGAAGGCTTTAAAGATGTTTTTTCTGGACAAAAGACTTTTACTTTGCTTTCATCATTCATGAATTGAGAATATTAATGATTTGTTATTTCAGCTGTGTAACCAATATGTATGTTAATATATCTAGAATCATAGCATGGTTAGAGTTGGAAGAGACCTTAAAGATCATCTATTTCCAACCCACCTGCCATGGGCAGGGACACCTTCCACTAGACCAGTTTACTCAAAGCCCCATCCAGTCTGGCCTTGAACGCTTCCAGGGATGGGGCCTCCATGACTTCCCTTGGCAATTTGTTCCAGTGTCTCACCACGCTCAGAGTAAAGTATTTCTTTAAATATGCTTATATACATTAAAGCCATTTATAATGCTTTAGCTTTATGCAATTAAATATCAAGATGCAATTATTTTTTTCTTCGAATTCCGGATAGCCTGTAGGAGAAACTTCTAAATATATAATAATTCTACCTATTATTATTAATAATAACAATATATACATTAGGCTAATAAAATATATTTAATGCTATTATATATTTAATAGTATAATAGATGTCAGAGTAAATGACAGAGGAAGTCTGTGCTAAGATTTCACAGATGCGACATGAAGCAGAGGAAGGTGATGTGGTCTGCCCAGGTCTCTCAGCAAGACAATGAAAAAGACTGGAAAAGAAGTGAGGTACTGTCAGGTCCAGGCCAGGTGTCAGGATCTGTTGGGTTTTTTGCCACCAGGGTTTTGGATAGACAGCCGAGAGCAACTTGGGATAAGATGTTGGAAGCCTATCAGAGAGTCAAGTTCATTACGGTGTCTTTTTTAACATTTCTATCAAAGAATCTTCCATTTCCATCTGGAAATTTGGAAAGACACTCTGGAAATCAGGAGTCAGTGACAGAGCTAGTGTGAATGGTGCAAATAAAAAGTACAAAAGAAAAAAAGCAGTATGAGCTCAAAGTTTGAAGTTTGGTTTTGTATTTGGGGATATCAGGGATGTTTATATATTTACTAATTGATTTCTCTGGTTTGCTTCCTTCCCCCCTCCATCCCCAGAGGTACCAAAAACAGAGAAAACCTTTGAAGAGAGACTGATTTTGAAGGCATTCCTACTGAAGTTTGTGAATTCTTATGCACCAATTTTTTATGTTGCCTTTTTTAAAGGAAGGTAGGATAAACGTCCATTATATATAGATATTTACATATACCAGCTTCACCCGTTATGAAAAAATATCTTAAACAGGGTTGTCTAAAGGTTGCTTTTGAATGGCATGACATGATGTTGAGTACTGTCCTGTCTCTTTTCTAAGTACAACATTGCTCTGAAATGCAACCATTTTAGTTTTCTTTCTAAAATAAGGATAATGCACACCTCAAAAAATAATTCCTTTTAGTTTAAAAAAGGGTGTTGCATTTATCAGTGAATGGTAATGCTTACAGGTCTTCATTTTCCACATTTTAGCAATTTTTTTCTTGAAGCATCATTTAGCAAAGAAAGATTTTCCCGTTTCCTTTAAAATTATGGAACTACTTTCTCTATTACTTTCTCAATGTTTTGCACTATTCGACTGTATCAAGTTAAATTAAGAAATAGCTACAGTCAACTGGAAGTTGCATGTTTTGGCAACTGAACTGATTGACCAAAAAGCTAATTCAGCTGTCCTGCTAAATAAGTGTGACTTCCTATGGGTTCAGGATCATTGCCTTTTGGGACCCAGTTATCCACAGTATAACACATGCTTTTGAATGGGAAGTTTAAAATGATTGTGTGCTCAAACTTTGGCAAAAATGTTTAAAACATCCTCCAGATTCTGTTTCATACCATTTTTCTGTTCTTTTGGAGGCTGTAAAATTTGTTACTCTATACTCTTCACTAACCCTATTCAGCACCATTGATTTAAGAATTAAAGATACATTTTACCAGCAGTTGTCAATATTGTAAGACATTAATGAAAAATATCACCAATTTCTTTCTTTTTTAACCATTTTTTTTTTGGTGTTGTATGGTTATAATAAAGTCATTCTCCCTGTTTCTCCCGATGTAGTCAGACGAGCCTTGACTGTGTATAGGTGTGTAAATAACTCCATTCAGGGCATTACTCAGATGCAAGACAATGTGAGTTAGGATATGTGTTCTCAGTTTTGTTTGTGATCTCTAGTAAAAAGAGGGAGATTATTATCTTTTAGCACAGAAAAATATTTTATTAAAATTATTTCATCAAGATGTAGTAGAAAAACATTTGTAGAAGCCTACTACTTTGAAATAATTTTAAATAATCAAAGCTGAACAGGTGTCAAGTCTTTTAAAATTTATGTTGCAGTAGCTAGTGCTGAAATATTTTAGCTAATATAAATGAACAGTCATTTTGTTAAAGTTTTTTTTTTTTCCTATTTTTATACTATTTCATACATTGTCATTGCTTTCAGGTTTGTTGGCCGTCCTGGTCATTATGTATATGTGTTTGATGGTTATCGAATGGAAGAGGTAAGTACATATGAAATTTGAACAAAAAAATCCTTAACAAAAAGAGATATGTGTACAATGTATTTCAGTAGATTCAAGACAATAAGGGAAAAATAGAAAAGATGTTTAAAAAACATGTTAAATCTTCAACATAAATAAGCAAACCCCAAATTTTCCATCTGAGGCACCTGTATGTCTGTCTCTCTGCAGTTTTGAGTACTTCACAGTCTTTCTTAGGTGAAGCTTCACCATTTCTATGTTTTGCAACCAGGCACTAAGGCACAAACATTACATGATTTGACTGAGTACCTTCGGAAACCTATGACAAAGCTTGAACTTGAGTCTACATTCTTATTGTGTAGATCACTAGAAGCATAGCAATTTTAATAGCCTAAAAAGCTATAGCCATTTTGTGCTAAACCTGTAAACTTTTTTCTTTTTTATTTAAATACCTTTTAACTGCTGTGGGTATTCCCTTGAAAATCAATAGATGTACTCAAGGTTTTACAATAAAGCTTACGCATAAGTCTTTGCAAGATTGAAGACTTTCTTCCCCCTTGGGAGACATCAGATTGGAAGAGTATCGGTGATACTACATTATGTTTATTACATTGATTATATAGTAAATATTTTAAAAGGAAATATAGTAGCCCCAGGACACAGTAAGTTATTTCAGAGCTCTGCATATTTTTCATAATGCAGTTTTATGAGTGGAGGTGAAATACCTTGTTAAGCATAGAATTGCAATGATTGACAATCTCCACGCTCCTGTGCAAATTGGTGGCAGGGGCAAAAGGCACATAAAGACATCCGTAGCTCTCCCAGGTGGGTACTTTTAAATTAATTCTCTTACTCCCTTCACACTCTATGGTTTTGTTTAATTACAGTGTGCTCCAGGAGGCTGTTTGATGGAACTGTGTATTCAGCTGAGCATCATTATGCTTGGAAAACAACTGATTCAAAACAATCTATTTGAAATTGGCATCCCGTATGTATCCCAGCCTTCTCTATTACCATGCGTTATTCCTATGACACAGTAAATTAAAGGCTTGATCCTTATTCAGTTGAATGGGACTTTTGCCACTGCCTTCAGTGGGTTCTAATTGAATGTGATGATAAATCACATTTTTGGTTGTGATGAAATGATCTGGCTGTATTTTATGTTGAATAATTGGCTATATCTGCAGTAAATGGCTTAAAGAAAGTGATTGAATATATTAAATAATTGATCTAAATTAATTTTAGAAACCTGGGAAAACAGGCAAAGTATGATAGATCTCTTGGGAAGTTTTAGAGAAGCTTTCAGGGTAGCAGTATTGAATACAAATTAGTATAAAGTAGAGGAAAGATGGCGTGGAGAAAAGCAATAGCTCATAAAAGATGTAAAAATGTATTACTTGATCTACGACCATTTTACAGATGAAGTCCACACATTTCTAAGGTGCCTGTGTGTCAGCATGTCACTGTATGATGCAGGAGCTAGAGTATGGGAGAGATGCTGACATGCTGCTCAGTGGCTGTCTGTCACAGGATGCAGGGCAGTGTCCTCTGCTCCAAATACAGCAAGAAACCTCTCTTGGTCTGTCTCCAGCATCAAAGGGATCTTCAGGCACTGAGAATCCACTGATAATGTCCTGCTCCTGCTTCTTGGGAGTTTGCTCTTGTTTCTGTTAACTGAATCACCCTTGTTGGCGGCAGTGGTCTGTGAAATGTTGTATCAGATGCAGAGTCTGGCTTAGACACAAGCCTCAACTCTACTGAAGTTAGTCAGAATCCTTACAACTCCAGTGCCAGTAGCTTTTGGATCACATCCCTAAGGAAGGCCTTGAAGATGCTAACTAGAGAACAAGACGAGTGATGCTTAAAAGATTATGAAATATTTTTAAAATGAGCCATTTTCCTCCCGTTTCCTAGCAGGAGCATTTTTTTGGAAGTAATTTAAATAGAGAGAAAAAAAAATTCCCAAACAAATCAAATGTGGGTTATGGATGCTTTCATTATACTTGTGTCAAAGTTCAATATGGAGGCCTGTTTTCTGTCTACATCTCATTGAGTTTACAGTTTATTTTGAGAGAAGGGTGGTAAATCATTCCCAAAATATCAAACATGTTGAAGGCTTAAAGCTTTCTCAGTGTAAACCTGGTGTGATTTTTTTCCCATCTTCCAAAAACTTACTGTTGCTGGACTTTTTATATGGGGATTTTATGATGTTAGAAATACTGTATTTATTATTTTTGACTCATGAAAGCAGAGACTGATCCAGTCTAAACAGACAATTTCTGTCAAATTATTTCTCAATTCCCTCACTACAACTCTTGGTGCAAGAATATGACAATCTCATCCCATTTTTCTCCCTCATTTCTGCTCCCCCACCCTTCTGCCAACAACCTATAGTGGCCTCAATTTTTAAAACTGATTAACTGTTTAAAAACAAACATGCTTTCACCCTCTCCTTCCCAGAGAAATATCTCATTTCAGTCACAATGCTATCTTGTCATCCTGAAATAAGCATGTGGTTTTCCTTTGCTAGTCTGCACTCTCAAGAAAATCACATATATGTCTGTAGGCTTGGCCCTTCTGACTGTACTTGTTTGCACCAGGAGAATCACAGTTCTTTACTGAACACTTAAGTTAATTACATCAGAGTTAGCCTTCTATTTCTGCATGGGCCACTCTACTGGTTTGGACTAGATCCTTAATGCTACTCTATTCTACCTCATCTGCCTCACATACACAGGCACACAGATACACTTTGAATACTGATCAATCAGATTTTCAGAGGGCTGTGCATAGGTCTGCTTGACAAATATAAATCTAGACCAAAAGGGACTCCAAACATGCATGGGTTGCACAAGTAGTAGTTCTGGCATGTCTGCCTCACACATAGTCTACTATGTGTATACATGCTGCTGTTAGGAGATGTGACAGATGTATAGATAAACATACTATGTTCTCTGCCCTCCAGCCTTCTTGTCTGGCTTCTGACTGTATCCTATTCTCTCTGTTCTGCTACCTGCTTTCCTTGCTAATCTCTTACACTCAGCTCATCTCCTCTGTTAGATCATCCTTTTCCTACCAATGAGTTTTTTATTTTCCTTCCCAGGACATCTCTGTCTTCATCGAGCCCTTGTTCTATTTTTTGGTGTCTACTTTTGCACAGGCTACACACTGTGATGAACAGTCCTCCTGTGGCAGAAAAGTAGATTAATCTTTTCTACCTCCAGTTTTAGCAGCTGTATTTTTTTTCCCCTTGCCTTGTGCCTCTTTGGACGGAATGAGAGTCAGAGTGAATAACACGGATTCTTCCATTGGCTCTCTGTATTTTCACTGAGGGCAGACTACAAGTGCTGCAATCAACCTTGCCCATATGGAGAGGCAGAAGGGACTACCATAAATGGTGATTTGCTCTTCAGAATCTGGAACTGTCCTCTATATGTCTTTAACATGGAATTATCTCTCTGCTAAGTTGTATGATCACCCAGATCAAAAGAGTCTTCTTCCTTATTAAAATATCGGGATTTCAGAATTAGTTTCAGAAAACCTTTTGTTTCCATTCACCCTAAAACCTCAGGAATTTTAATCGTGCAGAAGATCACAAAGCCTTATCCCCATTTGCTACCTCTTTCCCTCAAAAAGTGCTACTAAGTAGATGACAGACTGAGTTTATAAGCAACATCCATCCATTATGTCTCTAGCACCCCAAACGTTGCTGCAACTGGGAACCATGATTCAGTGTCTTCATTTTGGCTTATCCACAGTCAGTGCTGACTGAAGAGTTATGGAGTTAAACTGGCAGCCCTGCATTGTTTGGGGTCATTGGGGCACATCCTTGCTTTTTCTTTCACTGTTTCTGGAGAAACTGCTGCACAGCTCTGAAAGATGAGACTTGCTTGTTTTCTAAACCTTTCTATGATTTCTTTTTCAATTTCTGCACCCAAGAATATCAAAACAGCTAGGTAAATGCAACAACAGTTGAATTATGGAAAACTAAGCCTTCTTAAATTGAAATATGTTTTCTGTGGGGCTTGAATCACAAGTTTAAGAAATGTAAATATGCCACAGTTCACTCGAATGTGTCACATACCATAATTCTTTTGCTGTTGCCACAGTAATTGACCCTAAAAGGTTGCAGCACTTGAGAGCCTTGACCTAGAGTTCTTTTAAGACTCGTTTTCTTCAGTTCTGTTTTTCTGAACTTACTGAAAAAAATCTGTGTGCTTATTTTATTACTCTCTGTCTTTGACCTTGTTGATAAACCCCTAGGGTGAAATGCTGGCCCTGTTGAAGTCAATGGCTAAACTCCCATTGACTTTAGTGGGCCCATGATTTTAGCCTTTTTATTCAACATCAGTTTCCATCACTTAAAAATATACTTAACTATGCTGGATGAGAATACCAAGAATTAATAAAATAATTTTAAAGACACCCATTCATAGCTATTGTCTTTTATGTTGCTTTTCACCTTAAATAAATTATTCTTAATTAATGGGTATTTTTTTGCCTTTTTTTAATTTCCTGGTTTTGGTTGTTGTTTCTTTCTGTTTGAGAAATCAGTAAATCCCAGACACAGCTGAAACTCCTGTAGAATCCAAGGGGTCTGAGTGTGCCAAGAAAGCATGACTATACTATAAATTTATGGAACAGGATGAGAGATTAAAGTCGTTTCCTTCTGTCCCTGCCTCTTTTTTGTTCCCCCTATCTGTACATATGAGAAGAACTCTCCTTATGTGAACAGACTGTCGGAATACGACTGAACAAAACCTGGTCCTTCAGTGCTCCTTCCCCAAAGCAACAAACAAAATTACAGGCAAGGACACAAGAGTCTGAGTCACTGCACTTCCTTTTCTCTAGTCACAGATGCTCCAGCTACTCAACCTAATAGTCATTTTTGTCTAGCTTTCTCCCTGTACCTTTTCTATCATGCTAGAGAGGAAAAAGTGTCAACTGGAAAGATAGCCTTAAAAAGCACCAGATATAAATAATCATTCAACCCTGGCAGCTGGATTCTAGGAGTTTTCTGTCTTCTCATGTAGACTTTCTATTTGCATCTCTGTTTTAGCAAGTATTGCCTTGCAATACTTCAAATCCAGTTCTTGGCGACTGTCACAGGTGATCTGCTTTTGCAGTACCCAAGGGCATTTGTTAACTGAAAGTCTTGAGAAATTGGTAAACTGATCCTCAGTTCTACTCTTTCTGCAAGCTCTGGTGAAGATACATCGTAATGGCTGCACAGCCACCGAAGACACAAAGACTTGCACCAACAAATCATTTTCCTGCATCCATCCTATTTCAACCTGCCTTGCAGCTGCCCTGCCTCTCCAGCCTTTATACGTTCCACTCTTTCTCACTCCACAATTTTCTCATTTTTCCGAAATCATCTTCATGTCTTCTCCTGGATACCCCAAATCCTGCTACTCCTTTTTATTGTATAAATAGAGCTACTGATGAATCATCTGTCTGGTTTTTTGTTAACAGGAGGCTTCATGTAAGTGCACCATGGGCTTGCAGCGCAGTCACTGTCACTTGATTTTGATTTCTCTCTTATTTTCCTCATATTTTTTTTTTTCCTCAAAATCTTGTGGGTTCTTCAGGGTTGGAGCATTTTCCTGCAGTGAATTTATGCTCTCTTCAGATGCTGATTACCTTGCATAATGGGATGCTTATTGGTTATATTAGGAATTACAAACAGAATAATTAAACCATCTTCCCATTTCTTACCTAAAACCACAGATTGGTGCCAATCTCTTGTGAGAAACTGCAGCATCATTTTTAACTGCTCTAGACGCAGCCTTCTGACAAAAACCTGTTCTTCATTTTCTTTCTCCTTGATCCTACATTCATTCCTCTTTCATGCTATTCAGTCTCCTCAAGAACGTATTTTGCTTTTTGATGTTTGCTGTCAAAAGGACCAGAAATAATGGCTATTCTACAGTTCTACAGTTTTCTCTGTTTGTCCAAATTTATATGGCTATGAGAGGGGTCATGAAACTTTGCTGCATGTGCCACTTCAGCACAAAGCTGCTCAGAAAGTCATCCTGAATGGGTAAACCTGCCTCTTTCTTACTGGTGGGACTGCCTGGCATGCAGAAATCAGAAGCTAAAATATGTCTTGATTTTCATTGCCTGTCAACTTTGTTTAAAAGTCTTGACTTGACTAATTAAAAAACAGGTTTCACACAAGTGTATTTAAAGAGCTCACTCAGTTTTAATAACACAATCATCCATGCAGCGGTAGAGATCTGCAAAACTCATTTTCATTGCCCTACTGCCGTATAGCTGGAGAATAACACTGTGCAAGTCCTTGTTCTCTATTCCTTTAACTGTCTGACACATTTCTGTTTGGTCTGAAACTTCACATGCTTGGATATGACACGAAGGTACTTTTTTTTGGTGAAAAATGTAAAATAATTAGTTTGGCTTGCTTTCAGTTACTTGATCTTTTAAAAAATTACATAAGAATGAAAATAAGAACACTTTTCAAAGCTTAACTCAAAATGGTTAAAGGTGCTACTCCTCATGCTTGGCTTATAGATAGCCACATGAAAAACTAAAAGATTTTCTGAGTAACTGAGCCCTGGGTTTAGTGTATTCCCAAATAAACATTAAAAACAACTATTGTTTTAGTTACTGGGTACTCAGGGGAGTTATCTGTATGCATTAAACTGCATAACTCGACTCCGTGGTACTATAACCAGAGGATTAGATCACACATGTACAGACTTCACATCTAAACACACCCAAATTTTATCTCAGCTGCTGCACAGTGACAGTGAGATGCTCTCCAATCTCATCTGCCCATAGAAATGTGAGGGACATTTATAGCCCATATCATTTTATTGGAACAGAAATCAGCACTGTCTTGAACTTACTGTTCACTGTCCTCTGAGAGTCACCCAGATTAGGAAATTAATTGGGATATGCTAGAAGAACGTCCTGGGAATTCTTTGACTGTTTTAAATGCTACCCCCAGTCTCCTACCCTCTGAATACTACATCACCTCTTTCACAAACAAGTTCCCTTGATTGCCATAAAAGCAGAGGGGGAGAAAGGAAATTTTAGTGACTAGAAATGGCTGAGTTTGCATGATGTAGGAGGTAAATGTCTTTGTAAGGATCCATCTAATTCTTTCTTGTGAAGTATTTTAAATACCCCCATCCTTTTATTAAAACTGTATAAACTGAATGTTCTGGGTAGTGAAAGTATTTGGTTAGCCCCAGTGTATCTGGGTATTGCCAAAGTACTGAGTATGTCATCATCAGACTTATGAGCTATGTCTCAGCTGCACCTGGAACAAAAGCTGGTGTTGATCTGTTGATTTTCGTGGCTTTGTGATCCTGGGACTGACAGGGCCTGATTCAGTCTAGATCTGTTTTAAGAGTGTCTGTCAATCCCCATTTATTCCACACTGGTAATGAAATTGCATGGGTCCTATAAACACTGGTCAATGTAGAAATTCTGTAGCCACTGTGGTCATTTCCATATTGCTATAGAGCCTTCTGTGATGTGGTGACACAGTGTTCCTGTATGGCTCAGTGTATATTCACAAATAAAGCAATAAACCTGCCCAGCAAAGCCTTTAGCGTGTTTGCCAGCTAGCCTTGCTCTGCTACTTAATTCAGGGTCTAACAAAGCAGTTCTGCTTAACTGGAGGTACAAATGAAAACCCCTACCATTTCCCCATACGCTCAAGTCTCCAGGCCACACACCTCCAGTTCAAAGGATTTATGGCATGCTGAGAGGGAAAAGTTTGTGGGAGAGCCCTACTCACGCTACTGGCAAAACATCACTGGAATTAGTCTGGATTTTCACTCATATGGCACATATGTGAAGAACTATAAAATAATGTAAATGCATATTTGTGAAAGATGAATTTCATCTGCAAAACGAAGACGTGCAATAAGTATAAATCTTGACGTTTTACGTTCATTCAACTGTATTTCACCTCCTTGATTTTGAAGTATCTCATTCTATTGCATTTTTCATGGGAATTTCTCAATGTGTAAAATAGTGTGAAGTTATTGATGCATACGCATTTAAAAGGTCATCTGTGGGGGACATTTGGAATACTTCACTCTTCTTTTAGAGATGGATTCATTTTACTCTGGGATTATACCACTTATGAAGTTCATGTATTTGTCAGTGTCATGAAATTTGTATCCCTATCTCAATGGGACAGTGATTGATACTACTTTTCCTACTGATATCCAATTAAATACTTGCATAAATAATTGCTCACGCATGTAAGTAATTTATAGTATGGCCAAAATAGATGATATTGCAGAAGGTCATCAAAATAAGAAACTCTGATACAACCTCTTCTGATCTATGGGAGCTGGGAGACATAACTGACCTGTGTTTACTTAAGAATTGCTAGGAAACGGGTTTGCTTTACTGCTTCAGAGGCAGTGAAAACTCACTAGTTGGTCTTGCAAGATGTATACTCTTTAGGTAGCAGAAATATTTCCTGACTGAAATTGGGAATTTCTGAATCTCACCATAACAGTGGTTGTATGCTAGCTCAGTGTTCCACCTTTATACACACTGGCATATCTGAAGGAAAAGTCAGAACTTCTAAAGCTCTTATGAGAAATCTCTGAAGGAAGATTATATGGTTGTGCAAGTACATAGAACATCCAACTCCTGGTGAAGTAAGTTTTTCAGGGTCTACATAGATGTGCATACTTTGCCTTATACATGATAGGTACACTCTTAGGAAAAAAATTACTTCAGAAATACACATTTGTCACATAAGCATTCAATAAATGTTTCAATTTTTATGTTAGTAGCTATAGAACTCTGAAGTTTCCAGTAGCTTAGGAATAATCTTGCAGAGAACTTCCAGTGAGTTCCAGTTCTTCCGCAGTGAGTTCCAGTGTGCACTGCATTGTCGAGTACTGAAAAGTCTGTTACTGCCTATATCCCAAGTGACACTTTTCTAGCAATAATTTGCTAGTGAATATGAAGTGACTAAGGTAGGATTTCCATTTGTGTGTGACAGGAATACACCTCTCAGACCAAATTCTACTGGCCTTACTGAAACTCTCTCATGAATCTTATTCTCTCTGTTAGTTTGAACCCTGTTTGCACGTTAGGTAGAAGCAAGGGAATTGTGTTTTCTGGGATGAAAGGCCATTAGTAAAATTAAGGCATAGGTTATTCTTAACATTTCATAGGTACATATTTCATTATATTTATTAGTTGTAGCATCATTTTCATTCAAGAAAAGAGTGCTTCCCCTTTAAGGTTCCACAAGCAGCATCTTTTTGTGCCTATTTAGATAAACTCAGGTATATGTGCTTGTGACAAGAAAGCATTGGAACCTGAAGAGCTGTAGGTGTTTTCTGGTGGTTACAGGGCTGTCTTTAAGTCAATAATATTCATTTCTAGAGTCCTAAATGGCTTTAGATCTGTCAGTATCTTGGAGAAACTTCTTTTTTTGGTGCTGCAGATTTATTAGCAGAGGTGTTCATTTCCTTTTGCTTTAAACAACAGGCAGTTTTTCTGCTAAAATATTCGTAAGTCAATCAGGTTTAGAAATCAGTACATTCTTGCAGCCTTTTGGTTTGGCAACATGTCTGGTCATTTTGACCTTAAAAGTATACTATATTGGAAGTTTCCAAGCTTCACGGTGAGAGAAAAATGCACGTGTGCTAGGTGTGTGGTATGAAGGTATAACATTACCTTCTGGTATTTTTTTTGCTTCTTTCTTTCTTAAGGGAGAGGTGCTCAGTGTGTTGTTTTTGAGAGTATTACTTACTACTAATATTATTTATGTCCAAGGTACTTGAGCTTCAGGAAGATGCCCATTCAACATATACCAAGAGAGAAAAAACTATTAAAAAATAGTGGGTTCAACTCCATTTTAACAGCGTTATGCTGTTGTAACTTTCCTCTTGACACAGGAATAAGGAACTGCTGCCACCAGCAGCTTGTCACCTGCCAATAAGCAGCATTAGAACTTCAGAAAATGGTGTAAGTAAGCCTATAGGGCACCAGAGTAACACGATATACATTTTGTGTTGCTGCACAAAGACTTGGGCCAAATCTTGTAAGGAAAAAAAAAAGAATTGGTTCAATCTGAAATTTTGTTCCTCAGGAAGCTGAAGAAGCTCTTCAGGAAGCTGAAGGATGAAAGAACCGAGCCAAAGGAAATGGACACCAACCAATCAAAGGACCCTCAGCAATGGGATCTTGACTACATCTTGGAACCTTTCACTGGGCTGACTCCAGAATACATGGAAATGAGTAAGTTTTCTGAATTCCCTTTCACTCTCTGTGATAACCGTAGCTTTACATAGGACCAATCACCATATATCATATGACTGTATGTCACAAACTGGCATGATAAAGGGGGAAAAAACCCAAAACACTTGTAGTTTGCAGAAATTACATGCAAGACAGCAGGGCTATGAGACTACCGCATTACCAGCATAGCAAAAATGATGTGTCCTAGTATTTTTTAGTACTTATACTGTGAGAGTCCAGTGTTCCCAGCTGAGAAAAGTGCATAGAAACCATTCTGCCACAGAATCACAGAATAGCTAAAGTTGGAAGAGACCTCTGGAGATCATCTAGTCCAACCCCCTGCTCAAAGCAGGGTCAGCTGGATTGCTGACATCTTAGTGACTTGTTCTATCATTTGCATATCATTAAAATACTCTCTGATTTAGGATCTGAGGTCAGTGTGGCCACTGTAAGTCATTTGAGACGTAGTGTTACGGCGTTTCCTGCTAATCTGGAAGTCAAGAGTCAAGAAAGAAACTTTAAAGCACTGAGTTTGTTCAAATAAAATATCATTAATAATTTATTTTCATTTTAATATGTTTGTCACTGTGCCATTGTCCTCAGTAGCTATAATTTGAAGTCTGGTCCCTTTGGCATGTTGATTGCACTTTGCTCAAGAGAAAATATAACTCCATTGTTCAAAGTTGTGCTGATACTTGTGATATGATGTTTGAAATTCTAAGTACGGTATCTGACCTGTATAAATGGATACAGCGAGCAAACCCAACAACTAGGCATTTTTTGTATAATTCTGCTTTGTAAGGAATCCTCTGTTGCCTCCTCTCAGCTTTCACTGAGATCGTTTGATCATTCATCTCCATGTATTCACTTACACTCATCCACTGCTTCAGCAGGAGCAGGTCAAAAACTGCGATGAAGGAGTACACTACAGATGAGTTAGCTGAGGACAAATATCAAGCATCTGATAGAGAATTCTGAAGTGAAATATATACATGCCTTCTTTTTCATTCAAAAGTGTGTTTGTTATAAACTCTAGGGAGTATCACTATAACTCAGCAGAACCCAGGAGGACAGAGGTGCAAATAATTGCCAAATAACTCAGTCTTGCAGCCCTGGGACACAATCCAACTTCAGCTGTCCTCAGGGAAACGAACCTGAGAGGCAGCAGCAGACAGGAATGCTAGAAACTAAGTAAGAGGCTAGGCTCTTCACACCAGATGTAAACCAAAATTGCAGTGTACCCCTCAGCCCTGTAGCTGCCTCATGAGTAGACCCTGGAGGGGCAAGGAAGGAGAATGGGGGAATGGTATGGGTGAGGGAGGAGGAAGAAGAGAAATAATCTAGGCAAACCCAAGCTTTAGGGCATGAAAGTATTCAGGAGAGAACCAGAGCTTGTCAATGGACATGTTATCTAAAACCAGACATCTGTTAAGTATTGTATGTGACAAGTCCTGTTTTAACAAGCCACTATTCTCAAAACATCTGAAAGAGAATGCATTTTATGACCAAAAAAAAGTGAATACCATGTACGGTTTATTTCGACATACAGAAATAACTATATTAATTTATAGATAAAATTTATAATATATTTATAAATGCATATATGGGATTTTATATAATGTTGGATTTATGTAAATATATAAATATGTACATGTATATGAGGTATTTTATATAATGACATATTTGGGTATCTCTTTATTGGATATATTTATGAATCTGAACCTTGCCCACTGTTGTGCCAGTAAGTGGACAAAAAGAAGCCCTCACCTGCCATCATCTCCCTCTCGATTGTTTCAACTCACCTTAGGATCTGACTGTGTGTTACAACCTCTACTACCTTATCCCCTTCTGCACATCATGATACTTTGTTGAAAAATTCTCCTTTAGGATTGATTTTTTCCACGTATTACTTCACCCCAAGATGATTTTTCCTCCTGGAAACATTAAGCAAACTTCTTCGCAATTTTTTAGTTAAACGATGGTGAAAAAATATAGATATTTCCCCTTCTAAACATTTTCATATGTTTTTATGCTTAGACATAACTCAGAAATATCTGCATTTTAACATCCAAAATTTCCTGGTTAGCTCCTTCTCTCTAAGGACAAGGATCTTTAGTTGTTTGTAATAAACAAACAGAATAAATACAACTGTTTGTAAACATTTAATTTCGTGTCCTTGCACATCTATGGTAGTTGATCTTGTTCATTCTGGGCACAAGAGCACACGATTGGTTGCAGCATGAATAGCTAATTACAGCGAAAGCCACTGGCAGGGTAAGGAGGAGCCAGACTTCTTCCCAGTTATAATGGGCCAGAGACTGCTGAGTATGCTCTGTGATAACCAAGAAATGTGGCTGCCTGATATGGAAGTAGGATGGAGCCTTGAGTGTGTTATGAACTAAAATATCCCAATTTCCAAACATTATATACTGGTGCTTTCTCTTAATTGTAGTTGGATCTAATGCAAAGCGTCCAGGTGTGAGAGGAAAATCTTTCCACTCTCTGTCACCTGTGGCAAATTCTGATTGCATCTGAGATGATGCTGTCACCCTAATTCAAGACATCTGTGTAGGACATCACCCTTGATTCATTGATAAGGACATTACTCAGATGCAAAGGTCTGCCTTGTTAGAATAGCTTGTAGTATCAGGGTCTAAGCTACTGATATAAATCACTGAACACTAAGCCTGTATTTTAGATCATTCCCTTGTGCCTATATCATAAACAATGTTCAGTGCCTCATTCTGTGGTCATTCAGGGATAATTAGATAGATGCCCTGTAAATGAATGGATGTATTACTAATCTAAATATTTGTTTACAGCAGGAGAATTAGCTTCTCAAGTGAAGAGAATAGCTCACTGGGCCTTGTAGTGTGCCACAGCAAGCTGTGCCTTGCCCATGGGATTCAAGACAAATGTGTAGCAG
The DNA here is from genome assembly GCA_017639485.1 of Pluvialis apricaria. Lineage (NCBI taxonomy): Eukaryota > Metazoa > Chordata > Aves > Charadriiformes > Charadriidae > Pluvialis > Pluvialis apricaria. Next base: position 139,260,010 of record CM030007.1, on the reverse strand, counting down.
GTGAAACCCAAGCTGCACCTCCCCAGCCCGCTTGTTGCCCCGGGTCCATATCACCGCACTCAGCTGTCAGATTCACTGCGCAGTGACTCAGACCACCCACGCTGACAGGAAGCACTTTGTGCAGCTCAGCACTGAACCTGTCAGCTGGGATTGTTTTGAAGGGTGTCAAGCTGAAATGGAGAGGCAAGAGGCAGTTACACAGCTTATCTGTTTTTCTAAACTTGATTTGAGAGGGGGAGGGAAGGGAAACAATGCAACAAGTGAAGAGGAAGGTGGTTTTTTTTTCCTGAATTGCTTAAAAAGGCATAATGACTGGGATGTAAGAAGAGGTATGATATTAAGGAGAAGAGAGAAATCTGACTGCTGTTTCAGAACTTAGTTCTTAATTTTCACACTGATTTACTCAGGCAAGCTCCCACTGGTATCAGTGGCTATCTGCTCAACCAGGAATGAAGCAGATGAATAAGAAACTGTAGGCTGAGCTTACTGTAGCCTTTGGGTTCTCCCATCCAGATGATGATGGGGTTTCATGCAGGAACAGGCATGGACAGATTATGTATCTGTGTGTGAATATTCACTACATTCAGGTTTGTCCCGCCAGGATGCTCCTAGTTTTAAGGATGGGTGACATTTTTAAGACTACACAGAAAGCCTCTGACTAAGTTGACACCCTTGACTTTGGGTCTCCCTTTCGCTAGGGTGTACCGTAATCACAGGCAGTCCTTGCCTTTTGTATCCATATAGAGTTTTCTCTACTAATTTCTATCAAAAGTGTTGACATGTGCCCTTTCTGAAGGAAACCTGGAGTCTGGCTCACTCTCCACGTAGCAAATTATGTATTCTCTTTGCATTCCCTTATGAAGCAGATTAGCTCTGGTGAGACACCATTTGTCTGAGAGGTAGTGTTCAGGGAGATCTCAGGATGCGTTTAGCAGTACGATATGCCACAGGTAAAGGTGTTTTTCATTATAACTATCCCACTTCAGGTTTGCAATGACCATTTCAAAGCTGCTGGGATTTCTTTTTGTTCTGATTTCTTATACTAGGAAGCCTGAAGCCTTGGAGAGGCTTCATCCGCCACCTGTCACACCCTCCCATTCTTTAAGTCTAGATAAATTAGTAGAAATAGTGAGATTTGCTGTGTTTTTTTAATCTTCTGTATTTTCATGTTGGGAAATGTGGTTCTGCCTTTGTTCACTGGAGTTTTATACTGCAAAATGGTGGTCACTCTAGTCCATATGAGCATAACCACTACCACCATTGTCATGGTTTAACCCCAGCAAGCAGCTTGGATCATGCAACCACTTGCGCAGTTCTCCCCCTTCCCCCAGAAGGACAGGGAGAAGAGGGAGAAAAGGAGGGTAAAGGGAAAGGAAAAAAAGACACTCGTGGGTTGACATGAAGACAGTTTAATAGAAAAATAACAGAAAAGGAAAGTAACAATACCAATACCAATACTAATAAAAATGACGCACATCACTCTCACCACCCAGCAAATTGGTACCTTCCCAAGCAGCAATCACGAATACCACCCCCGCTGACTAATCCCATTTATATACTGAGAATGATGTTTATGGTACGGAATATTCCATTGGCTATTCCATTGTTCTGTCTATGTTCCTTCTCAGTTTCTATGTGAAGTCCTTGAGTCCTTGAAAAATATAAACATCACCTGGCAACAACTAAAACAGTATGCATTATTGACATTCCTTTCATACCAAATCTGAAACACAGCAAGAAAGAAAATGAACTCTGTCCCAGCTGAAACCAGCACAACCATTACAACAAGAGGCAGTGTGATGGTTAATGGGAACACTAAGCTGGTGCCTCTAATCATGATTGATCTATTAACAGTAAGCACAAAGAACCACAAACACGAAAGAGGGAAAAGTTGGTAAGAGAAGAACAATTCATGTTCGTCTCACTCACTTAGGCTACAGGCATCTCTGTCTTAGAGCTAGCCTGTGCTTAAGTGTCCTGGGAGTGTTAACTTTCAATTCATGTGTTTCACAAGACCTCCTAGAATTGTTCAGCTCTTTAAATGTAAATATAAGTTTTGTCAGACTAGGATGTTTAATATCACCCTAAGTTGAATCAGTTGCTTGGTGATCCTGTTCCTCAGGATTCCCACTTCCAGCTGTTCCTGAGCCAGCACCTATACCATCATGCCTTCCCCACCACCTCAGGAGTGATCTGCAACCCAAAGCAAATGTGTCTGTCTGTAGGAAGCTTTCTCATCATTTCCACTAGAGTGGAACTTCATATCCCTCTTCCCCATTCACAGATCCATGAGTTTGCTGAGACTTCTCTCTGCCCAGGAAGACATACCCAGAGAAGTATGGCTACTTGTACTTTTGCCTTTTTAAGACAGGAAAAGCGACATATTGAGTCTTTGGGCTAAAAACTTGTGACACTAAGATGTTTCCTGGCCCTAAATAAGGACTCGGGGATTTTCTCAAATCAAAGCTTTAAAAGATAATGAAACAGGTAGCTAGGACAGAGCTGGGAAATATGAGGCAATAATTTATTTGCTTTTCTTAGATAAAAATCTCTTAATAATAAACTGCAATGGAAGTTTTCTTGAAGAATTGTGCTACAATAGTTCTGAACTGATCGATGGAGAGTCAGCAGCTGCAGTGTGGACACTGCAAGAAAATTCACGGCAGCCAGTTGCAGGAATGAAGGTTTCACGGATTCTAACTCTTGCACAAAGTTGTATTTCAACAGTTACTAGTTATAAAAGTGAAACATCTAACCAGAAGTAGGTCCAGCAAAATCAAGTACATGACTTTGATGTAGCAGAGAGCAAATATTTAGTCATGACTTTGATGTAACATAGAGCAAACATCAAGACCAAGGCATTTAGTTTTAAGGTAAAAGTCATATATAAATCTAAAAAAAAAGAAAACATAAGAGGGTAAAACCCAAAGTCTACAAGTCAGGCAGACCTCCATTAAGTTCAGTGGCATTTTACAGATACCAGTAATGTGGGAGGAAGAGGCTAACACTTCACCATGGCAAATAAACTCTAAGTTTTCCTTTGGGAAAAGCTTTTGTGGGTTATTTCTTCAGTGAGCTGAACTCTGAATCTGATTTCAATCAGCAGACTGTGCTGAACTTCTTTCTTGAACAGGCCTTGTCAGTCAATACCATGTCTGCACTTAGTTTTGATTTGCACCAGTGAAATTTCTAATGACTGTTTGTTTTAATATTATTAACTGATATATATTTGTATTTTTTAGCAGACACTCTTCAGCAGAGATGCTCATAATGTTCTTGAGTGATCAGAAAATCTTGCTCAAGGAATCCTGAAACATAAATTGTCATTGTTAGCATGTGTCAAATTTGTCATTAGAACTTCCTGTTTCTAAAACTGTGTAATGACTTTTGACCCATCCTAATATACCAGATCACATGCATTCCCAAAGTAGGTAGCGTGCATAGCAATTTTCTCATTCAGCTGGTAGCAAGCTTGCAACATGTGTAACTAGCTTGCAGTGACAGGAGTTGGCAAGAAATTGACATTTAGAGTAGCAGTAAATATTACTAATGAAACAAACTTTATGAAATCAGCTCCAAACCCATCTGAATGATGCATGTGAATGTGTGAAATTTATACCACTATTGTCTGTTTTCGTGAGTAGAAACTGACATCAGCAATGACTTTCAGATTCTTATTTTGTTTAGTCCTCCTTTCTCCAGTCTAACCCTTCTAGGAGTTCAAGGTTAATGTGACAATTAATTGAAAGCATTTTTTCTCAAAGACAGAGAGAGAGTTTCATCATCCAACTTCTGTTAAAAATCAATGGGAAAACTCCCTTTTGAATTTTAAGAAGAAAATGATCAGATCCAATGTCTGTAGCTACCAACTACCATAAAGATTAATCTTAGATGTTTGGAAGAATTTCCTCTAAAGCAGGAACAGCCATCAAAAACGCAATGTGTGAGGCAGCAAAAGAAAAAAAAATAGAATCATTGAAGAGAAACCTGCATTTTTCTATAATCTCTATAATGAGGATGAATTTGAAAATACTAAATCAGCCTGCTGTGTGTAGGCTTGTTGCATACACTTATTACCAAAGAGCAGTAAATTACACCTTTTGCTTAGTTTCTCAGCCAGGCTTGGCTGTATATTGAAAAGCTGCTTCTTAGGACTTGTAAAGTCAGTTAGCCCAGGAGTGATTCTTCCATTGTTTACTTCAGTAACGCATGATCCTATGATACAGAAGTAAGAAAAAAAGCAACAGAACAATTACCTTCTCTTAGGTTAGGTTTTGATGTAAAAGATACTAGGGTTACTCAGACCAGTCAGTGTGTGAATCTGGTAGAGCCTAAGTGATATTCACCATGCTTGGGACTGATTCTGTATGCCTTACACAAGAACACTGGCCAGCACTCTTCAGATTCATAATTTAAAAGCCTTCATCTGTGCTCTTAATCATAATTTGGAGGCCAGAGTTAGTGAGAAGGACAGTGTGTGATCTGTCTTTCTTTGTTGGAGTTGGGTTCTGTTCAGGTTCTGCGCACAGAGGAACAGCTTCTGTGAAAAGTGGACTTCTGAGAAGTGCTGTGAAAGACTTCTCTTGATTCTGTTTGTCTTTTATAGTTTTTGTCTTCAGGGCCCAGCCAGCCTCATACTGGATGAGATGTTGCAGGTATGGCATTGGGTGTTGAGAACCTCATGGGCTGACTCTGGGGCCTTTGCCTCTTTCCTGAAAAAGTCACACAGTAAAGGTGACTTATCTTGTGTGCCAATAGTATGTGGTTCTGCTCATCAGAAAAAGTCTGTGTCACTGACAGCACATCTAGTCTCCTGCTTTGATGCCCCAGGAGAAGGCATTATTTCCCATGTGCTTGACTTCCTCTTATGAACAGCCTTCCATCATTTTTTTCACTAACTTTTGCCATGAGTCTGGGTGATGTTCATCTCTGTTGTCTCCAGGCTGGCCTACCAGGCAAGTAGGAAAGCTATGAAAGAGGCTGGATGTCCAGAGGTCCAACTGCTGGCACAGGTCTCTTTTGCTTTTTGCCTCAAAGCAAAGGAGAATAATCACCCACATCAGGTAGGGCTCCTATGTAGGATCATAGAGTTGTGCATGAACACTAGAAGAACTTTCTATGGAGACCTTGTGGCATAAGTGTGAACGTAAAAAGGGTATTCCGGGCTTGCCATCAAGTCCTCCAGCCAAAAATAGGATGTCTCGGCATCAGCTGTCCTTGATGGAACAGTCTTCATGAGTGTCCTAGAAGTGTTGCAAATATTTCCACTGTGACTGGACAGGCATCCACAGAAGTCCCGGATGCTGTAACTAGATTGCTTCTGGGTGTGGAACTGCACAGCAGGGATTCTTCTCTTTTTAATCCATGCAGCTTTATTTCTACAAATACTGACAAAACCAAGAAAGTCCCTTTAAATTGATGAGGCTGTTCACAGAGCGCTTCTTTTGAATGATTGTTTGCTAGTTTACTACACAAAACCATCTAAATTATAGCGTTCTTGGTTTTGTTTTTGGGTTTTTTGCATGCTTTTTGCATCATTCACACTTTCATAAATAGGAGGCTAGAAGACTGAAGAGATTTCAAGATGGCCACACAAACACTTCTGGCGTAGAGTTTTCTATGAAGATATATTTACAGAATTGTCCAGAAGTCCTTTGCATACCTTGAACATTTTCATGAACTTGAAAAAAAAAATTAAACTGCATTTTCCCAGGCAATGAATAAAAGGAGCTGCAAACAACATTAAAGCAAATGTGTGTGTGGTTTATACTTAAAGCATTGCAAATGTATCTTTTTTTTTTTTTTAACAGAAACCTTCCAGCTCTGTTCCTGCTAAATTCACTTAAACCCAAATAAGGCACATTTTGATGCTATGTATTTTTCTAAGCGTTTCATAGTTTTTGGGACATTACTCTAACATCTGTTTTTATTTCCCTGATAATTCCTTTTCCTGACTCTGAGCATAAAATATTCAGTAAAGTATGGTTTCAAGGATAGGATGTTTGTATGCTTTAAAAAACCTCCATCTTAGTGTATGTTAGGGTATACTCTTTATCTCAAAGCAAAACAATGAGAATGAAAATCAAAAGGCTGTATATATAATACAGAGATCACATATTACTCTGCAAGTATATTGTCACAGAAAAGAAAAGCAGGAAAGTCAGTCAGAAGACTTGCAATCTGCACACAAAAAAAAGATGCATGCAAGAGAAGATCCTGGAGAAAGCTGTTTTATCAGTTAGTTGTAAGCTATGACAACAGTGCCTAACGAAATGATTTTAAAGTAAACCATTGTGCTATGTAAACCCCTGATTTTCACAAAAAGTGCAACAGATTCCTCCTATAGTGGAGAGAGAACTTGTACAGGGATTTGCCAAAAAAGAAGCCACAATAAATAGGGCCTAATATACACCAAACCTCTTTCTATACTATTATTTATTTAATTCTGAAGCGTAAGTCAAAGTTAGATTTATTAGTTTAATCTTATTGGGATTACTGCCTTTGTATTTGGGCAGCATGCTTCTCAGTCTCTTTCCTCTTCTTCTACTCATCATTGGTTTTCTGGGGTAATAAACCTCTCTCACTTCCCTGAAGTATTACTTTAATATAATGTAGCATTTTTACAAGGAAATGATCCAGTCTCATGAATACATTCACCACTGATCCCTCCTGCTTTCCACGGAAGACACAGCCTTTTAGGTAATTTTTTAATTCCTCAGCAACTTGCAGGGTGAAAAAAATGTCAGCCCTTTTCAGGCTAATTGTACCCAAATGAGATTTACCCAGATAAAGTAGAACCTGAAGTACCACTGAAAGAAGGGGGAATTAAGGATACTCTGCCCACCCAAAAACTGAAGCAGCTTGCTTGGAAGGACTTGGTTTTCTACTACGTTATTCCAACCATCTCTATAGCACCAAGAGTTGTTAGTAAAACACAGTTGTGTCAACATTGTGCTTTTGCAGGCTGACATTGGTTCCTTAACTGCTCAGATGATAATGTGTTTGAACGAAGACAGGTCATCCTATGCCATAGAAGAGTCATAATTCATTCAGAAAACAATGTGATCTTTTTGTTTATATCATACTGTAGAGGCTGAGCTGAACTCTGTGGTGCTAGTAGTCTAGTACTGCGAACAAGATGATATAAAACGTGCCATCCACTTCAAAGTGAGAGGGTTTTTGTTGATTGGTTGGTTGCTTGGTCGTTTTTTTTCCCCTGTGGAAGAAGACAGGCTTATTAATTGTGTACCTGTACTAGCAAGCATGGAAAACTTAGGAGGTCTGTGCTTCATTGCAATACTACTTGCTCTTTAGGACCAGCAGACTAGTACTTTCTTTCTCCCAAACTACTTTACCCAAATTGCAAACCCAGAAAAAAAAAGTGACAATAGCATTCTCCTTTGGTAAGACTTCAAGAGGAAGTTTTCAAACTTTTCGAAGTTTTTCCTGAGTTTTCCAAAGGAAGCTAGGAAGAAACAGTGACATGTTGTAGATTTTCTCCTCTTGGTTACTTGTGTATCATTTTCTTTGCAGGCAAAAGGACAGGGAAGAAGAGCACAGTCTTAATCAGTTAATTATGTATACATGCAGAAGAATACACCCTGAACCCTTTGTCCTTTATTAAGTTTATTATTTACTTTGGCTTGTGCTTGTGCTAGATACTAGAAGCATTATTAGAAACATTCATAAGGCATAGTGAAAAACCTTTCTCTCTTTCATAGCCTTGCTTTGTGATATTTATTACTTGGACCAAATTGTGAGGTGGAGTTTTATGGGTTTTATAACCCATAAAGCTCATCAACAATTTGTTGTCAGCTGCATTTACCGGTGCCCTTCAGAAGATACTACAAAATATTGCATATTTCTCTTCCAGTTATCCAGTTTGGCTTTGTCACACTCTTTGTTGCCTCCTTCCCTCTGGCACCTCTGTTTGCTCTTCTGAACAACATCATAGAAGTCCGGCTTGATGCAAAAAAGTTTGTTACTGAACTGAGGAGACCAGACACAGTAAGAGCAAAAGATATAGGTAAGTAATAAGAAAAACATTACAATAAAGATAACACCAAAAATTCAATAAGGAAGAAGGAAAATGATAGTAAATCCATTACTAAGTTCTGTTTTTTCATTTACAGGAATCTGGTATAATATTTTGAGTGGTATTGGAAAGCTTTCAGTTATCATTAATGTAAGTATTTGGTTACACCAGTTTCTAACCATGATCTTGGGAGCTTATATTGTCCCTCCAACATAATTTAAAAGTGAAGTCTAATTTTCTCAATTGCTATAAGATACAATAACATCTAAATCATCCAATTAATTCTTGTGGAAGTGTAAAATATGATTTAGTTACAAATGAGATGACCATTCACTCATCTCATTCTCTCTATCCTTGTGTTATGTAGGACATTTTCTGTATGCCTTTTTCTGTTACTCTGCTACTATAACTGTTGGTATGAATAAAAAGAATGTAAACATAACATCCTAGATTCTAGGAGCAAAAAGTCCTTATCTAGATAGCATTAGCATTTGTTCTGATATATACAGCTATATTCCTAAACATTATTTCTCCCACAGAGTATGTATTTCTGTAAAAGCAGATTAAGTTGGGTTACACACTCCCCGAGCTACAAAATCTTAATGGAAAAATATATTCTTTCATGGAACAAAAACTATTACATGAACATAATGCATGTCTGGTATACAGATTAATTATATTTACTGCTCTACATGTACTCCTTAAGCAAATTTTTTCTGTATATGCTTTAAGATAAAAAAAGACTCACGCGCTAGGAGTTTAACCATAATACTATCTAGTGGGTTTTTGACCCACAGACCATAGAATCAGAGAATAATTTAGGTTGCAAAAGACCTTTAAGATCATAGAGTCCAACTGTAAATTATTAAAGATATCTTTAGAAAGGCAGATTGTTGCCACTACTGAAGGGAAAACTTGTGCAGAGGTGTTATGCTATTTATCTAGTACAATAGCTTCCAGCACAACAGCACTCTGTAGCAGTATGTAAGCTATAATTACAACTCGGAAGCAGTGTTGTTTGACTTGGGTGGATCATTGTTCACTTATGGCTTGGCAGTTTCCAAGATTTAAGGTAAGAAATCTGTTCAGCTCTACACCCAGAATTTTGCTGTCAGGCATAGATTTCAGGTTTCCAGCACTGATCTGTGATGGATAAGTAAAATTCTGCAGCCTCTCAGTTTTATCTGGATACACTTTGCAGATTTATGATCCCTGATTATTTTCTGTGTCAAAAAAACCTCTTTTCTTTCCTGGGGATTCCATTTAAATATCAGTTAGATACTTTTTCTTGACAGAAATTTAAATATGCACATACCCAATTTTAAAAAATACTGAGTGCCCAGTCCTGCTTCTCCATCTGAATAATATTGATGCAGAAGAACTATTTAGAAAAACGTAGTTTTAAATGAATCTAATTAGTTCTTATTGATATGATCTAGACACTTCTGTGTATGATTCACTTCATAATTATATTAGTTTTATACCAGCATGAGATCCACCTATGTCAGTTGTGTAAATCCTGATGCAGAGGGGAAAATGGAAGATGACTACCTTACACTCAACTGGTTTATCTTAGATAACACTGTAGCTACACCAAATTATATTCCAAATTATGACAGCTAGCTATTATGTCTTGTAGTTTCTTAAAACTAGTGATAAACTCCTAATGGCTCCAGGGGTGGAAAGAGTTGAAGAAATGTACCATACATTAATTGCTTTTGTTACTCTATGCTCTAGGAAATAATCCACTTCCCTAACTACAACCTTCCCCTTGAGAGACAGAGCAAGTTACTGTGCATTTATATATATTCTGTACCAGGTCAGGCCATTTAACTCTCACTTCATCACCACGCTAAACTTACGTGAAAATTATCACATGAATTAACTTAATCTGAAACATGTTAGACATAGATTCACAACGCTATTGCTTGGTTGGCTTTTTTTCATCTCTCAGGCTTTTGTAATTGCTGTCACGTCTGATTTCATTCCACGCCTTATGTATCAATATGCATACAGTCAAAATGGAACCATGCATGGCTTCATCAATCACACGCTTTCGTACTTCAATGTCAGTCATCTCAAGGCTGGAACACAGCCAGAAAACTCCCCGTTTGCACAGGATGTTTTGTTCTGCAGGTAAAGTACTTCTAATGACAGTTTGCATAGTCAAAGCATTTTTTTCAGGTCTTTTGTCAGCCAAAATTTTTCCAAGTGGGAACGGATAATATTTCTGTCTTTAAAAAGGTGGTTTTATGAGTACAGCTTTTACAGTATTCTCACTATGTTAGAAGGTTTGTAGAAGCATTTTCCAGTGCATTAAAACGCAAAATAAACAATTTAGGTAGACTTACTCAAATTAAAAAAAAAATCCTTTCTTTATTGAAAGATATAACTTTCATTAAAAACAATGAGTTTTAAAATGGACACCCACCAGTTACAACCAGACTTTACTTTTCTTTATTAAGTTCAGTATTTACTTGATGAGACCTGAGTTTTCAATTATATTCTGGCCATCTTTAAAACCTGCACCATTCCCCATCTAAATGTCTCATATTTCATATTCATCTTTTCAGACTGGGGAAACAAGGCTCAACTTCCTTTAAAATATCTAGGCCAAAATGTCTAGGCCATGGCTCCCATAGTGCAGATGCATATGGAATAGTTTCAGTTTGCATGAGAAATCACTAACATGATTCCAGAACTCTCAAAGTAACCTTACTTTTTTTTTATAAAAATAGGCAAAAATTCAAACAGCTGTTTTAAAGCAACACAACCCAAATCTGTTCAAAATGAACTCCTTGGGTTGGTGCTGTATTCAGCAACCTGCCTCACCTTGTTTTTGGACTCCTGTGGAATCACACTGTGCTTAGCCTCTGCAATGGAAAGAAATCATCACAAAACTTGCTCTTCCATTTTTCCATTTTCTTTGGAAAGAGAGCCTTCATTTATATGTTTTTCACTACACAGAGGTCTTTAATTGGCCTCCCTTGTTTTGATGCATTATATATTTGCATACGCTCACTGTCTTTTTCTGATGCATACCAAGGTTTTTTAATCTTGTACTCCTGATAGTTAACATCTGAACCTGCCCTGGTTCTATAATTAGTTTTCCCTCTGTCTTCCTCAACCTCCTTTCTCAAACCCAGGTCTTTGGTCTCCTGCTTTTATTGTGCAGTTTTACTCTGAGATCAAATTTTGGCTAAGTTGCCAAAGGTGGGATTCTCAAAATCTATCACCATAGAGAATATGCATCACTGTCAAAGCAAGGGGACAAAATTAATTACCAAGCAGAGCAGACTGATGAGACAAATCTTACAGGTGATATTCACATACCATCTAGCATCAGATTGGTGTTTTCTTGCAATACTGATTTATTGAATACTCAGATACTGGCAGAAAATACTGTTAGTATTGTAGATATTGTAGATATCAAATATTGCTTTCTGGTTAGAGCTTCAGAATTCTTTCTTCCCATTCACTTGAGTTCATTGTCCTTGAGAAATCTGTATACAAAATAAAGATAGATTTCTTCATTATTAGTTCCAATGATTCCTAGATTTATGTATATCTGACTTTCAGAGGTTTTAAAATAAATTTTATATACAGAGCAGATACAGATAGCTAAGGCAGCTGGAAATTTTTACAGGGTTCCATTAAGTTATGACTATTAGTCTTGTCTATAAATCTGCAAGAGCAGCTTTCAGTGTGACACAGAAGGCTTGTAAGTAAAGCTAGTTAGGATGCACATTTTTGTCCTACCAAAGCCTTTGTCTTCATGTTAAAGTTAGGGAGAGAAAATATTTCAAATAAATCAAATATTTTGATTTAAAAAAATAAAAAACCCACAAAATTAAATTAATTTTAAATATTTGCTGATTTTCCCTTCTACAAATAAATTAATTTAGAAACAAGCACCCACTTAAAAGCAAAGAGAGAAGTTAACTTTGTAATTATGCTTCTAACTTAGGTGCTGTAAATTGCACTTCAGAACAGTTCAATTCTTTTTACTCGTTATTTAAGAGACCATATTCTAGCTAGGCTCCTGAAGTAGCCAAAACCCACCCCTTGCTTCTGAATGACTGCACATTTCTAAACGTAGACTACATACCTATCTCCCACGAAATCGGGGTTTATTTCCATTCTGATTTTCTTAGGCAAAAAGAAGTTTTGCTAAAATAGCTTGAGAAGGGGTAGATGGAAGTTCTTCAATGAGGCCTACAAATCCATACCCATCTTAAACAATATATTAAAAATTGTAATGTAGTCATTTTTTGAAAGAAGTCTTAAAGTTGGCATTATTCAATGTAGTCTGCGCGTGTTTAACTCCTGCTCCTGTGGAAACAAACTTGAATTGTACTTAGGATCCTACTCATTTTAAGCAGGATATTTATCTCATCCAACTATAAGCCATAAAGACTATGTATCTCAGTTCCTTCACTGGAAGCAGAGTAAATGCAGAGAGAAATCTGGCCCTCCAACTCAGGCACTGCTCTTGGGATTGCCTTTGGGACATACCTACCTTCTTACCTTGACTACAGCTGAGGCTAGATGAGTAGCCAGATAAGACTCCTAACTTTTAAGCAGGTAAAGAGAGAAAATATAACTCGACACAGCCATGTCCTGGTTTCAGGAACTTTGTTAAAGGGATCTGTGCTGCCTCTCAGAAGGCAGTCAGATGAGAATTGAGGGCAGACATAAACAAAAAAAAGCTCTCTGGTGCTTAAAGCTGTATGCTGTTCTCTACCTGATAGTTTGCTTGTGGCAGACAGGGTAAAGTGCTTTAAACCTGGGGGCTGTCCTATTTCTTTTCTCAAAATGCTGTTCTCTGTGACCTCTGCTATTACCCATTTCAGTATGCATCTAAGAGTTATTTCTTAGTATAATGTTATGTGTGAGAGTATGCAGCGTCTCCATACTTTCTGATAGACTTGTAAGTTTGTGAAATTCTTTTCTGCTCCAGTTTAATTTGTATCCCCAAATTAGCCTGTATTTTCCTTCAACAAGCATCTCGATCCGTATGGATCTCCCCGTTCACCGTCACTTCGCTACTTTCACTTTGCTACTCTTTACCTGGTCTCAGTCACTGGCCTCTATTTATGGTGTATGAGTGCCAGTGTATTTGGAAATGTTTGCATTAGCAACAGTGATGAAAGGCACTCCTCAGATTAGCATGGATTCAACAGATTCAAAATACGGGGAGAAGGGAATAATCTGCACTAGATATAAAAGTGGTCCCTGCCTGATAATATCAAGTCTATGCCACTGAGAAAACAAAAAATAAAAAATTGATTGCAAACAAGAAGCATATACTAAATGTTTGACTATGTACTAGTCTGAATGAGAAACAACTATGAGAGCATTTCTGTTCCATTATCAGGAAACAATTAGAAAAAGATGTCAGCATCTATATTGACTGTTTCTCATTATCATTGGCCTCATTTGAATCTTATCAAAATCTCAGCATTGGACAGAACTATCACTGTGATAAAATATGGGGTATCTAGCTTGTGTCCCAAGAGACAGACAACAAACACTGTCCCTTAAGCTGGAAATAAAATCTGCTTTTCTGTTTCTGGCAAATACGTTGGGAACAAGCTGACCTCTCTTATTCTTAGATTTCTGTGACCTCTGGAGATAAATGTGGTTACAATAAGGCCAAATTTTGCTCCTTACGGGCATTGCCAGAGATTAAGGTATCTTAAAAATAACCATAACAAGCCAGAAACAACTCTCCCACCGAACATCCAGAATACATTCTTTGAATATTTTGAGCAGCATTCTCTATAATGCTGTGAACTCTTTGACACTGCTTCCAAATAAACGTTGCTGTAACGCCATTCTGACACATAGCATTAGTTCTAATGATTTTTTTCAGAGCAAAATGACATTTGTGAATCTGAAGGCAAATTAAAAGCAAGCCTTGCTAAATTATATGACATTTTTATTGGTTTAGCCCTTTTAATCTTTATAATCTGGTATGATAATGGAGTACATAAAAGCATGCTGATCACACTGAAAAGAAGAAAGCAGCAGATAGGGAGTCATTAAAGGAACTTTTCCCTTAACTTTCCCTTGCTCGAATATTCAGCAAATATATAAAGTGTCTTTGAATTAATTAATTGTCTTAATGCCCTGGGATTCATCTCATCTACTCCCAGCAATCAGTGGTGGATTCCAACGTTTTTCCCTGAACAATTCTTATATACTCCTGCATTGCTGAAGCACTACTTCCTTGTGATTCAGTCATGTTTTCCTCAACTTCTTGTCAAAGACCAGATGAAAAAGGAAATTAAATAGATTTAGATGATTTAGATGAATTCACAATTCCACCTACATACACATTTTTATTTTTTTCTACCAGTCTTTCTTTCTCCCCATGCAATATATTTGTTACATATACTTGCATATTTCTTTTAGCTCTGGCTGTGGTTCAGTTTGGTGTAAGTCTTGCCTGGTCCTCTCCATCCATCCTTACTTCCTCGACATTACTCTCACTGTGCGTTTTTCTTTTTTCCCTCAGAAATTTTCTGTGCTCTATTCTTAAACCCCATTGACTAATTCATATCCTTGTCCTTTTTCAGTGGAATTCGAGTTGTTTGCTATTTTTGAAACACTATAGGTTTTGCAGCACTGGTCATTTCCTAGCATATCTGCTGAATCAAGTATTTGAAGAACAAAGAACTGAAGACATGAGGGAAAGATGGGATTCTTAAAAAAGAAACTAGCTGTACAATATAGTGGTTAGAAAAGGCCCAGGTTACTGCACTTTGAAGTCCCATGTGTCACAGAATAATTAAAAAGGGAGGTGGGGGGGAGGCCCAGCTACCTTGTTTGTAGCTCTGACAACATCTCCTTTCACCATAAATCATTTGCTAGTGTTCTGTTGAATGTAGATTCAAGCATCATAAGCAGTGTGATTTCCAGCTGAGCCAGCTGAAATTTCTATGGGGTTTGATGTCCTGCAACAATTACATAGTCTGTGAAGCTGAGAGTACATTAAATGAAAAACCCGCGACAGTTGGTGACCCTTTCAGGTGAACCTGGGCTCCGTTTCAAGACTGGGATTGATTTATAGTGCTAGGCAAAATCCTCAACAAACTCAGCGGTTTTCCTTTGCTTTGGTGTTCAAGCAGATTAAATTCAATGGAACTGACTCTGGCCCTTACTACAGCCCTCACACAGACTTGAGCAACACGCAGAAGTCCACGTAGTTCAGAAAGGTATTAGAGGGAGAATCTCACAGTGCAGCCACAGCACAGGACCAAAGAGGAATCCCGTGTATGACAGGACAGAGAGCTTGGCTGCTGTGCACGCAGCACTGAACAAAACAAATAATCTGGGGTCTAACACAGCCCAGGTAGTGCTTGCATAAATTAATAAAGCCCCCAATTTAAAGTTGTTTTCGCCTCCTCTCCCTCCTCCCTCTCCACATCGTGGGTTGTACCTTGTGTCCTTTGTCTCCAGAAGGTGCAGTACAGAACTACATCGAACGTTTCAGACTGCATTTCTCAAGGGTGGGGTGGGCGGGGTGGGGGGGGGAGATGTAGGAGTGTGTGGATTGTAAATGTATAATTTAACATGCAAAACCGTGTAGATAGAACCTGAAGGTAATTTTGGTAAGCACACCTGCAAACTGAAGCTGACAGATTTTATGTATGAACCTTCTCCATTATCCTCCGATGGAAGCTTTTCCACAGTCTAATGAATCTTACTGTCAGGAAGAGTTTTGTGGTATTCAAAACAGATTTTCCCTTTCTTAATTTCATCCCATTACTCCTAGTCAAACACTGTGAACAGCACTAAATTATCCCTTTCAGTCCTAAGGGCACAATTTGTGCATGGTTATCATGTCCAACTATGGCTGTTACTTACCAAAGTGGAGCAATACATGTGCTCTTTAAACTTTTCTGGTGAGTCAGCCTCCTCAGCCCCTGGATTATTTTGCTTAACTGCCTTCAATTTGTTGCTATCTTTTTCTTTTCTTTTCTTTTTCTTTTTTCCTTTTTTGCTTTCTGAAATCCCCACAGCTGAAAGGCTGAATGCAGCATTCCAGGTGTGACTTTACCTGAGCTGTGCAAAGAAGGGCTAATACTCCCCAGCACCATGATGTCTTTTGCTTGTAGATCCACAAGTCATACTGTCATGTTGCCATATTTCAAGCTTGTGCTAACTTGCTGGCCACTGTAAGCTCCAGGCTATTTTCATTGCTTTCTTTTTTCAAACTCTACCCTTTCAAAGATCCTTCAATTGTTTTATTTTTAATTATTTTCCATTTCCTCAGATTATTCTCATTGTGTTTCCTGTCTGTATTTCTTATTGCTTTCTGTGTTTCCTGCTGTTCACAAAACTTTCCAATTTAGCAGCATCTGTGGCTTTTATTAGCCTTTTGTTTACTTCCAAATGATTGATGATATTACTAAAAGCATCAGTCTTTACGCCAAACCACTAAGGCTCTGTTTTATCCTGTCTAAGGCTAGACAGTTAATTTAGGAAGTGCCTTTCCCATGGCTCCCCCTGTCGTTAATACAAGGACAGGAACCACCAGAGTGTGAGTCAGACTTTACATGGGCTGAATTATTCCCTAAATTAATCAAGGTTTAGGTGAGATGAATGCAGGCTTGTTTCCTTTAGTCTGAAAATGCCTCGGTCTATCTCGATACTTTAATTTCAACACTATATTCTCTGTACACTGAGATAAATTTAACATTAACAAAAAAAAGGGGAACATTTGTAAATCCTGGAAAATCTGGAAATTTCCAACATTAGAACAATGTTCTGATTTTGGTTACAACTGTGAAAACCAGACTAAGCTTGCTAAATTCAATGGAGATAGTCCAGCTCTAGTTCTGGAGCTGTATTTCATAATAAGGGTTGAAGTAGGAACATCTGGAGGATTTGACTCCTTAGATTTCATGACTGGAAAATTGTGTTAGTCAAAGCAATTGGTGCAGGAGGGGGACATTGCTGGAACTGTGTGATAACTGAGTTGTCTTCATCGACAGGTTCAAAGACTACAGAGAACCACCTTGGTCCCAAAATCAGTATGAGTTCTCTAAACAGTACTGGGCAGTCTTATCTGCTCGCTTGGCTTTTGTTATTCTATTTCAGGTAAGTCTGTTGAGTTGCTGCAATTTCAGTCACAGAAATACCATAATAAATGAATTGAAATACATGTGCCAAAGAAGCCCACGTCCAACAGAGTTTTTCTGTTTGCAAATACCCAGCCTGGTGTGCTTACACCCAGCCTGCTGAGGTGTCAGTGGGCTGCAGCAGAGGTTCTTCTTTCGCAGCACTGTGGCACACTTCCTCAGCAGAGGTTTCCTCTGCCTTCATGGAAGGAAAGCCCCACAGCCTGCATTAGCCCCTGGCACTAGCAGTGATCCTCAAAACACCCCAGAGGTGTTCAAGGCTCTTGAACATTTCAGTTAAGTGGACTCTGTCAGCTTTTATACTCTCAGGGGCACCGCTTGTAAAAAACACATAAGTGCTATGTAGGCTTGTGAAATGCTGTTCTTTACCCAAAGCAAGAAGTAAACAGAAGTAATAAATCCTCCAAGGTCTTTTGCTACTTTCTACAAGTAAATGGAGTAAATTCTCCCCAGTGTGGAGATTTCATTGGTAAGAGACTTGCTATCATGACTTGCCTTCTGAATGGCAAAAGCCTTCTGCCCTCCTCCATGATCTGGAATCCCTCCACAGTCAAATTGGGCCCACACCTCATATTGAAATCTGCTTGTCTTTTCTCCTCACCTGCCAAATATTCTTAGGTATGACTGTGAGTCTTGCCTGATTTATATTGCTCTCTTCTGCTTCTTTGCTCTGTTTTCAGTAATTTTCCACCACTGGCTGCAAAATAGTTGAAAAAAAATGGTTATGCTGGGCTTCAAATAGCATGCCTGTTACTCTGCCAGAGTATGTTCCCTGGTTAATTAGCTCCATTGTCTCAGATGGGGACAGAGGGTTCAAGCTAGTAGCCTTGTCAGCAAACGTTCTCAGACATTTCGAAGCTTTACACAACACAGCAGTTTTCAAAGCATTATCATGATAATAAAAAACCCAAAGCATAATTTCTCTATAAATTTTACAAACAAGCAAAACTTTTTGCGCAGTCTGCTTTTTGCCTCCATGTTATGAGCATCAACTGTAATGAACTTGACACTTGACGTTCAGGGTTGTGGCTTGTACGCCGCGGTAGTGTACAATCCTGCTTGTCAGCAGGCAAAAGGATTTGAGGACAGAATGACCATGAAAGTTGTCTGCTGTCCACTCAGGCCACATTGGAAACACATGGGTATGATTGTGTTGGAGGATGCTTTCACTGATATTGCCCTCACAGTAATGGATTCTGAACTCAGTCTCAATGAATTTGATGTTGAGAACTGAGCACCTTTAGACACCTATAAAGAATAAGGCTGTTTTAGCTACTTAGGCCATGAATCATTTGATGAATCCGAGTCCTTTCCCGTTTCAAACCTAACTGAAGCATGTGTTTAATTCTGTCTCTCCACTGAGGGGAAGTTGTGCACAAACGTGAGCTGTTTCTTGAACTAAGGCCTTACTCAACTGCTTAATAGTACGTGCCATCAGCAAAATATGCTTGATACTGGCCTCATAGCTATAGCAAAGTTTTATTTTGCTCTCATGTGAGTATTTTAGATTTTTGGTTCCTGTTTCACACCTGTTGCTGTGTTTGCAGAACTTGGTGATGTTCCTCAGTGTTCTGGTTGACTGGATGATTCCCGACATCCCCAAGGATATCAGTGAACAGATCAAAAAGGAGAAGAGTGTGCTTGTTGACTTCTTCCTGAAGGAAGAGCATGAAAAACTGAAGCTGATTGAAAGCTTTATCACACGCGACAAGCAGAAACACAAAAGTGGGACCAAAGGTGAAAGGATCCGGGCTGCTAGCTTCTGCCAGTTTAACCAAAGTCAGAAAGGCAGCTTTGCCTCCTTTAGCTCACAGCACACAGAAGTGTGACTCCTTAGGGAAGTGAAACATACTATGCTTACCTCTGCAATACCTGCTTACTGTGTGACCTGATTCTGAACCTGGAGCAAGGGAGGGAGAGACAGTCGAGGAAGAGACAGGGAGCAAAAAGGAGATTTCTTTTGTTTCCTTAGAAACTCCATATGCAAGGGTTTCTGTTACATTTTATATGCTGTCTGGGCTGCAGCATTTTCAGGCTTTATCAATGCAAGATAAGGGCTATATTGTGGCTGTAGCTTGTCCTCATGGTGATGCACATGAGTTGGGTAGGCACGCCAGAATTCTCCTCTCTCATGCAGTTTTGGCGGTAGGATTGCAACCATCCCTCTTCCTGCAGACACCCTGTGGGGCACAGGGAATAGAAGGGACACTCCTGCTCTAGTGTCTATCTTGTGGCAGATCTGACCCACCATGGCGAAGCACACACAACGCATGGTCTCATGGCTTGTAGCTGCCAGCAGATGGTTTATAAATATGTGGAGTGTCAAGGAGTCATTGTGCCTTCCTAACATACACTGCTACTTGGTGCTGCCTCTGTAGAGCATGCAGGGCTGTTGTTAAGGACACAGAGCTGTGGGAACAGAAGGAACAAAAATCAGTGAGCACTTTCATCTACAGATATATTGTGTTTTGCTTAGCAGGAGCTTGAATGCATGTGCTAATGAGCAGAGAGGCCACAACATATGCATCAGAATGAAGTAAAGCTGCTAGAACCAGTGAATTTCATTGTTATTCATTGTCCTGAACAAAAAAAACCCCACCACCCTGCATGTTTGATTCCCCTGTCACTTAGACTGGGAATTCAGCCAGTATCAAGAGGAATCGTGCCACTAAACCAACACTAGTGCGAAGCTGACAAGTGAGAATGGAATCAGGCCCTGTAAATCATGTGGGATTTTCATGTACATTGCACATAAAGTAATGAGAGTTGCTGCTGTTGTGCATTTACTGTGAAGTAAAATATTTTACAGAACCGCATTTCATTGGAAGATAAACATATTCACTACCCAAACTTTCATCTACAAGCATTTAATGAATAACTTTATTCTGTTATGAACAAAAATAAAACTTTCTTAAAAAATCTGTTTCTTTTACTGTAGATTCTGTCTGTAACCTGACTTGAAATTCAGAGTCTGAAAAAAAGATTTTAATCTAATTTTGTCTCCTCAGCAATGCTTTCAAAACCATCAAAAACACAAACCAAAAGAACTGCTTCATTTTCAGGCATTGTATGCAATATGATTGCTCTTTAATACTATAGTAGTATTTTATATATTTCTGAAGCCTAAGAATTTCATTGTTCTCTTAGATGGAAAGATCTTTTTCTATGAGAAATTTTGGTAATTTAATGAAAAATATGAAAAGCATTTTTTTTTTTTTCATTCGGTGTCTAAACTAAAGAAAATGAAAATTGGAGAATTTTTTCAGGGTGGACTGAAATTAAAAGCTTCATTTTGGAGTTTAATTTTTAAAATTTCATTTAAGGTTATTTATCCCTTCTATATAGTAGATCAAATTTGAAATGATAACATCAACTTGGGTAAAATTGCAAGTGTTTAACTTTGTTGAAAAAAAAAAAAGGTCTGACCTCTCCAAATGTTTTCTTCTTTTTCCCCTGTCAAAACTCATTTGCTGAATTTTAAATTAATTCAGAGAGACTTCATCTCTCTTCTGAAACAGTTGTTTTGGTTTTTTTAATTAATAATAATTTGTTAGAGATATTGCGCAGATCTCAGTTTGACTATATACGCTCAAGACTACAAATACAGCTTGTAAATATGCAAAAATGTGTAGTATTACAATGCTTCTTCCTTTTGTATATATACATTATCTAAAACGAGCTATTTGAAGAGTTCCTGACACAATGTACTCTGTATAAACTGTCGACTGTGTATATATTTGGTGTTTCTAATTGAATGAGATAGATAGGAAAACTACAGGAAAATAGTTGTCTTCTTAAATAAAATTTAAACTTTTTCTTAGCATAACTACCTCACAGTCACCTGTGGTCATGTGAACAACATCGTTTTCAGACCCAAAACTCATGTTATTGCGTCTTGGGTAGGGTCAGATGACAAGATTTGTACAACCAAAACATAGCTATTAAAATTTAGGTAAGTTCCCTATGCAGTCACCAGTGAAAGAAACACACCACCAGCCAGGTGCTCATCCCATCTCAACACTGTTCTCTGAGATGGGCAGATGAATCACCTCGGAGCATGCCCATCTCCTTCCCTGCACTGCAGTGTGAGCCCTGATGCCTGCCTTAGATTGTATGCTTAGGCTTCAGGTTGCAGAAGACCAGCACCTAACCTCCCGAGTCAGAGTGCTTAAGCTGTTTAGATCACTGAAAGAATCAGTGACTGCTAGATTCCCAGTTGATCATGCTTGTATTGTTTTGTTTTGTTTTAATTTTGCTAGGTGCTTGAATGAATATCTTTTTTAAGAATTTGGCTCCCTGCTGGAAATCTGTGGCAGGGCTGAGACATAAACTTTGGTTTCCTCCCTCTAAGAATAACGTTTAAATGAGGGCACTGTATCTCCTCAAAAACAAACAGTCTCATTTTACTTTCAAAAGACCAACAAGACCTGTTGGAGATTCCATGGTCTAATATATTAAGGCAGTCAATATTAATGGCATCTATTCCCTCATTTACACTAGAGGGTATTCTGGTGGTGGATTTTGGGGCTTGGAATTGTCTACATTTGTTGTTTACAACTCTAGTTGATTTAAATACAATTTTCTTCACCCCAAAATGCCTCTGATGGGGAGAAACATTATGTTTCCAAACAGTAGAAATACCAAGCTTGCCAGATCTTTAGATTATGCTCCCTTTCTTTTTCCAAGTATGTGGAAGTGCATGCAGAAATGGGTTTAGAAAGAGGCTTACATGAGTGCATGACACCCTGTCTTCCAGTAGCTTGTTGCATGAAGGATATTCAGAGTTAAGGCTCTTCTTAAAATAGAACCATTTTGTATACCTTCCCTCTACCCAGGAAATACCCTCTTGTCTTTTTAAAAAGGGTGAGTCATTCAAAAACTTTCAGAAAAATGCTATCCCAAAGTTGAATGCATTAGGCTGCTGTTACACAGAATTTCCATAACAAGCAACAGAAATGCTTGTTGTGGTCCAAAAATGATAATGTGTTTCTAGATTTCCTAGCAAAAGGAACTAGAGAAGCCAGCAGATGTACACTGATGCTCTGAAAGTTCTCCTGAGGTTTATATATTTCACCCAAACAAGGCTGGGAAAGCGGCATAGCAGCGATCACGGCTGACATCCAGATGGGATCTCCCATGATATCACAAACAGTACAGACAGCTCCATTATCTTTATCTGTGATATGGTTTCTATTTTTCTCTTAAACTTGAGAGTTTCATTCACTGAGAATTCCTGCACGTTTGGTACTCAACTCAGGTACTGTCCCTGAGGATTGCAACCTTTGTTACATTTCTATGGCAACCTCTGGATTCTCCTGACACTGCTTCCCGTAGCTCCTGTAATTGTAGATCACCGATCAGGCATTCATTCATTCCTAGTTTCTAACTTATCTCTTTCAGACAAAGCAAGACTTTATCTGATCCCTTTTTATCAGCATAATACTTGTAAGTCTACCCACAAAGCACCCCCTTACCATAACGTGTGTCTCAGAAGCAGAGAATGACTATTTCAAGAGATGCGCATGGAAAGCTCTCTCTGGGGAAGAAAACAGGGATGGAAGCCGAAACACAAAGCAGTAATAAAACCTGTGGGCTATTGTTGGTCCTTGCTTTAGCAATGAAAATGAGCTTAAACCTCTGCAAAAGAAAGGAAAAACTAATCAGAGAATAAAATTTGCATAGATGTTCCTTCACATTTAGTTCAGCATTTCATAGCCCTTCAGATTGCTCCAACTCTGAAGAGCCCAATTAAAACAAACAAACAAACAAAACCCCACGTCCCTTTGCATACAAGTAGCTAATAACCCACTGAGTCATAGTCACAAAACACCAAATCCACACTCTAGGCTTCATGTAGAGTTGCATTAATAGGAATATACATAATTGCACATCAAATCAGAACAGTGAGAATAGGAAGTAAAAAAGTGGAGGAATGAGGCTTGTATAAAGCCTTAACACAGATATAATTGGATGCAGCCTTGTAATTATCAGGCAACGTAAGGTGTGTCCACCTCTGTGGCCAGCAGAGGCTCATGACAATTGAAGGAGGTTGCTGCTCCATGTACCACAACTTTTCCTCTGCACTGTTGGTGCAGAGTAGTTTTAAACAGCTTGCAGAATTTATTGAGGAGAAGAAATGGACTCAGACTGAAGGGGGGGGGTTCCTACTCCTGCGTCATGCTATGAACTGAAATGCCATTCAGTTACAGAATCCATCCGATACACGCATCCAGATGAATCCTCTCACAGTGGTTGTCTCTGGTTTTAAAGAAGGCTTTCAGGAACTGAATGAAGCTGCAAGAATGTTAGCCCTTTCTGCCATGTCTTCTTCATGCAGACTTGCCCATTTTTTTAATCATCAGCACTAAATGCCTTTTTGTGATGGGTATCATTGGCTTTTCAGTCCTCAGCATTCTCAGTACGTAGAAAATAGTGCTATCTAGACCTCTTCTGCAATGTCACCTTTCATGACACTAATGAAGTGTAGTCCAGGAAGAAAAGGGTAGCCTGTGTGGAAGTATGTCTGTTAAATTATTGCTTGGAAAGATCCAACTCAACATGTATTTACCACTGTTAGCAATAAACTCTTCTGACTACAATAATGTTAACATCTGTTGCTGTTATGCAGTCTCACCCTTTAATTAGGCACAGATGTTCTTCCTAGTCCCTGTCTGGTCTAATTCTTTTGCTTTTGAGAAGAAAATATAAACCAGTTTTGTTTGTGACCTCTTCTTGTAGGTAAATTCCTCCACACCATATACTGGTTCAGACATCTCCTGTGCCCAGTAACACAAGATTTTCCGATATACCAGCATAAAGTGCCTTTATTGCACTTAGAGATACAGAGAGAGGAAGAGGATGTACACCTGAACTTCCATTTTTTACCTTGTAAAGGACATTGGTACAGGGTTCATCTGAAAGGCCCACAGGCAATAGAGGTTGAGGTATATTTCTAGCATGAAAATGAAAATAAATTCTCTATGCCTCATATGCAACCTTTTTGAGAAAAGTTCTGCCTTAGTTATTTTCTAAATGTGCTTCAAACCTTCCTAAATCCCTCAGTACCACCAAAATTCTGAATATTCCTTACAGTTCCCATCTTTTACCCATCATCTGCAAATGTACTCAATTATTAATTGATTATTAAATTATTAATCATTGCATTAATTAACAAGCTGCCTTACTGCCTCTTTCACATGACCAATGGAATTCTAAAAATTAATCAGATTCCCTAACAACTCCTGAGACAGCCTGATAACACACTTTATTCATATATAATGATCTAATGAAATCTTTTAATGTGTATTTTCAGTCTTCTTGTCAGCAGTCCTGCAGCTTTACTTTTCCTGATTCTTAAGAAAGTAACTAACAACTACTCTTCTACTCAAAAGTAGTGTTTTCTAAGCGATTCCTACTGATGTCCTAGTTCTACAGATACAGTATTAATGAGCAAAATGATTACTGTTGTGGGATTATATTATGTCTGCCTCTAATGTGGCCACCTGAGACAAGATCCCCAGATTCAAACCTCACTGGAATCAGTGGAAGCCTTTCTTTTGACTTCAATACCCCCTTGTTCAGAGAGTCTTTCTTCTATACAACTCTGTATGCAGCTTTCAAGCAAAGGTAGGAAAGTTAGATAGAGAAATGTGACAACAGTGAACAAATGTGCACCCAGAGCAAACCTTTCCACTGCTATGTTCTTCAATGAGTCCTACTATGTCAATGCTATGGAAAATGTGGGCAGTAAGCAGTCTGGGATTTCACCATACATTTTGCTGAGATTGGATCACTCCTCAAGATGGACTAGCAACTTTGTCTATGTTCATACTGATGTCTTGTTAGGGCTGGCTTTAGTAAACTTGATTTTCAGAACAGTTATCACTCCGCGCTTCTGTGTGGTATGGATTTAAGACAGACACAACTACGATTCCTTTCTGAAAACTATGATTCTTGAATTTAAACATATAAAGAATTAAAAGAAGAATTATTTTATCGATGCTATTCTGATGAAAGAGAAGGCAGTACACAATACTGTTATAAATAATGTTAAGATAGGTAAGAAACTAAGAATACTGATCCAAAATCTAGTTAAATCTATGTAGGTTATGTAAGATGCACAACTTCTAGGGACAGGGTGCCTGTTATCCCATGCTATAGTGTTCGATTTCAGTAAGTTCAGGGACAGAATAAACAGGGAAGCAATGTGATCCATCAACTTGAAAAGGCTATTGCAGCTCTGTGGCTGAACCATGTATTTTTGGGAAAGACAGTTCTGAGAATGAAAATTGTGCCTTTTAAGCTAGAAAGAAGCTAGCCAGGGAGGTGGAACCAGGGGAGCAGGAGAATAGGTCCATGAAGCTATGAGAATAATGCTGTTCTTGTTCAAATAAAGGTCTGTGAGCTCTGTTTGTTGGTAGACACATGCTTTTCAGAACTTACCAATACCGTATTCCAGCTTCATCCTTTGCTGGATCTCTGACTACTGTAACAGGATCAGAGGAAAAGAGTCACTAGTGCCAGTGTTTCTAAATTGTACTGCATAAAATATCTTGTCCCACTCAGTATAAATTGCTATTCTATCATCGACTACAAATGCTAATGCTAGATGAACATTGACAAAAGTACTGGTATTTCACAAGTTTTAACAGTTTCATTTGAAATTCATACACGGGGGAACAAACTGTTCTCTGCTTAAAGGAAAATTACAGAAGAAATCACAGCCCTACCTGAATCTGATCCACAAGGTAAAGTCTATGTCTTGAGCAATTCTGGACTACTCTGCTGAATTTTAGGCACAAAGGACAACAGAAATTCAAGGTGAAAACCATGCAGGTTTTAACTGCACAAATAAAGAAAGAACTTCTAGCCTTTACTACCCAGCGCTTAGACAGAAAATTAACCCTATCATGACAAGCCAATTATTAAAAAAATTACTTTCCCGAAACTTTTCGGGTAGCCACTTCTTTAAATAAGGGTCAAACACGTCAATAAAATTATCTTGAATCTTACAAGTGTGGCGTAAACTTTCCTCTTGCGTCTAGTGTTTTACCTTCTTTTCCATCTGTTCTGAAACATTTTTTTTTAATTTTTTTTAAAAAGACAGCTACATATGGCTGATAGAATCTGAATTAGGAACTAAAGGGAAAATATACTTCTGCATTTATTTAATTATATGTATGTATTTTACAAATTTTACAGCAATTTGTATTTTCAAAGTCCAATTCAAATCTCAGCTAATTCCACAACACACCCTTCTGTTGATGCTGGGAGAGGGTTTTTACTTGTTTTTTCATACATCTAATCTTTTAAGAAACAACAACCTATTTTCATAAGAGTTTGAAAACACTGAAGGTCAGTAAGAATGTGAACCTATGAGGACATTTAGATTTAGACGAGTATTCTTACTGTCAGGGCTCGGCTTAAGAGCCTGAAAAAAGGGGGAGATTTAGTTTATAAAATGTGCACTTTGTTGTAAAACTAAAATAACTCAAATGTTTTGGATTAAGAGGTTTCTCTTATTTTTTTCCTCCTTTTTTTACAAAAATAAATATATATAGCATATGTATTGTTTGTTCATTCATATGCCATGTGGAACTGGTTCCAGTAGACAGAGCAATAAAGCAGAAGGAAAAGAATGCCACATACCTAGGGTACACAAAGGAGGTGGACATGTTCATAAGGCAGGACATGAAATGCACACATGTTCATAAAACACACATCAAACTATCAGAGGAGAAAGTACTTTGAAAGCTACTCCATGGATTCAAGTTCAGTCAGAAATACTTTTCACATAACTGACACTGACAGGAGTTTTTTCTTGGAACTGGCTTAGCAGACGAAGAAAAATAACCACTTGGGATTTTCTCCAAAGCCAAGAAAATAGATTAATTCTAAATATCTTGTTATTCTCTTGGCTTTAGTAGAGATTAGGACAGCTTAATCCTTCAACAAAAGCTAATGCTGTGAAGAAGTATTAAATGAGACAAGCTACACATATCCCTTACGATCTTCAGCCTCTTATTTTCCACTGCATTTCTCATCTGACTGCGTATGTCCTGCATGTTACCTTGTTTACAAATGAGTAGTGCATCGTGGTAAGCATCATGTGCTGCCTGAAACATGGCCAGAGGCCCTGCACAGGCACAAGCCAGCAGATCCGCAGCTCCTGGGAGGCACCGTGGCACCTCAGGAGCCAAAATAATGCCAAGGTCTTCATTTGGGATGAAATGACTGGGTTTCTTTCTTTCCCTTCCCCTCAAGTTAACATCTTCTAGGAAAAAAAAAAATCATTTGTTTTGGCGAAAATGAATGAGAAGAGCTTTCACTTGAATCAGTGATGTTTTTGTTTTTCTTTAACTGGACCTATTTATCACAGAAACCTCCGGCAGGCAGCCAGCAACATCCGTGAGGCCTGTGTCCCATCACCAGCCCAGGCAGTCTGTGACACTCAGCTTAAGGGAAAGGGGAACATCTGCGCGTGTGACTCCTTCCCTGGCTGACAGTGAGGAGGAGGGTTTCCTTCCTCTTCCAGGCTCAGGGAAAGTCAGCCCCTCTTCTTCTTACTTCTTCCCTGACTCCTAAAGCTGACACTCAGACCTACGTCATCATTTCTAAGCCCTGTGTGATCATCCCCACCAGCAGGTATTTTCTATGCGGTTTCCATGGAAGTCTTTTGACAGCAATGGTCAGCTTGACCTCACTTTCCAGTTTCATCTCTCTGCAGTTTCCCGAGTTTCTTTGCCAAAATTGAGCTGAACAAGCTACCTTGGAAACTGCATAAAAATTTGTGGTTAATTTCCTTAAAAAATAACTTAGGGAAAAAAAAAACAATAAAAATATGCAAAGATGCTGTCTCCTTTTTAAAAGTGTTTTCAATGGAGACTTTTTGTCTGCCCATGCTTGTCAGATGGGAGGGTCTGAATGGGGAGAGGTGCTGGTGCTTGACTGCAAGGCTACCTCAAAGCTGTGGCTGCCCAGGCTGCAACAGGTGATTCAGGTGGAGCATGCGAGTAGTGGAAATATGGCTTCTGTGCTGGGGTTTCCATCCCAGCAGCAAACCCCTGCAGGTGTCAGGGGTGCTGTGGGGAGCCTTTTGTCATCTGCTTTCAGTGATATGCTTCTGGGATTGCCTCAGCTTCAAGATACTCAGCTGTGATTTGTGACTGTATGGACATGTTAGTATACCATGCGCAGTCAGGCTTGCTTCAACATGGCGGTGTCTATGCCTGCAGTGTGAAATAGAGGGCAGTGGCTCTTTCTGCTGTAGGTAACCCCAGCAGGTTTGTATGGTTTCCTATTTTCTCTTCTGTTTGATAAAAGGATAAAAAAGTGGAGTTTTCTACCAATTTCTTCTCCTTCATCACATTCAAAAGATCCTGGGAAAAGGCAATAACTCCTACAAAACAGCCCCTTACTCAGGTGTGTCCTCAAGGTCTGATGTGGTCCCCCAGCATGTATCTGCCACAAGCACAAAGAGAGCTAAGAGGTCTGTTCTCCTTCCTGCTGCATCTGGAGCACGATATACAAGACAGTCAATGGAGAGGGATAGGGATGTTCCCACATATCAACCCACACTCCAGGAGTGTATGCAGATATACATTCATACACATTCATATATTGCAGAGGCAACATAAGCAGTGTGGATACCTGACACAAAGAAGTAAACACAGCTCTCCTCTCCACTTTCTTTCCCTCCCCTTTTCCTTCAGTAAAAGTAGAAGACATCTGAGTGACAACAGCCAGTATACCAGGGACGAAAGAGAGTCAGAGAGACAAGACCCTGTGCTCACATCACATTTTGCAGCTGTTGGCTGCCACTGCAAGGACAAACAACTGCATGGAGACCTTCCCAAGTTGTACAGGACCATACCTTCTATGTGGGAGTGGGAAAGCAAAGCAGTGAGCAAGAGTTGTGTGAAGAATAGAGAGACGTCTGACACTATTGATTAGTCTATATTTGTAGAAGAGACTATGTCTGGATATAGACATTTTCCGTTCCAAGTTGTCAAATAGTTACCTATGTCAGTCATTTGTCATCACAGTCTTGCAGAACACATCCTAACAGAGCACTGGTGGCACATCTCAAAGAAGAATGGAAAGCTACAGAATGAGAATTCTGCTCTGAGTGTCTGTAAATAGTTTGTAATTAATACCAACTTGAAAAAAAAAAAAAAGTTTTACTTGTTGATGCTTTGTGATAGGAAAGGGTGGGATTTCTTAAATAAATAATTCCTTCTGAATTAGTCACCGGGTCCAATTAAGAGATACCGAAGGGACAAGGAATCAGAAGAACAAGTTTAAAGGAATATCTATCTAAAACATAAGATAAAAATAGTATTTGAGAATATCAAAATAAACAGTGTGTGTGAATGTTTTTCTTGGGATAAGCCAAAGGAAACATTTTCCTGGGGTTTGGCCCATACAACATGTAACAGATGAAACCAATCTGGTTGCTCTTTTGAATGAATTACACAATTAGTGGATAAAAGGAGGTATAGTTGATGCTAATGCAGTGTCTGAATGTCATTTGAGCAGTAATACCTTGTAAATCCTGATGTTTGGGGCCTGCCTTATCTTACAATTACCTTTCTTCGTTGCTGGTGTAACTACCTTGACCGCAAGGGGCTCACACCTGATTTCACCTGTTTGAAAGAGGAAAAGGCTCTTTGATTCCTGGCAAAAATTTTAGATGTTTCAGCTGTACTGGCAAGACTGCATATGCTGGAGGATTTTTCTCTTCATTTTAAAAAGAGATGCAATTATCATCTCTAATCTGATCCTGAGGAAATCTATTAGTCACAGTCTTGCTCTTCAAACCACCCAGGCAGCCCGGCAGATCCTCTGCCTTTATGATGTTGCTAACAAGGTTTGCCTAAAGCCTAATGGGTTTCATTCCAACAGTTAGTAAGTGGCTTAAAAGATGTATATGCTGAATGGTTTCATGCAACACATGATTTCTCAGTACAGCATCATGGATATGAAGATCAGACACCCCTTTTTAGTGACCACCTGTTCTCCTCTCAGATGCTGACATAAATCAGATGCATAAACAAAGCAGAGGTGAGAGGAGACTCAAAAATCCAGTAAGAAAATCCAGATCCCATGCCCTCTGTCACTGCTGAGACACACTCCCCATCTGTTCTTGCTCGCTTTCTGTGTAAACCTGGGGTAACTTCAGTTAACTTTGAAGAATGAATCCAGCTCTATAAAAGAGATAAAACAAAACACAAAGTGAAGGTGAGATATAAGTGTGCAAAATGCCTGTGTGGTGTTCGGTGAATATTAAATGCAGAACAGGCTATAATCCAACATTGTGATTGGACATGAGTTTCTATTAAAATACAAAATTTACTTCTATCCACAGTACAGTTTGCTACTAACAGTAAATCTTTACTGTTATTGAATTTCCTAATGCTACTGTTCAGGAAGGATGTTTTTTTTAGTATGTGCTTTTTTTTTAAGTATGTCCTTGTGGGTATCTGTGGTTTGTGTGATTCATAGACACAAAGCTACATAAAGTTGTAAGGAGGTTTGGGAGCCTATACCAGCAACACATGAACAAAAAGTGTTTTAAAAACACTGTAATGATCAAAAAAGCCATGCATTTCAAGTCCAAGAAATTAAAAAAAAAATTACTTTTAAATATAAAAGAAATCTGAGCACGCTAATGAAAAAAAACCAATTAAAAAGTCTCCAAAAACTTAGCTCTACTGGAGAAACAGTATGTATAAGACATACTGCATTTTAAGAAAATTTGTCTTAATGTGAACACTGACATGTACTAACAATAAACATATGATTGTTGCATAAAGCTATAATTGCATGAACTTGCAGATTCTCAAAAAAGTAATTCTGTACTTAAAATAAGAGTGAGAACAGATCTCCTGCTGTGGCTTAACTCAAGCATCCAGCTATGAGAGTGATGGACTGTATTTTAATAGTCTGTGTGTAGAGGCAGATGAAGGAATTGGTTCTTGAAACTGAAGGTGAATCCTAAATAATAAAATAGGAATAGAAATACCAGTAATGCATGATAGCTTTGTTTCTGCGTGTACCCAGAAGGATAAGGCTCAAAAGGATATTTTGTGTCCAGCCCTTCTCAGCTGAGGCAGAAACAGAGCTATCCCACATTACTGAGATGAAGAAAGCACAAAAAGGCACAGAAAGTTTTTTTCTTCCCCTTTGCACATTTGCCTTGTGTTATCCCCAGAATCCTGACATCGGTGTATCTAAGAGAAGGAGTTGGAGAGTATTACCCACACCAGTGGAACTGGACATTTGCAGGTGGGCTGCCAGAGGCATTGTACGTGGCACTTGGGGGATAACTCTGTTTGTTGAATGGGCGCTTGCCTGGAGAAGCCTAACCTCTACATAAAAGGAAGTCCAATATCTGATTTTTAGCATTTCCTCTGCTGTAAGCATGACAGTATTGTCCCATCTTAGGGTCTACAGATGTAAGTTTTGAGAGCAATTGTCAATTTTATTTCTCCTTCCTCCCTATTCCTCTTGACATAGTCTTAGAGGACGTAGCTCTATTTCTCAAGCTAGCATTTCTATACATGTATACTAAGTATACATTAATACTCTGATATTCTTGATAGAAAGTGTAGTACAGGTCAGATCCTTAGCCTGGGGCAACTGAAAGAAGTCTACTGTTGTAAATGCTACTACCAAGATTTAAATCAAATTACTATCTTGTCTTTATCTCAGATCTTCTAGCTTGACTTGTTTCTGTGGTTTCTTTTTTCTACCTCCATTTCTCCTGTCTCCAAAAATAAATACAAATTATCAGAGAGAAAAGTAGGAGAATTGTTTCCTTCTCTTTCTTAGAAGTTTTTCTGTAAAATGTTATATATCTCAGGAAAAAAATGATTCAGAAATCGTGCTGAGCATTATATCAGGGAAGGAAGTGTTATTCCAGCCAGCACTTGAGCTAGCTTGTGATGTCCTTTCAATATTAGCATAACTCGCTGCAAAAATTGGAACCAGCTCTCCTTATGCCATGTGTGGCATTACTCAAATGAATCTACACTCATCTCAATGTGTCAAGGAAATAGGCCTTTTAATCATGGCTAAAAATATCGTAAGTGTATTTACATTACACAGGAACTAGTTACAAACAAATGCCTGTTTGTGGTACATTAAAAAGGATGGGGTAGATTATTTATTTATTGATTATATACCATAGTTATCACATGCAGTTGAACCTTTTTATGTTCCTTTTACAGTTCCCATTCCTGTCCTCTTTTGAATGTTTCTCCCAGGATTTTAAGTTAATAGATAATAGAAACAGGTTAAGCCTTTGCACTGGTGGTATAAACCCTTCTGCATCTGCCAATTGATCTGGGAACATTATTTACAGTCATAATTTATGCTATTGAAATTAAATGCAAGGTGACTGTGTGTCTGGCTGCTGGAATACAACAGGTAGCTCACTTTCCTCCTTTTCATTTTAAAGAAAGCCTGTGCTTTGACTACGTCTATCCCATAGAATTATGGTAGAGCTAAATTCCCAGATGTAAATGTACTGTCTCCATCATATGTTACTACTAACGTTCAGCACTGGTTATCCAAGCTTTCATCTCTTCAACTTTAAAACACTGCCATCTGTTGTTTCCAGACGGTTCAGTCTTCTGTTTATCCAAAACTGTTCCAGGCCATATGGAAAAAATATCTATTTTCAATTAACCATCATATTTTCTTAAAATACACCAGAGTGATGAGAAAAAATAGGCATCACTTACGCATAGATGTTCGTGAAGGGGATGATAATTTATTGCAAACTGTAGTTTCAAGATTTTGACCATGTGGTCATTCAGGACACTCAGATACCACAAAAGCTGGCCAATTTTGTAATAATACAAACACATTTTAAGCATTTGAATGCCGTTATCATATATAGATTTCATTGGTATTAGCATATTGATCCACTCATTTCCACTGGAAACTGTTCTAGCTAGGCCATTTTCAACATTTTTCTTTGGTGGTCAGCAAATTTCTCACGTCTTGCCACAGGCTACGTGTGACTTCTTATTGCAAGTTTTAATCTGATCCCATAAGCTACTGATTAAGCCATGCAAAACCCTCAAATATTACATTGTCTGTGATGCCAGGAATATGTTCAAATGTTGTAAGAATGGGGGCTCACACTGACTATGCCTATATGAGCAAACAGTACAGACCATGGAGGCAGATTAGTAGAGACAAGCAGGGAGTGCTGTAGTCCAGATGTCCATCTTACACACATTTGAGAGGTGGGTTCCTTCAGACTTCTTCCAGTCTGGTTCTCCAAACTGAATGTCCATTCATGGCTGGAATCCTTCAGGTACAGTTCTGGATGCCTCTTCCAGGTTAGTTTCCTCCAAAAGTAATACTGTTTGTGTACTGTGAGACCATACTGCAGTGTGAACCAAAGGGCAGTAAGGAGAGACAACAAGGACAATATCTTCAACAGAGAGCTGAAATGAAGCTGGTAAAATAAGTCAGTAGAGGTATTCACCTAGGAATGCATTTCAGTAAGATGAAGTCCCTCTTTTCTTTCCTGAACCTGAATTTCTGATATAAATAATTTTCAGCGCTAAAAGTGAAGGAGATACCATGCTTGGGCAGAAATAGATTTCTTCAGAACTAAAAAAAAAAATTATAAAACAGTGCTATTCTTAGGAATGGGCTATGCGTGTCATTCCCCAGTTCAAAGGAATACTTAAAATGAGAAGTTGAGTTTCTATTCAAAGCCATCCTCTTTGATGAAGGATAAAGGCCTGCCTTCCCATCCTTCAAACAACTGCAAGATTTTCTCCTCCTGAGTTACAGTCTTGTCCTCCCAGCCACCCACAACCAGCAACCTCCCCCAGATACATGCAGATTATGAGCTGTGTAAAGCAACCCAAGTTGAAACTAAGGAGAAAAACAGGTGCCAGGTGGCCAGAATATGTGACAGTCACCAGTAAAATCAGAACAGAGTTAAAATGATAAAGATGTCTGGTGAGGTTCCTGCCGACTGGAAAAGGGGAAACATAACTCCTATTTTCAAAAAGGGAAACAAGGAAGACCCGGGGAACTACAGGCCAGTCAGTCTCACCTCTGTGCCTGGCAAGGTCATGGAGCAGATCCTCCTGGAAACTCTGCTGAGGCACATAGAAAACAAGGAGGTGATTGGCGAGAGCCAACATGGCTTCACCAAGGGCAAGTCATGCCTGACAAATTTGGTGGCCTTCTATGAAGGGGTTACAGTGGCAGTGGACAAGGGAAGATCTGCTGATGTCATCTACCTGGACTTGTGCAAAGCGTTTGACACTGTCCCACATGATATCCTGGTCTCTAAATTGAAGAGACATGGATTCGATAAATGGACCACTCGGTGGATAAAGAACTGGCTGGATGGTCGCACTCAAAGAGTTGCGGTCAACGGCTCGGTGTCCAAGTGGACAGCAGTGACAAGTGCCGTTCCTCAGGGGTCGGTACTGGGACCTGTACTATTCAACATCTTTGTTAGCGACATGGAGAGTGGGGTAGAGTGCACCCTCAGCAAGTTTGCTGATGATACCAAGCTGTTTGGCGAGGCAGACATGCTGGAGGGGAGGGATGCCATCCAGAGGGACGTGGACAGGCTGGAGAGGTGGGCCCAAGCCAACCTCATGCAGTTCAACAAGGCCAAGTGCAAGGTCCTACATCTGGGTCGGGGCAATCCCAAGCACAAATACAGGCTCGGTGGGGAATGGCTGGAGAGCAGCCCTGTGGAGAAGGACCTGGGTGTGCTGATTGAGGAGAAGCTCAACATGAGCCAGCAATGTGCGATCGCAGCCCAGAAGGCCAACCGTATCCTGGGCTGCATCAAAAGAAGTGTGGCCAGCAGGGCAAGGGAGGTGATTCTGCCCCTCTACTCCGCTCTCGTGAGACCCCACCTGGAGTCCTGCATCCAGCTCTGGAGTCCCCAACATAAGAAGGACATGGACCTGCTGGAGCGTGTCCAGAGGAGAGCCACGAGGATGATCAGAGGGCTGGAGCACCTTTCCTATGAGGAGAAGCTGAGAGAGTTGGGGCTGTTCAGCCTGAAGAGAAGGCTCTGGGGAGATCTTATTGCGGCTTTCCAGTACCTAAAGGGGGCCTACAGGAGAGCTGGGGAAGGACTTTTTACTAGGGCATGTAGTGATAGGACAAGGGGGAATGGCTTTAAGCTGGAAGAGGGCAGGTTTAGATTAAACATTAGGAAGAAGTTTTTCACTTTAAGGGTGGTAAGGCACTGGAACAGGTTGCCCAGAGAGGTTGTTGAAGCCCCGTCCCTGGAGGTGTTCAAGGCCAGGCTGGACGTGGCTTTGGGCAACCTGGTCTAGTGGGAGGTGTCCCTGCCTATGGCAGGGGGGTTGGAACTCGATGATCTTCAAGGTCCCTTCCAACCTAAACCATTCTATGATTCTGTGTATAAAAACCTGGGGAACAAATGCATCAGGACTCAGGCAAAACATCCAGACAGAGCATGCTTTCGATTGTCCATTTGTATAAAGCAATAAGGGCTTTCGCTCCTGGTTTAGTAAGGCGCTTCATAGCACTAGGAAGGAAAGCCACCTCTGGGGATTTTGAGACAAAGTATTATAAGGACTGAATGTAGGATGGTACAGACCTGCCTGGATTTTTTGAGCTGTTCTTCACATCTAAATTTACCATCTATCAGTGCAGGCAGCCATCAGGGAGAAAAAGAAAAGAAAAGGCAGTGGTTCAGGTGTGGGAAACCCTATAGCCAAGATCAAAATCTAACTACATACTAAGCGTTCAGATAATATTTATGTGTTTAATTGATCAGAGAATTAGCAAGCCCAAGTTGAACACTGAATCCTCTCTGGTAGCTAATCACATGCTTCTTCTCTGCTTGAAACATTGCCAGATAAATTTTTTGCCCATCATTTGTGGTATCCAATTTTCATCCACTTAAGTGTGCTTAGCTGTATACCCACTGCAGTTCTCGAAAGAAAAATTTTGTGAGTGCTGTGCAAAATGTCCTACCTTAGACGTAAGGCACAGAGAACTTAGTGTTTTCCTCTGTCTATTTATATTATTTTATGTTTTTAAATGGTCCAAAGAATCCCCTACCTAGTGGACAGTTAGAATGACCTTAAGTTTTGGATTTTCCAGAACCTTTAACCTCTCTACACAATTCTATAAAGCTCATTGCTGCAGAATATCATGTTTTCTATCAGCTCACTTTACCTCACAAGAGCTCATTCAGCCTCCTCCAAAACCACTTGTTCTTTAAGTCTTCAGTGTTTATATCTTAGTGTCAGGGAAATGGAGGTGGTTGACTGATATTTCACATATCCATTTTTGGGACAGTTTTTCACTTGTTCTCTGGCAGCAGTGATCTTATCCTAGGAATATGTTGTGCTCAGAACCAAACAAAGTCCTTGCCGTGAATTTACAACCAAGAAGGAAAAGGGAATGATAACAAAATACATATTTATTTTTTTTTCCCCACAGGAAACTGTAGGTACAAACATACGGTGCAGTGCTGGGCAGTTACCCAAGCCAGCCCTGAATGGAAACACATTGGGATCCAGAGACCATATCAGCTCAGTGCTCTAATATTGTGTTTATTAAGGAACAGTGGTGCAAATCAGAGAGCTTGCTAAAGGGTAAGAGGCTGAGGCAGGGGCCCAAACTATCTTAGGGAAACAGTCCTCTAATGTTAGTCACATTTTGCACTGGCAGCACAAGCAGTGTGCTTCTTTAATGTAATAAGAATATGTTTTCCCTATCTACAGAGACCAGAGAGAAGTTACAACATAACAGGATCAATCTATAATCTCTCTTCACTGTTTTTCCTTTCCTTTAGTAATTTGAAAAATGGCATATCATGGTTGATCTCCTCTGTGATTTTTGTACAGACTTTTCCTCTGGAGGTGAGAATTATTCTCCAGAATAATTATACTACCCTTTCAAAATAATTATACAGCCCAAAACTTATTACTACCCCTTGATAAATCTAATGATGAACATATTTTCTCCATGTCCTTGATATAACAGAGAGCATGCTTCACCTAATACCCCTCCCAAATATCTCACTCTGCTCCCTGAAGGCCCTCCCACTGCTCTTGAGTATCAGTGCTAAT
Organism: Pluvialis apricaria; assembly: GCA_017639485.1. Taxonomy (NCBI): domain Eukaryota; kingdom Metazoa; phylum Chordata; class Aves; order Charadriiformes; family Charadriidae; genus Pluvialis; species Pluvialis apricaria. The sequence continues at coordinate 139,222,721 of CM030007.1, read as the reverse complement.
GTCATTTATATCCCAGTTGCTTGTACAGTGGTAGTAGGTGTTTTGGTGTTCATAGGTAGGCAAGCTGAAAATGCAGCAGTCATCTACTTTCAGGGCACACACCCACGCTCAGGAAAGCCTTGTAAAAGAGATTCAATGGGCTTTTAACTGAGTCTACAGTCAGGCAGGGCTGGTATCAGGCAACACTTTTGGTTTTGAAAATGTGTTGCCTGGAGGCCAGGAAACACAGTGATGTCTACGTTATCTTTGGAGATTTAATGTATGCACTATTTACCATTCGCTTGGTACAGGTAGTTCATGAACACACATGAAGGACTGCTGAAAGAGCTGTGTCGCCGCTGGGTTCTGTTCCTATCAAATATATAAATTATTAATTTTCCCCTTGTCCTCTTATTTTCCTTCATGTAGTTTCATGACACAACTTTTGTGACTGTCACCAGTCTTTTCTACCTTGACCCATCCCTCTTGATAGCTGAGTCATTAGATTTCCATTGTCTACTTGGCACAAATAAATAATCTATTCAAAAGAAGCCTTTCTCCAGGGCTCCTGTTTTGCCCAGTGGTTTATGACTGAGACATTGGCATGGAAAGCACATGTTTACACCTACCTATTATGAGAAGTGAGAAGAGTCACTTGAGGATCAATTCCTTACCCCCATACAATCAAGTTCTGCTGCCCAGTTTTCTACCTGTACTGTGCTCTAAATAACACATTTTGCAGCCTGAGACAGCTGAGGGCTTCTTGGCAGTATTGCCCAAAACTGAATTTTACTGTCTTATAGGTGAGAAGTTACAGAATGGCTGCTTCTGCCATAGGAAGAGAAGGAAGAGAGGAAGATAAGGCAGCTGGGAGGAGCAAAAAAAGGAGAAAAGCCCTGGAACACTGGGGTTTCCAGACCTGATGCTACAGGGGTCGTGAAGTGTATGGGGACGGTGAGTGCTGTTTCTCTGCGGGTTGATCCTCCTGCAGCAGCTACAGCTTTGCAGCAGAGAAAGGAGGAATTTAAATGATTGCCCAAGTATTCCACCGCAGGTAACAGCCACCCCAGGAAGAGAGTGGGTATTTGAGAAGCTTGTGGGTATGTGCATACCTATGGGATTTCAATGTAGCTCAGTATGGATGTGAGCTGCGTGGTGCAGAGGCATGGATGATGAAACAACATTTAACACAGAAAGCTCAGGGCAAAAATAACGGGAGGAAAGCTTATAGTCAAGTACTCCATAAACAGGAGAAAAATGATGAGATTAAAGGTTCTGTGACTGTTCTCTTTAATGAACTCAAACACTGCTCAAGACTGAAAATCAGAGAAAGTGAAGCTTTATTTTCTTTGCCTTTTTTTCTAAGTCAAACTTCTCAAGTTATTTAGCTCCCCAAAGACAGAAGAATAAGGCTTTTGTGGCACTAAACTTTAGATAACTTGGTAGTTTTGGCTAATTCCACCTGTGTCTTTAGGCATCAAAATGTTTTTACAGACCTGCTGGCCATTATCACAGGGTGTTAGTGTGGTCAGAAAGTGACTGGACAAATATGACATCTATTTACTCCACAGATCTCCTAACCCAAGGGGCAAATATCGGGCTTTGGCAGACCCAAAGCGTCCTCACAGCTGTGGGAGTCCAGCTGGGCAAATAAAGGAAATGTTGAGATTTCAGGAAATTTGAGAATCTGGCAATGAGGACTGGGAGCTTCTGAAGCTGAGTCTGGTCCTGGTCTGCTGCCCATCTTGTGGCATGTCTCAAAGCCTCTGATTAACTACTTAAGGTATCTAAGTGTCAATCCCATTCTGCTATTCACAACATAAAAATAATTCATGGACATGTCTTAGACCTCACTGCTGTTAGTTTTGTGCTGGAAACACCTAGGAGACTAGTGGTTAGTAAAGTCCCTTTGTTTGAGGTACTTTATGTCGTGTACTAATTTAAGACTCCCTTTTGCTTGCACAAGTGTGTATGACAAGTGGAATTCATTGCTGCAGGATGTTGCTGAGGCAAATGTTATGTTAGGGGAAGGGAGAGAACCATCACATTGAAGTGAACTAGGTTTGCTCTGACTGGTGCATCCTTGATAGAATTTTTAGTTTAACTACAGGATGAAATATCGCCATTCTTCATAGCAGTTTGAATCATGCTATATCAACAATGGGAAAAAGCCAGCACGAGGAGAAAAGCTTGCAAGCATGTGAGTTTCTTTTTTTGTCTCAAGATAAAACTCATCCAAATGTTTCAGATTCCAAAATTTGAATAGTTTTACTTTTCATAATGTAAAATGTAACAAGGGAAAATACAAGTATTTTATGGTAATACCCACCTCCTCTCTCAGCTGCCAACTCAACATTCTTGTTAATTGTGTTTTACCTGAAAAACATGAATTTGTGCTGAGGGTTATATGCTGTCTGGAAATAAAATCCACAAGCAGGGCTGGCAGGTAGAACATCTTTTTTACTGTAAATGCAGTACGTATGTGTGCGTGAGAGAGAGACATTGTCTTTGACTTAAAGATAGGCAATGATCTGTGAATACAGGAACACTCTTCAGCAGAATAAACTATTCCTCTGAAACCTTCTTCTGTGTCCTGTGAGAAAAGGGGGCATTTTGGTATTGTCACTTCATAATGATATCCCCAAAGAGGCAGAACCTTGTCTGCACTAGGATCAACCCAATGTTAGCAGGAGACATGGGCAGCCCTGTTGAGCATGTCTGTTGAATAACCTTGTGGCCTTATCCTCATCACCGCATGTCATTCCTTTACCCTTGCTTGTGCTGGCCCCTTTGTTCTGTCTGTAATTAGTGTGTCAGCCTTTCAGGGCACTGACCACATCCCCTTATCTCTGTGGAGGCTTTTGTGACCTTAGCATAGGTGAATGGAAGACAATGACCTCTCTCATATCATTGTTTTGGATGATTTTGGCAATTGCTCCATTCTGATCTAGAGTACATTTAATCATGTAATACATGGACTGCCATCTGGTTTGCATATCCTGAATAAGCTGCTGAAATGGGAGGGTTTTGTACTCAGCTGCATTCCATGCAAGGGTTTTTTAAGCTTTGGCAGACTGATTAAAGTGGATATAACACCTCTCTCTACCTTCATTATGGTGAAATCCAGTGGAATTTGCCTTGGATAAAACCAATAAACCTCAATGCTGACTTCTCTCCACTAAAGAAAAATAGAGCACAGCAGAGAGATGTGGGAGGTGAATGTTTTATTCCTGGTCTGGTCATTGATCTTCTGTGTGACCTTAAGGACGTTGCTTCAGTACAGTAGCTCTCATTCTGTATTTTTTGTATCCTGGTTATTGAGATTTGAATGCTTCTCAGGGCAAGGATTGTTAGTGTGCGTATGAAGTGGCTCGCCAGCCCTGATCCTGGTTGGGATCTTAAGGCTCTTTTGTAACGTTCCTAAAATAAGAAGATTTACTGACAGGAGAAATAGCTTCTACCAACAAGAAAAATTAGTTCTAATATAGATATGGAAATGAAGGGACAAACAGAAGAACAGCAAAGCTGTGAGGCAAAGCCTGTCAGTTACCATAAGTGGTCATGTTACTTTGACAAAAGTTATGCAAATTTCGCAATCTCTGAACAAGCAATTCGGCTGGTAATAAGACATTGCATTAAAAAAACCAAAAAACAAACAAACAAACAAAAAAGTGAACACCACCACCTCCCCCCCCCCCAAAAAAAAATCCAAACGAAAGCACCCACTTTTTTTGGTAAACAACTTTCTTTTCTTGAAATATTTGCTTTTTGTAACTGCAGTGGTGAAATAAATGTATTGGCCAGTGCCAGAAAAAAAATCTAACTGAATATTAATAAATATTAATTATTCAGAAATTTCTGTCACACACAGCAGCTATAATTAGGATGGAGGAGGTTAAAGTTCTCAGAAGATATACTATTTTATCAGGTTTCTCAGGGTAACATAGGGAAGTTACTTGGGCATTCTCCTTATGGGGAGATTGTACTTTAAATCGTTTTTGTGCAATGGTCTGAAACAAATCTTGTAACAGAAAAAAAGGTCTCAGTGCCCATTAGATGTTGGAAATCACTTTGGTAGAGGCTGGAGGGTCAGTTCTATGCTGTGTATCTCTAAACAGAACTTTTAATGCTTGGATCCTGCAACTGATTGCATAGGCAAAAATTAGTAGGGATCTGCACTTAGTAAGGATCTGCATCAGCTGCAAGACTGGGGGCCTCAGGGAAGAGCTAGTAGCCAAGCCTGCTTAAATAAACTTGGAGGTACCACTGCCTAACAGCCATGCAGCCAGAAAACATCTGTATTTTCAGCTGAGCATCTAAAGCTAGTTGCTTGCCTTTCCAGAAACAGCCCCTAATCCTTTTTATGACCTCGTGACTGACAGGCATCTGCATTCCAGACGAAGTACAGAAGAGTTCTCAATTACAGGAAATATGTAGAAAGTTGCAGCAGGTTATTTGCTCATTAGACTTCCCCTTCAGTGACTGTGGGAGTGCACGGTATGTTGGTAAACCCTCCTGCTGCTGATCATTTGTCTGTCATAATGTGATCAGCCATTTATTCATAATGAAAAGCTAATGCCTTGAGAGAATCCAAAGGTTGGAGTCCAGCTTGGCTTCTTATGAAGATAAAAGAGGCAGAGCTAATTCTGAACGGATGTCATTTGTGTTTCCATGCGGCTGTGTCTGCTTTTATCTTTTTTTAAAACCTGTCCAAAGCTGCAGGCCTTCTTAGTGCATAAGGATTTCTCAGTGTCACTGAATTGCCTGACAAAGGGTAGCAGGAGTTTCTCCTCTCTCTTGGTGTCTTCTTTTGGGGGGATTGGCTTCCAAAGAACCAGTCAATGGAGCCTACCAGGCTCTGTGCTCTGCAGAGCAATGCTCTGTTCTAACACAGTGCTTCTCAACTGTACATCATCCTCTTGCCACTTCACAGGTGGGGAACTGAGATATAGAGTCAAGGTCATCCATCTTGTCACTGCTGAATTAGAAATTCAGGCCCCCATTTCCCATCTTGGTGCTCTCATTACTGCTGCTTTTCACCCATTGGAGGCATGGGCTAGAAGTTGTAAGGTGGTGTAATTCCACTACGATTTCTAGAAAGGAATGAAATTTGTTCCCTATGCAGATTTGTATCCTTAGTGATTACAAAGTGCCATATAGTTTTTGTATGAAGATCCTGTGGACATGGACAGGATACAGGAGATAAGAGAGTGAGATAGGACCTCATACCTTGGTATGACTGCCAAGGTCTTCTTCAGAGATAAAAGGCAGGGGCTGTGCACCATAAATATCTTCGCTGGGATGAAAGGGTCAGTGAGAATGAGACATTAAAGGAATGGACTGGAGAACTGTTTGCATGTAAATAGAGATGAATACTATACTTTATAAGACACTGAGGCAGAACTTTCTTTCACCATTCCCAGAAGATGGTAAGTTCATTAGAAATGTGGTCTCCAAGGCACTTTTCTTCCTGGCCATGACTCCACAGAGATGTCTTCTGGCAGCAGTGCTGACTCAAGCAATTCCTCTCCTTTCAGATGCTGGTTGTGCAGTTGCACAGCTAACTGGACTGCAAAACTGAGCAGGGTTGTCTAAAAATTTCTTTTAAACTTAACTGAGCTCCTACCCACCTCACTTGGTAGGCTCATAGACATCTGTTGTTGGCACAAGAAGGAGCGATCTGCTTGAGCTGGCTCTCCCAGTGAGGAAACATTCACAGAACCAGGCCAGCACCCATTCTGGAGCACTAGTCTGTCCTGGGTGACTGAGGTAGACACCTCCCACTTGCCTCAATGCATTCCATGGCCAGCATTTCAAGAGGATCCATCATTGTCTCTTCGAGGTTTGTCTCCAGCCATTTTTACAAGAAACTGCGGTTTGACTGCCTTCACTTTTTTCTACACCAGCTCATGCATGGGACAGTACTGTGATTCTGCTATTCCCACTGATGTGACTATTATTGTGCTTAAAAATATGCTGATCTGGAATTTCAATGATGTGGATGAATGTCTGCAGTATTAGATGAGTCTTCTCTGATTGTTTGGTGCTGCAGCATAGATGGAAGTTGATACAAAACACTTCTGATCCCTAATGGGTAGACAAGTATGAAAGAACTGGACAGTTCATGCATGGGAGCAATGGATTGTTCTCAAGAACAGCCTGCGCTGGCAGGATGCAGAGAAGTAGGGTATGCATTCACAGGTAGGATAAATTACAAATCATTATAACCAATGGTGTGATCCTTCCTGTGCATACATGCTTCACTGTTCAGTGGTGTTTTCAGTACAAGCTAATTGGCCATCTTAAAGCTTCACATGCCAAGCATCTGAGTTAACTCCAGGAAAGACATGCCATGAGTGCATGCCGATTTCAGACATGAAAGACTGAGGGGAGGCACAACAGAAATGAGCTGTAAGTACATACATAAATAATAACACTGTCCCTTTCTTTCCCCCCTGCTCGCAGCACCCACTGCTTTGAAAGACTCTGGGCACCTTGACAAAATTTAACTTAAACAATCTTTTCTAACTGGTCAGCGTGTCCTTAAGTAAACCTTTAACTCACTGCAGAGTTAGGCAAGAGAGGAAATAGCAAATCTTGACATCTCCTTCACACGCAATGCCCAGAGCAAACACACAGATGAATTAGAAACAAAAACATCTTGCATTTCTCCTTTAAAGTGTTTACCACAGCCAGACTTTGGCATGTGAGGAAGAGAGGTTCCCAGCATCATAGGTCACCATAGATAAAACTGTTATTCTACTGGCTCATTCAAGGGTCTTTACCTTTAGAAAATATTCTTTTGCTAATGTAATTAACATTTAATAGAAGTCTCCAAATGACTGGGGTTTTGTTCTTGAGCATAGCCAGTGTAGTGAAAAATGCAATTCCATAATCCCTGATATATTCAGCAAATTCAGGTACAGTTCACCAAAGAGACTCAGTGCCACAAACTCTAATAAAACTTGGCTAGAAAAGCAGAATAGCTGCAGGAGAAGAACAGGCGTTTGACTGCATTTTGCTGCTGGGAAGATGATGTTGTGTATTTAGTGCCTGAGGCATTTGCCTAGAGTAAAGATTTAAAAAAAATCATTAAACCCTCTGCTTCAGGAGATATTCCCCACCTATATCCCTCAGGATGGCACCCAAACCACTCTACTACTTTGGGCTACAATCAGGCAAATATGCTGTGACTCCTGGTGCTCTCAATGACCTGTTTTGCATAAATAACTCTTCTGCTGAATATTTATACAGAATTAAGAAGAGGAACACTGTTTTCCCTTCACTGCCTCCTCTCTTCATTACTCTGTAGCCTAATAGATATCCTTTCTGTGAGATGCTTTTGGGGTGAGGAGTAATGAACCCTTGTGTTCACACTCTGGTTGAAAGCTGCATGTACTTCATGAGATACTAGATGAAAACCAAAGTATATCTTCCAAAGTATATACCATATCTTCCCAGGGTTGTTTTGTGTCTCTAGTTCTTCCCTGCCTTTTTTCCTGTTTTTTTTTTTCCCTGTTATTTCCTGTTAGGTCAAAGAGAACAAATCACATATTGGATGAAAAGGACTTCTCTGTGTATTTTCACAGAAGAGAGAAGACAAAGTTAATTCCAACTCTGTGTATTGGAACCATGAAATACTAGGATAATTCAGTAAGGTAACCAAATGAAGAACAATTAGTCATCCATAAAAGATTCCTAAAGCCCTGGAGGCACTCACGGGCCTTTTGATAATACCAGGCTTTTTAAAAAGAAAACCAATGGGATTTTGGGCACTGTGGTTCTGTAGCTGGGTCTGCTGCCAAGCTTCCTGGTGCCTTCAAACAAGTCACTTCACTTACCACTGCCTGCTGAACTGTCTGACTGCTGAGCCTGACTGCTCTAAACCCCAAAAAAGCCCTATCTAGACCAGTAGCCCATACTGAGTGGTGGCTCAGTGGATACTTTGGGAGATGAAAAAGAAACACAAACATTTTCCCTGCTTCTGGAGACGTCATGACCCAGAAAAGACATCTAAGCCACTGTGCTAAATATCTGTCAAGAGAGCCAGCCTCCATGAATAGTTTTGTTATATGAATACATCTATGGATTTTGCCTCAGTGATATTCTACAGCAATGAGTTTTATAATTTAATATAATGGTGTGGAAAAGTTTTGCTCCTTTCCTGCCACCTTGAGTCTTTCCCATTTAATATATCAGGCTTTTAAGTTTGTGGAATGCCTTGTGCCCTGGATATTAGTCCAGATTCTGAGGCCTAAGGTACTACTAATAAAAATTGGCTGACTTATTGTTTAGTCAAATACCAGCTCCTGTTCAGTGTGACTAAAGAGAAAAGAGCAATCATTCAAATAACTTTGAGTAACTGCCCAGTAGTCATGGCAATGGAATACAAAAAATTTCATGTAGTTTTGTGCAAGTTATTATTCCTTTGAAACCTGCTTGAAAAGTAACATTCTTCATTAAAAACACTAAATCCGGCATCCTTACACAGATCAAGGTATATCTCATCTTGCAAGAACAAGGGGCGGGGAGATGGACTCAATGATCCTTATGGGTCCCTTCCAACTCAAGATACTCTGTGATTTTATGATTCTAATTATCAATGGTCTCACTGGCAGTGTATAAACAAGCACGGTCCAAGGAGCAGCTAGGATCACGGCATTCTCTAAGATGAACCCTGGGGCCACTCAAATGCCCTATAGGCTTACAGCCTGTCTGGGTCTTCCTGTGATGTACCCTCTTACCTAACTGAGAATCAACACCCCATGAAGATGTATCTGGCTCATTTGGGATGTGGAATTACATGTATTTCAAAGTGGTCTCTGACTGTGCCTGAGGCTACACCTTTAGGTTTGATGACTGCTGATAGATAATCTGATCTTGGTAAATTAGATGTGCTCTTAACAATACCATATGGACACTCACATTAAAACTGTTCATGGAATACAACTGCTTCTCAATGGTGAGTCAAAATAGTTCAATGCAGCATTAAACCTAAGTCAGATTAAATAACTTCTTGTCTCTTGACCTGAACATAACAGTGCTCCAGATAACTATATATAGGCAGTGGAAAAAATTAATTGCCTATAACTAACATTGTTTATAAAATACTCTAAATAGGACTATTTTCCATTACCAAATATAGACACTTTAATTGAATAGGAAAGCCAAAAGCCCTGCAGAATTCCCCTTATCATCTCTCAAGCTTGGCCATCAGAATAGAGAAACTGTTATGCCAATCCTTTGTACTCTTTCTTGGCTTGCATCTTTAACCAAACCTTACTGAAACCAAGGAGAGTCTTTCCATTGACTTCCATGTTACCTGGAACTGGTGCAGCGATCCAAGATGTGCATACTCAGTTGTTTCTTTTCAGGCCTAGATATTTATTCAGGCTTCCAAGAGGCAGAACATACAGGATATTAAGCAGAACTCTGATTGAAAGCCTTTACAGAGTATCTTCACCTTAAGACCGAAGCATGTATAGGTGCTTACGACCTCTTATTTTTGGAATGGTTTTGGCAGTTCTGTGCACTGTGAGAAGGAGATAAACACTTTCTGTGCTGAATAAATAAATCTGACCACAACAATGTTACAAGGGAGTCATTCCAATTACACTGTAATATCTACCAAAGCAGTGGCATGGCTTGGAAACAGAAGGATCCAAACCCAATAGTTAAGTATGATTATTGTCATGGTTGTTTTATAAGTCCCCTGGGGAAAAGGGAAAAGGAATCAAACTGAAGTCGTGAAAGTTAGAATAGGCAAAGTGGGAATACAACTTCTGTTACGATAACTGTGCACATGCTGAGAAGGCAGAAACATGGTCTTCTGAGGTGTGGTGAGGGGGGCAGTCCTTGCATCCTGAGCTAGCTCCCTGCCCCATCTGACATGGATACCACTGTTTTTTTCCTGTGAAATGCTAGATGCCCCTAAATTAAAATAAATAAATAAATAAATTCCAGGTTAATTCCTAGACCCCTTACAATAAATAACAAGCTTCCATGGATTTCCATCTTTAAAGAGAGCATAAATCATTGTGTCTCATATTTGAAAAAAATTCTCATAAAATCACAGTTTCATAGAATGGTTTAAGTCGGAAGAGACCTTGAAGATCATTGAGTTCCAACACCCCTGCCGTAGGCTGGGACACCTCCTACTAGACCTGGTTGCTCAAAGCCCCATCCAGCCTGGCCTTAAACACCTCCAGGGATGGACCTTCCAGAACTTCTCTCAGCCACCTGTTCCAGTGCCTTACCACCCTGAGAGTGAAAAATTTCTTCCTAATATTTAATCTAAATCTACCCTCTTCCAGTTTGAAGCCATTAGCCCTCGTCCTATCACTACGTGCCTTGTATAAAGTCCCCCCCAGCTTTCCTGTAGGCCCCCTTTAGGAAGGCTGCTATTAAGGTCTCCTCAGAGCCTTCTTTTCTCCAGGCTGAACAACCCCAACTCTCTCAGCCTGTCTTCATAGGAGAGGTGCTCCATCCCTCGGATCATCTTTGTGGCCTTCCTCTGGATCCACTCCAACAGGTCCATGTCTTTCCTATGTTGGGGGCTCCAGAGCTGGATGCTGCACTCCAGGTGGGGTCTCATGAGAGCGGAGTAGAGGGGCAGAATCACCTCCCTTGACCTGCTGGCCATACTTCTGATGCAGCCCAGGATACAGGTGGCTTTCTGGGCTGCGATCGCACATTGCTGGCTCATGTCGAGCTTCTCATCAATCAGCACACCCAGGTCCTTCTCCTCAGGGCTGCTCTTGATCCATTCTCCGCCAAGTCTGTATTTGTGCTTGAGATTGCCCTGATCCAGATGTAGGACCTTGCACTTGGCCTTGTTGAACTTCATGAGATTTGCTTGGGCCCACCTCTCCAGCCTGTCCACGTCCCTCTGGATGGCATCCCTCCCCTCCAGCATGTCTACCTCACCACACAGCTTGGTATCATCAGCAAACTTGCTGAGGGTGCACTTGATCCCACTGTGATAGAGATGGACAATGCTAAGACAAAAGAGCAGAAATAAAACAGATGCAAAACATTAAGTTAAAAAGGAAAATTAGTTTCACACTTCTCCATTTCAGAGAAAGGTATAGTTCACGTGAAAATAAGGAAATTATTATTTATTGCCCATCTGTTATGAAAAGACTTCTTCTATTCATTAGGGGACTGTAGGATTCCTTGTAATTTTAAAAATGTATTTCATTTTTATGCATCAACATACAAAGCACTTTTACAGAAGTTACATTTCAAGTAGCGAATGAGGGGTCTAATCCTACAAAATCTCCAGACATTATTTTAAACCTGCAAACAATGTCACCATATACTGTTTTCGCACTGTGTGAAGCTAAGCACATGCGTAAGTCTTCACATAAGTGGAGCCTGAGGATATTGGTTCAGATGACTCTTCTTTTTTTCCACTTACGTTCCTGAAATTATACTTCAGCACTGAATTAAATAGAATACATGACCCTGACCCCAACTCCACTTACATAATAATAAAGACATTCTAGCAATTATTTTTGTTTGTTTGTTTCTGGTGCCTTTCATCATTTATATAAAACATATAAGAGATAAAACATTTGAGTAACTCTGAAACTGGGATTTTTTGTCACGTAAGACCTGACAGCAGGGAGCCTAGTGCCAAGCCAGCAACCAGTATCCAGGCTTCAACCAAACTTGAATTTTCCTAATTGCCCATATTTCTGGTAGCTGACAAACAAGTACATAACCAGCACTGTATAAGCTGCATGCTGATCATTAATTTCCTCTCATGAGGCAGTGTGTCCCTGGAGACTTTCCTGTTCTATCAGATCATTGCTCTGTAAGGAATGGATTTAAAATGCAACTATCTGGGAACTTTGATGTATGCCCTTGAAGAAAACCTTTTTCTTGTGGAATGCTAGACACTAATGTTTCTCCTCCCTCAGCCTCTGCCCTCCTCCCATCAAATATCAGATACAGAAAACAAGCAGGTAAACTACTTGCAAGCAACAGCTGTTTCTCCATTTGGTGCCTTCTCCCAGCGATACAAACAGGAAAAAAAATGTACAGTGGTAGACGTCCACTCTCATTTCATAGATGTGCAGGTCTGAGATCAGCCCTGCATATCTAAGAGCAGGATTTTCCCTTTGGTCTTTACATCTTGACTGAGTTCTTGCTAAACCACTTGGCCTGTATATAAGAACCTAATCCATGATGTCCTGCCATGCAGCAGACAGCCTGAAGTTTCTTCTCTGCAGAGCTTTGAATTACTAAGTTTGTTAGAACAAGCGGCTAAGTCAGAATGGATGCTACCTTATCTAACTGATTGCATTTGGAATGGCTTCATGCTTCACAGAGCTTTACAGATGCTTTTTTAGAGAGTTTAAGCAAAAGACAGCTACCAGAGGATAAGCTGTTTCTGAAGACATTTGGCTCTTGCAGCTAATTCATTTGCCAAAGAAAACTCTGTGTTCCAATTCTGTGAGAACCACTGGAAACACTTCTCCTGCTGTTGTCTGCTCCGCTCTGCTTTCTCAAGCAAGTGCCTATTGTCTTCACTAGACAGGAAATCTCTTCTATATTCTCTCTTTTTTTCTCCATCAGGGCTGCTTCTTTTGCTTCTTCACTTTTCCTTTTGCAAATATAACAGGTTTCTGCTGCCAACTACTTTATCTTCTTCCTTATCATGTTGCTTTTCAGCCAACAGTCTTTACAGAAACCTTTTTTACCTTTGGAAATAAAAACAGTGAAGAGGCAATGTCACTTAACCTAAAGTAATCTCCAGATAATTGTAGGCTAAACAGCACTTGCATTTTGTGTAGAACATTGCCTGACACAACCCTGGCTGCAGGAAACCGCACACCAGGCATCGGTATATATGCGTGGTATAAGCATCTAATGTGGGATATGATAGCATTTGATACAGCAAATGATGAATTTTTAAGCTCCAATACAGTAAAAAAATTATATGTTCACTTAACCAAATTCTTATGTCTACATATATTCAAGGGAGTACAAATCCAGCTTTTAAACAATTAAACCAAACTTTCTAGCAAGCTCTAAAGTGACTTGTTGTATCAAAGCATAATTGTATCACGGAATAATCTTATTCTGCCCTCATGTCTAGGGGGTCACACATTCTGAGTTGCTTCATGTTAAAGCAATGAAGAAAAATATTTTAAAACTTTTTCATTCTCCAGCTAATAAATCTTTTGGTACCTAATTTTTAGGAGTGTGTCTCTGGAAAGGGCAGTCTGGCTCAGAAAGCAAAAGGTTTCAAACTCTCTGAAGTTCCTTAGCCCTGTTTATCTGCTGCCTCACCCAGAGACATTTAAAATAATCATTGGAACATTTCCTGTCTAATTTTCTTATCCCTGTATGGTAAATTCTTCCTACCTGTATTAATGCCTTACAAGGAACTTTTGTTTTAATGGCAGGGTATAAAGAAGTCCCCTTAAGTGATTGCCTTGGAATTTCTATTACTAAAAAGTCTTGAGACGATAAACCTAACCCCATTATTTGATTATGGAATACATGAAGTCTTACCCTATTAGTAATGTTTGCATTGTGTAATATTAAAAGCAAAACTCAGGTTCGAATTGCCACGTGTTCAATGTCCATCACCCCAGCCCGATATCTTCAGAGTTGTTCTTGGGTGTAGGATTTAGCCCACAAATCCCTTCTAATCTCACTCTAATGCACATTGCTTTCAGAGTTGCTGCTCCAGAGTGAATGAAGTGTAAGAAAAAGCAGATTCAGGCCCTGATATTCATTAAGAATCCAATTTTAAGTTACCTCTGGTAAATTTTCATGACATGTTAATAACGTGTCATCATGCTATCATTGCAATCAGTCATGCTAATGACACACTGTAAAAAAGCTACAACCCACACAGCTACACAAAATGTGAAGTGGAAATTAGTGGGACTAAGCACAGGGAAGTGGAGTTTGGTATCACCCTCATTGAGATGACTGTGAAATAATACAAATTAGTGGTGTAAGTAAGAGCAGAATGAGGCTCACAACATGTCAGGACATTTCAGTTAGTGGGCAAAAACTCACCATGTTTCCTGAAACATACTGTAGCAAATCAAACTTGCAAAGCAATTCCTCTGGTGCTAAGAAGTTTGAGAAGGTCATAGCCTCTTGTGCATGGAGGCAATCAAAGATGAGTGGTTTATAGGTTCTGTGCAAGTCACAGTTATTGCATATTCAGGGTTTTATTTGGTGATATGAATTTAATGTTGTTTTACAAAGTAAAATAACTCCAATAGACTCTAACATAGATTTCATATTTGTGGAAACCTGAGCAGAGTATTGAGTAAACTCAGTTACAGGAGGAAAATGATGGCATTGGGAAAACTGCTAAAATTAACTTCTAATCATAGGGAAAAATAAGCAAAAAGCCCTAGGGTTTTAATTCTGTCAACATTTAACTACTTATATTATTCAATATAAGCAAATTAATCCCATCAGCAACCCAACAGCTGCATCCCTATGGCCAAATAGAACAGTCACTTCACAGCAAGCCTGAGTTCAAATTTGTTGTCTATTTATATCACACAACTGCAGAAATACCCTACTGGCTGTCCCAAAGTCATGATGCCACCTGGCATGCCTGAAAGGAAATCTCAGATATGTTGTTTAGGGTATCTTTGCAGTGCACAAAGCGCTGGTAGAAGCACTGTATAGGCTCCAACTGTCCTATGCTTGGGCAGCAAGGATAAGAGGGAGCCCTCCTTTGAAACCTTCTGATATTGCTTCTGTGTCTTCTGCTTTTAAAGTCTCCTTCCCATCCAGGTCATTGTAAGAGTAAGTGCTAATACTTGAAAGGCTTATCAATCATGAAAGTCACCAAATGCAACAGGTGAGGAAAATGTTATAACTCCTTTGATGAAGAGCAGAAAATTGAAGTAGAACACGGGTAGGCATAAGATGACTTTGCCAATGGTAAGCCTACAAAGATACCTGTGCCCTATCATTGCAGTGTTTCTATCTCACTTCAAAAATATTGACACTCTATTGACTACATCTCTATGATTCAGTTATAGAGGACAGGGGAGCTGTAAATCAGTCACTGAGGTTACTTTCACATACTTTGATCAATCCAAAGTGCTTTTGAATTGTTTCAATTAGATAGGGGCCTATTATGGGTATTACACTGAATAAAACAGAAATACTAGAGTGAAAACATGAGCGATGCTTGTTGCAACAATTTGAGATTTTTTAGGGCATATTTTAATTTTTTTTTTTTTCTTTTTGGACACCTAGAATGTATCTTAACACTGCTCAGTGATCAGAGTAACTCACCAGAGAAGGAAGCAACTCTGACTGTACACCACTCCCTCTGTCATAAAGCTGTAACAAGCACTATGCTAGAGCATCACCTTCCTGGGTAACTTTCTGTATGTTAGGAAACACAGTCCTGCAGACTTTATATACACGCTTAATTATTTGTACAGGAATACACAGACCGAAGTCAATGGGAGTACTCATATGCTTAGAGTTAAGGACATGCTTAAATATTTCCGGGACTGGGGCCTGCCTTCTCCCAGTGGAGAATTGTGCTCTTACACAGGCTTTTCCCCCAGTGTGCTTGTATAAATCTGGCCCTTTAAGTTTTACAGAGCTGAACTGCTCCAGTCTTACTGTAGCCATTTTGTAACTGCTGACTGCTGGGTGCCTGTTCTGCCTCCTAACTGGTTAGTACCTATTATGCTTTTCCACAACCCTCTCCTTCTTATCCCTGCATCTCACACATGTGATTGAAAAAGGTTCATCCAGCGGTAAGTCTGACTTTTCTTTTGTGTTTGATCATGGTGAAAATGCTATAACACATCATTTGCTAGTATTAAAGGAATGTCCACAGCCTTGAAAAATTGTCTCTATTCTTTAGCCAGTACTGACGAGCAGGGTCTGCTCCAGTATGCAGCACTTTGCCAGATTACATTGATTAAGCAGTCTTCCATAGGCTTTCCCTTGCAATTTTAAACATTTGTTTTTGTTTTTGTCTCTAGCGCAGGCAGCTCAGTGCTTCACTGTCATTGATAAATACTTAAAACAGGTGCAAGACAGGTGCCCTGTTTATTGCATAAGTAAATTTCATTTTGCAGTATTCTTGGATTTGAAAATAAAAGGCAGACGTAGCAGCTGATGGTGATAAGAGGCAGGGTAGCTAAAAGATATGCTACATCTCAAACAGATGTCAATGGATGCTCTTTCTCAGATCTCTAGCATGCATTGATTCACCAAATAGCATCAGTAAATGTTTCCAGCCTTCATATATACCATATTATGGCAGCTAAAATCTGGGTGCCACTGAATGCTTTAGAACTAATTCCTGAAGAGTAATATGAGTAATAACACTGAGATAACAAAGATACTGGAATAATAAGGATACTGGAACAACAACTTTGGAATAATAAAGAATAGTATTTGCAAAGATGAGGAATTAATTTTGGAAGCCTGATTTCCATCACAAATAACAACTTTCAATAGAAAGAACTGACAGGCTTGCCTACGAATTCATGTTTGATGAAGCAACAAGGGATCTACACAGTCTTCTTGTACGAATGTGGTTAGTCTGCAGGAAATTCATAAGTAAGCTCAGCAAGCTACCCTTCTCTTCCAGCATGCCAACACCTTGTCCCAGGGGAGTATGTGAGTACTGCTACGTCATAAAGCATTCAGTGGTTACATTGCAAGATAATGGTCTTTTTCTTCTTCATGACTCTTCCAAGATTTGCAGGGGATTTTGGAAGAGCTGATAAGACTGTAAGAAAAAAAAATGTAGAAGTTGTCACTGTTCTGCATTTGTTGCTTACCGTAGCTTGAAAGAAAAACTTAAGAGCTGTAATAGTAGGGAGCACTGAGCTGGCAGAAAGAAGAGTGCAGAGAGGCAGACAGTACGAGTGACTGTGTTCTGTACTGTTACAAAATGTGATGGCTGGGAAGAGTGTTTTCAGCTCTGGAGCTTGCAAGCCTGCTGCACTGTTATCAGTGATTCTCCTGTCGTGCTCTGGGTGTCATCAGTGCTCACTCTCAAGCAGAGGTGACACTGATGGGCGAATAAGTAACTCCTTGCAACACCCATAACATCTTGCCTGCATTGCATCAGTTGTACTTCTGAACTACAGGGCACACAAATGTTATGCAATTAGTCTGAATCACAGAATATTTCATGTCTGTGCTCTACATTGGGTGAGCCACTACAGCCATAATAATCCCAAACTGTAGGGCCAGGTGTTGTCCTTGTAGCAGTGGAAATAGTCAGACTGAATGCTGGGGCAGAACCAGAGTGTTCATCCCTATAGGGTTCAACATGCCTGTGTGTTTGGTTAATTGCTTCAAACACCATCCACAATGGAGACTGCTTTCTCAGTGTCCTGCCTTTGATGCAGGTGCCATAGGAAGATTTTTCCATGGACTCGCAGACCAAATGTTGCCTTTACAGGCAGTAGAAAGCATTATCTGATACAGAAGAGACGCCTGTTTCCAAGTGCATGCAAATGTGTTTTGATGTGCTGCCTTCCTACTCCTTGGCTTGTGTTATGGGAACAACATCAATATAGTGGGAAATCCTTTTAAAACGTCTAATATTTCATTGTTACTTTGAAGACTGCTGCACTGCCCTGTGGGATAGAGCTGTGTTGCCATCTCAGAGGAATGCAACCCTGCCTTTCTCCACACGAAGCTGTCCTGGCTGAGGGCCTGGCAGGGTCTATTTCTGATAAAGCAGACGGTGTCTTTCCATTCAACCACCTTTTGTTCAACCACCGAATAAAACTTTGTTCTGCCTTTCTGTACAGCTGTTATTTTACAGCTCTGCTTTCCCAGATTAAGGAATCGGTTATATTTTTAACTTGCAAAATGTCTTTCCCATTAGTGCTTTCCTATTTGATCTGCGTGGGTGGCCTTCAACTTCTTGGCCTCAACTATTCCTTAACTTTAGTCAATCTTCTTGCTAGTTTATCCTGTCCCCTGCACAGCCCAGAAATGGTTGGTTGCCTTGTACCCAATTTTTCATCTCTATTGTAAACTGCACATTTTTATTTGAGGACTTGCATTTTGTCCCCACTGCCAAATGTCCAAAGAAGTTGTCTCTTCATCCCTTGCTCTCTCCCAGCCTCCGTCTCTCTCTCCCTCTCTTTTTTTCACTCTTTGAAGCTGTTTGCCCTGAGATTTAGATCTTCTATGTATGCTGTTGCATGACCACTTTCATTTTTGGTCAGTGTCAACGGCTTCAACTTCATTTTCAGAGCTCACACTTGTGCTGAAAACACCTGGGACTTCCTCTTCACGGAACATCTTAAGTTGAAATGCTGGTCGTGTGCTTCTCAGTCTGTGTCACTTTCCTTTACTTAGTTGGGATTTGCAGGTAAGCCATGCTAGGGACAAGTCTTCCAGCCCATGTGAGGCTTCTGGGATTGCAGACCACAGTAGGTCTGTAAAAAAACCCACAATCACAGCCATCTCATAGTCAGTCTAGCACCAAGGGCAAAAAAGAATCAATAAGTATATAAACATATGTTTACCTGCAATGAACTATTATATCTTTCATTATTTTAAGGGAAAACTCATTTCTTTATGGGTTAGATTCATGTTTTCTGAGCACTTGGCTCTGACAATGCCAAAAATCATAGAATCAAAAAAAACCCTCAATAAGCCCAATCCCCCATCTCCTCACACATAGTTTCTACTTTTAATCTGTTGGTGCACATCGGGCTGGAAAGCCAGCAAAGTGGTCTGCAAATGAGGTTGTGATCCTGAAAAGAAACTTACCCTCATTTTGTCCCTCTTTTTAAGTCTGTGATGTTATCCACATCACTCCCTAAGAGAGGGATGCTCAGCCTGCAGCATACAAGCTGTTTCCAGCTGGCCAAATAATTCATCTCACAGTCTGGTTTTGGCCACCTTTCCTTAGAGTCCTTCACATGTGGCTGACAGACTAATAAATTAATCTGGACAACTAATTAGGAAGGAAAGGAACAACAGTCTGGTTTACCCTGCATAGCACCCTATAGCTCAACTTTCATTTAGAATTGATTGGCGTCTTTTAGAGAATCAGTTATTTCTTGTGTCTTACCAGTTTTTCTTTAACTACATGGCATATAACCTCATAGACTTCCCTGTACTAGTTTTGACGCTTGCCCAGACCCTCCAAGGCAGCCAGGAAACACAGATACTTCTATCCAAAACCAGAAATTAACTGTGGGGGGTGGGGAGAGATGTGAAAGCAATTGTTAATGCTATCCTAAGAGCAGTTTGTCAGCCTCAGTGACAGTTATTAGTCCTTTTTACACCTCTGGATCTCCACAGTGAAGGATACTCACCTATCCTGACAGTGAGGATGACACTAAATAGCATTTAAGTCAAAAGTGAAGGAAGAAGCCACACAGGAAGATGCAGAAAGGAAATAGCCCAAGTATTTTCCTTGTTAACATGAAATTTAAGCATCTGGAGTACTAGTCAGATCACATGAGACAGAAGAGGGTTCATCCATTTCTCCCAGTATCTAGTCTCCTCTGCTGATAAGAAACATGAATCTTCCAGTATCTGTTGTCATGGTCCTAACCAAATTCTGTGTTCAATGCTTGAAAAGTCTCCTTGCCTGTTTCCTCCACCTGCTGTCAATAAAGTAGTGTCTGTGCTGGAATATTTTGCACTGGGTGTGGAGAACTCCAAAGTGCCCCATTAAAAAGTACTTGCCTTTCTGCTCCTAAAGAGCAGGTGATACGTTCCTCTTCCAGCAGCCATCAAGAACTGTGGCTGAGCAAGAACTGGGTACAGAAGTAAGTCTGCACTGATTGTGTGCATGGCACTCACTGCCAGCAAGACAGGAGGCTGGCACCATCCATTTTTAATGCAAATGGTGGCACACCACTGCTTGTTTCTAGGATGTGTTTGCCAGGGTTCCCCTGTTGGTGCTTGCAGAGGATCTAGGTTTAAGGACGTCTGCGTTTACTTTACCACTTTTCCAGCTACCCTGTAGAAGGGATGCATGTGCCTTGGCCCCACAGCACCTAGTCAGGCACCTTGATGAAAAGTGCTCATGAATGTGAACAGGAGTGGCCAGACTGCATATCTGTGTCCCACTCTCTGCCACTTAATTTATAGCAACAATCACTTCTAATAGAGGGAGCAAGAAATTTTTTGGACTTTGAATTTAAAGCAATACTGAGTCCGGCTACCAACAGAAGTGGAAAGGCAAGAAAATAGGTTGTTTTGCATATAAACCCCTCCATTTTTAAGTGGATGATGCTTAGTTTCTTCCCTTTTGTATACAATGTACATTCAAGCAAAATAGCGTGAGAAGGTAAAAGTGTTCATCCTTGCTTGAGGTGATCCTATTCCTAGGTCTTTACTATGTAGGGAGAAGAAATGTTATTTCTGTGCCAAGGACCCTTTTTGTCTAAATTCTAGGTAAACAGTCTTATGCTGGAGGAATCCCTCAGCTTTCCATGTGTTTGCTTTAAATCTTCCACAAACTGCTGGAGCCATCTACCAGGGACTCGGAAGGACTTAGGACCTCATAGCAAATTGCTTAAGTCCTGGATAGGATATATTAATGGTAGGAGGGATAAATTCAGAGAAATCACAGGCAAGTTTCTCTAGGCATGTGACTAGAATATTAATCTGCAGTTGTAGCAGCCGTCTAAGAAACTATATGAACAAGAGTCACTAAGCAAAGAGAAAGTAATCTCAAACTATTACCGAAAACATTTTCTTTTCTGTTTCCTCAGCACCTTTTAGAAAGTGCTGATGTCAAACCCCTCATTTGAAGAGAAGTGTCCAAGTTGCCTTCAAACATGTGACGTGGGCACCTAAGTTACTAAGGTGGTCTTGATAATTTCACCCAAGGTCTAAAGCTGTATCTGCACTTACCCACTGAAAGACTTCTTGTCCTGGTTCAGCACATTTCCATTTATTTTTGCATGCAATTCATATTCCTTTCCCCAGCTCCCCATCCAGGTGACTGCATTCATACCCAAGACTATTTGAATGACTTTTTCAAGTAAGGATTTGTGAAGTACTGCCAAATGGTCTACTGCACTCTAGATATTATTTTATCTGCTAATTTTGTTCTTCTATTTAAAAAAAAAAAAAGATCAGTTTTATTTGGTGTGTTCTTTTCTTTATCCTGTAAATCCATGGCAGTTTGTTGATCATGGTTCAATTATTAAGCACGTAATTCAGGACCCACTGGAAATTTATGGAGCTTTTTACAAACTTCCATGGACCTTGGATCAGGTCTTAAATGTTTACAGATTACCTGTTGTGTTTTTTTTTTTTCTCTAGGAATTTTGAGCAAAATTTATGGGATGGAAACTACTAGGTTTGCTCATACTCTTGTTCCATTTGTTTTTTTAGTGAATCACTATTATTTCCAGTAATAAAATCACCAAGGAATCTTATTATTACCCTAGTCCATAAAAACATTTAACCATGCCCTTAGCTTTAAGCACAGGGTTAATTTTACTAGCTTCAAGACAGCTATTCTTCTCTTTAAAATTGGGCATATGCTTAAGAGCTATTTTGGATCAAGACCTATGCAAGCAGGCTGAGTGAACTAAATCCACTTAAATGCAGCCTGAGCTATAGAACTGGCCCTTAGTAAATCCTGACTGTGGGTGGGTTTTTTTTGAGAATGAATCAACAAACCACTCCCACAGCCAGATGGACAGAGTGGAATTACAGTTTTAAGCGAGGAAATTGTTAGGAGTGGTTACCCTGATTATTAGCAGAGACCCACTAAATGTTTTAAGCATGAAAATCTCCCTGACAGCAGAATTTCAGCTCAAGCTATTATATTTTACTGTCATGGGAAAGGAATGGATTTTACAAGGCAGTAATCAGAGAGGGATGAACCCTATGAGGAAAAAAAAAAAAAGAATTATTGCTACTATCAAAGGTCAGCTGATCTTTTTTCCTTAAGATTACAAATTTTAGGATTTTCTTCTCAGCTTCTGATCCTCTCTTCTATTGTTGTCCTTGTTAAACTCCAGTTCTGGCTTTCCAGTGAATTTCTTAGTATCAGCTTCTGTGTTATTCACTGTATTCACACCTCCTGAGCTATAGTTCTTCACTTCTGGAGCCTCCACTGTTCTTATTGAGTAGGTCATTGCTTGGGCCAATGAAATATTTAGTAAACACTTCATGGAATAAAGAATGACTTTAGGGCTGACAGAAGCGGACACTTCAGATTTAGGGGGGGGATTCAGGTTAGTTTAGGGATTGTAAAATCTTTAGCATTTATGAAGACTTTATGGAAAAGCAGATGAAGAGAAAAATCTCAAAGAAATTTTCCAAGCCCACAAAGTCAAGCTGTATGCCCTAGTTTGCAAATCAAGTCACTACTGAAGGCTGGTAAAGGCTACAAAATTCAGGATGTGATGCTTACCCAGAATGAATAACTTCAGTTTATTCAGATTGTAGTTCTGGAGTGTTTCTAATGTAGTAAAAGTTATCATGTCAATTATATTCAATATTTGCTTACTGAAAAATGCTTGGGAAAGCCAAAATGTGATGTTTACGGTTAATTAAGAAGAAACTCAGGTGGGCACCTCTATTCAGCAGGACTGGCTTCTTTGTCTTAGCTGAGATTAGATTGCTGTCATCTAAAGCAGTTTTGTTTCTGAACAAGAGCATCTTCACTGAGCTTGTAGTGTGCACATGCTATCTTAATTTTCCAGTGTTTCTTGTGTTGAAAACAGTTACAGATTTCAGAATTTAATTCTGAATGCCAGATACCTGCAGATACCTGCACATCTAGCTTTTACTTCTTTCTCATCATTTCTTCAAGCTAAACAAGGTCTAATGAAGTTACATCTGAAGCAAGAAGTAAAATTAATTCTGAACATTACTCATGGTGGTTGTCAGGGGAGACTGTTTAGCTGGTACCATGGAAAGCCCCTGGGTTTACCTTGTAAGCTTCATTGAATCAATCTGAGATCTGACAACGATATCCCTTCATGCAGGGTGGATGTATTTTAAAGCTGTTGCAGCATAGAAGTGTAGCCCCCCTATAATTTACTACGTTAAATAATTTGATTGGTATTCATCATGTAGCTACGCAGATAGCAGCTACATGGTATACAGAAATTGAGAGTCTGATCAAGTACAGAGCTCACCACCTGCTTTAAAATGTCACAGGCATAATTCCAAGCTTGTATCAGTAGAAACTGAGACTAATTGTACTGAAGTCAGACATTAAACCTGCGTGAGATCAGAATAGAGTTTCCATTATTCAGATTGGCTTTTCCTGTACATTCTGGATGCAAGTGAAACTGTTCAAGAATAAATATTGTTAAAGAACCCCCACCCACTTTTTCCTTCCTCTTTAGTCTTTCACTTTGTGTGACCTGGGTCCAAGCCAGTGCAGGATTGCCTTGATATTTCTTAAAATTGATTTACGTAATGGCAGTGTGGATCCTTCTCTTCAAAGATTCCATGGGAGAAGATGAAGGACCTGTCCCAGAATCAGCATGTGAGATGACAGAGTTGATCTCATGCTTTCTTCGCCTGGCAGCTGTGAAGGGGAAGTGTGTTGTGCAGCTATATTGTTATTGCTCTTCATTTTTGTGCCACTGACGCATCCCAGTCTCCATGGCATTTAGAAAAAGAGAGGAACGAGCCGCAGAGACTGATAAGCTCCTGTCCTCAATCCAGTCATGGTACTGTGGCACTCTTCCACTCACATATAGATGCTTCCTGCAGCAGGATCTACGTCAGAAGACTTCACCACATATTTTTGTAGTGAACCACTGACATGGTAAGAAGAAAGCTGAAGGGAAAATACATCACTGAATGACTAAAGGATAACTTACTCCTTTCTGTCTGACTTCAGTTCTCCAGCATCCTCATATCCCTCTGAGAAAACTACATGCAGCAAGACTTTCTCAGGAATCTAATTTCTGTAGAAAAAAAAAAAACACCACAACAAAAAACATGGGAGTTTGACACAAAACTGTTCCCATGAGAACTTCCTTTCACATAATTGCCATTATCTGATTATGGTGGGAGAAGGCGTTTTTTCACCTTTACCCCTGCCTAGGACAAGTACCGTGTCCTGACGCCAAGTTTCAGGAATCCAAGATGGCCAAGATTATTGACCTAGTGGATATGTGCCTCTGAGTCAGATCCTGAGATCAGGAGGATCATGATGTCTGTACATTCTACTTTATGTGTTTGAGGGGTCTAATTTTCAAGGAACCAATGTAATAATAATTGCCCCACCCATCCCGCTTCTAGCCTTCAGCTCTCCGGTTGGTCAGTTTCTACCTCCTGCAGACTTCAAATATCTTGTGACTTGTGATATCATGGCATAGACACTGTGACTGTGGCAGCTGAGGTCACACTCTCTGCAGAATGGAAAAATTTCCTTCCTGGAAGTTTTTTCCTCAGGACATAAATTCAGGGATCATGCTCTGACCTGTGATTTGGCTCATGTACTGGGGGTTATGGTGCGTGCTCTGTCAGCATTGTAGAAATGAACAAATTTCTATCTTCCGAACTTAATGGGAATCACATTTAGTAGCTTTATGCAACAACAAAGATTAAAAAAACCCTGCACTCCATATGAGCAGTGGGCTGTGTCACATACAAATCTAACTCAAGGTATTTGTAATAACTTGACAAAAGCTGACATTCAATGTTTTAAAACATATTTAATCTCTGAGCCTGAGAAACAGATTCTGTTACTGTCACACATTTGGTTTAATATCTACTACACAAATGTGAGACTTAAAACTTTTACATTGCCCAGCAACTTCAGAGACATATCTCTGCTCCACTATCCACAAAGATTGCACACGGCAAACATCTACAAGCAGTAAGTTGAGGTGCTTATTATACAAAATATCATGTGTAAAACAAAAACAAGATTTGTATTAAAATTCCTTTCTCAGACACTGAGAACATAAAGGGGGATCAACAGAAGTTATTTACAGTGCTAGACACAGTATTTTACTGCATACTTCTATTTACAGTGGTTTGTTTTTTTCTTTAGTAAATTGCTACTAAATATATGTGCACTGGTCATATTAGACAGTTCAAAACATTTTAAAACTTAAATCCCTAGAACTAGACAAAGTAATAAGCAATTTTTTTGACACCAATGTTAAAATCTTGGCCTGTTTTGTGTGGTGGCCAATGCTTTCAACTTAGGTTCTCCCTTATGCATTCAATTTGGATCTAATACCTTCTGAGCCAAATTCTGCCCTCACTTAACAGCGTCATAGCCCCAAGTGCTAACAGGAATTGCATAGGTCTAACCAAGAGCAAGACTTCACCATCTGTGCTCAGTGAGCACAGTTAATTCCTAATCAACACAGTGGAATTGACCCCAATTAATAGAGGTTCATTTTCCTTTTGAATTCATGTTTCAAATGATCTAATGGTATTTCTTTAACCCTTATCATAGCAGGAAAGACTCTTTCATCTGAGGTTATAGTTGAACAATCACTCTCCCTTGCTTTCTTATACGTCTATAAGATGTTTGCTACCCAACAGCTATGACTCCCTGTTTTTTCCATCACTTACTTTCCTTTTCTTGCACCCTCCATGGAAATATTTTTGCTTAGAGAAAAGGATCATCATACCTTCTTCCTTAGCAGTCTTTCCTGGACACATTAGCGTTTTCTGTCAAATGGTCTCAATGTAATTTGCAAATGATGGAGCTGGTCTACCAATGATGCTCTCTCCTCCCTGTGACACAGGTAAATAGTAACAGTATGCTGTGTTTTAGAGAGGGGACAACTGACATGCTGCAACCACAGCACCCTTTTACAGAAGGTCAATCCAGATTCACGAGACATGATTCTGGGCAGGCAAAAATGCAAACTGAAAAACTGTCCTTCTGTCAAAGGTCTGCTTGGCATCTCAACCGTTGGACATACAGGAAGCAGCCCTTGATCATGCAACCCTTGATCGTGCAACTTGCAGCTCAAGACTGAAAGCAGAGCAGGAGATTTGAGAAGGTGGATCTAAATATGGCATAGGGCTGCCTCACTCTCCCTTTGCTCCTTGGCTGCTGTGCACACAGCAGCTTCTCAAGCATGATTTAGAGCAGCCTGGTCATGATCTCACGTAATTGTGTGGCTAAGGGCTCCAAAATAGGACCCTGTGATCAGAATGTCCGGAAACATGAGGTCATGACATCAAAAGGCCAGTTTCGTAGCAAAAGTATGGCTTTCAGGTGGTGCTGGCTTCAAAGCTCAGCAGTGAAACAAAGGAGAAATCTATATTTGGGGACCTTCCTGGAAAGCATTACCGTTTGCTGTTCATTAGAGGTATCAAAGCGGCAAGTAATTACAAAAAAAAAAAAAAAAAAAAAAAAAAAAATTATCCATCTCCTGAATGAAAGTTTCAGGAATAAATACATGTTTTGCCACAGAGGTTAGTTAAGTAATTTAACTGGGAGTGTCATTGCTGAGCTGTGCAATAACCTGCACAGAACTGCATGGACCTATAGTGGTAGAGAATGGCCGACTCTCCTGGGAAAGGTTTTACCCTTATATTGCCTGACTTTTTTACACCACATCTGTGCTTGCTTCATCGTTCTGCCATCTGCTGTAACAAAATACAGGCAAAGCATTTCAGAAAACAACCCCTCCACACTTCAAAATGCTCCAACCCAGAGCACAGCCCTTTACTTCTCACAAGCTGTAGTGCTTATTATCCTCTCCTCCTCCTCCTCCCTTGCACCCCCACCACATGCATGATGAATTACGTACGCCTACCAAGCGTGGAGAACACAGGATCCCATTGATTTTACCACGATGTTTCTATTAAATTCAATGAATGGTTATGTGCTTTACTCCACTGTGCAAATGCATTTGCTGAAAGGTCAGAAATAGCAGGTCATTATCATTAAATTTTTAATTTTGGAACTCCTAATCACACTTGTTTCCTGTTTGGTATTGTCTGCAAATACAGAATGTATAGCTGACCGAAAGACTCTGATTGCTAAAGCATCGAAATAACAGAGTATGAGCAGAGTGGTTTTGAGAACACACTCTGTATAGTCCAGTCAAAGTTTCTTCCTGGTGCAGCCGCACAAATCTCTTGGTAGCAGTAAACTTGCTGCACAGACTTCATTCCTGAACACATGTTCAAAGGTGATAAAATAAATGCAGATGGTTTCCCAAAACCTCAGCGGAGCATTTTTTACTGTTACTAAATGGACTGTAAAAAAGCTAAGGCAAAAATGGAGAAAATATAGTTTGACACAGACAGGCAATTTCAAAATAGCCTTCGGTCGTTTGAGAGAAAAGCTAAATAAAATGTGTGTTTATAATGATCTATTGGCAAAACAATATTGACAGAGTATCTGAGCTGCCTAATGGGAATGCATTTTAGAAGACTCAAACTAAACTAGCGTCACAAGCCGAATATTTTGCTTAATTATTTAACACATATACAAAAAAGTTGGATAGAAATTTTGAATTCATTGTGCCATGACCCAAGTTGACAATAAAACCATTCCTGGTTACAGTGAAAACACGATTAGGCCTTGACAAATTTATTACAGGCTTTGTTTACAAACTTATTACAAAATTATACAGCATCTTATGCGTACACAGGATTTACAAGAACGCGTAACTGATGTGTGCGATTGCTCTGCTCTCTGGTTGAGATCTGCAGGTTTTTCTTCGCCCGGGGCCTGATCCATCTTCCACTGGAGAAGGTGAGAATTTTTCCACTGAATTTAGTGGAAACTGGATCAGATCCAGAGGGTAACACTTCCGTTCATTGTTATACTGGGGTGGGAAAGAGGCAGCTGATCTAATAACCTTACACACCATGCTTTTTTCTTGTTTAATGTGTTTCAGATGACGGACGTTGCATTTACTCTGATACATTTTTGGCAGCCACTTGTAAAATGATTGTTGCATTGGTAAAGTTAGGAGTCAATCACCAGTTCCTGTTATTGCATTTACAGTGGAAAATGACAAATTGTTTTCTTTGATCCTATAAAGAATCAACCTTCCTTGATTTTCTTTAGGATTGACTCTGATGTTGTTTACATTGCTATAAACCTACATTTTCTCACCTGTCTTCAATAGAATTTCTCTGGATTTACAGTGATGCAAATAGGCATGGCATCCACCTTGTAGGAACTAGGTAGTTTCCAACTAATGGGATATAGGGTCTGTAAGCAACAGTGACTAACCAAGCTCAGTTAGTTTTCTTACTTCCTCTTCTCATACAGAGATAGGCCTATCTGGCATACTGAAGCATGGAGATCTCTAAAGTTAATGATCCATGACAATATATGCTCTCAGTTACTCACAGCATATGAAAATTATCTTTATTTGGGGAATTCAGGGTGTAAAATTAGGCTTTTAACCTGCAAAAAATTTCAGTGGGGCAGGCCTCCGAAAAATATGCTTGTTCCTCTAAGCGTAAAAATGTAGTTGAAACTTAAACTTTCTTACTAGTAAAACTAGCAAAAGCTCTGTTGAGGATTTAAAAAAAAAAAAAATGTTTGCCAAGGAAGGAGAACTCTGGAAAAATTCTAGTCAGATCTAGCAGATACTGAGTTCCTTGTTACATTACATCCCCTCTTTCCTTTTAACAATTGCCTTGGTATTGAACCTCTGAAGTTACTATTGCTTGAAGCAAAGTTAGGACGTAGTACTGTGAGGTGATGATATTTCCTGTGAAGTAAATACCCTGGCCTCATGGTGAAAATTGAGATAGTTCTCAAAACCTTTGTTTATAGCCTGTCCTGCAGAATTATACCTACAAGCTCCAGCCTGGCTTTCAGAGGCACTGCTGTTCCATTGCTTGGCCTCATGAGCGATGTGTCCGGTTGTCTGGTGGTTTTATGATGTGTAACACTCTCCATAAGGGATTAGGGGAGACAACACGATCTGCTGACCTGTTGCAGATTTGAAGTTGGTTCTCCAGTAGTGAATCATAGAATCATAGAATCGCTGAGGTTGGAAGGGGCCTTTAAGATCATCAGGTCCAACCATTAACCTACCCTGACAAAACCCACTTCTAAACCATGTCCCTAAGTACCATATCTACCCTTTTTTTAAACACCTCCAGAGATGGTGAATCCACCACCTCCCTGGGCAGCCTATTCCAATGTTTAATAACCCTTCCAGTGAAAAAATGTTTCCTAATATCCAGTCTAAACCTCCCCTGAGATAACTTAAACCCATTTCCTCTTGTCCTACCACTTGTCACCCGGGAGAAGAGGTCAGCCCCCACCTCTCTACAGCCTCCTTTCAGGTAGTTGTAGAGGGTGATAAGGTCTCCTCTCAGCTTCCTCTTCTCCAGGCTAAACAACCCCAGTTCCCTCAGTTGCTCCTTGTAAGATTTGTCCTCCAGACCCCTTACCAGTTTCGTTGCCCTTCTCTGGACACGCTCCAGCACCTCAATGTCCTTCTTGTAGTGAGGGGCCCAAAACTGAATGCAGTACTCGAGGTGGGGCCTCACCAGTGCCAAGTACAGGGGGATGATCACTTCCCTAGTCCGGCTCATCACACTATTCCTAATACAGGCCAGGATGCTGTTGGCCTTCTTGGCCACCTGAGCACACTGCTGGCTCATGTTCAGCTGGCTGTCCACCAACATCCCCAGGTTCTTTTCTGCCAGGCAGCTTTCGAGCCACTCTGCCCCAATCCTGTAGCGCTGCATGGGGTTGCTGTGACCCAAATGCAGGACCTGGCACTTGGCCTTGTTGAAATGCATACCATCGGCTTCAGCCCATCGGTCCAGTCTGTCCAGATCCCTCTGCAGGGCCAGCCTACCCTCAAGCAGATCAACACGCCCGCCTAGTTTAGTGTCATCTGCAAACTTACTGAGGGTGCATTCAATCCCCTCATCCAGGTCATTGATAAAGATATTAAAGAGAACCGGCCCCAGCACCGAGCCCTGGGGGACACCACTTGTGACCGGACACCAGCTGGATTTAGTTCCATTTACCACCACTAAAAAAAGCCGTATGAAAAAAGCCATCCTGGTTTTGAGTGCTCTGATCTCATTTTCATGATTGATGCTGAACACGCTATGACAGTAAAAGCCGTGGTGTAAAAACCTAAGACCAGTACAGCTGTAATGGTTTTGGAATGGCTGTCGTTTTTCAGCCCTGACTGTGTGTTAAGATCTAGCTAGACACAGATAACATATGCAGTCCAATCTTAATTCTGTTGATAGCTGTGACAAGACGCTCATTTACTTTTACAGGAGTAGGATCCCATCCAGGGATCCCACAGCTAATGTAAAATAAACCGTCTCTTCCAGTAGTGTAATTATTACTGTCCCCAGTGGAGCTACATGACAATACAAAGAAGAGTTTGAGGTATATATATGCGAGTACATGTCCTAAGTAACAACTCACCTGTATAATTCAAGAACTTTGTTATAACTATGGACTACGTATTTTAGTCACCATACTGCTGAAAAAGGTCTATCATTTCAAGTTCCTATGAAAGGTACCAGGTTTGTCAAGCACTTCTACATATTTTTCCCTCTGTGAAAGATGGAGAATGGACTGTTGAGAACAGCAGCTTTGTACGGGTGTGTGGCTTTTACATCCATGCCAGGATATCGTATCTTTACTACAATTTGCAAGCCAAGGTCTCTTTTAAGGTTAAGACACCACCAGCTTTGTTTCTAATTTAAAAAGTCAGACAGAGAGAAATGATCCAACAATGCAAGCATAAGACAATTGATTCATGTGAGGTGGAAGAGGTTGATCACAATAAATAGTAAATTCTGAAGAAATCATCTTTTATGTGTTATATTAATGATCCATCCAGATTGGTTCTTGGCTTCAGTAAGTTTCTGCTGCAAATATTTTAGATTTTTATCATATTTTTTCTACAATGAACTGGCAGCATTAGAAACAGTTGCAAACCAAATGTGCTTCAAAAACATAAACGAAAGTTGCTGTATTATTGGCAGTCATTATGAAATGCTAACAGAGGGAAAATGGTCATTTCACTGGCAAAACTGGGATAATACACAGAAGTTGTATTTTATGGCTGCTTGATGCCTGTAATGTTGACAGCATGTACTTTGGTCCGTTTTTGCTTTGGTAGTGAGGAGTCAATACTGCATCCAATTAGATGTGAATGTATAGAGCAGGGAATATAAATATGTACACAACTCTTGACATTGATCTGATTTTTAACAAGTTTACTAAATGACAGTCACTGGCTTGACAATATTGAATGAAAAATACTGATTTTACACAGATTTTACAGTAAGGTTATGGTATGCTGCCGGCAAGCAGTGTCACAAACATAATCTAAAAATACCCAGAGTTGCCCACAGCGGAAGCACACACCCTTTGCTCTTGTTTATTGAGAGAGAAAGCTTATATACTGTAGATTTGCTGAAGTTTAATAAATAAGGTCAACTTATAATATATAAAACAATATAAACATTTATATGCTACATGCATATCATAATTTAAAGTAATAATTTATATAGCAAAGAGATGCAGATTTATGTTCTTCCTATTTTCCTTGACAACGCACACACACAGGAGGTGTCTATTCTTATCCATCTCCAGCCTACCAGTTTATTGTTTTCTGAAGTCAGTGCTCTAACATAAGTTTGGGATGTCTTGCATTGGGAGTTCCAGTGCTTGTCATCAATGCCACGGCAGCCGTTTTTTACAGGCTTGGCTTCTTTACACCTCGTTTCATAAAAGTATTGTTTAACTGGAGAGTTGCCTGTTTTAATTTCTCCCAGAACAGTTACCTGGTGTCCTCTAATGTCGATCGCAGATGATTTGTCCGTGACCCATAAACTTTCACTGTCACAAACAGAATATTCCCCTCGGTGACTCTTGTGCTCTGCGTACCTTTTCCTCCGGGAGGTTCTGTTCACCACCACCGAATTTCCAACGTAATCCTCCATGAGGTACAGCGGCGGTGGTTCCAGCGGTGTGTTATCACTCAAGAGGACTCGAGGAGAGTTGTAGCGTCTCTGCTGCCTTAAGAGGTCTGTATCCATTGAGATAACTGGCTGGAAGTCTGATTTCACATTTTCATCTCCATCCATGACTTGCTGAGTGTCTGCTTTCTGCACTGTGTTTTGATAGTTTTCCTTAATATCTACCATCTGCTTAGAAAGCTTGTTTTTCAAAATGTCTGCCTGAATGAGTTTAATAATAAGAGAATTTATTGAATCTTCTGGCAAACTCCTTTGATCCATGTTGGTAGATTGGATGCCACGAAGATAAGTGAGAAATATCACATAAAACAAGATGGACATCACCTTGTTCACCTGTAAGATCTGCAAATGGACAGAAAGTCAACATAAAAACAATTAAATAGGGAAGTTTACTAGAGGCTGTAAACATGAAAATTTGGTTTTGTTTTTATAACATCTGTACTTTATAGATACAGATAGGCTACGTGTTTCTTTGAAGGTACTATTTTGTTATAATTTATATTGGGTGCAACTGTTTTCTGACTTTTTTTTTTCAGTGTTTCATCTATATTTCATGCACTTTTCAGGATCACCTTACTTTCCCTCTTTCCACGCATAGTGACATATATGTCAGTTAGGTCCTTTCTCTACAGAGGTAAGTAGCTCTCGGGATGGTATATCCAGATCTTGGTAGCACAGAGAAGACAAGTTGCTTTCAAAAAGTCTACTCTACAGAGTACCAGACTATCTAATGGTGTAAAATGAAGTTCTGATTTTGCTAAATGTTGTCAAGTTTTCTGTGTTAAGATCTCTTGGATACATCAAATTCTTATTCATCAAATGGATTGTGTTTAACTTTACCCTAAGAGCATCATCATACACCGGCAAATAAATAGCATCTTTCAATAACTCTTTCTCTCTCCTTCTCTCTCTGGTGCTATAAGGGAAAGGATCCTTGAAGGAAAAGGATGAATTCGAGCAGCAAAGTCGGGTTTCTTATATTTTGACTTTCAGAAAGCAGTAGTTAGGCTTCTGTAATATAAGTAGGAAATTCAAATGGACCCACAGACCATTTTGTACTGGTTGTTTGCTGGGTTGGGGCCTGGGTTTTTTTGTTGTTGTTTTTAATGAAGTTCCTTCATTACATTTATATCAAGTGGAACAAAACTGACAGTAGTTAAAAATACTAAAAGACAGATGGAGGACACCTCCCTCCCCTTCTTTTCACTCTGCCCCCCCCTCCCCCACAAATGGAAGAATCTTATTCAAAAAGATCAAAGGAACTCAAGATCAAGATTTTGAAAACTGGACCTAAAAGTGTGTTTCTTCTCTGTACTGTACTTTGCCAGGCACTGCTCTATATAGATTCCTCTAGTGTCCTTGTAATTCTAGCTTTTGAGCATCTTCTAGAGGCTCATTTGTCATTTCTTTTTAAATCTTTTTGTCATTCTGTTTGTGTAGTTGAGAAGTGTAAGCATTCGTCTAAGGAGGTTTTTTTTTTCCTTGTGGATACCTGTATATTTTGCATTTGTACTTATATTTAAATGAAATTAATTTTCCATGTAAAATACTAAATCATGGAAGCAAGCTATTCACTTCAAAGCACACCTATTTTATAAAATTGTTGCACAAGTAGTGGATTGAAGGAGAAAATATTAAACAAGTTAGAGCACTCTCATACCATGTGGTAAGTCCTGGCTGTAGTATAGTTTCAAGTGACTCAGAACAGTCTTGAACTTGATTCTCCTGCACTGAAAACATGTCCACCACATGTCAGACCACTAGCACTCTGGGGTGAAGGCACAGAGTTACAGAACATAGAACAGATGGAGTTGGAAGGATCCTCAGGAGATCATCTCGTCCATTCTCACTGTTCAAAGCAGTGTCAGCTACAGCAGCTTGCACAGGGCTGTGCCCAGTCCAGTTTTGGATATCTCCATGGATGGAGACTCCACCACCACTCTAGGCAACCTGTTCCAGTGTTTGACCACCCTTACAGTAAAAAAAAAAAAAAAAAAAGTAAAAATCCCATGTTTCGATAGCATTTCCTGTATCTCACTTTGTGCACATTGCCTCTTGACCTTTCATGAGACATCCCTGAGAAGAGCCTGGCTCCATCTTTTTTACTCCCTCCCATCAGTATTTCTACACTTCGATAAGATCCCCTGAGTCTTCTCTTCTCCAGGTTGAACAGCCCCAGCTCTCTCAGCCTCTCCTCCTGTGACATATGCCCTAGTCCCTTAATCATCTTCTTGGACTTGCTCCTGTATGTCCATGTCTCTCCTGTACTGGGGAGACAGAACTGGACACAGCGCTCCAGATGTGGCCTCACCAGTGCTGAGTTGAAGGGAAGGATCCCCTCCCTTGACCTGCTGGTGAGACTCTGGGTATTCTGTATTTTTCCCAGAAGAAACTGCAGAAATATCAGACCACCTGAACAGAAAATTTTCCACTTCAGAAAATCACCATTTTCTGTTTAAAAAGAAAAGCCATTTTCTGTTTAAGAAGGCAAAGAAAAAAGAAGAAAGTTTTACTGGAGAATCCTCTACCCACTCTAAGCAAAATTCCTTTCAGCAACAGTGAGTCCCCACTTCATAGTTTGGAACTGCAGCAAAATCAGAGCTACCCTCTGTGGATGTGTGATCTGTCCTTTTATGGACAAGAAATGTGTTTTCTCCATTCTCAGTTTGTCACAGTATGAGTTCACCTAAATCTAGACTGTTGCTTGCAGCAATGTTATGCTTTGGAAAAAGAAAAATCTAAGATTTTCAGTTACCATACAATTGCTGTCATACCTAAATAAATACTAACTTATAGATGGATCTCAGAGCCCAGACTGTGCTGTATAAAAAGATCTCTTCCTGTGCAATTTAGTCTTCCCTCAGTAAGTTATTTGGTTTTAAAAAGAGTAAAAATATTATAAAACAGATGTCATTCAGCAGATTTCTTACAGCACTCAGAAGAGCTAACCCACATGCAGTATGATACTCAAGTCCATAGGATGGTGAGCAAAGCTCTTACAATGCTCAGCTCAAAAGCTGAAAGCATTATTCATGCCAACATGCAGCTGCATGTAATCACTGGTCTGCTTAGTTTCAAAACTAAGTGGCATTAGCAAAATACACAAGTTGAAGCAGGTGATGAGGGGGTAAAAGTAAGACTGGAGTTCCTGCAGACTCTCTTTAATGTCATGCTGCACACAGAAAGGAAGGGCTAGGGACCTCAGAATTAAAGCAGTTCAAATAAGCTATTTTTTCTTGTCGATGGAGGAACCCTGTTAATGGAAAAAAGTGTTTAAAAGTATTTTTCTGAACCTAACTTAAAGTGTCATGTGGATTTGGTGGGAAGGGTGTTAAGCTACTCTGAAATTTGACCTGTAGTTTGATTTGTGCTTGGTGAATTATTTGTTGCAAAAGTAAAAATGTTTCAGAACCAATCTTTAAATTTTTCTGAAATGTTTCATGGTGCAAAATTTGGAAAGAAAATGCAAAGCTTGGTGAGACTACAGCTTTCAGGGAGTTCTTCCAAGACAGTTTACCTAGGAGGTTCTAAGTGGTGTGTTCAGAAATTCCAGTCCATGACTTGAAATTGTCAGGCTGTTCATGAAGTCCACCACCTCAGAATATGCCTAAGGCACTATTCTAACAATGAGAAATGGACGTTACTGGGAAACTGCAGCAGGTTTATGGCCTTGGCTCTATTTTGAGTATAAGACACATAAAGTATATTGATTTGTAGGGATGGGCGATACTACTTTTGACAAATGGCTCTTTGCACAGAATGGAACTTTGTGCCTGTCTAAATTGAAGGTGATTTGCAAGTTGTACCTTTTTGTGTGTGTTTTTAAACTGATAAAAAGGAGATGAAAATGTAAATCATTAAAATGTTTATGTTTTCATATTTTCAAAGCAAATCATTCTGATGTTTCTGGACATACTTCAAAAGTTGCACAATGCAATTCACGAAACAAAAAATGCTCACTCAGTATAGCCCAGTGAGTAAGTTATCTATAGAGGAGACTTGTATTCAGAGGCAAGATTTCAACAGAGGTATCCTGTCTAAGACTGACCTAACTTCCAGGCTCCTGAGGCACAGGCTTGTATGGACCTTAGCAGAAGCTACTCCTCCTTCAGCCTTTTGGAGAGTGGTATAAAAATCTCGCAAGAGTTTAGTCCTCCACATTAATTTTTCTGTTCTCTCATTAAAAATTGTTAAAATTAAAATTATTCATTTCAGGTAGGCAGGTTTTGTTCAAGCCAAACTTTTTCTAGTTTGCTGATGATAGTGAGATATTTTTGCTTTTCTTTAAGGTTCTTCTTGAAATTTTCCACATGTAAATCCCTGAAAAGGTTCATTTTAGCTGTCTTTGTGGACTGTTTGCAGTCAAGTAATCGTGATGAATGGTCCTAGAAATGGACACAGTGCTATTTACACTCCTACAGGAAGTACAGACTAGATTACTATATTTGGGTCCCAGGTCTGGGTCCCAAATAGGCACAGGCAAGCATTTCCATGGTGACCTCAGAATAAGAGCACAGCCCAGCAGCATGCTCCCCATTCCAGCTGGAGTAATATTATTAGATATAAATACAGAAGACTGTAATTGGTGACTGCTTCCACTTAATTTTTGTCTCGTATTTGACTGTGCTAGAGTATTAATACTGATACCTGAGATCAGTTTCTGTTTCCACAGGCTGTTGGGTCAGCTGTGACATGTAGCCTAGTCAATATTAAGGTGTATGACGGCACATGACTTAAATGGGTGTTCAGTATATATTGGATATAACATTCACATCAAAAGGTATCCCTTGTTGACCTATCAGTTTATGGCAAACTCATCATTTGATTGGGGACTCAATAGTGGCTAGACATAATGGTAGACTACTCGTCACACTTTGTGCCTGTGCCACAGAGAGTAGGCAGCTACCTAGGGTGGGCATTTGCAGCCTGACACCATCTTGCTGCAGGGATATCCACCCTGTTTTCTGTTTCTCTCCTCCTGTATCACCCAAGTCCTTTTCTGTTCCATATCTTGGGAGTTCAGCAAGGGCTGACATATTATGGAAAGCCATTTTTCCTGAGTCGCTGAGAAGTTTTGGACCAGCTCTGCTATTGTGCTGTGCTATTCTGTGTGCCCTTCTAGATGTTGGACTGCACCTTTGATGCTTTGAGCTCTTGCTAGAGGTAATTAAAAAAGTGGTAGAGAGTACACGGGTCTCAAATCAGCCTTTAAATGTCCTCAGAAAACACTCCGCTATGTGCAATTTTGAAAAGCAGTGGACACCAAGGTAGGAAGACATATTAGTCTCTTTGAGTTGTTCCCTTTGTGTAGTGATAGCACCCTCTCACCCAGAGATACTACTCTGGTTTTCAAAAGTGATTGCAAACATGGCAGCAGAAGCAAAGAAGATCCTTAAAGGAACAAGGAGTAGAACTAAGTGACAATTTGGCATTATGAATGGTCCAGAAGATTTGTGGGAGCACATATCCCAGCATGGCAGGAAAACAGTATATCCTGGTAATATAGAGTTGGCTGTTAATTTGCACTAAACAAGTTTGATTTAGAGATTGCTCACATTTGTGGCACAGTGGGTAAAAGCAAACACTATAGAAAAGAAAAGCTCATGCATTGCGAAGTTGTTTGATGTTTCAACTGTAGCTTAGTTTTACTCTATTTTAATGGTTTGTATTCCTGCCTATCACTGCAGTGTTAGTAGGACATTAATGTGTCTAATCTAGGTGTCTCAGGAAAGGCCTAAATTTAGGAGAAGTAAATAAGGTTACCTATTGCTTCCATCAATAAATTAAATCCCCAATTAACTCTGGCAAATCACTTTCTGCTCCTTTCAGTCTCTACACTTCAAGTAGTGATGGAAAACTTTGTTTTGTTTTGTTTGTGGTGATTTTAAAAAAAATCTGTATTGTTTATTTTGATCTGTCTCTGAACAGCCTACATAGGTGAAGAGTGGTGTCATTTAATGTGTTCTGTGAAAATAATGAAATCCTAGTACTGTGAGATACTGCCTAAATATTTACTGTTAAGTCATTGCTACGAGAAGCAATGGAAAGAAGGAAAAGTGACTACTGAATTTTACATTCATCATTGTAATACCGGACATGATTTGTGTAAGTCAGTTTGAAGTATTTGGCACTTTCTGGAAAATTTAAGAGCAGCTCTTCTTCTTCAGACAGAGCAATTAATGATCACTTGTGGTGGCTGACAGCTTATTCGTACTTTTGCCAAAGACAACAATGTAATTATTCTCATTGCTTGCTAAGCACTGTTTTCACAAACTCACAGAAAGCAAGAAGTAGCAGAATGCCCTGTTGATTCCCTCATCCTAAAACTATATTGAGAAGAAATGCAGCCCTTCTTGTGCTTAGGGGGACAGTGAAAAGGGACAGATCAAGAAAAATATCACTGCATTCTAAATATTCAGAAAGATGGGAGTATGAAATAATTGCATATGAAAATTTGCACTCTATTTCAGAATAGTAATCAACTATTTGTACGATATGTGCCTGTAGAAGGATTTATTAAGGTAGATTGCTATGGAGTGCTGAATGCCCCTAGAGACACTATGACCCTCCTGAACACTTCCACTTCTCAAGGTACGGAAATTTCAACACATACGTATTGAAGCTAAAGCTTTCACAAAAGCCAGACCCACTAAGAAGCCGAAGAATTCAGAGACAAAATCAGGTGGGACTAAGTTATGGCAGCTTGAAGCATTAACCCTCCCATCCTCAGGGCCAACCAAACTGTAAGTTAGAGTGAAGGAATTTGAAACTTCAACTTGCAGATGGGCTGGGGAGTGTGGCTACACACCGTGTCTGAGGATGAGGCCACCAAAATTTCTTAAACTCTGCAGCAGGTCAGTTGCTTTTAATCATTCTAGTTCTAGGCCATTTTCAAAAGAGAAGACACATCTGAGCACTGAAGCCAAATAGCCTCCAGTGAATTGTATATACCTAATCTCTTATGGAAATGGATTTCAGCCTACTGAGTCACTGACATTTTCTTTTCCTCTTTAAATGACTGGCTGAGCAAAGCACAGTAAGACAGCTGTTCAACCAAGTATGAAAAACTCATCCGCACTTCGAACCAATCTACAATACTACTTATGATTACCATTGTGACCATGACGCTACGAGTCATTGAGGAGCACTTTCCCAACTGGTTACATCTTTCTGAGGGGCGGTTTTGTGAAAATACATCTGCTGCGAGGAGCAATCTTTTTTCTGAACAGTTAAATGTGCTGTGTAGAACCACGGCAATATCAGTTCATTTCAGACACAGCTGATTGCAATGGCATGTGTGTCTACATTTGATCTTTCCACAAATCTATCTTTTCAGAGATCAAAATGTGATAGACTTACACATACCTGCCCATTTCCAAGAGAAAGGTCAGGACCAGTTTCTTGGTGCTTACCTCACTACTTGGAACAGCAGCTGCTTCTCACACCTTGTGCAAAGTTAATTCTGTTAGGTTTTGGCCCTGCACCTTCCTCCCCCACCACCGACATTGTCTGGAGTTCAGGGCACTCAAGACCCCCCTGGAGGCATCTGACACTCCCCAGCATCCTCTAGCAATCCCACTGAGGAACTTGACTATTAATAATGTCTGGTACAATATCAACCACACTAGCTACATCCCCAGGTCTGTAATCAACTAGTAGGCAGGCTTTTCTCAGTCACAACTAAGTCTTTTTCTGTTCTAATTCCTTTCCTCACTGACATTTTTGTGACATGATATTCACACCTGTCTGTCTCTGCCCTGACTATCATGGTATATAATTTTGCATTAACCAGTTGACTAATTAATCTGTGTATTGAGAAGGTTTGGGAGGCTGGGATTTTTCTGAAGTTTGGTGAAGTCAAAATCTCTGTTCATTACCTTCTGCATTTGCAAACTAAGGAACTTTATGGAATGGTGTTGGTGTTTTATTACCATATATACTCTGACATCCTTTGCTTTCTCCCTCGAAGAGCTGACTGTTGTTGCCCTGCTAAGAGCAAAAGTAAAGATTTCCTGCCTCTACGCAAGGCGCAATAGAATTGCAGTACAATGCCCTGCATGCTGCGTGGGAGATGCCTGTCTGTCTCAAAATTAATGAGGCATCTTAACAAATATATTTCCATAAATGTTCTCTGTGTAAATCATCCTCTGTTTTCTTTCACCGTTCTCACGTCACTGATATTTGGGCACTCCATAAGCATTTCTCTTGGTTAATACTGACAAAGTAGGAGGGCTGCCATTGTTCCCATTTAAAGAGCAGAAACTGGAATACAGAGAATTCAGATGATGTTTGCAAGGTCATACAGGTATTCTGCTGCAAGTTACGGTTTTCATGTTGCACATGTTATCCATGTTCCTGGATAAGGAAAATCCGTCTGTAATGCTTTGATTGATCAATGACAAGCATGCAATGCAAGGAAATAAAAACAATGCCATCTGAGATAAGCAGTCAGCTGCATCTTAGTCATGACAAAGAATTAAAGCCATAGCTGGGTAAACAATTTCCACAAAAGCTGACGTATATCTACATGTTATTCACTGTGTAGCTCTGAAAACTATCCAATGTAACAAGAAATCTAAAGTTCATATCCTTAGCTAAGTCAATAAATTGCAATAACTTGACTAGACCTGTGCTAATTTTACAAAAACAGAGTTGCCCAAAGCTTTGCACGTGCCTTTTTTTTTTTTTTTTTTTTTGGGGGGGGGGAAGTCATTTGCAAACAGAAAAATAGAAAGCACCAGAACTAAATCACGGTACTGGATAATTTAAGCTGAAAAACTGTTTGTGTGCTATTTAATCTTTTCATTACTGTTTGTTAATAGTGGGAGGCCAAGCAGCAAACAAATTAAATTTGCAGCTGAATTTGGAGAGGATGCAAACAGCAGTGAGCAAAGAGAAATACAATCTCTGCTGGGAAGATGGAGACATAAAATATTGGAAGAAAATTACAAAATGAAAGTCAAAGTAGAAATTACAGGCTAGCATGCTGGGGGAATAGTAGTATTGAGCAATGATATGCAGAGGGAAAAAGAACTTTAAAAAGGAGCAATACCTGATCAGCCCCAGGAATGATCTAAAAATGTAAAGGCCCAGTATTTAATAAATGCAAATACTGAGACATTGAATTGCAGAGCTAGGAAGGAATTGCCACTTCTTGTAGCACAGCAGACAAATCAGGAAACCTGCTTGAAAGTTGGAAGGTATTGTCACACGAAAATAAAATTAGGAAAGAGCAGTAAAAATTACTAGAAGGGTTGTGTAACTGACCTTTGAGGAAATTGCCTTGAACATGCAAGCCTTTGCTATGAGCTGACAGAAAGGCCATGACAGAAAACCCAGTGCAAGGATCTGGAAAGCGTAAGCATTGGTGAAAGAGAGCATTCACTTTAGGGTGGGGCAAAGGAGTGCAATCAGGAAAAATGGGATTAAACTAAGGAAAGGGAAGTTAGGCTAATCATTAAAAGCAGTTTTCAAGCTTTGTAAGATGTTTGTAACAAGCCCAAAGCCACACCAAAGAGGCCTGGTTTCATGTTTCGTTGCAGCACTGAAACTCCATCTAAGTCTTTTTTAAAAAGAGTTTGAAGATCCATTAACCTTTCAAGTCAACCTGGACCTACTCTGACTCAACCAGGGCTGATTAATTGTTTTGTATTAAAGTCAGGCAATAGTTGCAGTTCCTCTTATTTTCGTCCGAGAGATGCTTTGAGGGCTTAAGCTCTCCATAATTAAAGCTGAGAACAGTCTTCAGATGAAACTCACCTCTTTCACCTTCCCACAATTCTGGGGGGATTCAAGCCTGGCCTCAGAGACATGACAATATTTGGTATATCATTCTGGAAAGAGCAAGGGAAGCCGTGGAAAGGGTTAAGGTGAAGTGGTCCACTTTTATAACAGATTGCTCTTGTTCTATTTTTAAATGTCGGAGGTGGGTTTTAACTAACTTGGTAGCAGGAGCAGAAAGGGAAGCACCTCTCAGATTATCAGAATTTTGTCCCTCTCCTACCAGGCTATGAAAAAGCAGCCTTCTAGAGGCCCTGTGATGTAGAATGGTCTGACATGTTTTCACATTTACTTTCCCACTGGACATCTAATTTTGTAGGAAAAAAATTCATAGGAAAAAAAAAAGAGAGGTTTCTAAAATGTTATTTTTTAGCTTATCTGATGTTAGGAAACTCAAGAGGAAAACTGTTTCAAACTGTGAATTTCAAGATCATTATTTTGCTGTATTTTACATTAAAAACAAAAGGGTTTCTATTTTGGCTTTCCTTAGAAACAGAAAACCTCTTCTTCCATCTTTTTTAAAACCTTCCGATTTCTTTTTTGTTTTATGAAGTAAGGAAAACAGTGAAATAAAGCAAGCAAACAGAATAAAACAAGGGTTACAGCTTCAAAAATGTTAGAATCTCAATATGAAAAATCTTGCATCCCTAAACCTAGTTTATGGGCACAGACAGAACTCCCGTCCACCTGGAAAACGGAATACAATAATAGGGAATGCTGGTTAGAAATTAAATGAGCATTTTTTTGGTCAGAAATAAAAAAAAAAATCCTGAATTTAATCTGATGCATTTTTGTTGGGGAAAAAAAAAAAAGCATTTCCTTGGTTTTCTGACAGTTCTACTGTAACCCTTGAATACAGATGTTTGCCTTGAGAGTTGGAATGGTGTTAGGGCAACACTGCCCTCTTATGAGGCCCAGTCAAATTTTTAAGGTACCATTTGGTACCTTAAAGGCCGGAAGGAACAGTGCTGCTGCTTGAGAGTTTCTCCCAAGCACTGGGTGTGAGCTTTGCTGTGCCTCCACACGCAATAGACTGCCACCCCGGGTGTGCTCCAAGGGACTGGGGTTGTGGCAAGCCCTGGTGCAAGAGGTTTGGTGGGGAAGCCCCATTTCGTTTCATCTGAAACTGCACCTGTGTTTGCTTTGCAAAAGCCCATGACTCCAGGTTTCTTTAAAGCTGTACAGAAATACATCCATGGCCACTTCGTGAATCAAAGTTTGCTTTCTGAATTGCCTCTCCCTGCTCCTCAGAGGTTCACAAACCTCCAAATTGAAAAGTTTTGTTAGACTTGCAGGTGCAAAATATCTGATGCAGAGTTCTCAAGAACAAGACTCCAGGCCTGATCCAAATACTTTAAAACCACCAATAGGACCTCAATGAATTCAGCATGAATTGGATAAAGCTTTTGCACAGTAAAGGGTGTGGGGAAATAACAAAGCGACTAGAGACAGTTGATGTTTGATCCATATTTTGTCATACATATAGCATGGAACTGTATTGTTTGCATCAGGACCATAGTGAGAAATTAGCATTGCAGTATATAATTAATACCCTTTCCACGCTCTTTGCACAGGTGCAGTAACTTCCTCGCAACCAGCTTAAAATTATATTTTTAAAGTCATTCTCGGAGAAAAGGAGTCTTGTATTTCTGATAAAATACAGGTAAGTGTTTTTGGGGAAAATGTAAGGCTAGAAGTTTTCTTCTTTGCAAAAAATGTAATACTTCAGATTAAAAAGAGCTTGTATGCCTGAAAGCTTGTCTATTCTGACAAGATGAATAAACTGGCCTAATATAAGAGATCACCACTCCCAACAACCTTGCTCAGATTTACACTGTGACATCATCCTAGAACTGCTCCCAGCTGCAAAGTGAGACCCTTGAATCCTTATGGAGAAGAGCTCACAAATATAATGTGTGTCCGTGAAAGATTTGTGCCTCTTCCCATTGCGTCTGAATCTTTAAAAAAGCCATTGCCCATTTA
The DNA here is from genome assembly GCA_017639485.1 of Pluvialis apricaria. Classification (NCBI taxonomy): domain Eukaryota; kingdom Metazoa; phylum Chordata; class Aves; order Charadriiformes; family Charadriidae; genus Pluvialis; species Pluvialis apricaria. The sequence goes on along the minus strand of CM030007.1, from coordinate 139,179,083 downwards.
GAGAAAAAAGTCATTCTACTAATTGGCTTTACTTCATAGCAAATTGTTTACATGTAGGCCTGTCCTAAGGGTAAAGACTGTTCTGGTAAATCTCGCTACTCTACATTTTTTTCCGTGTTAAAATTTGCCTGAAGTGGAACTTTGCTTGTGAGTCCTCTAGTTCATCAGTTCATGTGGATAAAATTTCCAGTATGCAGTTCTCCTCGAGACATGGAAGTTTTCTAATTTTAACTCTCAGTTAACACTTTGCTGTGAGTTCCACTATATTGAGGGGTTAATTCTCAAGGATGGTGAGTATTCTGGTCCCAGTCTAGCAGAGATTTTTAAGCTTGTGAGTTGCCCCACTGAAATGTAGATTGCTCATGCGTTGAGCTCATGGTTGAATGCTCTGCTAAACTGCATCCAAAGTGTCTGCTAATTTGCAGAATTGAGCCCTCCTTTCCAAAGCCAAAGGGTGATCTCTGTGTTCCCCTATTGCATTAATGCAGGCTCTGCACCTCTGCCAGGTCCAAAACTCATCTGAAAACTGCCTTGGTTTTTGGAAACCACAGTGCTCTTCCTTATCTTTTGATCCAGATGCCATTTTGCTGTTCATACACAATGCCTCCCACCTCCTCCTTGCCAAAAAATCTTTGAAAGAAGAATTTTAGAACTGGGAGTACTTTAACACATGTTGTCTCTTGCCAGGCATATGATATCCAGATATTTGATAGAAAAGCAAGGTTTTAAACTGGGCATGGGAAGGACACAAACAAGATGTACAGCAGCTGGTCTTGCCTCTCCTTATACAGTCAATAACTAGTATGTCTTTTTAGAAAATTTCTTCTTACTGAAGAAATTCTGGTTATGAAAAATTTTATCTATAGAAGGGCAGGAATAAAGTAACTCTCATCATACGGGAACTAGGAATAGAAAGTAATTTTTTTAACAGACTTTTTTTTACCTCTTGTCGTATGCACACTTTATACATTTCATGAAAGAATCCTACTGACATCTGATCACCACAAAGGTTAGTTACATCATTGGGTAATTTTCTCTCAGGTTAGATATGAGCTATGGAGATGCTGCTGCGGAAGTTTACTCCTTTTGTAAGAGATCTGGTGTTCACTGGTGTTAGAGGCAAGAAATCATGCTTGAACACACAACCCTCACTGCAACAGCAGATGCTGTGAGTGCATGAGAGCTAACAGAGGGTCAGAGAAGACTGCTGGCAGTCTTGCTGCAGGCATGGCAATGCTGCAGCATGAAGCTTTTTTTTTTCCTAAGAATGGCTTTGGTGATGAAGTGCTTTTGTTGTTGTTTTACAGTTTGGAAACTAAAGCCCAGACAGGTTATATGACTTCCAAGGTTAAGTGAGCCCAAGGTCATGTGAGAAGAGAATGAGAGAGTGGATACTCAGACCTTCCTCTCATGAGGTCTAGACTGTGGTTGGTTCTACCCACTGGACCAGCCTCTTCCTCAGACTCTTCCCAACACTCTACTGGCCTCAACCACACTCCATTGAGTCAGCTGGCCAAAATAAAAAGTACTTCCATGCCATATTTCTTCCTATTGAAGCAGTAGAAAAGGGAAACAGTCCTTACTCTAATGAAGTCAGAAGTAACTGGGAAGCAAGCAGAGGGAGGGAAAAGGATGTGGAAAACATTGCCAAAGGTGTCCATGGCTGGCTCATGCAGATCTCAGGTGCCTTGAGGAATTAAGAATAACGTGGAATCAGCCTTAAAAAAGGAGCAGGCCAATGTAAATCGGCTGTAACATTTCAGTAGTTTTCCCCAGGAACCAACAAAACTACCAAGGGAGAGATTTTTAATTCTGCGCATAGGAAAAGCCTGGTCCTAGACTTCAAATTGCACAGTAGAAATCCCTGATTAAAAAGGAGCCAAATGCTGTTGTACTTCAGGAAGTGGGAGAATTAGGGATGCTTACTTTGGATGATGGTGTAATTTTACAGTACAGCCTATACAAGGGGAGATGCACAGCTGCATCTCCCCAGGAGCAGAGTACGGAATATATTGTGAGTCAGAGTCACAGTTCCTCTCTATCTTCCCTCCACTACCACGTACTCCCTTTGCTCTGCTACAAAAGTCAATTACTTCAACCTTCTTTTTTTTTTCTTCTTTTTTTTTTCTTTTTTTATGGAGCAGTTTACTCTCCCATGCTCCCAGCCAGCTACTTTGGTTAGCGAGGAAGCAGACTGGAGCAAAGCTTGGGCTCCCTGCACTTCTATTATCTTAACACCAGTTCTCCACTGCCTTCCTTTCAGCAGGGAGTATTGGGTGAGCAGCCCCTGCTTTCCTTGCTGCAGGCAGAGTTGCACTGAGCAAGCTGAACTTGAACAGTCATGGGAGCAAAGCCAGGGGGAGAGTGAGTGACAATCTTCCCTCCTTCCCTCTTATATTCCTGTCTGACTAGGTACTGACCCTGGCAATGTGTGGTGAGTTTAACCTAGCAAGTGCATTCTGCACAGCTTCCAAGTTAAAGGCCCCTGTTAAAATGACACACGATACTACCAATGATAGAAAACGAGGGAGCATGTTCACAGAAACCTGTGGAAGACCAGCATCTTCCTAACCTGATCGCAGTCTGTTACTGGAAAATATGGAAGGGAGCCCATTGCAAAAACCAAACAAGGCAATCACATCCTTAGGAACTTCTGGGAGGCAAACATATGGGGAAACTCTTTACTAAAGGTGAGAGGTCAGTCAACAGCTTGGGATAACTGGATGTAAAGGGGATAATAAGTTCTCAGGCCTTTTTGACAATGGGAACACAAAGAGCTTTGCTGAGCTACAAGCAGGAGTAAAGGGCTTTTCCAATGGAAGGCAAATTTTCCTGTGGCTGGCACTGATGGGAAGCCTATGCATACTCAGGAAATATCTCCTGTGCCCTCCCAGAAAAAGACAAAAGCACACACATACCTCTTTTCTGTCCCATACTCCCATCATCTCACCCTAATTTACATCTCTGGGCTGAAAGCACATCAAGCCTCAGACATGTCTTCCTTGACCATGTCATGAAGGCCTCTTGCTTGTTAGCATGCATATGGATTTACAGTTTGTGATTTCAAATTTCACTGTCGCTTTGTTTAAGACATAGGTGAGTGGAAAGCAGAAGAGAACCTGGCAGATCAAGACTGGGGGATTCAGATCATCTGGACTATGTGACTCAAACGCATGTGCAGAGGCTGGATTTACAAGGAAAATACTGTGCTAGTTATTTAGAAAAGATAAGACACATATTTTGGGACTGCTAGAAATTAAGGAAAATTGCAAAGAACATTTTATTCACATTTTAAATTCTTAAATGGTATTATATTTGGAGACAAATGTGTATATGCAGCTCCTAAAAATTAAAGCTTGAGGCCAGATTCTGCTTTTGGTCACGTAGAAAGCAGGCGACTGTAGACTTAGTTGCACATAACTGAGGTCATAATCTGGCATAGTGTCTGAGCTGGCTCAGTTTTCTACTAAGTTAATGTCAGTACTGGTAAGCTGTTATCCGGAAATCCAAGAGGGAATGGGTCAGGTGTTAATGCTCACAATCAACATGATTCCAAATGAATTGGGGGAATTTCAGAAACAATGCTGTGTCTTCTGATTAAGTTGCTTGTTTAGACTTAAAATGACTCTACTGACTAGAGTGATGCTGCTTCAGATCTACCTTGGTACAAGTTAGGAGTATATGTGACTCTCTGTTTCCATGTCAAATCTCTAACAAAAGGGAAGTAAGGAAGCATATGGAAATTACTGAACAACAAGGTAGTGAAACCAGACTATCTTCTTGTCCTCTTTTCTGTGTTCTATGAACAAGCTGAAATTAAGATCTTAATTTCTCCAAATTCTTTCCTTTCCTTTAAATTTGGGGAAAATACGAGTCTACCCTGTTAAACTTGGCGTCATCTGTTTTGTTGGTTCAGATGGTCTATAGCTATGTGAAAGGAAGAAAATCACATTGCTGAAGAAAGGGGGGTAGTTTGTCTACACTCTAATGAAAGAAACACCTTAAAATGCAAGAATTCTTCCACAAAAAATGTATTGTAATTTCACTGCCTTCTTCCTAACCTGCAAATTTTGGCAGTGGAAACAAGTTTTATTCTCTGTATAAAGACAACGGTACCTCAATTTTCTTTTATTTCTTTCTAACTGAAGAGAAATTTTCATGCCACAATAAGGTTTTAGGTTCAAGATTTGAAATTAAAGTTCTGGATTAATTTTCAATATTTTCCTTCAATTTCAGTTCCAAAACCCGCTAGTTGCATTAAGGGATTTAACCCCCTCACATCACTGACGGTTAACTTCAAGTCCTTTCCAGTGTGCAAACTGAAGGGAAATTTCCATCCTGGCTACCTGCGCTGAGTTGTCTAAATGGTATGCTTTGTGTTAGGTGAGGTAAATTTGCACCACTATATGCAATTCTGAGGCTGTGATTGAAATCTGGTTTCTCCTACAGGCTGAAAGGGTTCAGATGAGAGGTTGTAATTTTGGCCTGTTTTCAGCTTTTCTCTTTTTCTACTTAATTTAGTCCTTGCATCTACCTTAAAATATTACATTACAGTTTGGCACTCAATATACAGTAATCAAAAAAGCACTGTACCTCTTTAGCTCAACGTGTAACATGGGAGACAGTATCTGACATGCCTAACAGGGAGGTTGAGTAAGAACTTGTTCAAGGATCTCAAGTACAGCAGGACAGGACCAGCAGTACTATTGCAAATTGTCCCTGGCTTGTTCTGGTGATTGTTTGCCGGTGTCTAATTCTAGACAGACTAATGAGAACATTCTCAGGACAGGAAGTTTTTCCAGATATGTAAGAAGAAGTAAAGTGCCTATTTTGTACTAAAAAACATTCACACTCAAAACTCCTCGTGAAAGCAGAAACAAACACAAAGAATGAAGATTTTAAATCATTACATATTGGAAGAAAATACATAGCCATTAACATTTTATTAGCTCTTGTCCTTTGTGTTCAGGGAAGGCAAAATTGAAGCCCTTCTAATGAAAACAAAACAAACTAAATCCCACAAACACCACAGTTAGGAAGGGGGAAAGAAGAAGAAATAATGCTTATCATAATTTCCCTTCAGAATCACAGAATCACAGAATGGTGGGGTTGGAGGGGACCTTCGGAGATCATCTAGTCCAAACCCCGTGTCAAAGAACGCAGATAATGGTTGACTACCCTAAATAAATACATAAATAAATAGGAATTGTATTCCTTTTGAATATTCCATGGTTGGAAATTTCCTTATGCAGTTCCCTGTCACTTTCTTTCTTGAAAACATTCCTGCTCCTTGTTTTAGTTACTCTTTAGGGTAACGTGTTCCATATGTCACATAGCCTTTGTATGAAACAGTCTAGGCTAAATTCTCCTTTCATCCCCATGACCTAATTTTAAGGTCTTACTGCTGTGGAGGACTAATCTGGATCAGTTTGATCAGACCCTCCTATTTTATAAATGTCACTTAACTCACCACAACTTTTTTCCCTTTTCTGTAACAATAAACCCAACCAAGTCTTTCTTTCTAAGTGTTGCTATTATAAACTCCCTTAAATTCTACATCTAATTGAACAGCACTCCCTGACTCAGTTCATTATTATACTACTTGCTTTCATTCAAGTGAATTTTTAAAGTAATGCAACACAGAAGCTTATTATCTTCTTTTTTCTTGGTTGCTATTCTGTGGAGTAGATGCCAAAGAGGAACTTTTTTTATTAACAGTGGCTTTCCAAGTATTATTCTATGCTTTGCATACAACATAAGTTTCTTCCTGAGCAAATACTTCCTTTGATACTTTTTCCTTGGAATAAATTGCATTTAGCATCTTCACAAGCATGATTTTCTTTATGTCTTCCCATCTTCCCATCAGACTTCTATGTAAGAAATATATGCACTTAAAAATTGTTCAGCCTGTTTGGTTCACTAGCTAATTCAAAAATTTTCACTGTGGACTCCTGATGTTCCCTGTGCATCACCTCTTTCCCTATCACTAGTTTAGACTGGTGCAAACTCCACTGCAGTTGATACAATTAAACTTGTACAGACGAAGCACGAGTGACCAAAGAGGGGCATTGTCTCTTTCTGATTCTGTTCTCACAATATTCACATACTTCAAATATTCAAAACTACCATCCTGATGCAATGTCTTTTCAGCAAGTTAATCTGCTTGCTATCTGTTTAGCTAGTGCTTGTTCTACTGGTGCAAACATGATCAAAGAAACGGTTTTAAAATGGACCACATAGAAAAGTTGCACCAGTTCAGCTATGAAGTTTTGACTGACCCTATCTGAAGATGCACTGTTTTGTAGCAGGATCAGTGAGGACTGAATTACTTCTTCTTGCCTTCAACCCAACCATATGAGCAGAAGACTCTCTGAATCTGTCCTGGCAAAAATGTTTTTTTACTTCTTTCGCCTGCTTTGCTTGTGGAAGGTATCTGTATCTATACGTGATCATGCCTCTGGTGGCTGTTGCCTTACAAGGAGTACTAGGCTGATGGAGTCAACCTGGCAAACACTCATCTGTCGGCCCAGGCCAAATCTACACTAGAGTTTTTCCTTTTGTTTTTAAAATAAAAATCTCTGTCAGACTAGCTCTACCTGTACAGCACTGACACAGACATGCTGCTGCAAAGTCCTTGTGTTGTATAGCTTATGCTTGGGAAAGGGCATGGCTCTGCTGGTAGCTAAATCCCTTTTCTTATCATGTGCTGTCATCCCATTAGACAGCTTTGTTGGCAGAGGCAACTGGCAGAATTGTGGCTCTAGACAACCCCTTCTGTTCTCCTCAACTTTATAAAACTCGTGATTTGGTATCTTTATAGTATTTACTTTCATGATATTCCCACGAAGCTGAACTGTGTTCCAGTTACTCCTGTTTTGCAGGTGAAAAAACATCTGACAGAGAGACATGCTGACCTGGCCAAAGCCCACAGGAAGCCTGTGGTGTGACAGAGAGTAGAACTGAAATGAGCCAACGTAAGCAGTAGCCAGAGCAGCTTCTGGGTTTGGACCTGCTGAGATATTGCCCATTGAGTTCTCAATGGCTAAAATCAGTCTGCAGTAGTCTCACTTCCTTGAGTAGTACCATTAATGAATTTTGTTTTACTGTAGCTTAGCGTCAAACTGCAACTGAAATTCCTGCTGTAGTTCAGGTGTTCTTAACTTTTTATGCTATGTGGTTTGTCTGGTACCAAGGTCTCCAAGTTTCTCTGTCTTGACTGGACTTCCCTCAGTAGGAGCACTAACATAGCATTCCCATCTTTTCTCTCTGGACGTCTGTTTCCACAACCTTCATAAAAGCCAAACACCTTAAGATCCTCTCTCAACAATGGCCAAGTTCAAAACTTATTGGGAGGGACTTATGAACAGACACACAGACTGCATCATTACATAAGCCTCATGTCTTACAGAGATTGCTGTAATTTGGGTGAGATGGGCTATATGTTGCTAAGACATGGAGAAACACTTCTGTTTTTTGCCCCATTATCATTGTTGTAGCCTGTGCACACAACTGTTATTTCATTCTCTCTGCCACGGCCCCAGTTCCTCCTGATGTCTACTCCTCCAATAATCCTGAGCAACAGTAGAAAATGTTGCTCTCTGCCATCTCTGCAGAATGGCTTCCAGAGAGAGGGATAGGAGCTGCAAAACGTAGGCCCCTCTTCCAATGCTGTTAAGCAGGTACTTGCCGACTCTGGAGAAGTTCCTGAAAACTTTAGCCCAGGTGGGCAAAGGACGCCAGGCTCTGAATGCAGATAATTAATCAAATTAGCAGGGAACAATTGAGGTTTATACCTCTACTCTGGTTCTTGAGCTGATGTATAGCCACTTAGAGCTCTGCAAAGCTGGGATGGTGTTATTTAAGGTGTACAGAAAAATTGGTGTTAGGATCTTAGTTACTCGTATTGAAATTTTTCTGGTAGTGAGATAGTGGCAGTCTGACATCCCCTCAAACATGATTTCAGATGCACCACTTCTGTATTGTTCAGGAATAGTGCATGTCTTGCATTTGAGTGCAAATTGGCTTTCTGGCATAAATAAAGATCAAGAAGCCAAAGCTTGTGTCAGGATCTCGGTTTTGAACTCAGCATGCCATGGGTACAGAGACCCTGTGCTTTGATTTAGCATTTTCATTCCAGCTTGAGTTGTGTGATAATTAGAACATGCACAAGTTGCTTCTTGCGTATTTTTGTTCTTTATCATTATCTTAATTTGTTTCTATAGGACATTTGATTCCAAACCCTTCATGAAGGGCTGAGAAATCCTCTGAAGAGGATTCCTCAATAGAAATATTTACTGCAATGCTAACTTTTCATTGTAGACTGCAGGACCCTATCAGCCTGTTTAACCCCAGGAAAAAAAGGTTACTTCACTGACCAGTCTTTTTTTAACATACAGAAGAGTAGAATACACATTTGAAATACAAGAAAAATTAAAAAAATCCCACCAAATCAAAGTGCAGTCACATACTCTGCTGATGAGAGGAGTGTAGGAACCTATATTGAGTAGAATTGTACATAAAGAAATAAACAAGATTAAACACATAGAACAAATAAACAAAGCAAGAGGTAGCTTCTTCTTGAAGCTAAATCTTGGGATTGCAAAAGATCAAAAATGTTTTAAATCACTGGAGCAAGTTTCAGTTACAAAGATGAAATGAAATGGGGTTTGAAGTACTCTTTAAAATTGAGAAGAGGAATCCCAAAAGCTAAGGGAGTCTCAAAGAGTTAAAAGTCATGAATTTGGCAAGAAAAAATGTGAGTCAATGTCAAAAAGTTTACAAGTTGACCATCTGAAAATATTTTGGGTTCAACAGATCAAAACAGTTTGCTTGACTTGAACTTTAAAAGAAATAAACAAAAAAAAATATGTTTAGAAACACAAATTGTTTAATTGTTTGAAGTGAATAGGCTTTCCTTCCACACGGTTTGAATTTAATTGATTGGACTTTTTTGAATCAAAACCTTTTCAGGAATTTGGGAAGACTGGATTGTATGGTGTGCTTGTTACAAAATGAGAATCTCATCTGATTGCTAGATACTACCAAGTCAATGACCTGTAGGATAATATCCTTACAGTGGAATCATAAGAACTAGCATTATTGTCCAAAGGATGTGAGGGACAAGTATTTAAAAGCCTTGGAAGTCCTTTTTGTTTGACAATACACGCATCTGAATTTTGCCTAGATGCCCAGGTCTTCTGTAGTATAACATTACCAACTAGTGTCATTACTCTGATTTGCATCACTGTGAGGATCTGGCTCTTAACTGAAAATGTTCCAGTGTTTTGTGAAATTGTATCATTCAGTGAAAAAAACAACAAACCTGGATTGTTAGCATGTGTCATGCAGGAACTGTTTTATGGTTTGATGCCAGTGCATTTTTTCACCAATTCTGAGATTAAAAAATTCATTTCTTCATGATAAATTTTAAAAAAATCTCTCCTCTCCTACCTCCTACCCACCTTTGCTCTTCTCCCTGCTGTCATCACTGTTTACAATTTGAGTAAGCAAAAATATATATTTACAAGTACAGCTTACTGCTGTGTTGGCGGGTATAGACTGCCTGAGGGCATGTCTGTGCATTGAGCACCCAGCTATGTACATAAATATACTGCCTTCTCTTGTCAGCCTTTCCCCTCCCCTGCCTTGTTTTCTTAAGCCATGTGTTAAATCTTTTCTATCGTATTCTGAGCTTTGTGGAATGGAGACTGATGTCTTACTTCATGCCTGTACGTGAGCTCTGTCAGATCTTAAGCACTAAGCATGAGGCTCCTATCACACCCGAGCAGGGAAGTCCAAACCTCCTGTCTTTATCAAACACCGCTGTTGCCTCTCTCCTGCTCTGTGAGCCTACATGCTGGATTAACTGAGGTCACGGAGCAGTAGAAATATCATGTGCCTGCATTGCAGCTGAGTATTTCACCTCATGGGATTGCATGTGAAAGCAGCCTTACGAGAAGATTTTCTTTTCAGCTGTAGCCTTGTGCTATGGCCCTTCTCCTGACTGGACATGTGCCCAACGGACAATCCCAGAGCATCTTGATTGCCTGCCAGCCCCAGATGCCAGAAGCATGTCCCCACTTCCTCTCCCCTTACATGACGAAGTCTATGGGGTCTCATTGACTATAACTCAGAAAAGTTGCATCTTACACAGTCTTGGGGCAGTGAGGCCAGATCCTGATGAAGGCCTCCAGATGTTATTGCAATAGCAATAATAATTAAAAATCTACCACAATTAACTGAATAACTGAATGGCTTTTCATACTGTTTTAGAAAAAATGTAACAAATATCTATGGTTTTATCAGAACTAGGCTTCAGCATCCTGTAGACTACATTTGTGGCTTTCCGAATGCACATGACTTCAAGTACTGCTGAGGCCAACTGCAAGCTGACAGTTCCCAGAAATTTTGCAGGATCTCTTCTCAGTGTTCAACTGGTCAGAAAGGAGTGTCTGGTAGTTAAGGTCACTAACCTGTGTTCAGTTTCTAACTCCCCTGGGAGTTGCCTTTATAAGTTTGGGAAAGACATTAAGAACTTGTTTACACTGCTAAAATTAACTTCATTTTTTTACTGTAACATTACTGATGAACATGGAGCTGCCACAATGTTATACCAGTAAAGATAAAACATGTTAGTTTTAGTCAGAGATATATTTGCTGAAGTTGACTCTTAGTAGCATATTTGAAGTTTTTTGTTTGTTTGTTTCACCTAGTTTTGACCTTTGTAGTTTTGACCTTGGGTAGATAAAGTGCATTTAGTGGTTCTGAAGTGAAAGAAGAATCCAGCTTTCTAAAGCTACTTTTCTACCTGTGAAATGGGAATGATAGTACTAATTAGCTTTGTCTTAATGATACTGTTGTGTACACTGTAAAATCTGAGAGACTGTATTTGTTGTGGTAGACACCGTGAGAGATGAAGACAGCTCTTGTACCCAAGGCTCCCTGGATTTATTCATGTATGGGCAAAAATATATTTAGATATTCGTATCAACTATGCACTTCACTCATCTGTGTCACAAAAACTAAAAATAAAACCTAGGGAAAGCTAGGTTATTGCTTACCACTGTTTTCCCAGCTACAGAATATCTGTAATAAAGGTTTCCATGAATATACCTGTAAATTATATTGCTAGACGAGACCTGGCAGACTCATGATTGATGTAGACAGTGATCGACTAGTCTGTGGGTAGCCTGAACAGTGCCTGGGAAAGGTATGAACCTACTCACCCCGCACCTCCAGAGGGATACTAACAGTGGGTTTTGCTGATGGTATGGTAAATCACGTATTTGAGCTTGTTATGTAAACCATGATACTGATTTTGCTAATAAAAGTTATCCAGACACTACTTTTTGATCACAGATCCTTATTTGGTTTTACATAAGGCCACGTAGAATCAATTTCAGCTAAATCAAAATGTGACCGTCCTAATTCTCAGTAGGCGTTTATATGACCATGTGTAAACAGTGGAAACAATGTGCATTGACTCCTGTTTGTTATTGATGAGAAAATGTTTGTGGTGATCGCAACAATATCAGTGAAGTTTTCTTGTGAATCTGCACCTCCTACACACAGCGAAACCTCACAGTGATGACTTAGCCAAAATGTGAGTTCAAGAAAGACCATAAACGTGTTCCGTTTCTTTCAGTGAGTCATCACCTCTGGAAACAAAGAGGGAAAACCAGAATCATGGGTAGATTATTTAAACTTGTCTAAAGGTGCTCACTATTTCAGTTGCCAAAAATTTTGGTGCCTTTTCAGAGTTCAGAATGGATTACCAAAGAGCCCTGTAACACTCTGGAAAGTGACAATAACTTTAGAGCCCCTTTCCTTTGATGGCCTTTGAAAAATGGCTCAACATTTTAAACATAGATATTTGAGAAGTATTAACGAGTGCTCTGCCTCTACACTCTGCATCTACTATCTGGACAAATCCTGCTACTGTGTTGTCTGACAAAGACACAGCTTTCCTGGAATGCAGAATTGATAAAAACTAGAACCCGGTATGATATTCCCTACGTAAATAACCTGTACCACTATGAGATTTAGTACATGAAGTTTGTGTAGAACTACCTTCTGCTGATAATTTTGTTCTGCAAAAAGCAAATATGTTTCTTGGTTAGCGTGTAGAATCACTGCAATATGTTTCAGAAAGTCCTTTCCTCCAATTTTCACACAAGAAAGCATAAAGGTGGCTTCCAGTTGCTAAAGTGTATTAGTGGGAAAAAAAAAAGGTATCATTGTAAAAAAAAGGACATACAGAAGTGAATTACAAGTATGAATAGTGTTAAGTGGTCATAGTTTCACTGGTCCCAAAGGCAGACTGTCCTTGTTCTCCTTTCACGCAGGATATGTAACATAATCAGAGACTGTGACCCTGTGCTTTTCTTAATCTTTTATGTCTTTTGTATTGGTGATTGGTTTATAATCTGACAGCCAGAAACATGAACCATAAAATGAACACAATTTATGCAAAAGTAATTCCAATTAACGAGCATCTATGCACTTTGTTAATATGCTTTTAGCTATTTTTGGCCTTCTAAGCAAATAGCTGTATCTACTGCACGTAGCATATTTCAGGACCAATCCGGCTCCAAAAGAAGTCAGTGGGAGTCTGTCTGTCTCCTTTTGGTGAGATGGAATTGGACTGATAAAGCTATGAGAAACACTGGGGAAACCTTTGTGAATACTTACTCAAAATTACTTAATGAGTTAGGATGAATATACATGATCCCTCTGGTATTCCCTAATCCTTCATATTTTCAGTAATACAGTGTGTCAAGGTACTGGAGACCAGAGTTTATCCTCTAAATCCACTATACCCACACCTATACCAAACAGTGGGGGCTGTCACCTCTTTACATCATTCATTTAAGTACTGTGTCGAAGAGATGTTAGTTCTGGGAGTTGAAGAGTGAGGTCCCTTATGGCTCCTCCACCCTTTTGGTCCCTGATATTCCCATGCATAACTACATCCAAGATAGCATGGATCTCCAGTTTGTGAATAAGTTAACTATCCATTATGGTCTTCTGCATACCAAATCCTTAGGCTCATCTCTAACTTCTGGTACTTTCAAATACACTCACACTACCTCACATCATTCCTACTTTGAAAGCCTAGGAAGCCAGGGGATGTATCTAAATCTAAAATCTTGATGGTCTTTAGATACGCGAACACACACTTGATGTCTTTGCCTTTCCTCTTTAAACAGAGTTGACATGCTCAGACTGTAACTTTGTTTTCCAGTATTCTCCCATTAAAATGGCAACTTTATGACTGTCTGTCACTCCTATTGGAGGTTGACCATCTGCTGCAATGTCTGACTGGTGGCTGACCCACTTTGTATCCTTAAATCATGCAGCAGGGACTTCTGAAATAACAAATCAGAGTTTCATTTTCCTGACAGCCATTAGTTGTGACTAAACCATCACAGCAGTGCAAGAGACAGTGTGGCACAGCAAGAAAAATGCTGCTTTATATTTGAACCATCTGGAAGCTAAGGGCTTCAACAGACATGAATGAAAGGGTTTTTTACCAAGAAACACGCAAGTCAGTTATCTTTCAAAATAGTGCCCTGAGTAAGAAAAGACAGCCTTGCAAAGCTCAAAGAAAATAAGAAGAGCTAAGGAAAAATGAAGTCAATTGAAGATGAGTACTGAAGAAACCCAGTACAAACAAAACAAAAAAAAAGAGATGTAATTCTGCCATAAATAGATCATGCTAATTACCTATGTATAATATTTTAGACTTAACAATAAAGGACATTCATCCAAATGCAAGCAGTCATAACAACCAGTAACATTTTCATTAAAAGCAGACCAAGTCTTGTCTTCATGTCAAGCCCATTATGCTGCAAAAGTGTAATTAAATGAATTTCAGCAACTCTATACCTCTTCATTTTTTCAGACTGCGGCTATTTAATAAGCCAGCATCATTGCAACTGTTTCATGTTTTTAAAAACACAAAGCCAAAATACTAAAGGAGAAAATCTTTCTTAGAAACAATTCTTCAGTATTAATTTTTACTGGCAAATTCAGTTTTCCAGGATTTATTCTGTGTAAGGGGCTGGGCTGCTTTTTGCTGTTGTTGTTACACAGTGTATGGAATAAGAGACTATTCTCTTAACAGAGACAATCTGACTATTTCCAAATTTCACATGCAGCTTCATCTTTATGCTATACTCAGAAACAAGTGAGATGAAACAGATTTAGTTGCCTTAACTGCTGCGTTTTCAAAGGGAGTACAAATGTTCCTTGTGTTTTCTAAAGATTTGTATTATCAACAACGATTATCAATCTTCTGTTTTATTTTTCACAAAAAGTGATTGTAAGAAGGTGGGTGAAATATCCTAGTGACCCTGTTCTCACATACCATCTCTGGGATCGAACAGAGTTTTCACCTTCTAAAGTGATGCCATCTTACAGCCAAAGGCTGCATTGTCTGGGAAGACCACAACCCAAGGGACTGTAGAAGTTTCTGTCAACGTTAGCAAATCCTCAGATTTCTCATCCAGGTGGTTTGCTGTTTTGTTTTTTTTTACATTATCTTCATTTGACTCCAGTTGGCACACCAAGAGATTACAGGCATCAAGTTTCACCTCACAAATTGTAATAGCCATAAGGACTGTATTTAATGAAGTGACTCCCACCTCAACAGAATAAAACTGCTTTTACTATATTATTATAATAATTAACAATTAAATCGGCATTTGCCAGCCATAATCACAGATGTCTCCTTTGAAGTGTGGGAGAAACAGCACTAATGTCAAATACCACAGTGTGGGAATACTTGGCATACACCACCAGCATAAGAAAATCGAGCATTTGGCCATGGTCCTGGAAGATACTGTGATTGAAGTGATATAAATATATAATTAGGAGAATCCGTACATCAACAAGAGTTGCACCCACATTATTGTAAAAGTCAGGGCAAAATCACAGCATTTTTCATTGCTTTTCACCTGTTCTGCCATGCAGGTATCCAAGACAAACACATATCTAACTCTGATTTTAAGAGGGCTTCTAAGAGGCTCTCCTTTAGCTTTGAGCTCTACATGTACAATAAGCAGAGCCTCCACAGCAATGCCTTTGAGCAACGAACCACCTTTAAATCACAGTCCAGCAGTAGTGTTCATATTTGGCTAGTATGTGTCTTGCTCAGTTCCAGTACAGTAAGTTCAATAGGCTTGGAGCTGAACTGCAGTACAGCCATTAATCAAAACCCCTATAAAATTGAGTTCCAGGAATTTATAAATACATAATACAAATATGAGCTGTGGGATTTTTTCTGTAAACACTCCATCTCAGCAATGCTTCATGTCTCCCCAAGCACCATAACTTTACCAGCTAGCGGAGTTTGTTCTACCTGTTGATTTTTATCTGCCTCAACAGTGTTGTCTTGCTTTGTATGCCTGCTTTTCAGTTCACACTCATTGTGAAGGGGAAAGAGGAAGAAAACTGTCACCACCACAAAAGCCTATGTATTTTTTTCCATGGGACAAGCAAGGCATGACGCCATAGGTCTATGATCAACTGCTTGCATTATTTCTGGAATAAGGTAGACAGGACTGAATCTCTCCTACCCAGATGCCAGCAGTCTGTCCATGAAAACACCAGAAGTTCAGTGTAACTCCAAAGTCCACCAAAGTCCTTAGGAGTCTCTCCATTAACTTCATTTGGATTGGTCTATGGGGTCCTAATGTTTTCACTTTAAGGGAGGGCAGAAAAAATTGATTACTTTTTCTTTGCTTTGCTTTCTCTGAAGGAATGTTCTCTCTGTTTATGCTTCCCTTTTATAGGAAAATTCCCTTACCTCTCCTTCACTTCTATTCTGCATTAATCCCCCCATTTTTAGCTGTCATAGAGAGAAGTTTGACACTGGAAAGTATATTTCCATTGATTCCATCTCCTGCTGAGACTACTCGACCCAACCTACTAAAGTGCTGTTAAGAGATTAATTTGGAGACAGCTGAAAATGGAGATCACTTTCTGCACCTTCCAGGAGTGACCTGCAAAGGACTTTCCCAGTGAATTAATTTGCTTTCATGTACTCTGAAATGCTTTGTTTTGTCTTGTCTTGGACCAGACTACACTGTGATGGCATAAGCACATGTTGGTTTCTGACTCAATAAATCTTGTAAAGTGGAGAGACTTGAGTTTTCTTGTAGGTGTTTGGGTTTTTTATTTTTTGCTTTTAGTTTGGCATGAAAACACATTTCAGTAATTCATAAAGCACTGAAGATATTCACTGTAGCCTAAGTAAATGAAAGTAATGTTTAATTTTTCATTTTTAAGTGGTGATGCAGAACATAATACTGCATATTCAGTTACACCGCTAGCATTTGGAATCCATTTTAAACTTATAAATCATATGCTAAGTATAGTGCTTGTTTGCGTCTGTTAAATATTTCCTTCTTGTTTGCTCTTATCAACATCCAGTGATGATATATACATATGTCATGCAAGACAGTAAATATGCAGAAGTTCCAAGGAAAAGTTCAGTCCCGTATCTCTGCTGATTAATGCGTAAATGTTTGAAACTAGTATAAAAGCTAGAACAGTGATAACCTTTAGCATAGTCCGGAGGAATGAACACAGCAGATAAATGTGCTCCTATGGAAAGTGTGACGGCCAAACTTATATGCCACCCAGCCTCCATTTCAGGGGCTCCAGACAATTGTGTTCCCTAGTCCTGTTCATTCCAGGTGCATTTCACTCAGTCTGGGAGGCAGGAATTTGCATTTTCATCTTTATTCTACCACCAGCTGTAAGCTAAACCCATACTTGAAGGCTGTAGCAACAAATCCATTAAGTGCAGGGATCTCCTGCCACTGTGCTCGTCAGTCATTTTAACTCTGTGCCTCTATTTTCCACAGTTGTACCATACGGATAAGGAATCTTTCATACATGATGCAACTGTGAGACATAGCAGGTGAGGCTTTGCACAGTGCTGCTGGTACTAACACTGGTAAAGCATTAAGAAATGGAGACAAACCTCAAGTGTGTACCTGAAGATGAAGCTGAACATTGCAATTAAGAATAAGAGATCATAAGATGCAGAAAAAGATATTAATTGCCTGTCCAGAAAACTTGTGTTATCATTCCAGCCAAATGCTGTTACTAATATAACCTTGCTACAGACTAAGACCTGTATTTATACCCGTGTTTCTAAGGAAAAAAATGCCTGTGTTTTCATGAGGAAAAAAATAAGATATGAGCCAAGAAAACACAATAATCAGTGTAGATACTTCCAGAAGCCTCTCAACACAGGAGACAGTGTAGTAAAGACCATTTGGCTTTTAACTGCCACAAGGAGCTAAGGGCTTTACAAAAGTGTTCACCCACTCGTGTCTATTTCCATTTAACAAGCCCAAAGGAATTCTGCATACTGTCCAATAAGGCACACTGCTCTAGAAGGGTGTGGGTCTTTGATAAACTAGGACAAGCTTTGCACGGATGTTTCAGGCATCTCAAATGGCTCTTAAGACATTCAGAAAAGTGAATTTGGCCCTGCCTGTCTATGAAAAGGAATCCCAGTGAGATTGCAATGACCACCCTGTATCAAATCTTCCAGCTTTATGGTTTGATGGCATATGTATACAGCATTGACAAGCTATTTTACATAAGAGAAGTCATAGTTCATGTTTTCCAGATCTTGTCCTGATGATGAGCACAAATTGCCAGAACAGATTTTTCACCCTCTTATGTGACAGTGAAGCAAGATCAGTACTGCTTGCCTGAAGGATCAGGCAGGCACAGGATGTCCTTCTAACAGCTATGGATGCTACAGCACAGCAACAGATTGCTTAGAAAACATGTATAGGTTTCATCACTGGAGGCCACTGAGAACAGGACAGACAAACAGATATTTATTTTCAGGGAAGAGTCTGTGAGCGAGAGAATGGTGGTCTCTTCATGTTCATTTATGAGTCTGTGTAATTTTCTTGACTGTATCTTTTTCTTTTTGAGAACTGTAGGGCTGCCGCAAGAGGAGAGAGAAGTGTGTTTCATGTATGAGAATGTGTTTACGTATTTATGGGTAATCGATGACACAAGTTGCACAGAGATGCAAGTTATGCATAAATGTCTATTTCTGAATTAATTGTCTTTGTAAACTCACTGAGAAGCAAAAGACAGCAGATCCTAAATATCCCTAGCAACCAAAACAACCAATTTAAGTGTACTGCATTTCGTAAACTACAGAAAATGAAAACAGCATCTTAGGCTTCATTAGGCTACAAGGTATGCACTGATCTGCCATGTTAGTGCTATAATACATGCCTGTGTACATCTGTTTATTGAGAAGAGGCTACTGAGACTGTGAAGGAATGTTCCTGTGTTGCCCCTTGCAGGCCTCAGCCTTAGGGTAAAGGTAAGTAGGAGGCAGGAAAGGTTATGTCTACGGTGTGTATAGCACTAAGGGGACATTGTACTTCAGTGTGCTCTGGCAAGGCTGGGGGAAAGTAGTTCAGCATTTACATATTTATGTATCATTGTGTAAGAAAAGCCCAAGATACCATACTCATTTATTAACCATGCTGTGTATGGGCAGAAATCCAGGTTTTCCAGCCTGACTGAGAATAGATTTAGCCCTGAATCTATCTGTCTTACTAAAATAGTTATTGAGATCTGGTAAACAAAATATATAATGATGATTTTAGAGCTTCCATGAATAACTGTGTGCAACCATGTATAATTACAATTATCAAAAATGTCCTCTGCTTACATAACACCTCAGCAGATCTGCTGAATTCTCTGCAGCCTCTATACATACAGTGCCATGAAATTCAAATGCTTGTGTCTTGCTAAACAGCCACTAACAAACACACTGTGAAAGACTGGGTGTGGAGGGAGATATTGGCCAAGAAAATCATACCCTGGTTTTATAAGGAAGAGTGTAGAATCTTTTACGTCTGCATGAGATATGGTTATGTGGTTACATTGTAAGATCAACAAAAGTCAAGTAAGAATCCCAAACATACTTCAAAATTAATAGCAAACTGAAGTAATCCTGCAGGAAAGGTAAAACTGGGATGAGCATTAACCACTTTTTAACAGTAGTCATCGGTAACAATACTAACTGTAAGTATCCCATCCTTGCAGAAAACAGCTAGCTCTCTCATAGAAGTCTAGCACATAGCAGGTGTTGAAAATGGAAATGCAATTTCCCAGCTAGGCAGACATCCAATATTTATGAGCCAAGTCTGTGGAAATAACAAACTGCCGATAGGGACAGAATAATTTAGTGGAAAATGAGGAAGTTTTCCACTTCAAGAAAAACTGTCATTCACCTTGTGTCCAATCATACTCCTACTAGCATCTGAATGTATTGTCTGGTGCTGAAGCAATCATACAAGATACTGACACAAAGATACGAGTATCCTCACAATTAGAGTTTGTCACAACTACTTAGTTATACGACAGAGCCAAGTGATGCATGGATGAGAAAAAGACAAAAACCCCCACAGATACCCGAGAAAGAAAACAGCCTACTGACTTGCAGCAGCACCTCTAATACTTCCTAGGCTGTGTTTTGAATCTGGATTAAATGTAGTCTCGTGTTGAATTTATATTCTGATTTGACAATGCTGCAATCTTGTCAGATATGCTTTGAAATTTCTACCATGTTGGGTGAAAAACTTTCACGAGCAACAAACGTTGCTCTGAGATTTCTAGAACATGGGAATACAGCCCTTGCACTTTTGGACCGAATTCAGAACCAGAACTGCAGAACTATATTTGCTCCGGAGAACCAGATCTTGAACACACCTCCTGCCCAGCCAAAATCTGAAGACACGTGGATTTGCTCTGCAGCTATAAGGGGAAGAATTGATAATTCGCAGACAGAGGGATCTGTGCCTGTCAACGCTCCTAACTCAAAAGTCAACTCCCAAATTTGCTTGAGAATTTCCTGTCTCCTTCTGATAAGGCTCCTGTCTCATTTTGGCAGACTACCTACATTGAACTGCCAAACTATGCATAACTAGCCATGTTTCATGGGTATTTGCACAAATTTGGATACTGCTGACACCACCACACATGGCCCAGATATCACTGGATCAATGCAGAACATCGAGATGTGGAGAACTGAATTAATAGATCCGAAAAAGGAATATATTCAATGAATTGCCCTTCTTCCTTCTGTCTGAAGCTCACTCTGTTAGAAGACTAGTAAGGAGGCTGGGCTCAGGCTAAGCTCTCAGAATAACAGACCATAAGTGCGATCAGTGTGGTGGAAGTACCCATCGCTGGGTCTCTGTAAGGGGTGAGCTTCAGCCTTTGAGAACTGGTTTTAAGTGGTTTACGACACCCCTGCCCCCACCCGTGTATTTGTTATTCAGGCAGGCATGCCAAATAACCTCCACTAAGTGACTGCTTTTTTTGTGCTGGAACTCATTCCTGGAGAGTGTTTTGTAAGCACTTAGTCAGAGTCACAGCACTTTGGAGCCTGTTTTGGCAACCCTTCGCCCTCCCTCCCCTCTTCTTTGGGGTCCTTCCAGCTTCTGCCAGCAAAGCCAGCATCTCCAGAGACCTGCAGGCCCTTCTTTTGAAGAAGGGCAACAGCTCTAGCATGCATCCCTTTTCGCGCTTCTGTGAAGTGATGGCCCTGCTCACCCTATCCCTTTCTTTGGCTGTATGTGTACTGCTTAAATGTCAGGCTGTGCTGCTGGATGCATCACTCACATATGGACTGGGTTTGTCGTATCCTCTCCAACAGATGCTCCACTTTCAAGAATCCCCATGCAGACACTCATTCTTACAAATTTGCAATAACCACTCTGGACTCAAAGTCCAAAATTTCTTTACAAGTGAATAAACTTGAAGGAATTATTATTGAAAGCAAAACAAAGAGGGGTTCTGAAAACTGGAAAATTTATTTTGATAGGCATTTTTTTTCCTGTTCAAGAAAAAAATGTTTCTGTTCTTTCAGACTGTACTTGTTGATTATTTATTTTTTTTTAAGTAAATGCACCATCTATGACCTGAAACTACACATTTTTAAATGGTGTTTTTATATCTAAAAAGCAAGAAGGGTCATATCAATGAGTCCACAAAAATTGTATTTGTGGAGCTTTAGAGATGGAGGCCAAAGAGAGCTTTGCAACTGATACATGAAAGGTAAAGTCTGTTCCAAATGAAATCACTCAAAAATCTTCTGTTCATCTGAGTGAATCCGCTTATACCTCAAAAGCTGAGTATATAACAAAGCAATGGAAAAATATAAAGAAAAGAAATCAGCCTGCCCCGAAGAGTAAAAGAAACAAGAATGAATAAATGTGTAATAAGTAATTTAGCAAAAGAATTTTGCTTCAGCTAAAATGGATGTGTGTTTCCTACAGCTTCAGCTAAGATGGGTGTGTGCTTGCTATGGCTTTAGCTAAGATAGGTATGTGCTTGCTACGCGTTTGGGGGAAGGGATAGTGTTAGATTGGATATCAAAAGAAAACAACAGTTGAAAGTACTGGATCGTTGTGAAAAACAAAAGGTGGTGTCGTTAGCCAAGATAACCACAGGACTGTGAAGAGTAAAGAAGCCACCAGAAGGACATGGTGATAAAGACTTCAACGACCACCAAGAAGCACAGCACCTGCGCCGCTAGAGGGGAGGGGGCACGTTTGGGGGTGGGTTGCATTCCAAGAGCTCATTGACTATGTAATTGGGGGGGAGGTTGTGTGCTGAAAAACTCATTGATTATGCAAATGTTTTCGAAGAAAAAACATGAATCGGTATGAGGAATATGGAATAAAAACCCGCGTTTGTAATGGGGAAACTGAGGCACAGGAGGAGAAATCCCCTGTGTAGCTCCCAGCGCTGTAATAAATATTCTTTGCTCCACCGAATTTGCCCCTGACTAAAATTCGATCCAGTGAGCGTGTTTCTCACAAAATGAATGAATGAATAAGTGAATGAATGACAGAAGGCTGTGCTAGGTTTTAGCAATGTGTTACTAATAAGAGCCAATGGGAGAGTATTAAAACATGCAGTACCTAGATTTTAGCAATGCATTAGTAATTACAGCTCATGAAATCTTCTTTAAAGCAGCCATTCAAACTGGTTTGGATGTGAATGCATTTGTGTGGATGTGACATTGGCAG
The DNA here is from genome assembly GCA_017639485.1 of Pluvialis apricaria. Taxonomy (NCBI): domain Eukaryota; kingdom Metazoa; phylum Chordata; class Aves; order Charadriiformes; family Charadriidae; genus Pluvialis; species Pluvialis apricaria. Next base: position 139,156,992 of record CM030007.1, on the reverse strand, counting down.
ACCACTGCCTGACAAATTTCCACCCCAAAATATTGGTAATGCAAGAGTTCAACATGAAAATATGTATCCCAATGAGCTGATACTAGTAGAACTTAGGGATTTAAAAATACATGGACATTACAAAATAAACATAAAAATATTTAGTGGAACAGATATATTCTTTAGCAATATAGGTATGGTTTTACCATGCAAATCCTCCTATGGACTCCCATTGTAAGTTTGAAGCCTGTTTTATTAAGGAAAAAATTTTGCATGATCACGTTGCCTGCTCATCTATTCCCGTAATTTCTAAATTTGCAAGTGTATTTTAACCAAACCTACTAGAGGGGCAAAATTCTCAAAAATACTAAGTTCCTACAAGTTTTGTGATAATTGGTGGAAGACGACACTCAGGTTAGTGACTGTCTCACTCAAACAGCAGTGCTGCAAGCTCAGTAGCTTTTAGGCTGTACATTAGCATAGGCAGCACTCTCAAATAGATAAAGCACTTGCTGACTCCTGCCACGCTAGTGGCCGGAGAATACGGAAAAGAGATAAAACACTGTGTAGGTGCTTACAGGACAGGGAGGTGAGAGCAGGAGAGGAGGAGGAAGCTGAGGTACTGCAGAATGAAAAGGAGGGAAGCTGAGGGAAGCAGTAAAAGCACAGGACACAAGTTCATAAGAAACCAGGTTTCATTCATGTACCTGCCAACAAACAACTTGTTTTGGATTAGTCTTTGTTACTTGGAAAATAATTTATGTTAAACTCAAAACCAGACACTCTTACACCAGAATCAGATTATGTGCACATGGACATGATGCTAAATTCATAGCTCGCTTTAAATTCACACATTAGGCTTTACAATAAAGCTGTTTGTTTGTTTGTTTATTTGTTGGGGTTTTTTATGAATAAGAAATTTGACTCTATGGGAATTAGATATTTCCAATATAAATTATTCTAGTTCTGTAGTGAAGACATAACCATTATACTAAATTTGTATAAACAGTGACATCTAGAAGGGATCACGGCAAGGGTCAGAGTTACTAAAAGCCTTTTGTGAAATGGGAAGGCAAGTAAACAAAACAGTTAAATCATCATCTGATGAAGTTTTACATGTCTTCTGTTTTGAAAGCTGTTGAATAACATCTAGGTCATGTATTCCAAATACAGATTTAAATATAATTTAATACAGAAAAGCTGGAAGTATCAAGCCTGTGCTTCTGAGAGGTGTCTTTCCCTATAATTGGTTAGAATAATTTTGCAAAAGGGTGTTTCTCTCTTTTTATCAGTGAGACATTGACTAAATTTTGCAGCTTGCTTTCTTAATTGCAAATTCCACTTCTCTATTATATGTTGCAGTGGAACGCTGAGTGTGAAACCTGGCAAGCCTCTTTCCCTTCTAGATGAGGAGGTGTTTGCATGCATAAAAATTTTACGTGCTTGCATTCTTAGATGAAATACAAAATTAGGGGCATTAATGAAATGTGGAAATGGCTGAGAAGCGAATAAAGATGGGAGTACCATAGTAGGAGCTGCATCTGCTAAAACAACATGATTGCAATCACCCTTATACATGTAGGAGGTACTCTCTTTAAAATTTGGTTCTGTCAAGAAATAAAGGAAGTTATAAATGAGTTAAAGAAGGAATCACAATTGGGAAGATCCATTTAGTTGGAAAGGAATTGTGAATTTTTTTATATTCATTCTTAGAACTGTACTTTTAGGATTTCTGGTACAAATAATGATGTCACACCAGTGTGCTGTTCATATGAACCATTAATATCATAACAACGTTCACATCCTTTCCCTCAAAAACAAAACAAAGGGGAAAAAAATGAATTAAAATAATCCTACTGTTAACTGTTAAAATTTTAACCGAAAGAAAGTTTTAAGGATTGAAATTGGCACAGTTGCTTTGGCTTTGTTCTTTCACTTTACACTGAAATGGCATCAGTGATTCCAGAGACAGTTAAATCTCTCAGAAAGTTGATTTTCTTGGAAAGCATAAAAGAGTCCTAATGTAGGGGAGAGGACAAGTGATTCTAGCAGAGCCGACAATGAGGAAAACACTCATTTAGACCAGTCATTGCCGTTTTCACCACCAGATTGTCTCCACATGTTCTAAATATGGTGAGATAACAGAGTGATGATATGGCTGATGCCAGTATCATCTACAGCACTCTTCAATGCAAGAGCAATGAGGGGGGGAAATTTTTCATTCCCTCTATTTTCTGCCCTACATCACCAAAGAAAATGGCACTAAGGTTTGGTAGCCAGGTGCACTCAGCAATACTAGAAATGGAACTGGCTGAAGATTTCTCATTGTGCTCATGTAAAACACGTTTTCTGTACAGTTTATATTGTCCATCAGATATTCATGGTCTGGCAATATTTTTCTCTATTTTCACCATTAAACCTTAAATGCTAACAGTAAACATTTCACACTATGTGATTTGCATCAAATGATATATTTTCTTAACAAACTCAACACGTGTTTTTTTCCTAAACTCAATAACAAATTATGCAGAAATTCTCTGTGTACAATATTCTATTGTAGCAATTTTATTCAGAGACATGTTTCTCTTTCTGGGCAGAGTCCCCTGAAGGATAACAACCAGTTTTTTAACACCCTTCAAATCAAACTGTTGGGGTGAATCATGACTGTAGGCTTATATGGTGTACTACTGGAGATGTAGATTGGAAGTCTCGTGCAGCCATCCTTTTTCTATGCCTCTGAACAGTTTCAAAAGTACTGATTTAATGATTAAAAACTAGTTTCAATTTCTGTCTTTCTGACAGAGGGATGCATAGATGCCTTTTCCCTTAATTTGTTTTTTCTGTCTGAGTTCTGTCTAACCATCATCAAAGCACAGCATATTACAGCAGGAGGAAAAATGAGAAAAAGAATATATGTAGAATATCCAGAACAGGAAGAAGATGATGAGTGAGAGAATAGAGATGCCAAAGGCCCCCAAATAGCCAAACCTTTCCTGAAGTCAAGCAGAAGAGATTCAAGCAAGATTTTCTCTCCTAACAAATATAAGGAACACTATTGAAAAAGAACGTGAGCAGCAATAATTGTGTCTTCTATATCTTTATGTCTAGAGGTCCTAGAGGCCCATGGCATTAGGAGAGGAAGATCAAGCAGTTAGCAGACTGTAATAAAGAATGAAGGAAATTTTGAAAGGTATCAGCATCACACAAAGGAAAAAATAACTGGGCACAAAACTATTTTACACAACATATTTGAGACTTTTTCAATCAAACAAGCAATTTCAGGGGAGCTTGTGGACCCTATCTGTTCAGATGGTGATGGGGCACAAAGGCATCAAACTGAGAAAAAAAAAAATTACAAACACCTGATGTATGTTTAGGAAAATAAAAAAATAAAAAGCTATGAAAAATTGTATGTTTTGGAGGGAAAGCAGGAGAAGGCCAAAGCTGACTGGGTTACCAAACCACAAACCAATAGAAACATGCAGACATAGGAGAAAATTGAGGACTACAAGCAAAAATTGACAAAAGGCAATCAGAGCCAACTTGTAAAAGAAACATAAAGGACCTTATCACCCTCTACAACTACCTGAAGGGAGGTTTTAGAGAGATGGGGGCTGACCTCTTCTCCCACGTGGCAAGTGATAGGACAAGAGGAAACGGGTTCAAGTTATGTCAGGGCAGGTTTAGATTGGATATTAGGAAGCATTTTTTCACTCAAAGGGTTATTAAACATTGGAATGGGCTGCCCAGAGAGGTGGTGGATTCACCATCCCTGGAGGTGTTTAAGAAAAGGGTAGATGAGGTGCTTAGGGACATGGTTTAGAAGTGGGTGTTTTTAAATCAGGGTAGGTTAATGGTTGGACTTGATGATCTTAATGGTCCCTTCCAACCTCACTTATTCTATGATTCTATGATTCTATGATTCTATGATTGCATTATGCATGAAAAAAAGTACTGGCTTATGCAGCTCCAGGTTTTAGAAAGAATTGTTTTGCAAATAAGAAGAAAAACTGTTTTGCAAAAGATGGTGAAACAGGGCTGAGGGTATTTACCAAGAAACTCAGTGTATATGCATTCTACATGGTTGAAGAGAAGAAGTAGTATTGGTTAGAACTGTTGAATAGCTTTTTATGTACATTATCTGTATCATTACCTTGAATCCAAATTAAAACTTTCTGACTTACACATTTTGCTTTTGTGCCCAAGTTATAGTGAAACTTGAAATGATGGGAAAGCATCAAGGAATATTGTGGTGTTATGTGACAGTGTTTTATTCCAAGGTTGTCCCTAAATTTAAGTTAAAATTTACTGTATTTTTTTAAGAGACGTAAGTACACACAAGTGGAAATTGTGAAACAGAGATGCAATGTGTTTACCTTAAAGGAGTGTAAGAAGACTGAAACACAAACAAAAAAAGCTTTAAAAGATGGAATTCACACCACTGATCATGGTGATTTCCCAGAACTTAGATCCATGGTCCAAAGTTGACACAGTTTGTTTATTTGTAGGGGAAAATATATTTTAGGGGGGTCTGTATTACCTGTCTCATGAGTATGGAGAAGTTATATTATTTGCTCAAATGTCCTTCAGTGGAAAGTTTAAAGCAGGAATAGTTGCTTATGTAATCATAAGATTAAAAGCAAAGGCATTGTGAATAATTATAATATTAAAAAAAAACAAATAAAAAATATATTTGGATAAGGAACAGGACATCTTCAGTCTTGTTCTACGTACAGTCACTGCACATGTATATATATGCACATGTGTACATGTGCACATATGTATGTATAATACCTCTCTATATATTACATATACACATAATTTCCAATATCTAAAGCAGAAAAGTCAGTGGATCAAGCACCATCGAGAGATTGACCAGACCTATGATGGATTTTAGGCTTCTGACTTCTCACTCGAAGATTTATAGGTGCCATTTCAAATTCCCATAATAACAAGGTCCAAATTGCCCATAAATAAATTCTAATTAGCATAATATTAAAAAATTATGACACAGATAATGAACTTTAACTGGAATCCAGACTGCAGTGTTCAATGTAGTGTAGGAAATACCAAGGCAGAGAATTTTCTGTGATATAAGAGATAAAACTTCAAATGAATTTCTTTCGTGTTTCTGTGCATAACTCTGTAGCTTTCAAGACAGCTCAACAATTAGGTGACAAAAAGATACTGAAAAAATGGCTTTCCAAAATCATTTATCTTTACCATAATTTAGCCCTTGTTGAGATTAGGTTTTGATGTTGATAATTGGCAAAGATGGGCTGGTGCTGAATAAACTTGACACCTGGCCCTTTTCATACTAATCTTTCAGTCTTTCCAGATGGCAGAATTTACTTCCGTTACCATCTGTTCCTTTTCAATAAGGAAGGAAAAAATGAAATTGCTAAAACATTTCATGGCTTTTAGAGGAATCTTTGAGACTCTTTTCAAGTCCTTTATTCTGGACCACGTTCCTGTGGAAGGCTGGTGATGGCGCCTATGATTATTTGCCTCAGATCAAAGGTAAAATGCTGGGTTTCGTTTTTCATGTTTTGCCTGAGATAATTTATCTGGATGAAATTCATGAATGGAAATATTGAAAGAGCCAGAGTCATCACATCAGCACATAATTGCAAAAAGAATAAACAAAACAAGCAAGAAAGCAAACAAACAAGAGTGATATCTGGCTTGTGATCAGATAACATTTGATGCCATCTAGCAGTAGACAGGTCAGAACAGAATTTCAGATGAAGTTTTGCTAGTTCAGATTTGGAAAACTGTTTCTACATCAAGAAGACTTTTTGTGCAGAAACCACCACTCTCATTTCCCTGGTTATTTGCAACAGTTGCTCTGTTGAGTTCTCAGGTCTTGACTCTGGTCTAAATTTTTGCTGCCTCAAGATTAACTTATTCCCTGGGGGTTCATTAGGTTTCTTCCATGTAAGTGGGGTCAGAATTAGGCCTCTGTTAAGCTAGTTATCGCCAGAGCGAGCAACAGACTATTCAAGAATATTTAGGAGAGGGATAATAGAAGATGATGGATGAGAAAAAACAGAAAAAAACAAAGTGAAATCCATCAAAGGAAATCTGACAGGTAACCAGGAAATAATTTTGGATGCTACTTGGTAGTCTGTAAGTTTCCATGTCTTACTAAAAAAGTTAATTTGGAGAAAAATCAGAACGCAATTAGAATAAACCAATCTCTAGGGATATTTATGAATAAAAATTAAAATGATCAAGTATATGGACCTGGCTGAAGAAAGGCTGTGGTACCCATGTGTGCACACATTTGAATACTTTCAATAGCAAGAAGCTGTCCGTATCTTTCTCTTGACAATGATTTGGCAGAGTTTCCTTAGAGGACCAAGAAGATTTCTGACTCCAGTCACCTTAAAAGAGCATTTTGTCCTGAGGAAACTGGAAAAATGACTGTGGCTTAGTTCAGATGCCCCACCAAACAGTCTGAATAACTGAGAAGAGCTTCAGAGTGTTTGCAGGAACGTGGCAGACCAAGTGGCTGTGTTCTGCATGGTCCAGCCTGTGCTTGCACTGCAGGAACTGCAGGTTGCTGGCTTATAAAGTGCTGTCTCTTCCACTCCACCTGAGCATCTTTAATGTCTTAACACAAATCTACAGATTGTCTTTGAACAATTTGTTTATGGAGAGCTTTGCAGTGCCATCCAGGCAGAAATAAGGAAATAAGACTAGTTATCCTGATGCAGTTTTGCTAATTGACTGAAGAATCAGGAGACTTTCCTTGTCTAAGGTGCTACACTGTGTAGGCATGTCAATTTCTATAAAGTTACTTTCTGGATCTCTGTCCCAGTTGCTGCCAGGCTATAGACATACCTCAATTGTCTGTTGGAGATGCTTCTAAGCCTTTCTCTTGAAAAGGAGCTGTTCTTCAAGAACAGATTATTTATTAAAATATTTCTGGTATTTTCAACAATGATACCCTTGATTTTCTCTTTTTGCTGAAAGAATACCATCATTAAAAATGATCACTAGAAGTTAACTAATGAAAAAATTAAAAACAAAGCTCTACACTGAAAACATATTTTACCAGGCTGTCCTACTGCCACCCAGGACTCTGTTGTTGTTAATGAATTTTACACAGAAAAGCACTCATTATTGTAGTAGTAAGTGGCAATTAAGTTGGATGGGGGTTGGAATGAAGATTTTAAGTGGAGTGATGGAAGCCCAGTCACTTGATGAATTTAAAATTAGACTTGACAGAGCTTTGAAGAATATGCTGTCTGGCTAGCTGAGATCTTAAGACCACATACCATATTAGGAGATATTGGACTGCACTAGGAGATGAATTTTGGTGGTTTTAATTCTCCAGTTCTGAGGAATTCCACTTGACCTCCAAAGCCCAGCAGTTTTCAGAGTCCCCTGTGAGGGAAGAGTATCATGCTCTGGGTTGCTCCAGGTCAATAGGCTTCACTGGCTTTGTCCTTGTAGCTGCAATTACCAGTTTCCTGGTCTGTGGATGACTGGTGTCTCCAGCAGCCAATAAATGCATCAACATGGAGACAGGGTTTTGAGCAAGGGGTAAGCCTTCCATGTTTTTAAACTTTGGTGTCCAGGGCTACTTAGTTGAGATTTAATAGAACAAACAGGGGAATGGTTTGTTTCTCGGGAATTGGAAAATTCCAGGAAAAGAAATTTATTTGCTACAGTTTTTTTAATCAAGTGTACCAGTCATCTAATATAGGCATATTCTCTTTACCTTTCTGATTTCTATGATTCAACATGCTAAAATGCTTTGGATGTGCATCCATGGTTTAAAAAAAAAAACAAACCAGACATCAAGGCTCAAATTTAAGCTTTGCTTACAGTCTTACTAATTTTAGTAGGATTGCCTGGGTGCAACTGAGGTCAGAATTTGGCCTGCCATGAGGTGGATTTCCACATTTGCTCAGCTGGGGACTCCTGTTTCTGTGTAAATCAGAAATCAATGAATTGAGTTCAGTGGAGGTGCTGGTGTCAAACCTGTCATCAGATGCTGAATCAGTAAAGGCACAGTCTGAACCAGAGACACAAAGAAAGATTAAGGTAAACAAATGAACTCACCAAAGAACAACTAAATCAATCAGATTTGCTTAATAGTAGGTTCAAAGGACAGCAAACACTGAAAAGTCACCAGTTTTTATTGCAGAGGAATGAGGCAAATGGGAACAAACTATGAGAAAAAAGCAAAATGAACAGGAAGATTTTCTAGCAGAGGAAAGACAGAAAAAATGAGAAAAATCAGTACATTCCACTGGACTTTAAAAACATATTTGTTTCCCCAAAACGTAAACTCTTCCAAAGGAGACCAGTCCCTATTCTAGCAGATGTGAAAAGCAATTTTAACTTCCCAGGGCAAGATTTAACTCCATGAAGCTTTTGTTTGGTTCTGTTTTGTTAAAAACAACAACACTAACAACAACAACAACAACAACAAAACCCCAAATTCATCTTGTAGTAGTAGTTAGGTGTTTTTTCTTTTCCTGGAGCCTGTAATTGTTACTCTTTCAACATAAAAGCCAAATATTGTTCTTGAGTTTTTCGAACTTATAAAGGCAGTCTGAAAAGAGAAAATGCAACCTCTCAGCAGAAAAATAAAGTCTCTGTCCAGATTGCTTCACGACTAGTTTTTGTATTAATAAATTGCTTCAACTTTTTTTCTAAGTACATATAGAGCCCATCCAGGAGGAAAGACATACTAAGGCAACACTTCCTAAAGGTGTTCTGGTATGGTGAGATATTTGCCATCTCTCAGAAGAAGTTTCACTACATAAAATTGTCTGTTGCAAATCACGCCTGCTAACAAAAACAGCTGGACTGTGCCAGCCACTTTCTACCACCAGTACACAGTCTCTCCAGAGCTGTCTTTCAGGTGGCACCTATACTAATAAATAAAGCAGGCCCAGGATATGGTGTCAAGCACTAGCATGCAGCCTCCTTCATGTATGCTGCTTTATGTGCAGGTGCCACACAGAAGAACTGAGAGATGTATTTGGCAGGTGGTGCTACACACTACACATGTCCAAGCAGAAAGGGAGACTATTCCTTAAGACACGGCCTTGTAAATTATAAGTATTCATATTATTATTTACAAGGCCAAGAATATTTGAAAGACTTCTAGTTTGTAGGACTTTCAGATCTGCACAGCATTGGATTAATTGTGCCTCTATTGCTATTGATGCTAAAACTTCCATTTACTTCTGAAAAGAAGTGTCAACTCTGTTTTTGAAAATCCTACTTTCTGGGTCTTAGGGATATTAGGTTCAAAAATTTGATAGCCCTCAATGGTACTGATGTCAAGGAGTTTTTTATTACAGCCGCTTTCAACTTTTTATATGTCGGAAGAAGCTGCTAGGGAGTCCCTTTGAACAGGAGATGTTTTAATAGCATGCATTCCTCATCACATAAAAATTTCTTTTCCTCATTTGTTTTTTTTTTTTTGAAAAAGAAGTATGTTTTGCCCAAAGTCTCGAGGGATCTCATTTATTCCAGTCTAAGTCAGCTCTTTTCCCTGTGTTACAAAAGAAATTGCTGCTTAAGAGAGAACTGAAAGTAGAGGGCTAGTAGATGAAGTCCATGGTGGTCAGGAAGGATTAAGTGGGAGCACTGTGAGGCAGCCGGGCCCGTGATGCAATACTGCTTGTGTGAGTGGCAGAGCTGAGGTGGAGAAGGAATGAGCACGCTGATGTGATGACAAGATGCCTGACTGCCTGACAGGAAAACAGGCAGAAGTTTGTAGAAAAATTCAAGGGGGGGACAATGAGTTGGTCAATGCAACAAAGAGCGAGTATATAGCAGTCTTGCATGGCAAGGACAGGGCTAGGAAGGCCAGAAAGAGGAGGACAAAGAAATAGGATGCAGTGTTCTTGCAGCACAGTCACATATTTATATCCCTCCTCTTCCATTCACACTCACGCATGCATGCATTATCCCCACATGTGTACATTCAGCTTATACACCTCTCCCATCTGCTCTGCAAAACAAACCTGGCCTGAAAACTGGTTGTGAGCCATAAAAGAGTATGCTGGTAAATGACGCCTGTCAAGGCTGGGGTAGTGTCTAGTGACCCACCACTCTTTTCAGTTGTGTCATTGAGCAATCTGAAAGTGTTGAGGGGTACAGTTGTGGAAAAATAAAACAGTAGAGAAGGAATCGGCTGCAAATGGATAGAAAGGATGGAAAGATAGAATAAAAATTGTTATATAGAAGGACAGAGTGTGGTTAGAAAAATGGGCAGAAAATAAGAGACTCAGAGTGGAAAACCCCAAGATAATAGGTCTATAGAAAATCAATTCAAGGCACCTTAAATGTCAGGGAGGAAGTTGGAAAGGCATAATATTGAAAATTAGCTATCCATGATTTGAACAATAAATTAGTGCTGTATTTATTACAAAGAAGTTCTTTTTTAGCAGAAGAGAGAAAGAGAAGAGAGAACTAGAGAGTGTAAAAAGTCAGTATAACTACAGAAGGCACATACAAATGCAAGGTGGTACCCGACAAAGAGATGAAAGAGGTCTTCCTGGGTTTGGAACACCACCTTTAGTCCTGGACCTTCTGGTGCCAGAAATATGTGGATGAAATTGAGGGAAGTCAGAAAACTGAAAAAAGCATGGTAAAAGAAAAAATAAAAGAAAAGGCTTAAAGAAAAAAAAATTCACATGCACTCTGTAAGACAAAGAATGGGACTAAAGAATGAACAGCTCATGTCAAGTATTTGAGGAATATGGTTAGTAAACAGCAAAAAAGAAGGAAAGTTGCTCAAAATGTTGGGGGATCTAAGTGAAAGAATATGCAAATATAAATAAACAGCAAAGAAAACATCCTATGGAGTTATCTGCATCGCCCATTTAGCAAGTCAGTCATGTAAAATAAGACTGTGCAAATTGTTTGAGAAATGTGCAGATGAAATAATTTTGTATTTATCACAGCAGCTGAAAACAATGAACTGAATCAATATTTTCTAACTAATTTGCATGTACAAATCCAGGAAAGACCCCCAGCACATGAAATGGCATGTCTGTCTTAGTGACCATGTTTTTGTTACCTAATCCAAAGTAGGGTAAAGTTTCTCGTTTGCTAAGATGGTGTCATGGGACTTACTTATTTTTGCTGCTACCTTGCAGTTTGGTTTTGTGCATATTGCTTACATGCTAGGAGTGGGTAGGAAACTGTGGGCAATGGTAGAGAGGATACATAAAGACATGTTTCCACATTCTTCCAAAGCATTTCTTAGATATTTCTGCTCTAGCCTTTGCATCGAAGGAGCATTTTCTTGACTCAGCTGACTATACATTATCTATTTTATTCCCTTAAGTCATTGGTTTTATCATTAGCATGAATGTTTCTAAAACCTAGCTTGTTACAGATCTCAGCATCTAGTGGTACTACATGATTACCTCAAAGACAGCATACTGGGAAAACTGGTTAAATGTCTCCATCAGATTTATGAGGTCTATGTTTGATAGCTAAAAGCCATAACATCTGATCTTGGTTTGGAGCAGAAACCAAATACTGTCCAAATTCCATCTCTCAAGAGGACAAAAGGTGCTTTCGTCTTGTGAGTGTGCTTGTTCACCTCCTGGCTGAGGCAGAAGCCACAGGAGAGGATGCTATCTTAGAACTTGTCTAACCACAGAGTTATTCAAAAGCAGCTGTTGGGCTTAAATTTCACACTTAAGACCTGAATTCACTTCTGAGTGTAGACAAGCCTTTAAACATTCATGTAGAGTGCAATGTACTTCTTCCTTCTGTAACTCTGCAGTTAACTGCCGGTTACCTCTGACAATATTGATTTAGACTTCTGGCAAATGTGGGTGAATTTCTGTAGGAAATAGCCTAGAAATATATATTTCTGAGCTAACTAGATTAACACTTTCTCACATCATAATTCGGCTAATGTAAGATAAAATACATAAAATCTGTAGGAGAGACAAACCCAAAATAAAGGAATTTATTGCTGGAAGATATGAAAGAGCAACTGAGAAGAATCACATTTATTGCTCTTCCATTATGGGCAACATGCGCAGCTGAAGCACAGAAAATGTTGGAGGAGTGCTGCAAATCTTACCCTGTAGGATGCAATCCTCCAAGAAGGTTTTCATCACCACTGGTACAGGTTTGTAATAGATAACATGAATGGACCTTTTTATATGGAATCTGTATATTTACACGGCTAGGCAGGCAGTGATTCCCTCTAAAGTACAGGCAGAGTGGCAATGAGTCACGCACACTGGTTTCCTGACAGTGCCTGATGGAAACGTGGAATTACTTGCTATCCTTTCCATGTGCATTGAAATGCAACCAACAGGCTACTTCTTTGAGCTCCAGAGGACTACCAATGAACTTTGTTTCAACATGTACAGATACACAACCTTCCTCAGCACACCAGTGTCCTCATATCTTTAGCGCATATTTCTGCAGAGGGAAATTTCAAACACAAACTTAGAAGACGAATTGGAAAGACCCTTTTGTGTGTGTGTGAAGAGGTGGAGAGGAGAGAGAGGTAGAGAAAGATACGAGAGGGAGGAGTATATGGTCTTGTTCTGACCTTTCCAAATGCTCGCTGCCCTGAAGGAAAGGGCCACCTTGCTTAGCTTCCTCATGCAGCAAGATGCTTGTACTATGTGAAGGAAAGAAAGAGAGTCTTAAAAGAACTGGATGCTTGGTGTGAGGATTTTTTTAATTCCCTGAGAAGTATAACCTTTCTTGACGCTTTCTGTGGAGGAGTCCCCTTCCTCTATGGACTTAAGGCTCATGACACAATCAGGAACATAGCTCTGTATATTCCCTCTAGCACTCATTTCACAACCTTGAAACTACTCCATATCCACCCTTACCACTTCTCTCTTCACACGCACATCCCATCTGTTACCTCAGAAAGCGACTTATCCCTACATTCCCCCCCCCAACAGATGTACAAACAGGGATGGCTGTTTCCCACACAGAAACAGCTGCCATCCACCTCTGTCATTCCTACCCATATGCCGCTTCTTTCCACTGTCCGACCCTAGTCACCGCAAGGAGACACACACATGGCCCTGCACCAGCAAACATCTGTAAGGACAATCAGATGTTCCAGTCTTTGCAAACATATTTCTTTGGCTGTGCCATGGCTATAAAGGAGTTCAAGCGGGCACGTATACCCCACGTTCTTCGCATTTGAACACAGCTCTGTTGCTCATGCTTTGATCTCTTTCCTGCAACAACCCAGCCGTAATTGTACCCATCAATCCCTTTACCTTTTCCCGGCCAGCTGGCAGGCTGATGCCACCATTTGCTCTTTATTTTCTCATCCCTTCAGCGGGAGTGGTGGGAGGCCAGGGCACTGCCCTGGGCCACGCCAGTGGTAGTAGGCTGAGCAGGTTGCCCTCCGTGGTTTCAGCCCAGCTGGATCCCAGTGGCCGGGACTGCTGGCTGCGGTCAAGCGTCTCCCCCTGATGGACAACCACTTCACTTTCCCCACTGCCCGCAATCTGCCATGGTGGGAAGCTCATCGCCACCAGAGGAGAAAGGGACTTTCCACTGACTGCAACCAGCTCCAAGCACCGCCAGGAAAAATTATGCAGCTGGAGAGCTTGAACTGGACTCTGCACTGGGAAACTAGCACATAAAGTAGGACAATGGGTTCCTAACACAGACCATGGCTGTACAAGCACTAACTGCTTATTAGCTAATTATTTTACAGGCTACCTATTCTTTTTTTGGCAGCAATTGATCCCTGGAATATACCAGAAAGGGATCCATGAACTTTTATGTGACTGATGCTACATAAGGTCTGGGCCCAGAGGCGTCAGCCTTCAAGCCTAGCAGTTAGGTGTGATCAGACTGTCTTCTCACAATGCAAGTCTGGCAGGATTACTCACAATCTTCTGATCAGCTATGGATGGAAATGAGCAGTTTCTTACGCAGTGCAAGACAGTGCTTAAAAAAACACCAAAGCCCTAGGCAAATTGGACAATTTGAAGATGTTTGTAGAACAGATTTGAAGAACAGATGTTGTCAATATATGAGATTTTTTTTAAGGGAAAGACATCCTTAGTATCTCTCTCTCGAACCTGAGATGTATCCTATGTTTTCACCCTTCAACCAGCTGCACATTACTCCAGTACTGCTTCAAGCCATGGAGAAAGCTAGTACGTTCTTGTTTACTTTGATTGACATCTGTACTCCCTATGTGTACTTCAACCCAATGGTTGTTCATCCAGCAGCACTGTTAACTACCTTGTAGCCCTGTTAACTGGTCCTAGAGAAATCTCTCTGCCATTGTGTGCCAGCAGTAGTATATTGAAGTGTTAAGGCACAAAAGTAAGGTGCATTGATATGCCTCCAAATGAAGCCGGTGCAAATATTTTAGTTAGGCATCCTGGGATTTTCTCAGGATTATTTAGTAGTTCTTTAGAAAAAGCCTGCAAAATCTCTACAGGGAGATCCTGCCTGTTGCACACGTCATACAGAAGGCAAGCACATCTAGTGCAAATTCGGTCCTATTGCTACCCACACACCAAATCATTTTCTCCGTTAGTAATCTTTCCCTACACTCCTTCTCTATGCAAACATTCCTTCTTAAGCACTCGCAAAACTCACCTCTGATGTGTCTCTTGCATAACTTATTTCGACATGGAGAATTGTGCCACAAACGCAGTAGACACGTGATTCTCCAGTCGGCCTCTGACAGTCATCTTCCACATCAGCATGGCTTCCTGGGTGCATGTTTGTAACTTCTACACAGACATGTGTCCCTTACAGCAACCCAGTACCCTTACATGCCCCTCACTCATTTCAGCTTCTTCTTGCAGACCGGCTGGATCGTTCTTACCCCATGCCTCTCTCTACAGCTCTGCCAGTCACATAAGAACAAAAATCACTGAACACATATGTCCCTGACCCGCACATAAAACCAACATCTCATATATCTGTGCACCTCTCATCACTGACTACATGCATTTACCCGTGCTTCCTCCTTGCTGTCTCCTTGTGCTCAACTCCCAGCCTGCCTCTCATGTTGTTATGCATGCATGTACAGCCCCTTGCACACTTAAACGGCCTCCCTTAGACAAGGAGAGAGATAACTACAGATGTCTTAAGCTGTCAGAAACTTTTTCCCACTCCTCATCACTTTTCCCTCCCCCATAAGCTGTTTTCTTTCTCCCAGGCCCCACACTCAGGTCTGCAATCGTTACCTGTACTTCCCTCATTTACTTCAAGCATGCTGTGTGCACAACTCTTTCTTATCAGACACAACTTCTTTCCCCTTCCCTTCCACAGCCCTGACAAGCAGGCGCAAACTGGCAGGTACTTTCCTTGCCTGCACACCATCATGTGTCAACCTCTGCTAAGCTTCTCACCCCTTGTAACATGAACTGTCATTCCCATCCACTTCCACTTTGTGCCCTATAGCTCCTAACTCCACTTGCATCCCCACACACTTCACACTTTACTTTTCACCTTAGTACAGCCACGTGGGTTATACAGCCCTCCAGATAGTTATCCCTCCCATTCCTTCTCCTCCCACCCCTTTATATCTTTAGTCATTTCTCCACTAGCACATTTGTTCCATGCCCTCGTGCTGTTTCACTTAGCCAGTACCTACCACAAAGATCTAAGCACATTTGTTATGTCCCTCTTAACAGAAAATCACTCTTTTTTAACTATGTGTTCTCCTCCTCTCACCCCCCTCACATTACTCCTTACTTTCCATTATTTTCCTCAACTGCTTCCCCTGTAACATACTGCCTGTTCTTCCCCTATGTTATCCCAACTGCCTAGTAAGGAGGCATCCCCTGTTTCTGCTGGCCAAGCCACTCCTGCACCTTTGCACTACTTTCTCAGTTTGCCTACAAAGCAATACAAAACCACATTTCTTCCCACCCTGTGCTCTCTTTACCTATACTTCCTCTAAGCCACATTTTGCCCAGAAATCTTTACAGAAAACCCAGCCCTTAATTTCATCCTCATTCCCCATTTTTCCCCATTCTTGTGCTTCTCAAGACCTGCCTCATATTTATATTCCTCTCATCGTTCACCCTGCCTCCATGATTTCCATTATCTTGCATTTCCTCACAGCACCTTTCCATGGCATTTTCCCCAATTTTGTCTCTCCCTTGCAATCAGGCAGCACATGTCTGTAGCACTACTCCATCAGGCTTCCAGCCTCCTTTGAAATTTCTCTAAGCAACTACCTCCTCACATACCTTTATGGGTCCCTATACCCTTTTCCCAATTATGACACCCTGTCTCCATCCAGCTAATTTTTTCCTCTGCATTCCTCTTCTTGGCATGTCTTTCCATTGCCATGCAAGCCTTCCCTTTCATACTCTAACACCTTCCTCACAAATACATCCTCATATCTATTTCTTCACAGAATCAAAGGTGTCACCTTTAGACGCCCCCCACAAGCATCATGTAGCTGATTATTTTCCATACCTTTCTCCAAATAGATAATAGTTCACATTTTTCTTCCTCCTCCAAACATCCTTTGTGCCCTGTGTTTTCACCTTTCTCCTTCCACTCCTACTCCATACCCTAGCTCCCTCTTGCAGACCCTAGCATCCCTGTATGTCCCTTTCATATACTCAACCAGCCTCCAGTTTGCACCTCTTCCCATCCCTTTCAAGTGTTACTTCCCCTTCTGAGCTCCTAAACTTTTTTCCACCCACAAAGATCCTCTTTTTCCAGTTGACCTGCAGCAGTTCCCCTTTTAAGCTGACCTTTGCGTGGCTCACCTGCCCTTATTACCCCAAAACACAACACAATACACAGCAGTTTATTTTTAGTATGTAACACCTTCCCCCAAAACTCCTTACATCTATCTTTCTATGTACCATTTAGTTCTTCTTTCCCTGGAAAAAAAACCCACCCTAAACCTACATGTATTGCATACCTCAACATATAGCACCCTTCTGAACAAAGCACTCCCCTCCTCGCTCTGCTTGTACATCCTCTTCTCCCCATAATTTGGGTCCACCACCTGCAACAATGTCTAGTTTTCCTCTCCCTGCCCTGCTCACACACAGAGCTCCTGGTACTGACACGTGTGTCTAAAACCAGTCTTTTTACTACTAGCAGCTGGAACCATGCCGAACTCTCTTCCATTCTCTACTGCTTTTGTCTTCCTTGCCACAAAGTGAGTTTTTCTTTTTTATTATGACTAGATTTTCGGGTTTTTTTGCATCTTATTTATAGGCATTTCTTGCACCACTCCTGCACTTACAGGCTTGCACAGATCAGAATATCTCTCCTATTTGTCTGGATATTTTCCTGAAGGCACAATGTAAAGGCAAACTTTACATAGCATTTGCACTCCTCATGCAACAAATCACATGAGCCTAAGAGCAAAGAGCGCTTTCTGAAAGGCTGTAGCTCATAACAATTGACTGGACCATATAGCACACATCCCTGTCTATTTAAAAAAGGGGGGTGTGGGGGGGAAGCAACCCCCCTCACACACACAGTCATCTCTAAATAACTGGTTTTGCAATATAGGAATCAGAGAATGTGCACATAGCAGCCCTATTCAATCCAAAATATCCATCTCTCCAGATACTGCATATTTATAGCTCAAGAGATAGGACCAATGCAGAGCTTTCCCGTTTATTTTAATGAAGGATTAAGAACTGATCAGAAAACTATCTAAACCATTCAAGGACTTTTCCCCCTCTTGGCTAATAGCAGTTTGGTGTCTCCATAAGGACTCGGCAGTAACTGACGCTTTAAGCTGCATTTCAGCTGTTTAGATGAGAAACAGCTTTCTATTTTGTTCTCTATATGTGCGTCTGTGTTGATTAGTTGTGCGCTGCATTCCTAGAAGGCACTTACGAAACGCTGGAAATTGCAGCGTAAGAATAGTTTTCCTGCCGTCCTAGCACAGAGTGTATCTTTTTCACCTAGACACAGATGTGCAGGGAATCCTTTGATCTCCAGTTCCTCCTGGAGAATTTAGTGTTTGGGTTTGAGGAGAATGGGGATTGATTCAAAGGTCATGAATAGGGTTTCTAGTGTCTGGCACATAAACAAAAAGAAAGCTCCAGTGAAGTTAGTTACCTGAGACAGGCGAGGTGTAGAAATTCGTAATTTTTATTTTGCTTGTCATGGGGCCTAACTTTCCCCGAGGGCAAGCGTGCTACGTATGCTGAGGCTGGTTCTTGCAATCCATGCTCAAGATTTGCAACCCCTTTTGTTATATCTGAAGTTGCTGGTTTCCCTCTTAAAACAAAACGAAGAGTCTCCTTTGCTTTTGCCTCTTAAATCGGATTCCTTTAGCACCTCATATTTCTCCTCTGCTGTTTTCTTGCCAGGGACCTGAACAACAGCGTGCAGAGCAGGAGGAGAGAGGAACCTAAGGACTAAAGCAAGCTATAGGGCAAGTAGGGGTGGGGGAAGGAGGAGGCACAATGGGAAACGCAACAACATTTGGGACAGATCTACTGCTTACAAGACACCCCCCCACCCCCCCCCATTATATTTCTTTAAAGGACCCCTCTCCCTCCCCTCCCCGCCCTCTTAGGACCCTATTAGAAAACGTCAAATTTCCCTTACCGTGGTAGGAGTAACCATGGCATCCGTGTGAATGTTTCCAGAAAAGTCGACATGAAGAGAAAGGTGGATGTAAATATGTTCATTCAAAGTCCCAAAGTTGGTCTGCTTGGGTTGTGCAGAGTTGCTCTATGGGAGAGGAGCCTTAAACTCTGAGTCCCGTGAACATAATCTGCGCGATTATAACAAACCAGCTCAGCCAGATGGCTCTGTGCTCTGCAGATTAACCCCTTTATTGCCACACTCTGCTTTTCCTACCTACCATTTATAATAACCTTGCCTGGTTGGGGAATTTCAGAGAATGAGGCATTTTTTTTGAAAATGACAAAACCGTCATAAAGGTCATTTTTTTCCCTTGTGTGCTCTAAAAACACTATCATGTGCCTATTTTCTTTTTTATTTTTTGATCCAGTTGATGGTTTTCTTCCTCTTCCTGGCAAAATCTTTTCTTATTACTAAGAACAGTATTAGCATCAGGGAACATTTTAGAGAATTCTTTTGTTAAATCATAACCATCTCTTCCAGACTGCGATTCTCAGAAGACAAGTATTTTATTGCAGGAATGTCTCTGTGTTTGCACTCTAATGGTCCATCCACTTCACCCCCCTCCCCTCCTCCTTCCTTCTCCCCGTAATCTCTCTGTCTCTCACATGCACATTCACACACATGCACACACATACCCTTTGGTTAAACTGCCAGCATGTGTTGCTATTCTTAACCATATTCAGAAGTCATTATAGGACATATAAAACAGGTGAAATAGAGACACAGAACTAGAATGCCATAAGCTCTCTCCCTCTGGCTCCTCTTTTTTATTTTGTTTTTTTATTACTTCAAAATCTTAGACAAACTTATTTCTTTGGTCAACATTTCTGTCAACCAAGTCACCCCCCATGACACAAAAATAAGTGTTGGGAGAAATAGCCACTGTTAAGAACAGATTTGTGCCCAGATATTCCTCCTGTTTTGATTTGCAGATTAGTCCATTAAGTAAAGGATGGCGAGTGCCAAAAGCATGGAAAGTTCATCAGCAACCAGCAGGGACTGGTTTCCAAACTTTTTATTTAGAGTGATCACTCACAGAGATGGCTGATAAATTTAGCTGCATGCCTCTAAGTCTCCCTCTAAATTTACATGCTTAAGTCATCTTTCTTTTGTATGTGATTCAAGCTTAATTGAGCAAGTCATAACCGTAAGAACATGGTCATATAAGATACGATACAGCACTTCAAATCTTAAGAGTCACCGTATTGTTTCCTTAAAGAATACTTCCTTTACTAGCTCATGAAGTTTTTTCTTTTGTTATTTAACCAATAAATTTTTCCTCTTTCCCTTCCCTGTGTAAGGATGATTAGCTTTGTCATGCTGTCAAAGCATTGTACCATCTTCCCTAAGACACTTTAATCTACCTAGATAGTTGTCCGAGTTTTATTGAAATATTTTTCACTGTGGATTGAAACACGATCAGTGTTGTTTGTTGTGGCTGTCCTTTATCTGACTTTTTTCAACCATAAAATAATCCTGTTTAGGGTATTCTGAACTCTACAAATTGTATCGGTCTCATAAATTCTGCCTCTGTTGCTTATTCCCTCTTACTGCCCAGGTGCAGAAGTACAGAGTCATCTTCCACTGTTGCCTCCAAAGAATTTTCAACTAAAACTTACTGCTTTGCCAATTAAAAGCCTACTCAAACATTGAATAACTCTAGAGCCATTTTGTCTTCCCGTTTTGGCTGAATGCAGTTTCCATCCTTTTTAGAGCTTTTTCAGCTAAGAGGAGGGAATCAGAATTAAATCCTCCCTTCCCCACCCCCCTAGCCCCAGCACTGTAGTCAGATCTGAGAAATGCCTAAAATATGAATCAGCTTTTAATGTCCTGAAGTAGACAAACAGTGCTAAGAATAGAAAATTTTCCTGTGGCTGGTGAATGCTCCCCAAGAGGTAGGCAAAGGGTTAAGCATCTGAAGGCAGCCTGAGCCCGGGAACTTTGCATTTGTAACTACCACAGCAAAAAAAGAAGGCAAATAAATCGCCTACAAGTAAATGTCCCAGGCAGAGCGGCTGCTGGTACGCATCAGAGGTATCTGATGGGAGGCAAACCTATGAGAGCTGGGCAGTATGCACAAGTTGAGGGGTTTTGCCCTGTACTTGCGTTTCATCTGTGGGCAATCAGATGCCTTGTAATTTGAGATGTGACACCTTAATCTTGCCAAATATGTGTGCACTGTAAAAAGCATAGTAGACAGGGTGTTTTTGCAGCTATAGAAAAAGGAGACATGTTTGGTCCTTGCAGTTTCCCAGTCTTTTTTCTGAAGACGTTTCTGTTGTTTCTTTCTAGGTATTTTTACATCTTCATCTGTTTCTGGCTGAGCTTTCTTTTTCAATGCTAACCCTTAGCACAAGTGGATTTTTTTTACACTTTAGATATGTTTCTGAATTTTTTATGAGAAACAATAAAGCTCCCAAACAGTCACTTTATTTTATGTGTAGCCCTTGGATCTGAGGTTCTAACATGGCAAAACAAATTGTTACTTTGAATAAGTCTCTGTTCTGTCTTGAAGAATTTGAAATATTGCTCAAAGCGTGCTGTAGAAAGTCATTTTTAAATTCTGGGGATTTTAATTGGAATAATTCCTAGACATTGATCTGATTAATTAGGCCCTTGATCAGACTTCAAAATATGTAACGTTTTATATACTTTGAAGATATGTATTTTTCTCCTCATATTAACAGATACCACTGTAATTACGTTTGATGTTAAAAAAATGAATATTTATAGAAAAGATATGCATGCTAGTATGTAAATGGATGAAAATTTTATTGGGTTTAATGCATGCCTTGGGTCATTAGAAAAGTAGGGACTTGGTTTTCCCCATTAACCGTTAGCTTTTGCAACAGCACCACTTTGTGGTTGAAGTCCGGAATAGATACAGAAAAGAGGAATGTCTGTAGGGACGCCACTTGCTCTTCAGCAAGTTTGTGCTGTTCCCGTGGGGGTTTTGATATGCATCGACAAGCACTGTTACCAGCGAAGGAAATACATTCCAGCCATTTATGAGATGGAGTTTTGAAATAAAGACAAAGAAGAATTGGAAGCAGAAGATTCGTTCTGAACATTTTGTCTAACTAAGAACTTCAATTCGGGAGGCTGTTCACCTTTCAAGTGTCCAAATCACTTTTGTCTGAGTTTTCAGAATTTAATAAAGGATCTGACAACATCTCTAGAAAAGATTTTTCCTTGGCATGTGTTGTAAATGTTTTACTAAAAGTAAAAATGAATCCAAGCATGGTTTTCTTCAATTGGTGGAAATGGCGGTGGGAAAGAATAGGTTATTTTAGAAATTATTTATTTAAACATTATTTAAATACTATTTTACAAATTCCGATGGTACCATTTCAGAGCTGAAAGAATTGCTGAGACCTCATTGACATTGGGTTTCCATAAACTTGCATTAGTGCTGAACTTGAGGCATCATGTATGCTCACATTTGAGTTTTCCTTACAATCTTGCACCCAGGATAGACAAATCAGAAGTATTAAAGAGAAATCCCAAGCAAGGTTCACAAACACTGTCAAATTTGGTTCTGATACACATTTCTTGGAAAGTTGTCGTCTGCAGTTTTTCATCTTTCATTAAAAAATAATCTGATAAATTATTAAAATAATTAGATCAGCTTATAACAATTAACATGGTAGATCAAAGATGATACAGTGTAAAACATGTACCCTGAGCTGTAGACATGCCAAGAGGCAGGGTGGAAAAAATGCAGGGCAAGAACCATACATTGAGTTCACACCCTGAAAGCCGTTGCTCTTCAGAGATATTCCTAAAATATATATATTCCATTTTGCAGAGTTACCTTTTGTGTAGTTTACCTGTAAACCAATTTTCTTGAGTGAGAATTACCCAAGTGAGATTAAATGAGATTCTAATTATAGTATTAATTAAAATAATATGTAACAATTTTGTACCTAATAAGTACAACTACTAACACTTCCTCATGCCAAATATTTTACACACACACAACATAGCAGTAGTCAGCCAAAAACTGCAAGTGTGTTAGAAATACTTTTCATTGCACAGTTTCCCTGTTTAATGAAATATAGGGATCTGTACTCCTATATCAAAATAAAGCTGTATATTAAGTAGTATACAAGAGAGGACTGCCACTTGCCACATATAGCTATGTTTTGGCAATAGAATAATGGATTGCTACAAATCTCTCTACTATACTGATGTGTTACATCACTTAACAGTTTAGCACATATTTTGGATTATGCAATATTTGTCTTTTTCTGATGGTATCTAATTTTTCCAGAGACAGTCTTCATTGCAGGGATAATTAAGAATTGTTGCAGCAGAACAAGGTTAGTTGGTGATAGACACCATTTCAGGAAACGAAAAAGATCTTCCTTGGAACAACAGGCATACTTTTAGCCTCTACTCATTTGTTATGATTACCAAATTAGTTTAAAAGAGAACTCACATGACTATCAGAAAAAAAAAGTCATTTCTTACTTATATAAATGCTAAGAAAAAAAGTCAAATTAAAGCTACATGTAGAAGATAGGTTACAGTATTTATGCTGGAATGGAGAAGAGATGCTTTCATTTTTTAAAGATCCTAGATAACGAAGATATCTGGAATCACAGCACCATTCTTTTGCATGTAAAATAAATTCCACACAGGGACATATGAAGAGGTGCCTAGCCTGCAAGACACATAAAGTACTCTGGTAAAACATCAGATGGGATGTAGGATCTATTTCTGACCAAGTTCAAGACAGAGAAGACTGGGAAAATGACGGAAACTATGATCAAATGTGCAATATCTTTTAAAACGTAACATCTGATGAAAAATGAAAAATTGGAGTTGCTTACCAAAGAAGAGAGAACGTGCAAGGTGTTATGATTGAATACTTCAAGCTCATAAAAAGCTTCTGCATAAAAGAGATCATCTCACATCCTGTATGACTACGACAAGAATTGATAAGTTGCAGAAAGAAACGTTCAAGTTAGACATAAGGAAAAATTGGAGAGCCCAAGCTCCAGGATTGGTTGCCTCGGGCTGCTGTGATATCTGCGTCGTTGAAGGTCCTCACCTTAAAGAAATCTGTCAGGACCCACAAGGCTGTAATTGATTCTGCACTGTGGCAAGGGAAGGTCTAGGTGGTCTCTCTCAGCCCATCTTTCCCAAGACTGTATGACTTAAATCACCCTTGAAAACAAACACTTTCTGGAACATCATGTACTAAGTGCTCTGACCTACCTTTTGAAGAGAACTACCCAGTGAAATCCTTAAGAAATTGACTTTTAGATAATCATATCCCTTGGTCTGGGACGCTAAAGGACTTTATCATTGTGAAATTGACTGATACACACAGCAGTGTACCAGTGCTTACTAAAACATTAGTACATGCTAAAATTTCCCAAGCAGGGAGGTAAAACTCAGTACTGTTGTTTTCTCCTTGACTGATGCTTCTGTATGTGTGAGGTCCAGTGGAACTATAATATCTGAAGCAAGTTGAAAGAGAATGAAGGAAAAGGAGAAGACAAACATATTTTTTCAAAAATAATAAAATTTTAAAAATTAAAAATATCTGCCACTAAGTCAAGCATTTCCAAAGTGAAGGGCCTCAGAGAATTGCTGATTTGCCTACATAGCATCAACTGTGTCTGTTAAATACAAGCAGGTAACCCATCACTGGAATGAAAGGCAGAGTCCCACGCAATACATCTGATAATACTTCAGCCACAGGGAAATGTGTCCTGACTTCTGTGTTTACATTCCCGATCTTAGTGTCAAATTCTAATCTTAGTGTCAAAAATAGGTGCTATTCTCATTTGTCAGTTTCCCCTACAGGAGGAAACAGAAAATAAAGCAAAGCAAAGAAAGGAAGGTAAAATAGTAAATCACTCGGTGAAAAAAAATGTTCCCTAGCCTTGCTCACTTGCTTGCAAGCAGCAACAAAAAATTAGTGTAACAATGTAAATAAAATTGGGCAATGATATTTTTCTTAAAGTATTTCAGTTAAGGTTCTTATTTCATTCTGAGATTATGTTTGCTAGAACAGAAAAAGTCTTGATTCAAAGTACAGCTGACAAGGTGTGTTTAATAGCAGAAGTCAGCTTTTGAAGTCAATGGGACACTTCTCAGCACTCACTTGTATACCCTGTAGTTAATATTTGTGTGTTCTGACCTTACAAGGCACTTTTATTCAAGTTAAAGCAATTTATATTCAAACTTTTTATCTGATGGATGCTGATGCCCATCTGGCTGAGCTTCTACATTTTAATTCTCTAAAAGCTCAGTGTGAAATGACACCTACTGGAGGAGGGGCAGGGCAGCAAACATGGCATGGATCGACTTTCAGGCGGCCTAAAACTGAAAGTCCTGTCTGAGTTAATGCAGGTTCACATGCAGGGGTTTTTTAACAATTCTGGACCAAATTATGCTCTCTGTCAATCATGGCCTAAGTTTTTTTTAAAAATAGGATATTTCCCAAACTTAGGCAGTACACTCATCTATCTGCCTAAATACTCCTTTAGTGTCAATAGACAAAATATTTAATGCATCTGTCTATATTATCAAATTTAAGCTCATTGTGATTGTCTGCAACCGTTAGGAAGTCCCTGGCTTGAACTGGGACTGTTTCAAACGATGGTCGCCCCAGCAGCTGCCAGGCAGGTCTGGCAGCTGGACCGTTCCAGGTCTGTGCAGTGCTGAGCTCAGGCAAGGTATGTGCTGGTGCTCTGCATGCAGCGTCAGAGACACCCATAAAGACAGCTGATCCCAGGTGCACGACACTTGCAGTCAAGACAACTCCTTAGGAACTGCGTGAACAGGCAGCAAGTTTTTTTTGTGTGTTCAGAGCCCTTTTCATTGTTCTGTGCCTCTTTTTTAACCATGCAAACGGACAAATGGTTTTCATCCTGAATCCATCCTTCGCTACTTTTATTTGGAAGAAGTGGAAGGAAAAATTCAGTCTATAGGGAATCGGAAGGAAAAAGGAAAGAAGCAAAGGCATAGTGGATTTTAAAATTATAATTTCTTCTCAGTCTGAAGACTTTATGGCATGGCATTGCTAGGCTTTTGACACCAGCTCTCATCACAGGAGGAGGGGAAAAAATAGAGACTGAATGTAAAAAAACAACGTGTTCTTTTGATTGAATAGTACTACTGACAGTTGAGGCTGATCATGCTTCAGGCTGTCCACTCCTGCGGTTAAGTTTAAGTTCTTAGTTTATAACTAACTCTTCTCTCTGCTGTCTAAGGCAGCTCATGCTACACGGTCATGGCAAATCTCTCCCCAAATATCATCGATGTTTAACCCATGCCTGTGATTGTATAAAAGTTCCTACTCACATGTTTTGTTGTCCATCATGTGTCTCATTCCAGTTCTGTAGTTGAGCCATTTCTTTATCAAGCATGGCAAGGACCAGAATAGCAACTGTGGTTAATGCCCTGCAAGGAAGGAAAATTAAGAAATCACGTGTCGAGCAGAGGACAGCAAAGAGTGTTTATTACAGCAAGATGGGCATGGTCACACAACTGTCCATGACTGGCAAAGCCTAATGCATGAGTCATGCAAGCTTGGTCACACAAGTAGCAATAGGAAACTTTATGGGGCTTTACAACTGTTATGAGGTTATTGCATGCATGTTCTCTCTAATACACATGCTGTGCTTGATTTTCATCTTTGCTTTAGCATTTAAATCAATGCTTTTTCTCATTGCTGAAAAGTTCCTTCTGAAGGTAATTCCTCAGTATCAATGGCTTCTCTCAGTAGCCAGCGGTGTTTGTTAAATACAGGTTCTGTCCCTGCAGGCTTTGCTTTTACTATAAAGAGAGACATCATTATGTTGTATAATGGCTTGAAATGCGTGTAAATAGTTGCAATCTAAAGGTATTAAGGACGGTTTTCATGACACTATTTATAGTCTATTTATCTTGGCTTTCCCTTAATGGTCTCTGCCTAAGCATTATGAAGTAAGTAAGATGAAATTTTTATCCTGAGAGCAAATTAAACTTTTTTGCATGGCTAGTTCTTCTGAAATTAGAGATTATTCTTGCAGCAAGGCACTAGTCAATGTTGCAGTCAGAACACAGCTGATGAAGGCAAATACTTTGGCTCCCATCAACCCCAAATAAAGCAAAACTCAGGAATTGCTGACTTCTTTGTGGAAACATGACTATACTGGGCTAGGCCCAGAATGATAAACAAATCACAGGTTTAAATTTGCCCATACCAAACTCCACATCCTAAGTGATTAGCTCACTTTCTTCATCATATCTTGATACCTTGCCTGTATCTTCCCTTAATTTTTTGCAAACTTGTCCCTTCTTTCAGGTAAGACTTCTATTTTTAAAAATATCTCAGGAAAGGAATGGATCTTGTACTGTATCTAAAAAGATAACAGATCTGGGTTCTGAATGAGCAAGTGAGTAAATTTCAGAAAATCCTCCTACAAATGTCCAGCTAGAACCAACACATTTCCTAGCATGCAACACAGTTCTAAGTCCTACACCCACAAACAGGCTTTTGTTCTGTGATGTGATACCTACAGCAAGTTATAATTGTTTCACTTGGAAAAAAATAACCATGCAACATGCCTTACTCTGCACTGAGAGAAATGCCACATGTCATTTCTGTTGCACTCCCGTCTCAAGTTCTTTAAGGCAATTTCCATGCTTCACTGTGTTTTTCCCAGGGATGGTATTCTGAATCAGCTTAATAAAATGAAGAACATTCAAAACTTCTATGGAATTATCCTTGGGTTGCTTACTAAAAGGCAGTAGACATGTCCCTGCTCACACATAAATGGCTTGTGCTGTTAAAACACCCCCTGCTGTTGTGGAACTTGGCTAACAGTTAATGCTTGTGTCTCATGTATGGCTGTGTGGGATGCAGAGATTGGACAGGCAAAGAGGGCATAGTCATGCTGTCCCTGTGAAAGGAAGACATAAAAAACATTCAAAAATTGGGGTTTGCATTTAAGTATGAATTTATTAAGAAGTTGTACAACTGCATGACAACAGAGATATCCTCACTGCCCAGATGCCTGGTGGGATTTTATGGTTTGTGTTTTTGGGGTGTCTGTATGGTGCACTCTGTGCTTATGAGTTTCAGCTTGCACATAATTGGTGCCTTGGGCTAAAATGTCCTGGTTGTTTTTCAGTTCATGGCTGTTTTTCATCTCTCAACAGACGTGATCTGGATATGCCAATACTGTGTGATCTACAGTGGCTTCTTTCTAAAGTGCTGGTATACCATTGCAACTGCTGTTCAGTATGCAGGCTGCTGTCACTGACCCCTATTTATAGACAATTTCACCTCCCTTTGCTCTGCACATGTGGGATTGTGTGTAATAACACACATTCTGTGGGCCCAGCCAAGTGCTTAACGCATCACCTACCCTTTCATAAGACTAATTCTGGGTTTTGTGTGAAAAAAGTGAAGTACAGTGATAGTGTGTAGGAATTGGGAAGCAAACAAGAAGACAAGTGAACAGAATAGCTAGTTGGAGAGATAAATAGTACTGGAAAGCACAAGAATAACTTCAGTTAGAGGAATTTAGAGAAACAAGGATAACGCTTCGTGCACACTGAGGCTGCAAAATCATGTCAACAGGCAGAGGAAGGTGATAAGACATGACTTTGCTTCTTCTACGATGGCCTAAGGCACAATCAGTTTTGCAATTATTTTACACTACTGCCTACTCAGGCCAGTTGTTAAAAGCTACAGCTGAATAGTCATCCTCTATACTTAAAAATACACCCAGAGTCTAGCTCTGACATGAAAACATAGTCCTTTGCCACTAGTCCCAGATTATTATGAACAATTGGTGCCGGTACTGAATGTTTCCAAGATCTCAAATGATATGTTCACTTTGTCAGTGTATTTTAACAAAATATACACCAGTTTTGTTTCTGTGGAAAAAAACAAATACAAAAGCAAAAACCATTTTATTAATATTTTATCTGAGGAAAAAACGTAGTTTTAGGCCTGATTAAAAAAAACACTGAAATCTCTACTTAAAAGATTATTTTGGTTTTGAAACACTTGTACTTGAAAGTGTTCAGTTCTCAAAGTCCACTCAAAAACCAAGTTATCAGCAAGCTCAATCTGGATCAGATACTCAAAAAATGTTCAGCTAATTTTAATCAAAATTTTAAGCTAAAGAATTGGAAAACTTAAATGAGAATGACATGTTACTGCAATACTTACCTTATATTTATTGCAAGAATTGCATTTTGATTAATAGATTTCCACTCAGCTTGCATTAAAATGTTAACACCCTTTGACAACTCTGTTCCGGCATAGCACTGTACAAATGGTCAGGGCATTGCTGGCTTTCTGAGCCGTGAGCACACATTGTTGGCTCATGTCCAGCTTTTAATCCACCAGTACCCCCAAGTCTTTCTTGGCAGAGCTGCTCTCAATCCCTTCATCCCCCAGCGTGTATCGATACCGGGGGTTGCCCCAGCCCAGGTGCAGGACCCTGCACCAGGCCTTGTTGAACCTCATGAGGTTCACACGGGTCCACTTCGCAAGCCTGTCCAGCTCCCTCTAGATGGCATCCTGTCCCTCACGCGTGTCAACTGCATGACTCCGCTTGGTGTCATCTGCAAACGCTGAGGGTGCACTCGATCCCACTATCTATGTCATTGATTAAAATATTGAACAGTACTGGTCCCAACACGGACCCCTGAGAGACATTACTTGTCACTGATCTCCATCTGGACATTGAGATGTTGACAGTGACCATCCAACCA
This sequence comes from Pluvialis apricaria, assembly GCA_017639485.1. NCBI lineage: Eukaryota > Metazoa > Chordata > Aves > Charadriiformes > Charadriidae > Pluvialis > Pluvialis apricaria. The sequence continues at coordinate 139,127,697 of CM030007.1, read as the reverse complement.
ATTTCTCATCCACCAAACAGTCCACCCATCAAATCCATATCTCTCCAATTTAGAGAGAAGGATGTCCCTGCTCATTGCAGCGGAGCTTGGACTAGATGACCTTTAAAGGTCTCTTCCAACCCAAACTATTCTATGATTCTATGAAATGACGCAGGAAATCAGATCCTGAATATTTTGTTAATAACTTCAGTAGAAGTGGAGTTGGGGTTTGCTGGCTTATACAATTATTGTTTTGACCTCACCTCCATGTAAGCAAGCAGTATGGTAACGGAAAATCTCCTCCTGGGCACTCTATATCTGAGATGCAAACAAAACGTCCACAACTTTGCAAACATAGATTGAGTACTGAACCTCCTGTATTATGGATGGATATGACTGAGGTAACACAGCCAGAAAACATTTAGTGATCACCAGACAGCATCTGAAAGTATGCACAAAGGGTCCGTCTTTCTTGTTGTGCTGTGAAGAGCCAAATCATCCTTTTTTTTTTTTTTGGTAACTCCTCTGTGGCTGCTAATGTCATACACAAGGCAGGCAAGACTAACATTTGGTATTAGGGGTTAACATAACAAGAGCGGAAAAGCACACTTCAGGCCCAAGGAAGGTGGATAAACATTTCAATCCCTTGCTGGTGGGTGGCTGTTCTGCTGAGAAACGTCCTTGCTTTTTGTCTGGATTGTTGGAGGAAAGAAAAGAAGCAAAAAGGCCTTTTACTTTCACTAGATATGATTATGAAAGTCTTCCAGCTTTGTGAGCATTGAGTATGTATACTGATCCTTTAACTGCTCTGTGACCAGCAGAGAGATAAAATGGTCCCTTTGTCAGGTTTTAGGCAGTTCAGAAACTGTCTTTGTCCTCCAAAGTTAATACCAATGCATTTAAAACCCACTGAGAATAAAGTTGCTTCACATCCAGCTGAAAATAAAATGAATAAAACTGGTGAATACAAAGTAATTTCTTGCTCATGTTGTATCTCCTCTTCATTAGCCGAGTGCTGTAGAAGTGACCACAGTGACCACTCCTGCCTGGACTACTTGTCTGAGTATCTATGAAAACCATTGCATTTTTTTTAGGAAGGAAGTTAGAGTTTTCCTCAAACTTTTTAGATGTTCACTGGAAGGGGGGGAGGAGGTGGGGAAGTAAGAAACTCCTTTTGGCTTGATATTGGTTATGCTAAGCTAAAATATTTTTTCAAGGAGAATTATTTCTTTTGGAATAGTTTCACAGTAATCAGGCTCTTCCTTTCTTCTCCAATATTCCTGGGGGCTGCAGTTCCAGTATCTCATAATACTAATTTCCTGCACGGTCCAAACTCATTACATGATGGATTGCATTTAACCCCAAGATATAAAAAACGTCAGTCACAAGCATCAGAGGAGCAAAGTGTATCTCAGGAAACAGTGTTCAACCCAAGACTGCAAAAGAATAATGACAGGAAGAATTTAAAATACAGCTTCTATTAATCCTAAGGAGATCTTGAGTGAAGGGAGACTGTGTTGAACAAAGCTGAAAAGCAATATATTCCCAAATAGTTTGCTCAGGTCTATTTTTATTTGGTCAGAAAGTTAAATGACGAATATATGATATTTTGGTTTTGTTTCTCAATGTAGGACAAACATTTTTCACAATATTAGCACATGAATTTCAGTTTGGAACAGTCTTTAAAGCATAATAAATGCTATTTATCTGACTCTAGTTTCTAGCTATGTATGAGACATGGTGAATAGTGTTTTGTCTCTGGAAAAATGTAAAACAAATCTTAAAATGTTACAATTACAGAATCACAGAGTGGTCAGGGTTGGAAGGAACCTCTGGAGATCATCTAGTCCAACCCCCCTGCCACAGCAGGGACACCTACAGCACGTTGCACAGGACAGCATCCAGGCAGGTTTTGAATGTCTCCAGTGTGTGGGAGACTCCACAGCCTCTCTGGGCAGCCTGTTCCAGTGCTCTGCCACCCTTAAAGTAAAGAAGTTCCTCCTCATGTTAAGATGGATGTTCAAGTTTGTGCCCGTTACCTCTTGTCCTATCACTGGGCACCACTGAAAAAAGACTCTTCTTATCTACCTGGCACCCTTCCTTTAAGTATTAGTGGTAATTCGGATTAATTTCTCCATATATATTTATTTTTATCTCTTTTTAGGATCAGTTTTAAAATTTAGTCAGTTTTACGCTTAAAGTTTTTTGCAATTTTTGAATAGTTTTAATATATTAATAATTTAATTTTCATATTTGCCTTTTTTGCCTTTGCCTAATACTTAATTTCATTTGTTTTTTCTCCTCTTAGCCCACAGATCTTTGCATTCCATTCCTTTAAGCTTTTCCCTTTATCTTTCCAGAGGTTTTTTTTCTCCTAGCTGATTAAAAGAAAATGACAAAACCTCAAGCAAGTGCTTGGAAACATTGGAAGATGTTTTAGAAAGGTGCTAAGCTGTGTTAGATATACAGCAGGTATAAGCAGTTGTTTCTTTTGCTTCAGTGGAACTACAAGAATTTATAATGCTAAAATTTATGCCTTTTTTGTGTTCTTTAAATAAAAAAAAACCTGTCTAACCTTTTCCCTCCCTAAATGCATTGGGAAATTTTTATAACGAAACACTTAATTACTTCATGGGAAGAGCATGGAATCAAAGAAGCTCTGTTGATTCAATCAAGGTGTATTGATTTATTGCAGGTGAGGACCTGGCCTTTATCATCTTTGCTCTTCCAACATACTGGCCTCTGAACTCCTTTCATTATTACTAGAATGACTTCTGTCTTCTTTTAGTGGTGAGCAGTACAGCATATAAATTACCCTGTGATTTTCAGAGGTTCATTTCCATTTCTATCACATCTTTCAATGACGAAGAACTAAGTGTTGCTATGGCCCTTGACAAGCATTTATGTATTTTAAAACATTCATCTCTGTAGACAGTACTGATAGGCAGCTTATATATGTATACATCTCTCTTTCATTATTAGAGAAAATATATATATAGTTAATAAAGATTAATTCTATCTATCTATACAATCTATAGTATTTGTATTCCTGACTTTTTCCTGCAACTCAGTTTTATTGCATCTCAAGTTCATTAATCAATATAGGTCAGGAAATGCAAGCATTCCAATTTTAAAAGTGAAGGAGTGAGTCAAATAAGCTGCAGTATGTTATTCAGTTGGAAACTGAAATTAGGAGCTGGGAAGAGCTAGAAGACATCATGGGGATGAATAAAGGAAGGACATAGCAGTGAGTGGATGGTTGCTGCTGCCAGTGTGGACAGTGCCAAAGCTCTGAAAATGTTCTTGGTTTCCTGAGGCACCTCTGAATTGCGCCCAATACCAGAGACGAGCGTAATCTGGCTACTGAGTGAATTAAAAAGGAACAAGACACCCGTGCTGGCTGGAGGCTGGAAGCTGGCAGAAGTCCTGCTCATTGACTGCTGCCTGAGTGCGTCTCCAGCTTTCATGTGCAGGTTTGATTCCGAAAGTGTGTTACGCTGTTGTTGTTGGCACACGGGACAGAGCTGTAGCAGGCGAGCGGTTTGTGTAATCACCACTCCAGCTTTTCAGATCCGTATCAGTTTCTCATAAACAAACCGCTGGCCCAGGCCTCCAAGGAGGTCACTTCATTCAGCTGCCACTCTGGCCACATAAAGGTCCCTCGCAGGTGTAAATCAGTAACAAGCCCAATTAAACCAGTGGGTTTGCAGTAGTGAAAAAGTAGCATGCGTAAAATCACAACCAAGACCTTTAATTTTAATAGCAGGACTCAGCATCTTATGGGATCAGCTCCCATGCTAGCCAAAGCCAAACAAAGATTAAAACCCAGGATACTTCCAAAACAGCATCTAGATTTTCACCAGTATAACTGAGAAGAGAGCTCAACCCTCTCTGGAGGGACTGCAAGATGTCTACAACAGCAGAAGATTAAAGATAGTATAGGAACACAGAAAATGTGTGGGAAATGGACTCAGAGTTTCTCTGTGGATGCTCTAAGCAACTTGCTTCTCTCACTTGCAAAGAAAAGAAAAGACTGTCCCAGCCTTTTGTAGGGGCCCTGATCCTGAGACTGCATTATGTTTGAGGGGTGAGTCCCTGCCAGTTTCTCCCTTAGGAAGGAGAAGCCAAGTTAGCCATTAGGGAAGACTTTTTCTCTCTAAGTAAGGCCTGCTAATTGACAACACATACTTTTTCTCCATTTTATTACTTGATCACAAATTATACCTGAATTATGTTTGACAAAAGACACTCCAATGTTATTCATAGTCAGCCTGTTGTGCCCATGGGGGTTTCCAAATATTGATCTGTGTTATTCTGGCTAGCTTCCCTCAGCTATATATAAGCCTAAATTCCTTTTTTTTTTTTAAGTTGTAAAAAAACCAGCAAATAAGCAGCTTTCTTGATGTAAATACATTAAATATGAATAGTAATAAACTTAAGTATTACTAATAACTAAATTAAAATATTAATACAGTGATACTGCATTTATTCTATTATTTATTATATTTGTTTAAAATAAATACATTTATTACATGTATTACACTTACATCATATATATATGTATTCTTTCTCAGTCTAATCCATTATCTTTCTGTGAGGTTAAGCAACTGCAGAAATCTAGTTGTGTTAATTTACCCCATATCCAGCTAAAACGGAACACATACCCTAAACCCTACATCCTAAGTCAGTTTAAAACACTGGCACTATTCTGATTTACAGCATGGAGAATGTCCTTTACTGTAGCTCTTAATAAAAAAACAAACAAACAAACAAAACAAACAAAAAACAAAGAGAACAAAAAAAAATCCTCAAAAGATCTAACTAGGAAGAAACATTGATATTTCTATGCTAATTGTAAGGAAAAGTGATGGACTGGATAACAAAACAAAAAAGAAAAACCCGACACAAGTTGCCAGGTTTTCACAGCTCATTCAACAGACATAGTAAAAATGCTGTAAGTTCTGTGAACATGTGAGCTATGTGACAGTGTGTATATGGTATGTGTGTGTTTAAATGAAATTTAGAATCATTAATAATTTACATAATACCTGAAATCAGTTCTTCTGGGCTGTATGTGCAAAACCCAGTACAGAATCAGGTTTTGTCTCCATATTATAAAAAATAGATCTGAGGAGAAAAATGACTGATTAGGTCAACAAAGATCCCTTTTCCCCAGCACAGCATTTCTAGGTAGGACTTAGCTGACCAGGATTCAAGGTTTGGAACTTGGGAACTAAGCAAGAATTGTGTCTTTCCTCATCTTGCCTGAATAACCTTGGGCTTTATGATGTTCATCTGTAATTGTATAGGAGCTCCAGGAAATTTAATTCTTTCTCTCTTCAAACTTTTTTCAAAGCAAAAGCAAAAAAACCCAAACCACTAAAGAACAAGGCATATCAGTTGTAAGTGATAATAATCCCTTGGGAATGATAGTAGAATGATGGCCAAGTATGGGGTAAAATAGTACGGTGTTTACCGTGGTAGGTCTCACCTTTCAAACCTCAGAACATGTACACTCAAGCTGAAAATAAACACTCTGTGTCACAGAATGTGCACCTGCCGGGGGGGAAATGGGTCATTAAACTGTTACTTCTTACAAGTAACTTTTTCCCATTTTCCTAGAAGACTTCTACATATCGAATAATTTCACACTAATGTGAAGTTCCTGTGAATTTCCCATTGCTATTAAGTTGTGGTAACTTGTATTGTTTTTTCAAATCTATGATGTTCTGGCAGCAAGACTGCTGAAACTGCCTAATGAAACAGGTGTTGTTTCTCTATGTACGCTAGAAACCTTGATCCTACAACTCCATACTCTACTTTCAAACTGGAGTTCTTTACAATATCATTACCAAAGCCTAGACTAGAAAGATACGATGAACATTTCAATTTTTGTAGTTAAAAAAGTGGTTTGTTGGTGCCTATCTGTAAGGCTATAACAGGAATGCAATCAAAGCAATCATAACGTGCAATACAGCCCATAGCTCACTAGTTAGGGGACCCTCCTGAAGGTGGGAGATGAATGGAGTTCAGATTGAGGTCTCCTGCTTTTCACGTGAGTATCCTAAATTGAAGTTAGTGAGTAATGCAGCTCACCTTAATCAAGAAAAATCTGAACAACTTCTCCCCTAATACCAAGTAGGGTTTGCAGCCTTTTTTTTTGTTGTTTAGCTATTGTTTTACACTGATATGTAGGGATGGAAACATAATTTCCTGCCCAAATCTGTTTTAAAGAGAAAGATCTAGATAAAAAAATGATCAAGGTTTTCTTCTCTTCTGTAATTACTGACCTTGCAACATAGTCAAAGAAAAATATTAGAAATCTTCGTCCATAAATTGTAAACTGAGTTAAAATACATAATTTTAAAAGCCATCTTTTAATTCTTTAGACTGGTTTGGTTTTTTTTCCCACTCTAGTATTATAGAAAGTTACTTAAAAGTAATTGTGAATGAAGACATTCTCAAATTCATCCTCTTACTATAACAAACACCACAAATGCCAGGGAAACTGAAATCAAGGAAATCAGCAGTGCCTGTAATGATGGTGGCCGTGGGTCAGCTGGGGTATTGAGAGACTGTAGAAAAATCAGTTGTGATGGTGGTTTATTTGGTTGGTTTTGCTTCTTTTCTTTGTGCCTTTCCATCTTTACATCTCTGTCATCTGGAGAGGCAATTGCCATTCCCCTTTTTACAGAAAAAGTGTAATATGTCCTTGCTGTGTACTTACAAGATGTTCCTTTTGCAGTTTCTTTCCTTTTATTCTGCCATACACATGCACCTTAGTTCCAATGTTTTTGAAAAAATGGAAAATATTTGAGGCCCAAAGAAGCCAAGATGCAGACTAATATCTTGCTGTATTAAAAAAAATATACAAAGTAGATTAAATTTCTTGATGTCCAAATCAGGAATTGCTGGGATTGTTGGGAGTTTGACCTCATAAAAATTTCAATTTCATTTGAAAATATATCTAATTATATTCTTCTAAGAGCTTGAGTTTCAATAAGTCAGGCCTTAAAACAAGCTGTCCTTTTGTTTCCATTAAACTACAAATGCATGATGGTTAACTGGAGTTCTAAATACCTGATGTATCAATGGAAGTAACACAAGTCTGGAGATGCTCTTGTGGACAGAGATATCCTGTGTCATAAAGTCTTTCTGAAACAAGTTGTACCCAGACAAAACTTCTGCTGCTTTCCATCGGGACAGCTCAAATGTGGACCTTTGCATAGTCATGAACGCCTCTGCAGCGCTGGGTCCTTAGACACCTACAAATTATAAGCTGTACTGATGACAACAATCTGCATACGGTCAACAGCATCCAGGTTATGAAAAAAATGTGACATTAAAATTCCCCACACAATATTGCCATGTTCTTGTTCAATAGAGAGCCATGAGAATTTTTCTTTTCACATAAACATGTAGAAAGAGGATGGGGAGTGTTCCACAGCATTTTTTTCCATAGGGCTGAGAAACAGAATACAGGAATGAAGGTTAAAGCTGTGACTCCAGGGCTGGGGAGGGAGCAGAGGGCCAGCCCAGGGATGACACGCTTAATGTGAGGCATTTTCACAGTGGAAAGACTTGGCACACATTCCAGAAGGGCTCAAGCTGGCATGGTGTTTTGGAAATATCACAGTCCCTCACACTTTGAGAGGGTACTTAAATTCACACATTGGCTCCCTTCCAGGAATATTACGGCATATTAGTAGAAAGGCAAGGCTTTCCTTTCTAAGAAGTCATTGTAATTTTTGTAATTCAAGATGTAGCCAAAAATGGGCACAAAGTTGCACTGTATAGCTTCAGTCCTTTATGACTCAGTTTTTCATGTTATATCCAAACAGTGGGATAGGCTGCTGTCAGACCATGCTGGACTTTTTATCCAAGTCTCCGTATTTCACTTGTCATAACACCCTGGACTCAAGGAGATGCTTGCTTGCAAGCCATTGCTGACAGCCTCTTCTGTTGCTGGCACATTCTCAGCCCTGTCCCCCCTCCACCCCGGAGTCATGGAAAGCCTGCAGGTATACACCTTCTTCCCTATATCTTTGCTGTTCCCACTACATTAACTCCCACTGATTCCTGTCAGCCTGTGAGGTGATCTCAGGGACCCCATAAATTCATGCTTTGGTGATTTCATCTGCTTTACAATTAGACGTCCATTCATTAAATAAGTCAAATACATACGATGTCTGCTGGCTCAGAAGTAGCAAAACAGGTACATGGAAAGCTTACAGCTATCTCTCATCTGTTCATACTGCCTAGTTGAGTGCAGTCAGGCTGCAGGGTCCCAGCAAAGATGAGGCAAGCAGGGACTTACTGTGTGGGCAACTGCTCTAACAATTCAATGCAAGACATCAGTCTTGCAGACACATTACTGGTGTGATGCTTTCCACATGTAAAACACTTCCAGTGAACTGCTGTTGGTTTAGGTACTCATAGTGTAAAAGACATAGTCATCTCTGTCTAGCTATAGGAATTACATTTCAAAATGTGGGTAATTAGGAGGGACAGTATTTATCTTCTTGTACAAAGACTGCTTGGTAAAGAAATGGCAATATATTGGAGAGAAGAAAGAGCAGGGGGTTCTTGTACACACTAAGATATCTAAGTGTATACTTATTTATATAAATGTTTAAACAGTTGGAGGAATATTATCAATAATATATTTTTTATTTCTGAGAGTATCTGTTGAAAGCTAACAGTTTACTTAGACACCAGTCATATTTGAATAATATCCCTAGCCATTTGAACTGTGTCCAATTATTCCTTGGACCAAGAAGTAGTTCAGTTGTTCTAAATTGAAAAATGTTGTAGCATCATTTTGATGGGACCCCATAGACCCCAATGAGTCTGCATTCTGAATTTTCACAGCTGTAAATGGGACTGGGTTTTGGTTAACAGACTGTTCTTGGTTTAGTAACCTGGTCCAAGCAGTGACACCATGACAGTGCTATTTTTAATTACCTCAAAACCATCCCTGATAGAGTAATGTCTTACAGCATTAAGAATAATCGGAGAATTATGACAACAGAAAGCCCCTGCCAAACCCCTTGGGGCATTGTACAGATTAGTTAGAAACAAACTAAAAGACAGTTAAAACCACTTCATAACAAGCTCTTAAATCAAGCTGATAAAAGCAGTTAAGTAAACACCAGGGAGGGAGAAAAGTGATTAAACTAAAGGAAAACATTGGCACAAGAACAAATGGGTATAATCTAGACAGGAATACATCTAGGCTGGAAATTTGATAAGCATTCCTAAGTTCCCAAGGACAGAGGTTCTTGCAACAGCAGGAGCAAAGGGGAAGTGAGGCAATAATCCAAGCTGGTTTTAAGGTAGACTGCCATGGGTTTGTTACTGAGATTGTATGACATTCCCTGAGATTGCAGTAATTAGGGTTCAATGACCCTGAAAAAACCTGTGTCTTATGGTTCTAAAGAAAGGGAATTCAGAGTTAAAAAAAATAAAAAATCAGACGAAAAACTAGTCCAGAAGTTGGCTTTCAATCTCTGACCTCTTTTTTCTTGTAGGATAAGTCATTTGTGCCAGCAGCCAGTGTGCTGCAGGCAGGCATAAATGCTACTCGAAGAACTGCTCAGTAAAGAGACCCAGTGTTGACTCTGAATCTACCATTATCATTATATCTTGGCCCAGCATGTTGGAAACTGTTCACCTTGAGGAAGGCTAAGCCCTACTGAATTGCATCCTTGTAATGTTCAGAATGGCCACTCTGTCTGTCAAGCATCACCTTTCTCTTTACTTAGGCCTACTGCTGCAAATCTAGCTATTTTGACTTAATGGCTGCTCTGTGCATCTCACTTCCTTCCCGCATCTCTCTCCAGAGCTCTTCTTTTCAGCTCCTCCACCTGAGTCCTTTTATCTCTCTTGAAGTTCTCCTCTAAGAGCCTTTTTTATTAATATTTCTTAGTCAGCTAACTGCCCAGGAGGATCATCTATCTTCTTCTGTTGGTGTGTTCAATTACTCTGAATTCTAAGAACACATTTTTCCCATGTTACCCCTCCTCCTTTATCCTTTTGTGCTCTCCTCTTCTTTCCCCTCTACCCCATGTCATCTTTCAGGAAGCAATATAATATGCCCTCCATTTACATCTCTGGCTCCAAGCCCATTTTGAAACTGAAATCCCTATTAGAAATAGAGACACAAATGATTAAACAAATCTTAAAACAGGGATGGGGTATAGGAAAGTAATTAAATACTCTGTAAATGCTGCAAAGCTGTAATGAAACTGCCAAACCATCGAGCTAGCGGCTTGTGCAACGTGCTACTTGGGGAAGAGTTCAATCCTGATGTTCAGCCACAGGGAGAAATTCCTACTGGCTTAAATTGCTTGTCTGCAACTGGAGGAACATTTTGGCCAGTGTGACTCCTGTACTCTCTGGGCACGTATCAGGCTTTGATTTTTCCATTAACCTTATCACCTACTACATAAAAGCCAAAGTTCTTCTAGAGCTGTAAAGATCCACTTGGCCACAGAAAGGGCAGGTTGAGGGGGAAGAGGGGCTGAGAATACTGTGTTGGAGGTACATTGAGTTACTTCATATAAATTGCATTTTAAAGAAGAGGCTTTATGTGCTTCAAAACAATAAAATCACTGCTTGACAACCCCCATTCTAAGCAAAAGACACCTCTATTAATAAAAAATTTTTGGTTTTTAGATCTAATTTGACTTTTCTGCTTTTAATTTTGTTGTGCATGCTGTTGTCTGAGTTATTACTAGACCACAGGCTTTTCAGGGAACAAACCATTTTCAAAAATATTGAACAGTGAATTGATCTTATAGGCCTAACTTTTTAACAGAATCAAATGATAGTTTCTTATGGCAGTTTGAGTCACTCTGCTTGCTGGTGTTGCAGCTTCTGCTTATGGTCAGGAGCAAATACAGCACTAGTCTGCATAAACCAAGACACATCAGTATCAGACGCTCACTGAGTGTGATGACCACAGCCTCCTTCTATTTTACTCTTTCCTCACTGCTTGCTGGGTAGTGTAGTGTGGGAAGGAAAATGGATCCAGCTGACCTACTGTATCACTTCCTAGATAGTGGACCTCGTGGAATATGGCACAGGAAAAGCTTTGCTTCCCTTTCCCTAGCACATTGGGAAGGAAGTATATACAGCTCAGTGTGCAGGGTAGTCAATGATGTTCTGAGTCCTTTTCCCATCACAGCTGATGGAGACCTGGGAGCATATTTTGACTAAAAAGCCCAAACCTGTTCTTGGCCTGCTCTAGTAGCATCACAGATGTGCAACTCTGCTTGCAACAGGTCAGGGGTAGAGCAAAAATTGAATCCACAAAAACTGGAAAGAGAAAATCTCATTGAAATAAAAACTATTACACTGAAAAGAGTAAAAGAAAAATGGTTTTGTTATATAGTTTTGCTATATAATTTCTGGTGTTTTCCTATACTTCCTATTTTACTTTGTGTATGAGTGTGTATATTTAAGTTGACATTTCTGTTTAACCTGAAGAAACAACAGCTTGAATTTGCTGCTTGTTTTAGTTTTTTGTCTCCCAAAATACTATTATTTGATGCAGACTGCTAGTGGAAAAAGATAGAACAGAGAAAAAACCAAGAAAATTATCTGAAAGTCAGTTGTTAAAACAGGTTTTTCAATAGTCACAAAGAAAATAACAAGCTTCACTTTTTAATTAAATGATATATCATTGCAAGTTTGTTTGTAAAGAAATTTCACCAAAAATTGGGAAACAAGTATTTATCCAAAGTGTATCTCTGGAAGACCTTGGATATCTCTGAATAACACAGTCAAAGCAATAGAAAACCTAATTGACATCTGTTTCTGTGGCATGCTCCCCTCAAATATAGCATCCTGAATTATGCTTTGTTCTCTGTTTGGTATGTTCTGTGTTTTCAGGCAGTCATTGCCTCTGCCTTAGTCAACTTTTACTTAAGCTATTTATCTCTTCACTATGTGTCAGTTCCTCCAGCCCCTTGATCAATGTTGTTTTTTCCCTCTGAACTCTATCCAGTTTGTCTCTGGTACATTTGTGTACTGATGTTCCAGCAATCAACAAAGGAACCTAACTGCAGCTTTGTAAATATGTCTAAATGCTGTGCAGCTGGAATACATTAAGAAAAAAGATTGAAATTACTAATTTTCCTAAGGATTGCTATAAGCAATGTTATCTTACCTTATGTGCAGGATGTTTAAAACTTTCCTCTCCCATCCAAACACACAGGGCTTAACTTTACTCCCTAAAGTAATTCCCTCGAGCTCCTTAGGATTACTTGTATGAGCAAAGATAAATCATGGTGCAAGTGCTCACAAGGCTTTGTACATTTTGGATGTACATTTGGATATACAGATTTGACATATTATGTTCTGATGTGTCTTTCACAAACTAAAGGAATAAATGTTAATGGAAGTGACATTCCCTTAATAATTACCAGAGCCTAGGAAATAGTTTATAACACTAATTATATTCAAATAATTTAAAAAATGTTAAATTATTTTCTCTTTTTGTGTATTGCTTCTTGGTGTATTTTTATTTTCTTGTGAGTTCCAATTACATTTTAAGCACTTTACAAAGGGGCTTGGTTTGTCTTGATATCTGAATCAGTTTTTACGTAAGCTTCTTCTGTTGCCTTATTTCTTATTCCTAACTCATTTGGCCAGCTCTAAATCACCCTGACTTCAGAAGTCATCTGGGGAATTGCTGCTAAACTATGTCATATAACCTAGAATGTGACATGCAATCAAATTCCTCCTATGGCTGTCCTCTCCCTCAAACATCTCTTTCCTTTCTGGCATAGCTGCAAGATGCTGGTTTCACACCAGCAAAGATTCACAGTACTAATATGGTCTTGTTCAGAATGATTTGTACAATGCCAGGAGCATCAAATGGCCTGAGCCAGTCTTAGCATTTTTTAAGGCCTCTTAATTTTCCTTCCATTTTTGCCCATACAGTTTTGTGCCTGCAGTTGTTTAGAGCAGCATTTTTGCAGGCACATAATGACCCTGCTGAATATCTTCCTTAGATCCTAATTTGTCAGGAGACTTAGTTCTAGTTCTGTTTAGGCAAGCCCAGCCTGTTTGTTTTCCCAGACAGATTTATTACCTTTAATTGTGTGGTGGCCCCATTTGTGTACAATGGTAATGAAAATACCAGATCATATACTTCTACATCAGAAGCTGCAATACTCTTACTAGATTCCTTACTTTTACCCTTACTTTTATCTTGGGTCTTTTAAAAGGAAGTGATGCTGAGCATCAGCCACATGACTTATCAAAGTACAATCATGCAGAAAACTAAGTTCCAGTTCAGTTTGGAACATGATTATTTTGAGTTTTTTTCATACGATAATACTAGGCAATTTCTTCTGAACTGTCTTCATGTCTTTCAATTTACAATCAAATTGCTTGATACATTCCTGGCTATTTTTTTTTTTTAATGGTTTGCCATGGCAGTGACTTTTCTTTTGCTAACTGTCCGAGCTATAGCTCATAAAATGGTAGACTTAATTTCTGGTGTATCACTGTTAATAGTAACTTTATTTATTGAGGAAACAATCTCCTGAATCACAACTTTGTCTTGCAATAAAAATATATTAGTGGTCCTTCTATTGTGTGATGATTTAACCTACTCTAAAAATCCTTTGATGACAGATATATGATCAAAAAGGAGGATTTACCTGATAAGATACTTTTATACAAGGTTTCATGGAATTTTTGAAAGATTAAATTAAATCTCTAAAAGGGTATCGGTTATTCCTGAACAAATAAAATATACTTTCTCTGAAAATAGATAATCAGTCTTCAAGCATCAGTTAAGCCCAGGAGTTGTAGTTGGCCAATGGACATTAGATGATAGATATAAGTGAAACATGAGATATGATGTGCTAAAGTTTCATCTGGCCGAATATACAGGGAAAGAGTTTAAGTACAGGGATGTATACAGTAATCTGTACTCTGAGATGCTGTGTTATTTTACAGTCATAAACAAAACCTTCCAGATCTGGAGGTTGTATCTGTAAGATGGTGTTTAATATCTGCATAGCATCCAGGAAATCCTCTTGTACCTTTTTAAGTGTGTCTAGATATTTGGTGTATATAATCTTCTGTGATAATGAATTCTGTAATTCAACTGTATATTGTGTGCAAAAGCATTTCCTATTTTTCATTGGAATACTGCCTCTGGTATTTCTGAGTTCTTGTTCTATAAAAAATGATGAATGGTCATTCCCGAGTCACCTCATTCACATCATTCGTTACTTTATATATCTCAGTCATAGCTCCCTTCTGACATCTGCTTTCCAAGCTGAAGAGTTGTAGTCTGCTCAGTTTTTACACGTGGAAGCCATTTTTTTTCTCTGACCACCCTTCTCCAGAACTGTCCTAGTCCTTGTGGAGTTCAACCTGAGTTGCAGTGACCTGAACTGTGCACAGTATATCAGATGCATAAACACTGGCATAATAAAGATTTCTCTTTCCTTCTCAGTGCTCTCTGATGCTTTCAAGATAATGTCCTCAGTGTTACCTCAGTAGCTAACCTGGGGTCAGGAGCAGGGAATACAGTCACACCAACTAAGAACCTACCTTGATTTATGAATCCTGAATATAATTTTTCTCATGTAGGTTATTTTGTATTTATCAAAATTTCATTTCAACATTTCTGACAGTCATCCTTCTTACTTCTAGATCATTTGTGAACCTACCGCAAAGCCCAGCTACTAGTGACTGCTGGTAACTTCCTCAACCACATGCCTCTTGACTCTTTCACGAAACTGTAAAATGTCTGTAAGACATTACATGCAGTTGAAGTATGCAGTGCATCTACAGGGCTTGAAACAAAATCTAAAAACCATCTGACAAATAGAGTGAATTTCTATTCATATTCATACACATATTCCCTTGCGTATTGTATCTGTGTGCATGTGTGTATGTACGCATGCACATGAGACAGAGCAAGATCTGGACAGAATCACAGAATGGTAGGGGTTGGAAGGGACCTCTGGAGATCATCTAGTCCAGCCCCTTGCCAAAGCAGGTTCACCTAGAGCAGGTTGGACAGTAATGCTGTCCAAAACCAACAGGTGGGTTTTGAATATCTCCAGAGAATGAGACTTCACAGCCCCTCTGGGCAGCCTGTTCCAGTGCTCTGTCACCCTCAAAGTAAAGAAGTTTTTCCTCATGTTGAGATGGAATTTCCTGTGTTCCAGCTTGTGCCCGTTACCTCTTGTCCTGTTGCTGGGCACCACTGGAAAGAGTCTGGCCCCATCCTCTTTACAACTTGACACCTGATCTTGATGAGATCACCTCTCAGTCTTCTCTTTTCCAGGTTAAACAGACCCAGGTCTCTCAGCCTTTCCTCATAACAGAGATGCTCCAGTCTCTTGATCATCTTTGTAGCCCTCTGCTGGCCTCTCCCTAGTAGTTCCTTGTCTTTCTTGAACTGGAGAGCGGAGAACTGGACACAGTAATCCACATGTGGCCTCACCAGCGCAGAGGAGAGGGGGAGGATGACCTCCCTTGACCTGCTGACCACGCTCTTCTTGATGCACCCCAGGATGCCATTGGCCTTCTTGGCGACAAGGGCACATTGCTGGCTCGTGGTCAACTTGTTGTCCACCAGGACTACCGTGTCCCTCTTTGCAGAGCTGCTTTCCAGCAGGTCAACCCCTAACCTGTACCAGTGCATTGGATTATTCCTCCCTAGGTGGAGGACCCTACACTTGCCCTTGTTGAACTTCATTAGGTTCCTCTCTGCCCAACTGTCTAGCTTGCGCAGGTCTTGCAGAATGGTGGCACAGCCTTCTGGTGTGTCAGTCACTCCTCCCAGTTTTGTATCATCATCAAACTTGCTGAGAGTACACTCTGTCCCCTTACCCAAATTGTTGTTGAATATATTGAACAAGACTGGACCCAGTACTGACCCCTGGGGAACACAGCTAGCTACAGGCCTCCAACTAGACTCTGCGCTGCTGATCACAAACTTCTGAGCTCTGCCATTCAGCCAGTTCTCAATCCACCCCACTGTCTGCTCATCTAACCCACACTTGCTAAGCTTACCTATGAGGATGTTATGCGAGAGAGTGTCAAAAACCTTGCTGAAGTCGAGGTAAGCAACATCCACTACTCTCCCCTCATTCACCCAGCCAGTCATGCCACCATAGAGGGCTATCAGATTGGTCAAGCATGATTTCCCCCTGGTGAATATTTATACAATACAATAAGGATTCCTGTAACTATTTTAGTATGGAGATCTAGGGGAGAGCAATCCATATGTTCAATATCTTCATCAATAACAGAGGTAGTGGGATTGAGTACACCCTCAGCAAGTTTGCAGATGACACCAAGCTGAATGGTGTAGTTGATATACTTCAGGATGTCATTCAGAGAGACCTTGACAGGCTTGAGGAGTGAGCCCATGTGAACCTTGTAAAGTTCAAGGCCAAGTGCAAGGTCCTGCACCTGGGTAAGGGCAATTCCCAATATCATTACAGGCTGGGGGATGAAGGGACTGAGAGTGGCCCTGTGGAGAAGGACTTGGTGATGGATGTTAGCTGGCAATGTGCACTTGCAACCTAGAAAGCCAACTGTACCCTGGGCTTCAGAAGAAGAGGTGTGACCAGCAGTTTGAGGGAGGTGATTGTCCTGATCTACTCTGCTCTCATGAGATCTCACCTGGAGTACTGCATCCAGGTCTGGGGTCCTCAGTACAAGGCAGACATAGACCTGTTAGAGTGGGTCCAGAGGAGGGCCATAAAAATGGTCAGAGGAATGGAACAACTCTTCTAGGAAGAATGGCTGAGAGCGTTGGGGTTGTTCAGCTTGAAGAAAGCTCCAGGGAGAATGTATTGCAGCCTTTCAGTACTTAAAGGGGGCTTATAAGAAAAACAGGACCAGGGGCCACAGTTTTAAATTGAAAGAGGGTAGATTTAGGTTGGACGTAAGGAAGAAATGTTTTATTATGAAGGTGAGACACTGGAACAGGTTGCCCAGAGAAGTTGTGGATACCACATCATTGGAAGTTTTCAAGGTCAGGTTGCACGGGGCTTTGAGCAACCTGATGTAGTGAAAGATGTCCCTGCCCATGGTGGGGGTTGGTCTAGGTGATCTTTAATGGTCCCCTCCAACCCAAACTGTTCTATTGGTTCTATGAGTCTATTTTTTCACAACTTTATTTTCAGTGGAGTATGACAGAACTAGAAAAACACCCAACTAAAATTTTAAGAAATTTTCAAAAGCTTTGTTTTATCATATCTCTTGCAGAAAACTGCATTTTAAATATCAAGGATAAAAACATACTTAAACACTGGACAAATTAGACTTCCCAAAGCATGTACTAATATTTGTTCAATTTAAAATGAAAGCCAGTGGTTTTAAAAACTCTGACAAACATGGACAAAACATTGAAAAATTATTTACTTTTTAGACCTTTTTTAACCCCTTCTGCTGTCAAGGTAACTGCATAAGAAATTCTGTATCTATTAATTTACATTGAAATGATCTAATTCATTGCCACTAGAGGAAAACTATGAAAGCCATGCTCACTACTGCGTGGTTAGGCATTGCCTAAAAACTCTAATAGATCAGCCTTATTACTAGTCCTCCCCTTCCTTCTCAAATAAACTCCCTAGTCCTTTGCATTAACATACCATTTTTTATGTGCCTTACACATGAAAGCCAGGTGCTGTGAAATTTTATTTGTACGAGCCGTCCCTTCTAAGTGCAATGAGATCACTTGAGTGAGCAAAAAACTGATAAAACATGTCCTGTATCTGTGGTACTAATGGCAATTTTCAGACTGAGTAATTCTGTTGTTTGAAAAATGCCATTGTAAATTCATAAGAAAACAATTCTAATTTGAATGTCCATGAATGACAGGTAAGAATCTCACAGTAATTATACCCCAAAAAAGGTTTCAATTTGATTGCAGAGACTGAAGTGGCAGATGGAATTCTAAAAGCCATCCAAACAGTGACAAACAGAAAACTGTAACAAGACAGCCTGTGATTCTGTAAATATGTATGTATATGGGGAAAAATATTTGTTCATATGGAATGTAAATATCATTAAAGAAATTATTAGTTCTTAGAATGAGGACTACACATAAAAAATAGGGCAAAGAAGGATTTTTTCCCTGAAATACAGTACAATAACACATAAATAATATAATACATAATAACTAGTTTCCAGTGAAGAAAATTAAATACGTTTTTTAAAATTTTTCTTGCTGATTTTTTTTAATACAAAATATTTTGGCTTTTTCAGAGGCTTTTTCATGCAAAATAAAATTTAACTGAGCCTTTAAAATGGTTACATATCCAAACTGGAAGCCCATTCACTTACTTCAGGATTAACAGAGCAGTTTAGGTTAACTAAAGTAAACAAGTTTCAAGGCTTTTAGGGAGGAAGGAGAAAATAAAAAAAAATTATTTCAGGTTGAGGAAAATAAAATTTATTTTTTTAATTTTTTTTCCTCAGCACAAAACCAGGAACTCAGCTAGTTATACACAACCATTCATAACCTATAAAACTAACTTGGAGAAATTATTTGGAGACACCAGGACTTATTTACAAAGCTTTTTACTTTTGCTATTATGGAAAAGAAGATATTTATACACTCTATTCCCCACCGGTTCAGAACATCATTTTGCAAGCTCTTGAAATGCTTAAGAAGAATTAGGTGCCAATCCAGCAAATTACTCAACCATGTGCATAGCGTTAAGCACCTGAATAATCCCAGTGAAGTCAATGGGATCAAGTGCAACCCTAAGTTTGCTGGCATGCTTCACTGCTTTGCTAAGTAAGAGCCTTAAAGAAGATTTGGAGGGGAGGTAAAATGTCTTTTAATTTTCAGTCAATTCAAGATCCTGTCTGTCTACGTGATGTTAAGGCTGTCTTTCAATGACAGCTATCTTGTACTCAACATATTCTACTTCAAATCTGACCTCTGTTCAGTCCTTGAGGGATAGATGAACAAAGCTTCCTGATTAGTAGGCTTTGGTACTCTTGGATAAAAAAAACACAACAAGCACATCTTATTGATGGCAGAATAAAATGATCTTTCTGTGGCATAAGGAGTGTTTTTGGGGCACAGAGCCAGAAAGAGGAGTAAAAGTGTTAGAAAATACTACTGAAATATTCTGTGCTTACAGAGGTGGTATCAAGAGGGATACCTTTGTGTGTTTGTGTAACTTCATCTGGCAGCGATGAAACACAACTACGCTAAGCTTAGGGTGCATGTGTCCTTACGCCAAGTTGTATGAATCTCCTAAACACCCCCAACATATATGGATGGTCTTCATGGAGCTAGAGTTGCCACAAGCTGGACCCAGCCCCCATCAGAGAGCACTACTAAGGTCCAGTTAACATGCAGCAGATCCCACACCCTGCATTTCCAAACATTGGCAGGACTGGATGTCCCCTTCTCAAAATGTTATGTCAGCCAAAGGCAGTGGAATGAGGTTCAGTTTTTATGGACGGGTGAGTAGCACATTGACCCAGGAAGCCAAAGAGTTGTCTCCAAGGTCTGCCTCAGCATAAGAGACTCAAGCCCACTCACCGTCAGAAAATGACACTATTTAGGCTATAAGCAACGGCAGGAATGTGTTCTTCCTGTTCTCTTAAAGCTCTGTGGTTGTACAGAGATTTATAGGTGTTGAGATGTGCAATTACAGGAGGGAAGACTCTAGAGACTCCTGGTCATACATGTGTCTGGCTAATGAATGGTTTCTATCCACACTGAACATGCATTTGGTAAAAGACAAGAATAATTCTGAAAACAGGTCAGAATGCACCTTTAAACTGATGACTGAGAAGCATTTTTGAGAAATACAGATTGAAAGCAGAGAACTCCACCCCCCTACTTTGTGGAGGACTGCTCTTATGTCAATAGAAGATGCTCCCCCATGTAGCTGAATGTTGAATAGAACAAACATCATTCTGTTTGTCTGGAAGAAAACAGTGCCAGAAAAAAACATCAATGCAGACTAGTTACGGTACTGATGGACAGGTCTTGTTCAGGTACGTTGACCCTTGGGTAGTGGGTGACATTTCAGACACTTGACTGTAGTCATGTGTTGACTTGTTTAGAGGGGTTCCCAGTAAGTCTGAAGGTTTTTTCACTGCCCTTCTCAGGATCCTTTCTCACCACAAACAGAGATAAAGTATCCAGGTCTGCACACTTCATCGTTTGGAGATAGCCCATATTAGTCACGAAGCAAACTAATCTTCCATCCTGCCTTTTGAACAAAAACAATTGGGTTGACTTTTATGTTCAAAAATGTACCTAAACCTCCTTCCGCCCAGCATTAATTAAATGTGGACCTTTTGTTGGAAGATTATTTTTATGATATTCAGCACTACATTCTATTCCAATTTCATTACCATTTCCATTATTCATCCAACATTTTCCAAAATGTGTCACGATGTGTTTGGGGCCTCAGCTGTTCCCACCTTTCTACCACAATGACAGGGAACTGAGTGCTTTTAACTAGGGCTAATGGGAAGTTTTCTCTAAATAAATCAGATGCTCAACAATCATCCTGACAAACAGCAATATGGGGGTTGTGATAAGCAGTATTACACAAAAACTGGGCTTTGTTTCTTGTGAAATGGTATCTGTTTTTTTTCTGTGTACACACATTTGCTGTATGACTTGCTGTGTTGACAGACTATGGCAGGAGGTAGGAAGATGACTTTGCTCACCTTATCTTAGCTACTGCATTTGGCATCAGGGGAAAGGAGAGGAGTTGGCAACCTTGATGAGAGGCATGACACGTCTATGGTTGGAAGTCATCTCTATAGCACCGTGAAAGAGAGGGAAGTAGATTCATGTAGGAGGAAAAAACTGGGAAACATCTGAGGAAGGCAGGGACCAGCAGACAGTGTAACGTCAAGGGTGGTCAAAAGGCACAGATTTTCTAGGGAATTGAGAAGAGTTTATAGAAACTCAGGAAGATGCTAATATCTGCTGGTCTGAGAACAAGTCCAAAGGGAAGAATCTGCCTCACAAGGAACTGGACAGTTGGCCAAGGGGGTTTTATTTATTCACTCTTAAATTTCGATTTTGCTAATCTAGAGTGTTTTCTGTTCTATTAAAAAAAACAACTTTGTACTAGTTATGTATTCTGGTAACACTGAAGCTTAGATCTGAAAATCCTCTTACCATCATGGACACTCAAAGAAAAAGGTAAAGATAAATTCATCTTCAGGCTCAGGTTATGTGGGGTTCCTGCCATGCCTGCCAAGACAAATTTTTAGCATGCACTTTTTACACAAAATGAAAACCCCCTAAATATTGAAAAAGAACCATTTTGTTAATTTCCATAAGCAACTCCCTTATTAACTCTATCCTTTATTCTCATGGAAATTAATAGCAGTCTTGAATGCATGGCAGTCTTAACAGCTGGGCTCAAACATGTCTCACGTAAGGTATGCAACAGTAGAGGAAAACAAAACCAGAAGTTTTTATTGAAAATGTGGATGTGTCAGCATAATTAGAAGAACTTTTAAGCACTTCTGAAAACATGGCTATCTCTGGGCTGGTAGGGTGTGCTGGGATGCATGCATTGGAAGAAAAAGCTGCTAGAAATGACAATTAAGTAGTTCTTAAATCGCTCGAAGGAAAAACTATGTGCTGAGAAACTACCTAAGATGGAAATTATTTAGGTAAAATGTATGAAATCTGTTGTTGAATGGGAAAATTTCATTAGCATTTCGCAGTCTATGGGCTGTCAGAGCCTAAACAGGTTCTTCTTTAGTTGATATGTCAGGAGCTAGTGTATTTGAGTGAGAGGATCAGGGCCTTATTCCTCACGTGTTCGCAGAAAAAATTCTATAGCACTGAGGTTTGCATCTGGAGTTTCCCATATGTGTGATAAGCAGCGTAACACAAAGTCACAAATAAGAAAGCACAGGGTAAAAGATTTTGAAAAAGGAGCTTTAAATTCCCCTTGCTTTTATGACTGATAAAAGACTCCAAAAGGAGCAGGCCTGATTTCATTATTGTAGTCCTGGTTCCGTGTGTTGTGAGCAGCTTGGTGTCCCCAGCTTGTGGAGGCAAAAAACTTCTCACCAAATCTGGGAGCAAAAACTCGTGTTTATATCTAGTTAATTCTTTTAATTATATGGTAGCAAATTTGTTTGTGATATTTCATGCTTACAGTCACAAAGATGAAGTTTTTATGCTTAGGGCATTTCCCTCATTCAGGTGTTTAAAATAGGAAGCTAGCTACCTCTCTTCTTCCATAATCACTGAAAAGAAAAAGACTCCCCCAGAGGATGACTCAGATCAACTGTCTGCCTTATGTTCTCCAAACTGTTCTTCTGTTATTCTGTCCCCTAGTTAGGCAGAGAATTTCAGGGGAAACAAGAGGTACTTAAATAAACACCTCACTCTATGCAGGGTACACACAGCATTTGGCTCTCTTTGTCCCTGGCAGGTTAAGCACACACAAACTCTGCTGTGACAAATTTCAGTTAACCTCTTGCCACATTGCCCTTCTCTAAGCAGACTGGAGGAAAAGGACTGGAGTCCGTCAGTAGATTGAATCCTGTATATTTACCTAAGTAGGGTATTATCATGTCCTACTTCTTTCCCATTTAGCTAAACAGTAACAGCTTTTTTGGTATTTCCAGCATCCCTCACCCTGTTTTCCCTCCCTTTGTTCTTCTTTTCTAAAGTGTGTGGTGTATCTAACACGGATCAGATACAATGAAGAGACAGTATATCCACCCCCCACACCCACCCCCAGCTTCAGCACAGTCTAAACGGCTTATTAGGCATAATTTAGATATTTGTTTTCAAGACAACCACCTGAGAAAACTCAACACTGTGATTAGCTGCCTGCAATGCTTTAGGTATGTATTGTCTCAAGCGAAAACTACGCCTAAAGCTTCACTATATAGCATTATCAAGATGATCACATGATCTGTCTGCATGTAAAAGAGCTTCACTAGATATGGAGGGCATACATAAGCAAAACACACTTGACTTTCACTAAACTAAGAGCAATACAGTCACACTTCCGTGACACTGATGGATTTGTTTTCATGACTATGCAAGAAGGAAGCATCATTACACGAGTATGGTATGTCTCCCAAGGTTTAACTCATTTGTCTTAGCCAGAATATGGACAAAACATGGTGAATAGTCTATTGACTGACTGTTTTTTGGAAGGTGCATAAACACAGTATGTTTAGAGTCTTTCTGTTAAACTATTAACTGAAAACTGTCAGTTTTAAAAAAAAACTTAGGCACTGTTCTGCGTTATAATTAAATATAACCTCATACAACATTTTAAAAAATGCTCCTGGTGTTTTTAAGCACTTCCATAACATAAAGGTGCAGATGCCCCCAAACACCTATCTCATGACTTAGCATCTAATTCTCATCCACTTTACTTCAGCAATGTGAAATTGGAGGATTATAGCCTCTAGAGTTCTCGTGTTGAATCTGACCCTGGAAGCAAAACTCGCTATTGTCCTGAAAGCTGATTCATAGAAAGCAAGGACTAGATGACTCTTCAGGAGGCCACCTGAGCCATTCCCCTGCTCAAAGGCCAGATCAACAATGCCAGTAACACTACACAAGAGATACTTGTCTAATCTGAAGAACTTCCCATAATGGAGACTTCACAGTAAATGCAGTCTATTCCAGGGCTTAGCTGTCATACAGCTCATCATTGTATTGACAGTGTTCCGCCTCTGCTGTATTTGAAGTCCGTTGTATTTCATACTAGTTACAATGCCCAGGGATGTGTCTTTCTTCTTTGAGGTAACCTTTTTACACTTGAAGGCTGCTGCCATGATTGCACTTACTCCTCACTAGGATGAACACGCCCAGCTCTTTTGATCTTTGCTCACAGGTCATGTCTTTTAAGCATCCAGTTGTGTACTGCTCTACTCTGAACTTCCTTCAGTTGCCCCCCATTCTTTCATGAGCATGCAATGATTATTTTCACCCATGTGCAACTAAGAGCAAAAAAGGAGCAAACAAGTAACAAATCAATGGATCAGTGGTTTGTACCTCCTTCTCTGGTATTTGATGGCCCAGTCGAAAAACTAGGAAAAGAAAATTACAGAAGCCCAACATTTACTTGAACCAGTCCTGCCATGTGGCTCCTTGCACACTGAGAGACTTTGTGTAGGGAACAGCATGATCCAAGTTTCCAGAAGTGCTAAGAAATAAGCACTAAAAAGTGGTATAATATTCACTCACAGAATTAATGCCTTTGTGGAGTTCAGGAGGCGGCAGGGAGTAGAGGGATAGTTTCTTGTTTCGCTTTTTTGCCTGTGGCAAGACACTCCTCTATTAATTCATTGCTGTTTATAAAGTGGTTTGACTTCCTCAGATGAAAGGCATGACATAAGTGCTTGGTATTAGATGATTATTAATTATTTTTATACCTTACTATTTTTCAGGCCAAGAACCTATTATAAGCCTCATAAAGTTTACTACTTCAGCCTTTGTACTTTGAATAAAAAAAAGGAGAAAAGAAAAAGAAGTTCAATCTCTGTAACATAACAAAGTTCTCTACTGTGAAGTCCTTGGAGAATTTATAATTAAAGGAAGAAGTAGAAACAGAAACCAAAGAGATCTCTCAATGGAAAAAACAAACTGGAATGTTTTTAAGAAAGAGGTCACTGCTTGTCATGTTATTCACTGCTCTAAACTGATACAGTTCCACTGACTGTGTTTGGGTAGTTTGCGTTTAGCATTTTCAAATTCAAGCTCTAAGTTAATAAACCTTTCCATGGTACTCTCAATAAACCTTTATTTGGGGACTTGAAAGCTATTGTGTATGAAACACTGGAGATATGAAGGAATAAAGTTATGTGAACGCATTAAAAAAGTCTAGGCCAGAACCTTGGTTCATGTAAATCAACTTTGCTGCCTGGAAGTTAGTAAGGCTATGCTGATTTATGTCAAGTGAGTTTATAAAGCTGTCAATATTAGAAACTTAACTTATGCATCCAATCCAAACTGAAATGACAAAATCAAAGAATCAAAGAAGTTATTAAAGCATATTATTACTTCAAACTTCATGTGCTTCATTGCTACCTCCAACTAGCAAAATTGTTGTCATCCAATCTAATTGCCCTTTTTTTAGCTGATGAAAGCAATTTTTCCCCTCAGGCATATTGTATTTGTTTTGATTGACACTCAGGTTTCCGTATTATTTTAAATCACTGAATTGATATTTGCTGCTATTGTCCCTGGAATATATTCACTTTGTTGCTGACTGGAATTTTTCACATACTACTACAGCAAGTCATTCTCTCTTCAGGTAGAATGTGCTTACATTCGCAGACATCAGTGTCATTTTTCCATTGGCTTCTGAATCTGAATCCAGCCTCTGAACTTTGGATAAGAGAAATACTAGACCCATGATGCAATGCACTGTTAGTCCTATTTGGCAATGCCTAAACTTGTTTTACATTCCACAGGGAAAACTGCAGCTAGCCTTGTCTGAGGAAGCTATGAGGGACCACTGTTCTTAGAAATCTTTCTTCCTAGGCAAGCTTTCTAGGTAAGGTTTACAGCTCTTCTCAACTGCAAAAAACAAGTACAAGGTAAACTGGGCTCACGAAGACCTTGTTGTTAGCTTTGGCTGCACTCTCGCCCTGTTTTTATTTTGACCAACAAAAGAAGAAAACATTCACCTAGAACTTTAAAAAGCAAGTTCAACATCACAGTCCCTAGGAAACATGAAAAAGGGCTGCTAGCATCTCTAAGCAGTTCCAAATTCAGAAGCGATGTGATGCTTCTGTACTTTATACATTTATGGTCTGTGACTGGCTGTTTCACACTTGCTCATACACTAGTAGTTGGGTTTGAGGAGTGAGGAAGGTTTGTAGCTAGTTTTACAGAAAGATGAATACTGGTTCACAGAAGCACCCTCTCCAGCAGGTTGCCTGACCACGGCATGTCCTCAGGGTCATTCTGAACACAAACGAGCACTGGAGCAGCCAGAGGAAAAAACAAGGGCTTCTAGCTTTTCCAGACAAGAAAGAGTAGACCAGTCAACCTGTTGTGCAGTATGCCAGCTTATAAACTACACTTTGACACTTCGGACGTTATCTCAAAGCTCTGGCAGCTTAGGCTTGGTCCTTTGTTAAATGCCCAGTTTCAGTTCACAAAGTGGATTGAGAAACAGTTTTCCTTCTTTGGGCCTTGAGTGATTTCTGGAGCAGTACAGGCTTTCAAGATATTGAAAAGCTCTTCTTTGGCATCTGTCTGTGAGCATCTGGATTCCTCCCTTCTCACCTCCCTGTCTCCTGTTACTCGTTAGTGTGAGCAAATTATTCCACCATAGGAAAGAAGTCTTGGTTCTTTTGGGGTATAATGTGTGTGCCACTTTATGAGTGTCATGTTTAATTCTCTGGATAAACACTCTAGCCCCCAAATTCTGCTTTCCACTCCTAGATCCTCACATATGCAACCCCAAGAAGGTCCTACTCAGACCATCCCCACATCTTTCACTCAGCTGAATGGAAATGCCTCTTGTTAATGGCCTTTCCAATGCAAATTCTCAAACTTAACAGTTCCTGCTGTAACTACCTGGTACATAGCTCTTAAACAGTCATAATTTCATAGTCCCTAGCCAGTGTTTTTTTCCAGTTTGATTACAAACACAAACCACCCCTCTGAGAACTACAAACAAGCTCAGTTCCATATTTCCACATTCAACGTTCTTGTAGTTATCAGAGTAAAAATTGTCAGGCTATATACAGTGTAGCAACCTAAGTCTTTCTTTTTACACAATGAACTCAAAATTGGTTATGCTTAAACTACACATAGAGATTTTCCAAGAAGAGTTAATCCTAAACAGGTTTCCCCTAGGAAGAAGAGAAAACATGAAACCAAACATTTGTAACAAAAGTTTTAATCTGGCCAGTTGTGCAAACTGAAGCATACATTTTGTAGTCAAGGAAATATTTTAATCTCAATATATTACATTAAAGCATTCAAGCTAACACTACAATGATCCTATTTGTAGACTGCAATCTGCTGAGACCAGTCTAGGTGCCTGGAGGCTGAGGACACTGTCCCTCAATACTTCTGGGAATCCCGCAAGGTTGTCCCCTTTCTTGCTGCTACACACTGTGAGCTGACTCAGTCCTTGCTTTGTCATTGTCCTGGACACACCTGTCTTCACAGAGAAACCGAGCTTCATTTTCTCACACACATCTTCATGTAGCTTTTCACGCACATGAGAGTGGTTTTAGAAGAGTTAGAAGAAATGTCCAAGTTGGGTCTCTGCGTAGATTAAAGAAACAGTTTTTCAGGTCTTACTATCTAACAAGTTCTTATTTTCTTTCCTATTTTTTCTAAATAATTTATAGTCTGTATACTGCAACCTATACTCATGCAAGTACTTCTTCTGCACTTCACCAAGGAAATGAGGTTCACCGAAGAGATTTCTCTATGCATATGGAGTCACTATCACATTCTCTTTCTCTGTTTAATTACCTCCAGCCAAATATTCAGGCTGATCAGAGCTCAGGGCTCATTTCTGCATGAACATTAGTTTACTTGTATGTACAAAAACTGCAGCATTAGGTTTTAAAGTACAATTTTACCCTTTTTAAATACCAAGAGCAAATCTGACTGCAAGCGATAAAAAAATGCTGAGGAAAAAAAGAAGACCCTGTTTTTCTCTAATTTTCTTGGGAAAAAAAGAATCAAGAAGACTCAGGCTTACTGTCTATGGCAGTGAACAAAATTTACTTCAGGGCAAGGCTGCAGGACATTCACAGTAGAACCGGATTATAGTCAAACCACAAGTTAATGTGAGAGGACAGTAATCTCATTGAATATAGCTGGTGATTTGTAAAGACGGTTAAATAATACTTGTTCATGTTTCATGACCAATTTTCTGTGAAGCTCAAGGTTAAACTTAGCTAATAAACACAGTAGCTTTCAGCTGCAGATTATTTTGGTTTTGTTGCCTTTAAATCAAGCAAACATGAAAAAATTAATGAATAAATGAAATAAATTTACAATGTGAAAAGTTTTGGGTGTTTCTTGATCTCTCTTGCTATCATGATGTTTCCCTTAATATTAAATAGTATCACACATTTTTCTTAAAAACACTCAACAACTTTTAATTCAGTAAGGACCTCTTTGATTATTGTTCTACTTAAGTCAATAGCCACTCTGCTGATCTAACAGTCAAATTGCAGAATAATGCATACCTGTGATGAGTTATTGCACAGAGACCTGACTTTGTTTTCCCATTGTTTTAAATTAAAAGTAGTGCCACCGAAGTTAATGTAATCCCTATCTTAGCCTACAGAGAGTGATCAGTACTAAAGGAATCCATCCCATCCTATAAGTTTGTCTGAATCTGGGTTGTTTTACAGTTACTATTTTTACTTGGTTATATTTATAAGAAGGAACCTGGGCATGCTATATTCAAATTCAGAATAGAAACCTTAGACAAGAGAACAGTATGAAAGAAGGCTATTACACAGAGTCCGTTTGAATGTTGAAGCTAAATTTGACATGCCATCCTTCAGGTTACGTAACAAGTCAACACAGGGCACACAGGATTTATATGAATACAAGTGTGCCTAGCTGAAAAGTACACCTCAAATCAAAATTTTGACAGACACAGACTTTTCTATCTAGAAGTTTTAAGAGACTTTTAGAAATACTTTAAATTCAGAATTTTCTTTCTACAATTTTATGTCTTTTTTTAATTATTATTTTGGAGAGGCACAGAAAAATGTTGAGGCCTTCATAAGACAGTTCTGAAATATAAAAATAGGTTTTAAAAGATTTTCAGACAGAAAGATTTAAAATATTGATTTCATTGAATAGTAGCATAGAGTAAAGGAGTAGCATTTCTTTTTACCAAAAGTTTTAGCTGAAAAATGAGCTTTCTCTTTTTTTTTCTTTCAATAAGTAGAAAAAGTATGTCTATCTTGATTTGCTTTATGGCCACTCATGAAGTATTTACGAAGTATTTATGTCAGCAAATATATGCTTCATTAATAAATATTCACCAAAATAGTTCCATGGACTTAGAGGCAGATCAAAGGTGTTAGTTACCTGTATTGTTTTTACCTGAAATATTTACGGAACATTTGAGAGACATATCAGAAGAATGCTTTCCAGCTAATTTTTTTTTATAAAAAGTAGTTGTGCACTTCAGGGTTTCAAACAAGTCTTTGGAACTAGGTGGATTTTTTATCCCTTCTGTGCTCTACTCTTCTGAAGAACACATACAAATTGCCAGTGATGCAAGAAATTTCCAAGGTTCTTCTAACAATATTAATTGATGTCATGACCAGAGATGAGCGGAAGTCTTCCTTCCTTCTTCCTAATCTTTTTTTCACTGGGAACCACTTTGTTGATTGAAAGAGGTATTCTGAGAATTTCAGCTCCAAAGATTTAATACCTGAAAACAATATCTAGCCTTGATTCACTCGAAGTTCCCAATTCCGTGGTTATAACAGACAGTTTGTGGTTTAGCTGTTCTGAAGCTTGAGGCTGACTGGTAACTGAAGAATCCGCACTAATGCCTTTCATCACTCTGCTGTAGGATACTAAGTACTTATAAACTGAAAAAAAATTATTTTCAAATCCAAACTATCCATTGCATTGAATGGAGCTTTGCAGTGCACAGGAAACACAGGACAAGATCCTAAAATGATGCATGTGGTAAAGGCGAATCTCACCCAGAATGATATAGTTCCTCAAAAGTCCCAAGTGTACTTGAAACATCACTGTTCTGACACTTGTGAAGTGAATGCAGAAATAGGAGGAAATGCAACAGATTTCCCTTCTTCCTCATCTATTTTTCCATTCACTTTGGTAATCACAGAAGATAATCCAGGATAAGAAGTATGAACATGTGTCTGAAAGGGCCCAAACTGTACGGTTTCAATAACCATAACCTTATTTTCCTCTCTATCCTTCCAGTGAATGAAAAGTGGAGCAGTTCTTATTTCATATTCATATTACATTTCCCAATTACGAAGAGTATCTACAAGGAAAGATGCAGAAGCCAAAATTTTAAAGAACTATACAAGTTTAAAATAATTAAGAGAAAGTCTTGGATGGACATGTTAAATTTTCCAAGCTTAAGTGAAAAAATGTGACTGTGGGGAATTTTTTTAAAACATCGTAAATAATTAAACAATGTGTTTCTAAGAACTGGATTGGGTTCCCATCAAAAAATCTTGTTTGAAGTCAAATAGAGATATTTGGTGTAGGTTCTTCTTTCCAACACATTTTCTATTCATTCCTGATGAATCCAACATACTGAAGTGTCACATTTCTCCAAATCCCACTGAATTTAAAATAGTTCTACACATTCAGGACTTTAAGGAAAAGTAAAGTTGAAATAGCATGCCAAAAAGGATGAGTACATATGTCTGGCTCTGCTAGGAGCACCTGCAAGATGCTATCCAACTTAAAGAAATGTTTGCTATCAGATACTCCTCCAAGAAGAACTTCTCTCAGAAGTGACAAATGCTCCTCTCTCAAAATGCATTTGGTTAAGGCAAAACCAGACCTTTGTATTGCACTAACCAATGAGCATGCATACTCTGCTGCGTCATTTCTTTATCCTGTGTCTCACTGCAATAAGCTGCTTGGTTTTCTCTGGGGAATGAGTTGTAGGAAAACTGGGGTTTGTTCTTTTCTGGAGCTCCTCAATCCCCAGAAAATGTTCTCAGAATGTTGTTTCTTTTTTTTTCATCTCCTGTGCTGATTTTATTTTTTTTTTCAGAGCACTTTGTGCTCTACTCCCATTCAGACTGCCTTTTCTTTTTTGCTTGTAGATGTTGACCCTTCCACCTCTCCTTTATTCCAGTCTCCACAAATTAATAACCAGATTTAGCTGACAGTCATCCCCAACCCTTCTCTCAAACTTTCCTCCCTTTTGGTGGACTTCCCTCTAGCAAAACATTACCACTTTTCTTCACATCCCTCATTTAGCCTCTCCTTTGTTGTGATGCTTATGAGCAATCTAGTAGTTAACATGTTGATCTGTATGCTATGCTAGTCAGCATTGCTTCATTGTTTCATTGTAGCACCTTGTTTTTCTTGAGTGATATTTTCTCTTGTATTATACAGAAACAATAAGACTGCGTACACAGTGTCGTCCATAACACAAACTCCCATCTAGTGCTGTAAAAAAAATAATTACATTGATAAGAGTACTGCTGAAGGCTGGTAAAATCTTTCCAATTATCTAAAATTTGACTGAATTTTTAAGTTCAGGAAACTAAATGGAATAAACTATTTCTAAGAAATTACAGCATTGCTTGTATTTAGTTGTTTGTTTTTTAAAAAAAAAGAAATTTGAAGAAATGCCTGGCAAATTATTGCAAAGCTCCACCATTGCTTTAAACCACCTGCCATTATGTTATCCTTTGTTCTCTGTTAAGACATGCTAGCATTTCAAAAATATAGAATTGCTGTGGCCTCAGCACAGTTTCCCTTACTTGCCATATCTAGTTTCTCTTCTCACCATCTTTTCTGTTCAAGGTTCAGGATGTTTCTTAAGGGTTTAAGAATGGGAGCACTCAGCCTTTACCGGGCTTGCCAAAGATGGGTGTTTTGTTACAATCAAGTCGGTATGGTAAAATGAAAGGAGGGTATCATTCAAGACAGAGCAAACAATGTAGGCCAAAACACGATAGAAGCTATCTGCAATGGCTGTGACTTCAGCCATCTGACAAAGTTTTAGCTGAAAATCCCACAGTCATAGCTTACTGTATGTGCAGTTTGTGCATAGCCACCACTCATGGCTAGCAGCAACAAGCATCTATAAAGCAAGAATGTGGCCACCTCAGAACCAGTATTTCAGTGGATCATTTCCTATATGGCCACAGGCTTCTCTAATCCTGTTATGCCCCTATCCCAGTTTTCCTCCTCTGTGCTATCAAAGAAATTTAGTAACACTATTGCTCAGATTTTGGAGCTGTAAAGAAGTATCCACAGAGGTGGTGATCTGCAGGGTTTTTATTGTCTATGCTTCTGGCAGGATCCTGTCACTTACAGAATCACTATCTGAACACATTCCACAAGTACTTTTAACTCCAGGTTCTGTCCCTAGCTGTATGAATTGCCATGCTACTACAGTCACATTTTTTTGTAATCACTAAGAGTCAAAGGGTCTTTTCTGTATTGCATTTGGGTGACCATGCTGTCAAAACCTATTGAATGTTAATAGTTAACAACAAGTGCAGAAGGTAAGCTCCTTATATATCTCCACTCAGCTCAAGTGTAATGAATTTCCATTTAAGGATGTAGTTGTGGCTGGTATTAAAGTGGAAATTTACAGCAACACATGAGGAAGAAGAAAGTAATCTTGCAAACAACATTGTTAATGATTCATAGCATATTAGTGCTAGATAGTTTTATGAAATAGTCGTTTAAAACAGTAATACAGCTGGCATCGCCAAGAGAAGCAGACCACATTAAACCTCAGCTGCAGTCTAATATGAGAGTGAGTCAGAAAAGTTTGCACTATGTGAGCTTTTTTTCTGAAATTTCTAGTCATCTGCCTCCCTGGCTTATTACAGCATGCAAAAATTGCTTAAAGAAGCAATGACATAAAACTGCAGTAGTATTTTAAAGCTATAGAAATTTTCTCTGACAAATGGAAGACACTTCTTAAAATTTATTGGCAAATTAAGAAGTAAAATTTGCATTCCACTGGGGAACACTAGTTATTATTAGACACTTGGAGAGAAAGAGGGGATGAAAATAATGTAGATATAACAATATCTGTACTTAAGTGTTTAAGAAGTCCAGCATATAACATTTTAGCAGTAAAAAAAAATAAAATCACGTGATAGAGTCCATACGGAGCATAAAAAGTGGTTTCTTCAGTGCTTGTAAGCCTCTTCATGTTGTAAACCTTGTTCTGATGGAACTTACAAAACTTGTAAGTCATAGAATCATAGAATTGTCTAGATTGGAAAGGACCTTGAAGATCATCAAGTCCAACCATCAACCTAACACTGCCAAGTCCACCACTAAACCATGTCCCTAAGCATCATGTTTACCTGTCTTTTAATAACCCCCAGGGATTGTGACTCCACCACTTCCCTGGGCAGACTGTTCCAATGCTTAACAACGCTTTCTGTGAAGAACTTTTTCCTAATATCCGTCCTAAACCAACCCTGGCGTAACTTGAGGCCATTTGCCCTTGTCCTATCGCTTGTTACTAGTGAGAAGAGGTTGACCCCCATCTCTCTACAACCTTCTTTCAAGTCCACAGCTTATAAATTAGTTATCATTGTCTGGCTGACCAGTGTGTCTTACAAACCCAGCTGGACAATAGCCCTCCTGGGACCAGGCACTCTTCAAATGCTGGGCATAAGAAGACCAGAGACCTTTATCAAGCCAGCACACATGGCTATAACTAGAACTGGCCAAAAAATGTTGTCAAACCCTTTCTGACAGCCTGACTGAAGAAGAAGTAGCATTTATTTTTCAAAAAATAAGCATATCCATGGCATTTTGAATCCAGACAAATCACCTCAATTTTCATGTTGCTTTACATAACATGAAAATTTGAGGGATTCGTTTTCTAGTTATGTTTCATTTTATGAGGTTTTCGAGGTCTCTTGGTGTAGATTGTACCTTATTTCACATTGATGTCTTACAGGTATCCAGTCAATGATAGGCACCCCTTGTGGCTAAAGAAGCGTCACCTCCAGGAATGTGTTCATTCATCCCAGGAAAATGGGATAAGATGCCTCTTTAGGTATCCTCTCCATCAGCTACAGAACAAATCTTGGTAACCAGCGTGCCCTAAGTGCCATACCTATATGTCTGAAGTTATGTGACAACTCTTAATGTGATTCTACTAATTATTTTCAGAAAAAAAGCATTTGGCATTAACCACGTGAAACATTGGACTGTTTCTTACTTGACAGTTTTCAGAGTTTTTGTTTGGTCAGACTAAAATTTCATTCAGATTCTAAAATAAATTTTGAACCATGAACTAACTGTGAGGGATGGAAATTATATTTTCTTGTCAGCAGCAGGCATAAAAAGCAGGCAGAAGATAGGTTGTGGTGACTCTGGTGGTCTGGGTGACTTGCTGAAGGTAAATGATGCAAGCTACAAAAAAACTTCAGCAAAAGCAAGCATTAAGCTACCTTCTCCTAAATCCTGATGCTTTCTTCTAAATCCTAGTGTCTCTTCCACAGTCTTTCTTTTTCCTAAGAACTAAATAAACTCACTCCTTCCCTCCTTCCTTTTGCACTAATTTAAGGACTTAAGAGCTACAGTAATCCAAATTAAGGTTTCTGAAAACAGGGAAGTGCAATATTATATCCATGAACCATTCCATGAACTATAACTTTGTTCTTCCAACCTGGAAGCTATCAATTCCTACTAAAAACTGCCGACTATAACCCAGTTGCATTCACTGAGTTAAGTGTAAATGGAGTGATGGTGAAGGCAGGCATTAGCTGCAAAACCTTGACAGTGGTTGGATTGTGATGGAAGGTTATTTAGGGTCATGACTAGCAGCCCTTCACTGCTACCAAATGAAAAGAAACAGGTGCATGGATACTTCAAGGGGTTCAGCTTACTGCATTTTGATGCTATGTTGATGTCCATTTCAGTAATGATGTCCAGGGTTACGTTACCAGGAAGATTGTCAGGCAGCAGGATGTAAAGATGAAAATCTGCATGAAAGGGTGTTAAAATAGGGTATGTAAGCTCTTATTTGAGCATGTGCTCGAAGTGTACAGGAAATGCAGCTCGTTGCATTTCTTTCAAACACCAGCTTTGCTTTAGCATGGTGAAGGTGCTGCATGCTAGGACCATTCTTTGTGGTCATATGCCCAGCTGTCAGGGCAATACCAAGAGTGAGGGAGAGTATGTGCATTTGGGACATTCTAGGAGATTATCTGGGAACAGCAAAATTGCAACTATGTACCATCAATCTCAATTTCCTAGGCTTTGTGGGCTTGAGTTTTGCTAAACTGTGTGATTTAAGCTGCTGAATGGACTTAACTGTGCATTTATAAATGGGTGGGGGTTTTGCCCCTGATCAGTTTGTTCAATTTTTCTCTGTCTCTCTTTTTTTTCCTTTTCCTTTTCCTTTTCCTTTTCCTTTTCCTTTTCCTTTTCCTTTTCCTTTTCCTTTTCCTTTTCCTTTTCCTTTTCCTTTTCCTTTTCCTTTTCCTTTTCCGTTTCCTTTTCCTTTTCCTTTTCCGTTTCCTTTTCCTTTGCCTTTTCCGTTTCCGTTTCCTTTGCCTTTCGTCCTTTGCCTTTGCCTTTGCCTTTGCCTTTGCCTTTGCCTTTGCCTTTGCCTTTCTTTTTCCCTTTCCCTTTCCCTTTCCTTTGCCTTTTCCCTTTCACTTTCCCTTGTTTCTGTTTCTATTTCTGTTTCTGTTTCTGTTTCTGTTTCTGTTTCTGTTTCTGTTTCTGTTTCTGTTTCTGTCTGTTTCTTTTTGGTTTTTTTTTCTCTTTTTCTTTTTCTTTTTCTTTTTCTTTTTCTTTTTCTTTTTCTTTTTCTTTTTCTTTTTCTTTTTCTTTTTCTTTTTCTTTTTCTTTTCCTTTTTCTTTTTCTTTTTCTTTTTCTTTTTCTTTTTCTTTTTCTTTTTCTTTTTCTTTTTCTTTTTCTTTTTCTTTTTCTTTTTCTTTTTTTTCTTTTTCTTTTTCTTTTTCTTTCTTTTTTCTCTTTTTATTTTTCTGTTTCTTTTTCTGTTTCTGTTTTCTTTTTCTGTTTCTTTTATCTTTTTTTTTTAATCAGAAAGGAATACTATTCTTAGCTCAATTTTTATATTTTTTTTCTAGCCCAATTTTTATCCACATGAATATAGATACGAAGTATCAGGAAAATTCAAGCCTATGGGCAGATTTTAAAAAATATTAAATCTACCTTAAAGTGCAACAACGCCAAGTTGTTGCAATACAGCATATGCAGTACAAGCACAGACTTCATGGGAGAAAACAGCTAGCAGCCTCCTTGCTAGATTAAACCTGGTGGATAGAAGGGTTAGCTAAAAGGGGTAAGTAATGTTACCAGAGTCAAATTTAGCTAACTACGACAGGAATATATCATTTTATTAAAGCATTGTGGACACTATATGCCCAAACACATATAGGGGTCTGCTAACTGGTTAAATTCAGGTTACAGCTGCTACCTGTTTTTCAGAGCAATATACAGTGATTGATGGATAATTGTAAATTTGAACGATTGCATTTTTTTCCAGATTCCATCTGTCTGACCATATTATGTAAGGATTCATTCTGGTCTTAAACAGGTATTGGACCAATATAATTCTACTGCTGTTAGTTAATACATGTCATTTATTGTGGAAGTCACGATGCAAATCCAGAATCATGGTTCCAAACAATATGATTTAAAATTATGTGATTACTTCCTCTAC
This sequence comes from Pluvialis apricaria, assembly GCA_017639485.1. Classification (NCBI taxonomy): domain Eukaryota; kingdom Metazoa; phylum Chordata; class Aves; order Charadriiformes; family Charadriidae; genus Pluvialis; species Pluvialis apricaria. Next base: position 139,091,352 of record CM030007.1, on the reverse strand, counting down.
TTTTACGATGTTTCCATATCAGCATGATTTTACTGAAGCCTGTAGAGGTATTTTACTGAAGTCTGTATTTTACTGAAGTCTGTAGAGCTAAACTGTGTTAAGATTAAATGGCAGACTGGAGAATCTGTATTAATGAAGAATGTCATTATGAAAAATTATCTTTCAGGTTTACAGAATTAACATGTTGAAGACAGAAAATTTTCAAATAACAGTCCTTCAAAGGAGAGTGATCAGGATCCAGTTAATTGTTTGAAGATAGGTAGAATTAATAAACATAGCGGAAATTTTAGAATTTTAGGGCAGATGAGTGTAAACTTCAGGAGACATGCAATAAATACAAAAAAGATTTTTCTGATGCAACTTAATGAGAAGTGATGAATAGTAACAAATATAGTTTGAAATACTTGGGGAGAAGAAACTGTGATACGGCTGTAAAAATATTAGGTCAGCCTTCTGTTTAGCCCAGTTATATTTAATTGAAGATGCTTGAATATACATGAGTGTCAAAGGGTCAAAAATAAAGCAGTTACATGAGAGTAGATCATATTTGCCAAGGTAAAGGGAAAGGAAATTCCTACAGGAAAGGGAACACTAAACCAGCTATAATAAAAGAACCAAATACGATCTAGTCCAAACATGGGTAAGGGGGAGAGCAATTTATCACTAATAATCTAGTTAAAAACTAAAGTTAAGAACCATGGGTGGAATCCTGATGAAAGACTGAAGAAATGGATTAACTTAACATTAGGGAATATTTTCTACGCTTTCACAGTTAAAATGCAAGGAAAGGGAAGTATTTAAAGCTAGTTGGGTTTACAACACCAAAAGTGAGCAGACTGAAAAAAATTTCACCCTTTTCTGTCACTCCTTGTCTAAGGACCAGATAGACCAGATACATGCAGCCGTGAATATGAGATGCCACTATGTATAAGCATATTATGTCATCAATGAAATTGCCTCTAGTACTAAAATCCATATTGAAGATAAATGTAAGACTGGACCCTTGGGTCATAGCTTCACAGAGATCTTTGGGTGCATTCAACTTTATGCACATGTATAATCCCATTGGTTTCTTTGAGACTGCCTACACATGCAAAATAAAGCACAGCTTTAAATCTTTTCTGAATTATATATTTAGATTATAATCTCCTCAATCTATGCACCAGTTTGCAAAAGTGACCTGATCCTTATCCACATAAGTCCTTACTAATTTGACAACAGTTGGAGTAAGGCCTGTATTTCTGTGGGATTCTTAGCTTACTTTTGAGACCTACATTAGTGAAGGTACATATTTCTTGGAGAGCAACACATGAAATGGATATACATTACATGATCGAGCACCTTCAGAGATCTGGTGTGTGAAACTGATGCCTGAGATATGTCATTGAGAAAGTATAATCCCAACAAAGCAGTAAATGGAAGACCTGTGCCACAAGCGTGAAGCAGGAGGTAGGGAAATGGTGGAGGACAGACAGCAGCAGCCAACCAGTTTGCTAAATGTTTCTTGATTTTTACGCAGATCTGCAGTGAGGGAGGAGATCCCACAAAACAGGCAGCCCATATGAAAGTCAAAGTGGTAAGTGTTAGGATCGCATGCACTATTTGCTTTATTCTTCTATGAATTTTTATTGGAAAATGAGAGAGGGAATGGTTAGAGTCAGTGCTCTGTTCCAGTAAGCAGAAGTTAGCAGTCGTTATATGTGAAGATGACCCTTTGATTTACGTATGAAATACAGAGAGATTTAAGAGAAAGCCACAGTGAATGCAGATATAACAACTGATCTGAGAGCTCCTATACTTTAACGTGTGTGTCTATGAAGGAAAAGAGATCTAGCAGAGGGTTAAGAACAGGCCCAGGCATGCCCTACCTTTACTGAAAAAAGAGGAAGCCTCCAAAACTAAACTGGAAGCAGAATCTGAAGGATACCCAAACATTGTTATCCCAGAAGGATACCTACTGAAATTGAAACTTATTTCATCAGGCCCTACCCAGCTGGTAAAAAGTCCTGAGCTACTGGCATTGTCGTAATACTGTTTGGGGGTTTTTAGGCAATAAACATTCTGGGTAATTGATAAATCCCTTAACAAGGCATTTTTATCTGGGGTGTTAGTTAAACTGAGCAATAGACGAGTAACACTTCAATCTAGAAAACACATATATTCCTCTCTATGCAGCAGGGGCTGAAAATCTGAAAGGTTTTTCTGGTTCTTGTGATAACAAGAGGTCCCCAGATATACCTGTATGTATACATTGGTACACTGATTTAGGTTGATAGAGGTTTTGACACATAAACCACCCTCGCAGGAGTTCAAAATTTTAGTGTCATGGGAGAATTTTATCTGACAGCCTAGAATTTTATTCTTTTCTGGTTGATTTTCCAGATGAAGCCCAAAGGTAAAACTCCTTTACTTAAACTCATCATACATCTTAATGCATAACTATGCATCATACGAAACCTTCAAGCAAGACCATAAAACCGTATACAAGTAGGTATGAGCACAGGAACACCAAAAGCTTTCTTAACCCTTAATGCATTCTAGATGTGTTTATGGGTATTTCATTAGCACTTGAATACCCTGTTTCTACTGACGATAAAGCTGCATTCTGCATCTCCGGGAACGGTGCAAGATTTGTTTCCTATCAAAACCAGAAGTAGAAATTCTGACCACCCTCTGACAAATTTGTAGGACTAGCTGACTCTTTTATTTCAAAGACATTAGTGGTTCAAAATCTTAGACACTGGATAGTTTAAGTTAAGTCTAAATTATTCTCATCTCAGCCATCAATTTGCCAATGACAGTCTTTAGTTAAAGTGTACAATGTATATCAGCTCTGCTTTTTTGTTGACATGTTTGTTGACCTTGTGAAGCAAAACTTTCAGGGACAGATAATATTTTTATTAGACCAAGCGACAAAGTTGGAGAAACAAGAAGGCTTCACACTCAAAAGTTGTCATTACCACATTTCCAAAGGACTTTCCTGCCACCCAAGCAATTTGACTGAGATGTATTCTTTCTCCAAAATTCTTCCTTGCAGAAAATGCTGTACATACTGTCATGCCTTGTATCCCAAAGGTTTTGTCTGAAGTGCTTTAAAAAAATAATAATAACTTACTCAACATTACTGTCGATTCTCTAGTATTCTTATATTGTATACAAGAAAAAAAAAACATTATAAAAGATCTGAAGGTAAAACTTACATATCCAGTTAAATAAAACTGTTCTAAAGAAAAAGAACAAAAACAAAAACAAAACCAAACTCTTTCTCTGGACATTAAGTAGGCTAATAGATAACATGCAATAAGAATATACTGGCTCTAAATTCTGCTCCATGCAAACTTGTGTAACCCGGCTGACACCAATGGACTGCATGTTCCTCAGTGTGTAAATCAGTGCAGAACTTGGCCTGCATTGTCCCAAAATGCAGTGGATTAATGACATTGCTAAAGCCTTTTGCAAAAAAAAAAAAAGAAAATCTCTGAAAGTGAGCAGAGAAAAAAATGTGCCCAGTTGACCATTAACTGCATAGTTTTGGATTCCATTCAATATTGGAATAACTGGAGTCAAGAAAGTAATGGGGAAAACATCATGAATAATTAGCTGGGAGATCTGTCCTGAATTACAATTTGCATACAACAGCCTGTTATTAAGGGATTATTTTTTTAATGGGAAAAAATAACTACTGAATAACTAGATTACTTTTGTTTGACCATTTCTGGTTTTTAATACTAGTATTAAAATAAAAAAACAACAACTTTTCTGTTTTCTCTTTTTAATGCTAGTAAGATTTTCCCTTCCCAGCTGTTCACCCAAAAATGGAAAAATTATATTCTTATAATTTCTTGCTCCTTTGCTCCAATGTACAATTTGCCAAAAGAACAGAGCAGGACAACATTAATAACTTATGTGTTTTAAATTGGTCCTTTATTCAAAGTCACCTCTTTCAATATGTTATTTTTTACAGGAGAAACACAAAAACACGTTGCATAGGATGTAGATTTCATCTGTACTACTGAACAAAACAGCCCCAAAGTGGTGTCCCAGACTTGGCTCACAGGCCAGGTGCCATGGCCTGTCCCTGTGTCCATGTGCCTAAACTTTCTTCCTCCCTGAAACAGGGTGACTCATCTGAATTACCTATTGGATGCAGTTTTGGGGCTATGATCTTCCATGGACCACGCCAGGGATAGCTGGCCTGAGCCAAAAGCCTACTAAGGAGTATACTTATCATAAACACTCACTGTAGAGGTCTGTGAGCTAGTCTTTGAGCCTGTTTACTTACACAAATGTATAAATATGTATGTTGTAAATCTGGGTGCATGCATTTTTGGCACATAAAAATTCATTTAAAAAATGCTTCTTTTAAAAATGTATCCTCAAGATTCAGACATCATACTGTTTGTTACAACACAGAAGGAATTATTTTTTAACAGAAAAAATGCTGAAAACTTAAATTGATGGTCATAATGTATTATTAAATACTGTGTTCAAACAAAAGTGCTGATGAATGACAAGAAATGAAAGTGTTTTCTAATAAGAAAAAATTGGGCTAAAAGCAAACATTTCAAAGACATTAAACTGTGGTCCGTCCTAATGCTCCTGCTCTGGCACAGCCACAGTGCTTTAAAAAGAGCAGCTGAATATTTTCCCTGCCAACATCTTCACATCACAGCGTGTGACTTACTCACAGCTTGTAAAGCATGTTTTGCACGTAGCAGGACACATCCACAGAGCAGCTCTGGTGTGGAAGAGCAGCCAGATGGAGGTCTGAGGTCCTCTAACACTGCTGGCTGTGAGGGTCTTAATGCAGAAGGTGGGACATGAGGCAATTTCTTACAGCAAAATCCATTGTCAGCTCAGACACGATGATCCATCCTGAAAGAAGTATGGTGTCAACACCATGTCAAGCCCCTTCAAAAGTGCTACTGAAGAGGTGAGTAGCAGCCTGGAAAAAAAGCCCTAAGGCAAGGCTGGTTCCACATGACGGCTGGCATTTAGAATCAGCTAGGGTAACATCTCCTACTTGAGGTGTCATTTCTGACACCCCATTTAACATGTCTATTGACTCCCATTCAGAAAGCTGCTTTGGAAAGACTCCCATTTCACTCTCTAGGTTAGCTACAGAAGGTGCAAGCTTTCAACTTCCATCCAACTTCATCTCACCAAAGATAACAGAGATGGATAATGGAACAAATAATTGCTGTACATTTCACACCATAAAAGTCAGGATACCACTAATTTGACAGAAACTTTTGCAAGCCCGTAACAAACACTGTGATCAATTTTATGGGGGAGTTTAGAATCCACATATAATGCAACTATATAGATCTGTACATAATCAGATTCTTAAAGGTTGTAGTTGGAGACCTACGAATGTGCAGTGGGAGTGGTAACACGAGTATATTTTTCCAAGGGAAAAGGATTGAAACTATTGAAAGTAAACTGTTGAGCAATGTTCATGCAGAAATGCTGCATGTTTGCAGATCAATTTCATGTGGAAGGTGGACTGTTACACTTTTAAGCCTCACTCATGCAAGGAGGTGTCAACTGAGGAACAAAGTGGGTTTCTAGCAGCTACAAAGTATGTAAAACTAGGTATAATGCTGGTTTTCCTGTACTTCCTCCATTGAGGCAGAACACCCTACACCCCACATTTTTCCACATCTGTGCTGCCTCCGTGACTCTCCTCTTTGCTTTTTGTTCTCCCTTGGGATAGTAGCACAGAAGCAACTGAAATGGATGTAGAGCTAAAATGGTCCTTGGAGGAAGAGGTGACATGCATGAGTGATCTGACAGGAATCACAGCATTTTCCTACGCATATGCAAAGTATATATGAACTTACAAACATAAGGCTTTTAGTTCTCTTCTGTATGGTACTGGGTGCAAGGAAAGGAACCAACTACCTCTGGACATTGGAGACCCAGGTGCCCTGAAAGAGGAGGACAGGAGGAGGAACAGTATGTGTATTCTTACTTTTCCTATTGCCTGTAGGTACGAATTTCAGTCAAAAAACAAGAACAGTAGAAATTTGTATTTGTGAGGTAAAAGGCTTAATGAAACATCTCTGACAGCAAATATGTGGAAAAGGAGATTTGACGTGTGAAAGAGGAAGTCTTTGATTCTTGCCAAGGGGGAGGGGAACAAGAAATCTTGGGAGATTTCGGTCCACAAGGATTAGCTGGTAACTATTTTATGGTCTGTCAGTTTATCAGAACAGGAGTGTATTTCCAAAGCAGAGAAAGAAGAGACCAAATTGGTACTTGTAACAGATCAGCTGTTGTGAGAAATAATTTATTTTTATTTTAGGGTATTACTCTAAGTAAGATAAATTTTCATGTTCTAAGTATTTAGTGTTATTGTCATGTAAATGCTAATTAAGTTATATTTATTAAGAGAATATAGCACCCTGACTTTATTATGGAGTCCCATATGTTTTATTTAGATAATCAAATAATATGTAAATGACTTACTTTGAAAGGGCAGCTTTTCGGAGTTGTTCTGCAAAGTAACATTGCAAATTATGATCTTCATTTTGTTTCTGACATGCGTGTAAATGAAAGAGCTTCACTTTCATTATAATAATCTTGATTTTTGCAGTCAAGTTTCCTAACAACTGTTCTCTTTGATTTGTGTGAACTTGCCTGAACTGATTTCCATATAATTACACCAGTAACATAAAAACATTTGTAAATGTTTAGTGGGCTGAACCTAATAAATCCAACAAACAAACAACTTAAATAGAATACTTGGAAATTCACTAATTACTTACAGTTAAGGTATCATGATAGAAATAACAATTATTTTCAAACAGAGCACCTGCAAAAGGCTTCATAGAATCATGGTTTGGGTTGGAAGGGACCTGGAAGATCATTGAGTTCCAACCCCCCTGCCATGGGCAGGGACACCTCCCACTAGACCAGGTTGCTCAAAGCCTGGCCTTAAACACCTCCAGGGATGGAGCTTCCGCAGCTTCTCTGGGCAACCTGTTCCAGTGCCTTACCACCCTCAAAGTGAAAAATTTCTTCCTAATAACCAATCTAAATCTACCTTCTTTCAGTTCGAAGCCATTCCCCCTTGGCTTGAGGAGCTTTACCACACACACTATACTGTGCTTATCACTGAAACAAGGGAACAGCAATCTGTCCTTTTTCTGTGGTTTTGAAGAGAGGCAGGTGTACACACCAGGAATAAACTCTCTGGCATGCCGTGGGAAGGCAGGAGGTGTAGCAGTGGGAAGCATTTACCTTCTCCATCTCAGTAAAGGAGGATAGGGCAGTCCATGTTGTCTGGACAATGTGAAGGTCTTAAGACTGTCTGTCTCCAAAATCAGTGAGGGAGGGAAAGGCTTTTATTCCCTGCCTAATGTACAGAAGCGAGGCAGGTTGGATTCTCCCACTTCCTAGCCTGCAAACCAGCCAAAAATGAGATCCCCACAGGAAGACTGGTTTGACACGTCGAGCTGTTAGCAGAGGCTTGCAAGGCAGCCCATCTGCTGCCACTGTCATGCTGGTGGTGTTGTACGGAAGAGCTGCCAGAGAAGACACCTTGCTTCTGGGCTGTTTATTGAGTCCTTGGGAATACGAAGCATGGTGTGCTCAGAGGGGCAAGAGGAGACTGTGGGAATGGGAAACCTGATGGATTTGGGGGCAGGGAGAATGTGAAGCTGCTGGATTTTCTGGGAAAGTGTGCGTGAAATCAGTGGGCTGTTGTGGGGGGAAGAAGGAAGAATTTGTGATTCATGAATTTGTTCTCTGATAGGGAAATATAATACTAGTGGATTTGCTTTTGAGAGAAAAAAAAGTACTATTTGAGAAGAAGGTTACTTGCATGATCAGAAAATGATTGAGGGAACCCCATTTTAAAAGAACTGGATGCCTAAGCCTGAATTGATGAACTAGGAACTGCTGTTGAAACGATGCAAGGAATTTCCAAAGGAAAGACAGAGGGGACCTTGGAAAAGCAAGAAGGTAGGAAAAATTATCAATTTAATGATCAAGTCCAAAACAGATCAGAGATACTTTTGCTGGTTTATTTCCTCTCTCTCTCTCTTTTTAAAAATAATTTTCCTCAGAAATAAATGTTTAAGTGTAAATACATGTAATTATGACCCTGTTAGTTCCTTGGTTTGGAAAGGAGGAGAGGAGGAATGGATTTTGTTTACTTTTTGAAAAAGAAAACACGTCAGAACAGAAAATTGACAAGTAGGCTATTGCTTCATTTTTCAGATACATGATCATAAAAAACATCTAGGCTGAGATCTCATAAATTTTCACAGCGCTCTCCACAGTTTTTCAGAGTTTGCTTTTGAAACCTGAGAGTTCCCAATAGCTCTAAATGAAGAAGTAACAGAAATGTGTAAATTATTTAAAATTAAATTAAAACCTAAAAATTAAAACCTAAAATCTTTCGCCAGCTCAAATTCTAATATGTCTGTTCTTCTGTGTTATTATCACTGGTATTTAAATGGTAGTGTCATTATAATGTCTTTGCTGTTCCTGCAGAGTGAATTAGGAGAGGGGATTTCACTGATGCCAGCTGCAATTAAGCATGAAATTTCAGTTTTCATTTTACCCCTTGTCTCAGTGTTTGTACGAGTTTTACCCAAACTCTCTCTGGCCAGCTGGAGCCTTTTCCTTGGTTTTGTCTCGCACCCAGATCCTCAGAAAGTTTCTTTTATAGCATGACTTTCTTTTTGGTCCCATTTATTACTAGAAAGCCTGAACAAAGCAGTTTGTATTTTGTAGGAAGACATGTTATAGTGCATAGACAGCAGCAGGCTTTCTAGTTTGATTTCCTATGGAAATAAGATTGATGCTAACAACTAGTTTTGATGTTTGCTATTGTCCACTCTATTCATGATCTTGAAACCCTTTTCCAATTCCAGCTAGACCTGACAGGTAACTTCATTTATCGGAGACAATAAACTGCAAATTTCAACAAATTGGTGGTTGGGACAGATGAAGACTGAAAGCAGTCTTTACTGAGAGAAAAGTTGGAGCAGAAGCTCAAATATAATATCAGAAACCAGAGTGCTATTGGCAGCAAGGCAATGTTAGTGCTCTAGTCATGAAACGAGCTTTGGCCAGAGCTTGTTATTCAGAGGAGAGCTCAATCACAAAACCTGGAACTCCAGGGAATCAGGCTTCCAGCGTTCTGCTGATCATGGAAAAATTCATGTTCCTATGCAAGAAGTTGGATTGTGATTGAAGTATTTCTTTGTAGATACAGACTCCTGATGGGAACAGTCAAGGGGACAAATACAAGGTGTGGAACAACTGAGTAGGCGGCAGATATATAAAAGGGAATTTGAATGTGAGTCAGCAGATTTATCCTGCTGCAAAAAAGGAATCCTCGAACAGTCTGTATAAATGGGGGTGTGCTATATTAAGGTATGGGAAGTAACACTTCTTTGCCATGTGAATAGAGCCTTGTCTGGGATATTGTGTGCAGCGAAGGGCAGATAACAGTTCAAGAAATGTCTGTACCAATTGGCAAGAATCCAGAGGTGAAAAAGAAGAATTATTAGAGGTCCAGAAAGCACAACATGTGAGAAAAGATCGAAAGCATTGGGTTTGTTTAGTCTAGGGAAGGGAAGAATGTGGAGAGACATGATAATAACCACTATGAGCAGGACAAGACACGATGTGTTTGAGTTGCCTCGGCAGAATTAGGGTGGGCATTAGCAAAAAAAAGCTTTTTAATGGCAAGATAGTGAAGTGCTGGATTAGCTTGCTTCAGGAAGCTGCAGAGTTTTTCACTGGAGATTTGAAGAGCAACTTAGACAAACATTTGGCCAGTGAGTTATGAGATTAAAGTTTGCTTATATGTATCCCTGATAGGACAGGAGAATGCACTGGATGACCTCTTAAATTCTATAGCAGCCTACTTTTTTATCTCAATTACACTAGACACTGAGTGATTTTTTTAGTATTGTTTAAAATTATAATTTTTAATCTTTTAAAATATTTTTAAAGTGAATGGGGCCTAATCCTCTGTTTCTTCACACACAGTATGGCCACTTAGATGCACATAAGTGCATGCAAACCATCATTATCTTGACTGATTATTATCCTGACTGTTCATTATTCTGAACATTTATGTCCAGAAACAAGTGACTTTAAAGGTTGTATTAGATTTAGACTTCTCCCTTTGTAGTAACTATAAACTGTGCAATATATATTTTTAAATACATATTCATTAGTATTTTAAAAATTGAACAATTCTGCTAATAACTGGCTTACTAAGCTTTAGTAAACTTTAAAATAGCTTTATAAGTCTGATACATTTTTACTCAAGATTACTGCTGCGTTATATTCAGTTATACTTTCTAACATGAAAGAATGTAGTTACTGGTTTTTACTCTTTTTCGCAGTGCAGAATAGAAACAGATAAAACCTAGTTGAACTGGACTTTGGCTGAAATATGCCTTCCATTTTATCAGTTTTAAGTTTACTAACTTTTAATTCTACTGCTTTCTATCTGCTCCTGAATTATAGGTCAAAATAAATAAAACTGCATAGTTTGCATTCTTTATGCCAGTCCTTTCTGGTGCATCCCTTCTCATTTACCTCTCTAAAATCCACAGACCTCCTATTTCCAGTCTGTCTTGCAGATGTCCCTTTGTCTCTGTAAGTGTCAAAATAGCATGTTTACTGGGTGCCTTCTGAGCAATAGCACGTCACATGCAGTGAGAGGAAGAGAGACAGCTGAGAATAGTATCTTTGGCGCAGCAGGAAGAGGCAGATGTCTTTAATTCAATTTTTTGGACCATTTTAGTTAGCCAAGTACACAGAATTATGTAGAAGACAGGTCATGTGGCGATTTCTGGTATCTTAAAGGTGACAGCAACTACTAGCAGCAATGGAAAAGGTTTCGGGAGCATGATCTAGCATAATCTTTGAACACTAGATTTCACCTTCGTTGCTAACAATCAGAAATTGAAATGAAACTTGAAGAATACAACTTAATGATAGGAATGTTGTAACTAATACTCTGAGGAGAAACAGAAGCAAGGGTAGTAGGGTAGAAACAAGCTACTAAAAAAAAATCATACCATTCTGTCTATCAAAGCATGAAACTTCAAGCTAAATATGGTTTTTAAAAGGTCTTAAATTATTCCATTTGGACTGATAATATAGTTGACTTGAGATGAAAAAAAAATAGCTAATTTTTTTTGGAGGAGAGGGTTATTTTCCTATGTATATGACACAGAGAGAGATCAGCATGTGGGTGACAAGTTTGTTATCAGCTATAAAACCAGTATCTGTATCAGTATCTAATAGAATAACAAATGTCAGTTTTCTAGACGCACATTGTAAAGATGTGCTTCCCTGTAAAGTCATCTCTGTCAGCTCAGAAATAGAACTATTATTTAGTGGAAAATGTTCTGTCAATAATGGATGTTCCTATCCTTTATCTGTTATTGAAAAGTTCATCCTGGTGAAAAAGAGTTGCTTATTTTTTTAACTGGCTTTTAGTGCATTGGATAAAGTTTGTCTTATTTTACATGCAGAGACACAGAGTTCATGGATTCTGTGGTTCTGTTGTGAGCAACTACTAATTATTGTGGTTATGGAGGTATTTCAGTAGGTTTGGAAATCACTACTTCAACAAAAGCTGTTTGGTTTTGTTGGCATTGGGTTTGCTAGTGTACAAATAATTTAGAGTCTATTAATGAGGACAATAGGTTGATTTTGTAGCCCAGAGGCCACAGCAGTCATTCAGAGGGCCAAAGGAGACAAAGCAGGGGTCTGAACCTTAGTGTCCCTCAACGGCACCATTGTGCTGTTCTGTCCCTCAATACATATCACAATGGTAGGGCTGGTCTTTCTTAGTTCTTCTAAGAGGAGAAGATTTTGTTCCAATGCAATGTTTATTCTAGTGTGCTTTTTCTTCCAAAAACAGCAGGATAAAACAAATGCTGAAGCCTCTAAGATGTTAATAAAAATGGAAATTCTTGTCTTCCAGGCAGCTTTAGCTGGTGCCTGTTTTCAGTTTTGGGGAAGATGCTCATACAGCTTCAGGAAATTAATAGCAGGGAATAACTTTACATTGGAAAGATATCCAACTCTATGGCAACTGTGTATGCGTGTATGTAATTTGAAGAGTTCTCTGTGATGTACAGTTCACCAAAAGCCATTTTCCACACTGGAAACAATAAGGACTCAAAGTATGGGTTTGTGCTAACTAGTCTTGATGCTATTATGTTGTCTTGGGGTTTTGGTCAACCTTGAAAACAAATTTTATTGCCACTGTATGACAAAAAAAAAAAAGTAAAAAGTAAAAATTAAATTACCATGCTGTCAACATTCTCCAGCTGGTTATCTGTTCCCTACATGGAACTGCAAAGTGACATCTAAGTTGTGATTTATCTTTATAAATTAAGAGCAGGCCCATCATGCCAGGCTTATAAGACTCTGGGTGTTCGCAATGGCCAATTACTGTGGAAACTGCTAAAATAAATAAATGTTTGGATGAGGATCTGGAATAAATTCCTCCATTTTTTAAAAAATTCATGCAATATATCATTAGACCAAGACACCTCAACCACTTCATGTGTTTGTTGCTAAATCTATATCTTTCGCTGGAATACTTCACTGCAGATCTACAAAGGAATAAATGAAAAACTGCTGTTCTCCCACTTAACCTATAGCAAACAGCTTTTAAAAACAACTCTTCTCATCTGGTACATTCCAACCATATTTAGGTGTTTTTATCAGAGCTGCGTGGTAGGAAATGATCTGTGTAGGTTTTGTAACACTGAAATATGAGGATATGCAAGTACTGCTTTGAACCCAATATAATCCTGCACAAGAACTTGTCCTATTGAAATCAAATTCATAAAAGCACACCTGTACATACCCTTCCTGAATTCAATTCTAAATGCCTCTGTTACTGTAATCTTGCTTGCTGTGGCAGATCTTGATTCTTCGGGGAAAATCATAGCATAACATGAACCCAGTATCTTGCCATTCTGTACTATTCCCTTCAATCTTTCCAAACAGCATGAATGTTATAAACAAGAAAATGCATAGATGGCACATAAATTAAAATAGTACATTTTAATACTTATCAATGAATACAGAGATACACACAGAGATAATTTTACACAAACTGAAAGGGAGACGCTGAAGTATTAGACTATTTCAGAATTTATGTTTTAAAAGTAATACTTTGCTTTACGTGCATTCAAATAAAGTAAGAGACATGCTATTTGGTCTATTATCATGTGACATTGAAGCCCACATGCAACAGGTTATCAGACTAAGTTACTAATTCTCTCTTCAGTGTTCAGTATTTTTATTAGATCTGTCTAGGTTTACTTTAATATTATTACACACAAATTTATTTTATCACATTTGCAACTGTAACTTTTGTGCTTTTCTTGCTGTAATCACAGGCTTCCCAAGCAATGAAGTTCCCAGTCAATGTGCTATTTGTCACATTAGCTATGTTCATGTTTCTTATTTCTAGTTGCAAGGAGAAAAGCTTCTTAGTATGACAATATTGGCTCCAGAACTCCTAACTTCATACATACAGCACGAAATGTTCCAATCTGTCAAGGAGACTCTAACTGTTGCTCAGATTCATTCTGTTTATAGTGAACTTACCACAGTCCACTTTCCCATAGGTTTATATCTTAATTTTGATCACTGGTGTGGATTTTCTTGTAGCTGACAAAGGCTGGACTCCATCCTTCCCCTGAATGAAGAATTAATAAGGTCTCTTTCTACTGTCCAACAGCTCATTTTTAGAAAATGTTTCAGGACTTACCATTTTTTAAATTTCTCATCCTCTGAAAAATATAGTTGAGATTTGAACTTTGGTTTCAAGGATTTGTGTTTGGAGGGGAAGGGGAAAGGGCAGAAAGGAAAAGCAGATGCACAAAGAGATACATAGAGTCACACACATTCAGGCCACAGAGGAACAATGATGTGTGGAGAACTGCCAAAATCTGAGCACAGCCAACAGTGCACCCTGACCCAGATACTCCCAGGGCTGTCTCAGGGGCACAATCAGCCTCATTGTCCAGATGTAAGACCCACTGGATGAGTAAATGGGAGATGTTCTCCCTGGTCATCTTACAGACTGAGGGGATTAGAGGGGTATGGGACTCATCATGGGATGCCAGGAAGACCATTTTTGGGATGGGGAGAAACCAAGGTCTGGGAAAAGGAGAGATCAAGGTGCTTTGGGATCTTCGGTAACTAGTGCAGGAAAACAGATGGAAAAGATTATAAGAGCAGCTGTCAGATGTAAACAGGTTGCTGGTCAGTACACTTGTCTAGCCATTCCCTGTTCCTGGTCACCACGCTCTGTCCTGCCTTCTCAGTAAAGTCTGTTCCTGACTATTTTTCTGAGTAAGGGGCTCTCTATTCTGTGTGCACGTGTGTGTATGGAGGCCTAAGTGCCAGCCACTGGAGAGGACACCACGAGACACAAGGTCCCACTTGTGGAGGTAACTGGAGAAAGTGGAGAGTGTGCCTATTGTGTATGTCAGGCTGAGTATCGGAGCGACTATAAGTCAGGGCAGGGTACTGAAGAGACCAGAGGGTCTGAGAGACAGCTCCTGGGAAAGCCAACTACTAGGTCTGGACAGCTAGCAGAGAGATTTGCTGCGTATGTGTGTGTGTGTGACTGTACATGATGCAGCTGGGAGACAAGGGGATCCAAGGGACAGCTATTGGACACACAGATTGTTTGAGACCAGTTACTGGAGAGATATGTAGTGTGCCTCTGTGTGTGTGTGTGTGCGTGTATGTGTAGGACTGAAAACCAACAGCTGGAGTAGGGCTGTAGGTCTTGCTTGCCCAGGTGCTAGTAAGTGGGAAAACATGGGGATCCAGGGGCTAGTTATGGGATAGACTGGGCATTTAGGACCAGTTGCCATAGGGATACACATACATATTTTCCACTAATATGCTTTCATCCTGATCAGCCAGAGAGGGGAACAGGATCATAGAATCATGGAGTCATTTAGGTTGAAAAAGGCCTTTAAGATCACCAAGTCCAACCGTTAACCTAACACTGCCAAGTCCACCACTAAACCATGTCCCTAAGCATCATGTCTATTCGTCTTTTAAATACCTCCAGGGACTCAGCCACTTCCCTGGGTAGCCTGTTCCAATGATTGACAACCTTTTTGGTGAAGAAATTTTTCCTAATACCCATTAAAAACCTCCCCTGGCACAACTTGAGGATGTTTCTTCTTGTCCTATCACTTGCTACTTGGGAGAAGAGACCAGCCCCCACCTCTCTACGACCTCCTTTCAGGTAGTTGTATAGAGTGGTAAGATCTCCCCTCAGCCTCTTCTCCTGCAGGCTAAACAAACCCCATTCCCTCAGCCACTCTTCATAAGACTTGTGCTCTAGACTCATCACCAGCTTCGCTGCCCATCTCTGGACATGCTCTGGAATCTCAATGTCCTTCTTGTAGTGAGGAGCCCAAAACTGAACACACTATTTGAGGTGGGGCCTCACCAGTGCCGAGTGCAGGGGCACGATGACTTCCTTCGTCCTGCTGGCCACACTTTTTCTGATACAAGCCAGGATGCTATTGGCCTTCTTGACCACCTGGGCATACTGCTAGCTCATATCCAGCAGGCTGTTGTCCAACACCTCCAGGTCTTTTTCCACCAGGCAGCTTTCCAGCCACTCTTCCCCAGGCCTGTAGCACTGCATGGGGTTGTTGTGACCCAAGTGCAGGACCCAGCACTTGGCCTTGTTGAACCTCATACCACTGGCCATCGATCCAGCCTGTCCATATCCCTCTGTAGAGCCTTTCTATTCTCACACATATCAACACTCCCACCCAATTTTGTGTCATCTGCAAACTTACTGAGGGTGCACTCAATCCCCTCAGCCGGATCATTGATGAGGATATTAAACAGAACTGGCCCCAATACTGAGCCATTTGTGACCGTCCATCAACTGGATTTAACTCCATTCACCACCACTCTTTGGGCCCAGACTTCCAGGCAGTTTTTTACCCAGTGAAGAGTACGCCCGTCCATGCCATGAGCAGCCAGTTTCTCCAGGAGAATGCTGGGGGAAACGGTGTCAAAGGCTTTACTAAAGTCCAGGTAAACAAAATCCACAGCCTTTCCCTCATCCACTAAGCAGGTCACCTTGTCATAGACGGAGGTCAGGTTAGTCAAGTAGGACCTGCCTTTCATGAACTCATGCTGACTGGGCCCGATTGCATGGTTGTCCTGTATGTGCAGTGTGATGGCACTCAGGATGATCTGCTCCATAACCTTCCCCAGCACCAAGGTCAGACTGGCCTGTAGTTCCCTGGATCCTCCTTCCAACCATTCTTGTAAATAGGCATCACATTTGCTAACCTCCAGTCAGCTGGGACCTCCCCAGTTTGCCAGGACTGCTGATAAATGATTGAAAGTGATTTGAGGAGCGCTTCCACCAGGTCCCTCAGCACACTTGGGTGGATCCCATCTGACCCCACAGACTTGTGTGTGTCTAAGTGGTGAAGCAGGTTGCCAACCATTTCCCTTTGGGTTATGGGGGCTTCATTCTGCCCCCTGTCCCTGTCTTCCAGCTCAGTGGGCTGGGTACCCAGAGAACAATTGGTCTTACAGTTAAAGATTGAGGCAAAGAAGCCATTAAGTACCTCAGCCTTTTCCTCATCCCGTGTCACTGTTTCCCTCCACATCTAATAAATGATGGAGATTCTCCTTAGCCCTCCTTTTGTTGTTAATGTATTTATTAGAAACATTTTTATCATCTTTTACAGCAGTAGCCAGATGAGGTTCTAGTTGGGCTTTAGCCCTTCTAATTGTCTCCCTGCATAACCTCAAAACATCCTTGTAGTCCTTCTGAGTTGCCTGCCCCTTCTTCCAAAGGTCATAAACTCTCTTTTTTCCCTGAGTTCCAGCCAAAACTAGGCCAGTCTTCTTCGCCACCGGCTCATCTTTTGGCACATGGGAATGGCCTGCTCCTGTGCCTTTAAGATTTCCTTCTTGAAGAATGTCCAGGCTTTCTGGACTCCTTTGCCCTTCAGGACTGCCTCCCAAGGGACTCTGTCAACCAGACCCCTGATCAGGCCAAAGTTTGCCCTCCGGATATCCAATGTAGCAGTTCTGCTAACCCCTCTCCTTACTTCTCTGAGAATTGAAAACTCTTACCATTTTGTGATTGCTATGCCCAAGATGTCCTTCAATCATCACATCACGCATAAGTTCTTCTCTGTCTGAAAACAACAGGTCCAGCAGGGCACCTTTTCTAGCTGGCTCACTCACCAGCTGTGTCAGGAAGTTATCTTCAGCACACTTCAGGAACCTCTGAAACTGTTTCCTCTCCTCTGTATTGTATTTCCAGCAGACATCTGGTAAGTTGATAACTTGATGAGGCCATTAGTGCAGTTTGCACTTGCATCGATGCTGTCTGTGTTGATCTGTGTGGCCACCCATCAGTACATGTGTATATGTGTATATATGTGTGTATGTGTACATATGTATATTGTGCATATGTATGCATGTGTGCCTAAAGGGAATATATGCTCACCCTTACTACTGGCTGGACCTGGAGACATGGAGTTGTGACAGCCTTGACTTTGTTGAGCTACCAGATTCAGGAATGCCTGACACATATTATTGCATTTAATTTCCTTAGGAAATGGGGTTATCAAAAATGATAATATAACTTCTTAGAGCATTAACAAAATGTGTTAGTGTCCATTTTTTCTCCTCATCTTTGTTTTCCCTTGGAAACAAAGGAACCTATAATCTTTGTGTGCCTTTCCTCCTTCTTTCTGGAAATGATTTGGCAGATGCCTCAGCCACTATTGACAACAGTTCTTTGCAGGCAACTCCTTTTGCATGAGAAAGCATCTTTCCAGACTCAGTGCTTATTAGAGGATAACTCCTGGCATGTGCCAGTATCCTAGGTGAGTAGTTGGCACCCTCTTGCTTGATAATTTTGGCTTTCTTTTCCTATTGGCTACACCAACTCAAGGTCTTTTGCCTCTTGACCATATGCACAGTCAGAGTTCATACAGAGCAGAACTGGCAGGTAAAAATAAAACAAATACTGTTTCACAATGAATGGGGCACTGAAGCTACTGGAAAATAGCAGAGGCATACTAGAATATTTTTAGAGCAGAATACTAAGGTGCTGCTCTTCGTCCTCTTGGTCTTAACTTGTGATTACCAGGCTGACTGAGGGATCTTTTTCCACCTTTTTTTTTCAGAGCAGTCACCTATGGAAAGTTTAAATGGGAAACATCTGAGTACAAGAGAGAAGGAGCTGGCTGTTAGCATCTGATGTCACTCCTCAGGTGTTTCTTCACTCAACTTCCCTTCTTTTCTCATCATTAGCTATGAGCTTTTAGGAGACACTGAGTCTATAGAGATGTTGGTCCAACAGCCTAGTCCTCTGCTATTGCAAGCAACTCTGTTACATGTGATACTCTACATAAATTGACCATGGTCCAGCCGAAAAATAACTCACTTTTCATAGTTACTTTTCTTTACTGGAAACAGGGTTAAAAACTTAAGTGCCTGAATGATTAAAAATATACTTTAACAATGTAGCTTCAGTCTCTGTCTCACAGCTTCCTCTGTGCCTCTTAAAATTCATTTTTTCTTCTTTCCCTTTGCTTAGATACCTCTTCTCCCCCTACAGGCCTTCTCTCTCCTTTTATATTCCCAGGCAGTAATTACAATCTCTCTCTGTCTTTCTTTTACTGGGCCAGACAAACCCTTCTCTATTATCTTCTCTGTTATTTCTTCTCCGAAGGGCTTGCTGTCCCTGTTGGTCTCTAGTATCTCTCCACTGCAACTTATCCAGATGCAGTTTGTCTTTCCTGGTTATTTAAGCTTACCCCTCCAAGAGAAATTTAAAGGTCCTTCCTTCAATGGTGGACACCAAACTACCTGAGCAAGGGCGTAGAAATGGTTCACAGTTACAACTTTCATGATACTGAATAATTCCACCTCATCATTAACTCAAAAAAGTTTGGATGATTCTTGATTCTGTGGGTATAACATACACATTCACCCAGCAAACTACCGAAATTGACTTAGATTTAATGTCTTCTTTTTAATGTTCCCATTGACTCTAGGGCTAATTATAAAGGAACATACTGGATAATTAAAATGCTTCTGTTTTTTAAAGATATGCTTCTGTTAAAAAGCATAAAAGTGTATTTTTTTAAAATGAAGGTATTTTAATGTTTCAAATATGGAAGTTGATGCCTTTTTATTAAAAAGTACAAAATGGCAGAAATTCATAAACATCACCGTTGAATATATAACGTATAGGAATGCATATAAGGCATCAGAAATTAAACTATAGAACATCAAACAAGGTAAATCATGCTAATAAACTGTTATGATAGCAAAAGCTCCCTCACCTTGTTTATTTGTTTTATTGATTTGTGGAGTAGCTATGGAGAGGCTTGTGATGTGAGAGATCAGTACAGTCCAGCAGTCCTTTCCACAGAAATAGTTCAAAAGGACATTCCAGGACTGGGGTCTGTAAGAAGATAAAAATCAAATTAAAAAGTATTACCAAAAATATTAACATGACAAAATTAAAACAAATAAATATGCCATATTTAGACTTAGAGTGGACAAAACACAAGACAGAACAGAGTCCATGAGAGAGATCTTATGAAGCACAAAACTAGAAAAGGAGAGGAATTAGTGGTGTAGGAGGTTGGATTTCTCTTTATTCACCCCTCCTGAGGTCTGTATTTTTTATTTTATTTAGAACTATTGCTTAAAATAAATGGTTGGAAGTGTGAGATTATAGGTCTGGAGATAGAAATATTGAGGAGACACCCAAAAATAATACTTACAGTCTGGAAATGAGGAAGGTTAAGGTAAAGGAAGTCCTGATAAAGTACTTAATCAAAGTGCAGGTCTGAGCTTAGGCATTGAGGATGGATGATGCAAGAAAGAGTGAGCAGAATATCTTAGAGTAACTGTGATACTGTAAGGAGCTTGGTGCCAGTGGGGCTGCATTCTCCCTTCTGTATGCGGTAGGAGTGGGGACTCCTCTGATGAAGAAATCACAGAAGTGGTGCTAATAGTCCAAGCAGCTCTTGCTCCAACATCTAAGGGTGGATGCAGAGTAACTTGCACTAGGCAATCTCAGAGCATACCTTGCATCTTCACCAAACCCAAAAAATTACAATTGAGACGAAGTGAATCCACTCCATCTCCCATTTAGGTACTATGAATAGAAGACGACTGTTTAGTATAAGGCTTTTGACATCAAGCTACATTATTAAATACACCTTTGCAGCCATTTTAAATTCAGGTGTCTTTAAGCACCACAAGGATATGTGCTTTAATCCATGTCACACAGTAGATAAGCAGTACAACCAGCAACAGACCCCAGATTGACTGGTAGGACCACACAGAATTAAACCCAGGATGGATGGTTCAAATATCAGGCACTAAAGAATGAAATAAGAAGATCAAATATGCTTTTCTAAATGCTATGGGAAACATCTTTTTTTTTCCAGCACTCCAATCCTATAAGCACTCTTTTGTTTTCAGTGCTTGATGATATTTGGTTTCAGTTTGTGGTTTTGCCGTTGTTCCTTTAAATGGAGTAAAGAAATATATACTAAATAAAATGGGGAGTGTACTTGACCTCTAACATTTCGTGAAAGGGTTTGTTATGTTTACCACATTTAAATGAAAAACAACTTTAACTGGAGCAGCAAAAGAAAAGACTAGAAGGAACAAAACAGTTGGGTGATAGAAAGTTTTCCTAAAGGCAAACACGTTTCAAGGTGGACCGAGATTATGGGACCAAACATTTAAGCAGACACTTGGCAGAGGTCTACATTCACTGGAAACTGAGTGGTTTGCAGCCGTGATATGTCTCTGAGGCAAGTGTTCTGGACTGTTTTTATTTTTCTCCTTCCCTATTTTCTCAAGTATATCTTGACTACTGTGTCAACCTATCTACCACCAACCTACCTACACAGTTATCTATTCCACTTCCAAATACCTAGAGGGAGCAGTCCATGATGTGTATACCAGCCTTGAAGATACAGGCCAAAGTTAAAAAATAATGGAAGTTGGAAAAAGGCAACACTCTGGAGCATGTAGACTTGGGACTTTGCTTACATTTCTATGAAGAAGAGGAGTCCCAAGCAAAACACTGACCTATGTATGGGGTTTGAATGCCCCAGAACAAAGTTGTGTTTGGCTCAAAGGCACTATTTTCCAGTTTCTGCTTGTAGGGGTTCCATACACGACTCAGCTTTGCTTGGTGTTTCACTGTAGATTACATAAAACCTAGAAGCCTGAAAAAGAAAGAAATAATTTAAAGCACAGTCCTTCATCTTCCTTCACAAACCTTCTAGAGAATAGTCAGTCTCAAGGTAGGACTACAGGCAGCTGCTCATGTTTCTTTGAATTGAGGACCTGGTTCATTCAGCACAAAGTATAATGTAATGATATGGCTTAGCTTAAACTGCTTAACTGAGTATCCAACACAGGAAAGCTCCAAGTAAGGTAAATTTTATGATTGGTTTATGAACAATATGGAAAAAAACCCAATGAAGCAGCTGTGTAGGCTTGGAACTCCAAACTGGTCCAGTAGCTTGCATGCTGTTAGTTCAGTTGATTCAGCTAGTTCAGGTAGGGCACATATATGGTATCAATGACTTTCGTTACTAAGGTTAAAGCTGAGGGAATGATAAGTCCACCCAGTTCCCTGAGGCAAGATTCCAGACAGCAAACATGATGGTGAGAAATAATACTGTCTTTCTATGTGACACTGTTGTGGGAGGACCCTTTGTGCCTTTGTGTGAGGTGGATTTTCTACTTATTGCTGTCACTGAAACATTACAGCACTTGAAACAAAAAGGCTTAGAATTTTATTTCTAATCCAAATCCTCAGACTTACATAATATCTTTGATCCTATAGGATCCCTACAGTCTTTACAAGCAGAGCAAGATCATGCTTAGAAAAATGCATGCAAATCTTGTGATTTTTTTTGGACAAATGTAGCCTTTTGCATATTGTTTTTTATGGTTCTCTTTTTTGCTCATAATTATTCAATGAACATGTTGAGGACTTTTTTAATCGTCTGTTTACCAGTAAACTCTCTATTTAAAACTGTGTCTAAGTGTTTGGTGTTTTTTCTGTTGTGCAAGAGGACACTTAATATGCCTGGTTGGACAATGAAAAATTCTATAAGCAGGGAAAGAAATAAACTCCAAAAGAACAATATAAATATCCACCTGACATATATCTGAACAATTTTATGTTTGAGTCTTTCTTTCTCTCCAAGAACAGACAATTGGTCCTACAATGGTTAATTGAAATATAATTTTTTAAATATCCTACAGTATTTGCCCAGCTGTAGGTACAAACACTAGCCTCAATTTGTAAGTGACAACTGATAGTCAGCTGTCACTGAGTAGCTCTCCTAAAATTAATACCCAGCAATTTGCAAAATATCACACTCCGTAATATTGAAAATGCAGAGTAACCTAAGCAGGTAGAGTGTAATTAACTACACTGAAATCCTAAATCTCTTTGCCAGTTCCAGTCTTATGAAAGCTGGCAGTAGATTTTTAGTGATCAAAGTGATCAGTAACTGTATTACCTCGTCAGGGAATTGCTGCTGAGATTTCTCAGCCTCACATGTGGAATGACTCTGAGAAAAAGCACTCTTTAAGTCCCCACCATCTCCCCTTAGTCCCTGCCGTCTCTCCCGGGATCATTTTCTGCTTGCCTTGAAACAGTGCCTGGACATGAATCACAAATCTCAACACTGTCTAAAGCTTC
The DNA here is from genome assembly GCA_017639485.1 of Pluvialis apricaria. Classification (NCBI taxonomy): domain Eukaryota; kingdom Metazoa; phylum Chordata; class Aves; order Charadriiformes; family Charadriidae; genus Pluvialis; species Pluvialis apricaria. Next base: position 139,068,578 of record CM030007.1, on the reverse strand, counting down.
AGTTGTTTTTCTCGGTGGAGTGGTGTTTCAGTGGTTAAAACAACTTCATTATTCTCTTCCATGTGCCCATTATGTCAGTGCACAGACTAGGTGCCATCAGACTAAAACACACTTAGTTCCTAACAAACTAAATATTCTTAATGAGCACAATATTTCTACATCTCTGTCATGGCTCTTGATCTAATCTAGCCAAAAAAAAGTATCTGTTTCATAAAGGCATTTGCAATGATTGTGAAAAATAAGGTGGCTTCCAATCTGCCTAACATATTTGTAACATGTCCCAGGTTTGTATTTTGGAAACCTTTGAAATGAAGCAAAAATTCCTCCAAATGTTTATGCACAACAGTACAATTGCATTGTATATTTGCAATTATAATATAGATGCATAATATATGTGTGACAAACCCTCCTGGATCACAGAAAAAAATTGCTGATAAGGCTTGGATTTTCCTCATTTAGACTTTCTGCTCTTACACTCTTGTTGCTGCTTCTGTTTCCCACTTGCTGTACCACATCACAGGCTTTGATTCCCATAGCTGAAAAGGGTTTTGGCATCACTTACTGAATTTCAGATTGATTCACACCATCAGTTACAGAGGAATTACACTGAAAACGACTTTGAACCGTTAGTGTTAAATAGTTTTTTGTAGGAATTGTGCAGTTGGGGGAATATGTCTGTGTCCAATTATGAATTCCACTTGGGTTAGGGAAGATTGTTTTAGATGTTGCAGTTACTGCGAATTAAATCATTCGTTGAGCAGCATGAAACTGGCAGGTCTCAAAGTCATGTGTCTGGAATGGTGCCCCATGAACCTCAAGCTATGCTGCTGTGACAGTGGGTAATGCCACTAGCTGTACTAACTGTTGCTGTCCATCCTTACCCACTCATCCACAGAAGGAGCTGGGGAAAAATACCTGTTGCATTGTGGGGAGAAAAATTACATTGCAATACACTTTAAAAGTGGCATATGTTCTTCAGCTACAAGTACTGAACTGTTACCAAATGCTGGAGAGTGAACAGGAAAGGGAACTTTGCCTTTTGTCTTGAAGGTACTGACCAATATCCACAGGTTGTTACAAGTTGTAAGAATTATGAAGGAGGGAAGAAATGCTTTCTAAGTTTTGCTTTATCCCTCTACACCCTATTTGTAACTCTCTTCAGGGATTCTAGGAGTGGTATGGTATATGTGTGTGAAGCTATGTGGATATGATCGTCCAGTTAAGAAATTTTTATCTTCATTATTTTATCTGGCACACAATCCTTAAAGAAAGTAACTAGAAAAAAATGAGGCAATTTGCCTGGTTCCCTCGAGTTAGGTGGAATTATCTGAGTAACCAATTCAGCAAGCCTAGGTCAGTGGGTCTTCCTAAAGGGACACTAGAGCATAGATGTCCCAAATACAGGAGTGGCATCAAAGACAGGAACTGTATTGGTAGAGTTTGATATGATGGTCAGTAGTTAGCTCCAGGGAACTTATTAGACTGGTAGGATTCAGGATCCTGTCCAAAGAAAACCCAGTAAGAATGACTGACACTTGGCAAACTTTGCCTTTTTCAGATAGATCCTGGAGATCCACCTTCTGACCAAAAAAAAATGAAACAAAACAACTGGGTGGTGGCAGTAACATATTGCAGGGCCACCTCCTTGCTCACAGTGACTTTTCAGCAAACCGTAATCCCCACCCAGCACAATTTACTTCACAGTCTCAGAGAGTGTATGCTACAGTTTCTCCCTAAAGTTTTTGCACCTTTCTGCCAGATCCTTTTTCTTTCCACATACACACTACAGGGAAAGGGAGCTGTGGCAGAATCTTTATCCTACATGTCCTCAGAACCTACCTCAGTGCCAGTGGTAGGAGCACTGGTAAAGCTTGCCAAGTTTCTTTGTGAGTAACTCCCATATCTGCTTGAGGGTAGATTGGCTCTGCAGAGAGATCTGGACAGGCTGGACAGATGGGCTGAGGCCAATGGTATGAGGTTCAACAAGGCCAAGTGTCGGGTCCTGCACTTGGGTCACAACAACCCCATGCAGTGCTACAGACTGGGGGCGGAGTGGCTCGAAAGCTGCCTGGCAGAGAAGGATCTGGGGGTGTTGGTGGACAGCCAGCTGAGTATGAGCCAGCAGTGTGCCCAGGCAGCCAAGAGGGCCAACAACATCCTGGCCTGGATCAGGAATAGTGTAGTGAGCCGGAGTAGGGAAGTAATCATCCCCCTGTACTCGGCACTGGTGAGGCCTCACCTCGAGTACTGTGTTCAGTTTTGGGCCCCTCACTACAAGAAGGACATTGAGGTGCTGGAGCGTGTCCAGAGAAGGGCTACCAGGCTGGTGAGGGGTCTGGAGGACAAGCCTTATGAGGAACGACTGAGGGAGCTGGGGTTGTTTAGCCTGGAGAAGAGGAGGCTGAGGGGTGACCTTATCACCCTCTACAACTACCTGAAGGGAGGTTTTAGAGAGATGGGGGCTGACCTCTTCTCCTACGTGGCAAGTGATAGGACAAGAGGAAACGGGTTCAAGTTATGTCAGGGCAGGTTTAGATTGGATATTAGGAAGCATTTTTTCACTCAAAGGGTTATTAAACATTGGAATGGGCTGCCCAGAGAGGTGGTGGATTCACCATCCCTGGAGGTGTTTAAGAAAAGGGTAGATGAGGTGCTTAGGGACATGGTTTAGAAGTGGGTGTTTTTAAATCAGGGTAGGTTAACGGTTGGACTTGATGATCTTAATGGTCCCTTCCAACCTCACTTATTCTATGATTCTATGATTCTATATACCAAATCAAGTGAGACTGCTGATGAGTGACTTGCAAAATCCTAATCTGGTCTCTGACACTAACACTCTGTGTGGCTTTAGGGCAAGTCTCAACACTTTTCTGCTGCTGTCTTCCCATGGCTGAAGTGTTTGTCTGTTACACCAGGTTTTTATGGAGAATTCATTATTCAGTACATTCACAGAACATACTGCTTTCCTTTCTGATGCAGGGAGTTGGAATAAATCATGTTACCAGGAGTGAAAGCATTTGAATATAAATGATTATTTGTTGCCTCATTGCAAAAACTATTCACTCCATCTTCCTGTGAGCCAATCTGAGCTATTTAAGGTCCTAATCCTCTTGTCTACATTCATGTTATAATGAATGGTGGGGTAGTTAACTTTATGGACTAATGAACCATGCTCAATTAATCATTTCTATTAGGATTATCAAATGGAGTTAAACTCCTAATACTGATGAAAATCTTAGACACCTGCCATCCTTAGGCATTTTTAGAAATCTTGGAAGATGGAGGTACTTTATGTCTAGGATCTTTTTAGGTTTTATAAAATATCAAACACTACATAAACAAATCAATACAATGCAAACAAAAGGAAAAAAAGATCAACAGAAGCCCAATATAAGAAGCTGTTGCTGAGCACAGGTTAATCATTTAAAAGCAATAGCTCTACTTGGAAAAAAATAAGATAATAATTGGGGGTATCACCTGGGCTGTAAAACCTATCTCACAGCTGTCACAAGTGTTAGGTTTTTAGTTTAGTGGAAATGAAAGAACATAGCACCCTAAACATCCATCACCAAGCACTACTCATCGCATGTTGCAGAGCACTCTGTTACCTTACAACAAGCACAGACCAAACCCCCAAAGCATGACTTGCCATAGGAGGATCAAAGATACCACCAGTTCCTTAATTCCTGCAATAACAGAGAGATTTGTGAGATGAAACTGCACAGACGTAACATGAGAATAGGATGCCTATTTATGCACTAGAAATGTTAAATCATGAAACCTGTCATTTATAACAGAAACGTTGGCTGGCCTAGGAATAAAAGCTCTGCCAGTGGACTACATCAGGCTTGTGTGCTAGAATGCACCAGGTTTGAAGCACTGGAATTGACAAGGCAGATGTTGACCACATATGCAACAGCAAAGAGCAACATCTGAAATTCTGAAAGCAGTAAAAATGACAAAAAGATAAGAAAACTATGATGCAACAAACAGAAGCATTAAGGGATACACAAGCAATACACTGTAAACTATATGAAGTCATGAATATACAGGCTAATAATTTAGGAATTTTATGGTCAGACACTGAGACCTTTTTGTCTCTATGCTGTCATTACAGCTTCAGGAGCAACTGCACAATATGAAGACTATTCAGAACACACATGACATCAGGCTTGGAGGACCTCTTTAAGGTTAGTAGAGAGTGGAAAGTGTGACATTAATGCTGCTGCAAGGGTATCTCACAAGTAAAGGGAATTATTCCCTGTTTCCAAAAATAGCCTAGTAGCACATTTCTCCTCTAAGTAAGTAGGAAAAGGCAAAACTAGGCATCAGTAAAATGTCTATTATAAATGGAGTAAGTGGGTAACGGAATTGATTCCCTTTCAATTCCTTTACTCTGCAGCAATTCAAAATCAGACATATGAAGATATTAGGATGATTAAATGACAAGATATTGAGTAGTCTTGCAATGTGGCAGGATTCAGATTTTTTTACTGATGAGAGGTTTGGCTTTCTTTAGGACTACCTCTGACAGCTTTTTCTAGCAGTGATGCCTTAATGTACAGTCCTTCAGACAGACACGAATCAATTTTATGTCCACATTTCTGTAGGAACAATTAAGCACCTTCACAGTTAACAGATGACAGAAAAGATCTGCCTATGGTAGAAAATGGCTATCCATTTTCTGCAGCTCTTTGCAAGCAGTAATTAAATCATGCAACACAGAATTAAAATTCATAGAATCACAGAGACTGGAGATAGAAAAGAGCTGCTAAGGTCATTTTTTGCCCATGCCCTTCCCTCTGCCAAGTGCTTTGTCCAGCACTTTGTAGCTAATTTGAAACGCTCTCTACTTACCTAATGCTTTTAAGAGACCAGCATTTGATTTATGCTCAGTGGAAAATTATACCTTTTCTCTAGAGATGGACAATTTGCCTCATTCAAACAGTTGTGTAATCAATTTCATTTACCAATTACAGCTCTTCATTAACACACAGCCACCAGGGCACTTGGGAAAGCAGAAAATTAATGAGATTGAGGATGGGATCAGGAGGGTCTCCTGAATGCCTTGTTTTCCCCTGACAGTCTAGTAAATCTTCAGTTAGCTGAGTGCTTCTGAAGGAGGAAGCAGGTTTAGAGGATTCATCTGAGGCATATCACCATTCAGCTGCGGATTAGATGGGTCTGCTGCTTTACAGGGGCAGATGTGGTTTGGCAGGGCAGAGAGGAATGGACTGGTGAACAAAACTTACTGGAAGTTGCTGGGTGTTCAGTGGGAAGTGCAGAGCACCTCACACTGGTGGGAACTGAGGTGGTTATCAGTCCTGTTTCAAAGTGGAGTAAATGCTGCCTGAAATAGAAACTTTCCTTTAACATGGCAGAAGATGTGAACTGCACATCTCCCTGGAAATTATCCTGTTTCTAGCATAAGACTGCAAAGCCTAAAGTGACTTTGTTCTTGTATAAGCTCCTCCCATGCCCCTGAGGCTTGAGTCTTAAACAGTCTGTCTGAGGCCCCCATCACTCCTTCCAGGGCTGTTCAAAATGCTTCTCCCCAGGGACTGGAGAGTGTCTTGTCCAAAAGCCTAAATGTTTATCAAGCTTTTTTTTTTTTTCAAATAGATATAAATCTTCTGTTCAAGACACAAGTCATAAATATAAAAAAGACACAAGTCATAAATATAAAACTAGGCTTTCCCTGGGGATAAATTGGAATAGTCTACAGCTGAATTTCTTTTGAAATAATTGGCACTGTCTGCAGTCAGAAATAGGACATTTAACTAGAAGGGATACAAATGTGATCTGATACAGACTTCCTAGGCCTGGACACCCCCCCATCATATGGCTTGTCTAGAATCTTGGCTCGTCAGTTGCTTGACAAGAGTCCTGCCTTTCAAGTGGTTGTCCCAAGCCTAATCCTTACATGGCCTAAATGGATGTTTCTGGTGACACATGTCAGTGACAATCCTGTGCAGCACCAGGGTCTCGTCTCCACCTCCTGCTGAGTGCCCCACAGAAACCCCTAAACTGCCTCTGACTAATGAACTTGTAGAGCTGGAGCAAGTCAGCTGTGTTAGCAGAGCAGCACCCCACTGCAATAAATCCTGTGACAAGGCGAGTGCCATGGGTATGGCACTGTGCTGCACTGTTGCTGGTACACTGCTTGCAGAACTGAGCTAGCCTCCCCTCCTGGTGGTGTGTGGTGACATCTACACGAGGCAGCACACTCGGAGCTAACGTTGATATTGCTGTGCATCTCCTGTGCACCAGCAACATTTCCAAAGTGGCTGATGGGCTGTTGCTTTTGCTTTCAGCAGGATGAACATTTCACATCACCCCGCAAGTGCTTAAAAAATTGTCCTCAGGTGGCTCTGGAAATCCAGCATGTTGGCAGTCCCATTTTTTATACACTTTCTATTGTGTCTAAATGGCCTAAACATGGATCCATTCTGTTTCTACTTCTTTTTCAGAATACACATTCCTACTGGTCTGTGAAGAGCTTTTGCTCAAAAAAAAAGGGGGTACTGAATAAGTACACATTTCAGGGATGGGCTAACTATAAATGTGGTTGCGCAGTATAAATGAAAAGCCAAGCATAATCACTCTGAAGATGATCATGCAACAGACTAATCCTTATAAACCTGAACTTTCTTCTTCTCCCCTCCCCTCCCCTCCCCTCCCCTCCCCTCCCCTCCCCTCCCCTCCCCTCCCCTTCCCCTTCCCCTTCCCCTTCCCCTTCCCCTTCCCCTTCCCCTTCCCCTTCCCCTTCCCCTTCCCCTTCCCCTTCCCCTTCCCCTTTTCTAATTTCAGTTCAACAAGCATTTTTTCTCATATGATACATAACCTCTGGTGTCTTAGCAAGATTTCTATTTTAAATTTATTTCCTCTTGTTTACATTGGTTCAAAACCATTTCAAATTGTTAGAGAATAAAAGTAACTCTTTCAAAATGTGAGAGAATAAAAACTTTACTATGGCTACAGAGTAATGGCTGACTAACTAGAAAAAAATCATGCAAATTCCGAAAGGAAATTTCAATGAAAACAGAGAAAATTGCGGCCAAAGCTGCTCTTATGAAAGTATTTACCTTTTTCTGTTCAGATTTCAGAATGCACACAGCAGTCTTCTGAGAGAGAAATAAACTCCTATAGGAGCACCTCAAGCTCCACCAGAACCACACCCATTCTTTTGAAATGCAGCAGGCCCTCAAATAATTATTACTTCTATCATCCTTCTGAATCTTCATACAAAGCCCAGATTCACTCCTGGGTCTGAAGGCTGCTTTAGTTTTAGAGAAGCTGGAAGTAAAGGCATCTGTGTAGGGGTCTATATGCCTTGAGATCAATGGCAGATGGGAACATCTTCTTGCATTAAATGCAATTGTCATCTTAATGGGTCCTTCATGACTGGCCTATAGCTTTTAAGTGGTTTTTAACTTCACTCAACCTGAAAATAAAATAATGTCTTATGGGTAATTGTAAGAGTTCTTATCTTTAGTTACTATGAAAACCGTGTTAGCTGTACTACATGCCATTGCAGAAGGTGTGAGGATGACCACTGCCTTTATACTGATCACCTGCTTGGTCTTTATTTGGTGTCTAAAAATATCACTATGTCACTCTCTTCTTCCAACATAAGAAAGGGGAAGAACAGGTTGGGAAACCTCCAGCTCTGTGTTGGTCTTGGATTTTCTGTCAATTTTAAATAAAATTCCTCTGTAGCATTCTCTTTCCAATTTGACAGAGGATTATTTGGCACGCAGAAATGTTTGTTTAGTGCCTGAAGTCTAGCCAGACTCAGCTTAAGGGCTGACTTGGATATTTCAGAAGGATTTATTGGGTACATTATTTTTTTCTTTCAAATAAATGATTATATGTTTATTCCATGATTTCAAGAATGTGGTCCAAATTTTAAAATTGGGTAAACAAGGGCAGGTACCTCAGTCCCTCACTAGCACAGTCTCATGCAGACAGGAAGCAAGCAAGGCTGTGAGTACAAGTGCAGCTCTGAGAGAGGAGCATGGTGAAAGCAGCACCACCCTAATGTTTGCTGTGAGGACTGTGACTCAGATGCATGTCTGAGTCACAGTTTCTCCCTCCCCTTCCTCTGGCCAGGGAACATACTGATGTTCTGCTGGTGCCTTGGAGACGTAAATTATAATATTCCCTCAGTGCTGCAGAAGCAAAAAAACCAAAAGATTCCTCCTCATCACTGTCCATGTGGACTTGCTCTGTGTAATCTGATTAGGGATGAAAAGGAGCGTCATGACTAACATCAAACTGAACACTAGAATCAGAGACTAGTCAGTGCAGGTTCCTTCTGCAGTCAGCAGAGGACAAATTCCTCCAGGGCATGTTTCAAGGCAGGAGACTACACTAGAAGATATGAGTTTGTGTGGGAGTGGATATGTCTTACAATGCACAGTATCCATTAAAATGGACAGTCATGGCACATTCTGTCTAGTAGTGGTTGAATCTTGTATGTCAATAATGGTTGAAATTGAAATATTAGCAGAGGCAAGCAGCAACTCCTACATATTCAGACAAGATTTAATTGCTTAGAAGAACATCCTGATTAGAGTCAACAAATCAGTATACAGCAACGGAGTTTAAATCTAAGATAACGCACTACCTACTGAAAGATATGGTCCTGTTAGTACATTGGGAAATTCTCGCTTTTAATGAGGTTTGGAAAATAATAAAAGACATTTTATCAGTATTGAGAATGCCTAGGAAGACATGAAGTCCTTCCTTCTTGTCCTTCCCTAGCTTCCACTGGTCTTCCCACTTCTATGACCTCATATTTAAGTCTTCAGTCATATCTTTCTTTGAATGAAGATGTGTGTCTGTGTTCTTGATTGCTCTATCTGCAAAACCAAACTGCCTAGGTTTATAATTACAATATAAAGGTTGTTCTGTTTTGTTTTGTTTTGTTTTCTAAAAAATAAGATATGATTCTTTCTTTTGGTTGATTTTCTTGAGTTACAGAAGATGTCTTTGATGGTCACATGTTTTACTATTTTTCCTGGTTTTCTGCACCTGGGATTCTAGTTTCATCTTGAGTCTTCCTCCCCTTTTGGAATACTTTTTTGAATTGTAGAGTTGTGGCATGACATCCTGCCAGTTCACCAGCCTGACAATATCATATACTAGTATGGTAATCAACATAGTGATCAATTCAAATGGTTACTGTTCAGCACTACTTAGAGTAGCAAAAGTCCATTTATATGTGCCCCAGAACCAATGGGAGATGGATTTCTTCTGTTGCCTGACAGATTAGTAATCAGATCCAATTCATTTCCTGAGATACTAATTTTTAGTACTTTGACCACGAGCAGACCAAATTCCTTTCAGCAACTGAGTGCAAAAACATAATGGTTTTCCCATCACCAAAGTTTTCCTGACACACAAAAATAACAACCCTTGAAATAAAATCTTTTGACAGTGTTTAATGACAACCTTACTGCATGAATAAATTACACTATCTGAAGCTTCCCCTGGCTTGCACAATTCTCCCTTCTTTGCTGCTGCAGTGCCTACAAATGGCCTGGTCATGTATTCAGGAAATATGAAAGTGAGATTCAGAATTATAAAGTGAGACAGATTATGTGTATACACACACATTTATATCAATTCTAAGATCATACGTTTATTGTAAGCCACTCCTAATTTTCTCTGCGGAATTTTGTAGAGGCTGGCAAAGATTGTGAAAACTTGGTAAAAACAGAAACCAAGCCTGAGGATAAACCAGATCTGATTTACTAGTTGTAGCAAAAAGTGAAGAAAAATAAATAAGAAAAATAGACATCTAACATGCTTTCTGCAGATACCATGTTCCTTCAGACTCCAGGTCAAACATCACCCTTATTTACAAACACAAAAATGTGATGCTTCACAGTCTGTAATACAGAAGAGGTTATCTTTTCCAAGCTTTCTAATATATTATATTCATAGACCTGATTTTTCTGATTTATTTATTCACCAGCTGCTAACCACTTTTGAGAGTTATTTTCCTGTGTGCTGAGCTCCAGTTTTGATGAGGAAAAGGATTGGCCTCATGTCAGATTTCTCTAACATGAGCCAGGGGTTTACAACTCAACTTGATCATCCAATGAAAAAGGTGACTCATCTTCTAAACCAGAAAAATAAATAGTACATGTTCTGATCTGATTTGGATAGTCCTAATCCATTTATCCACTAAATCTTTTTCTAGTTCACATCTCGAAGTAAAGGAAGCCATTTACATGTATCAAAAAAGTTCAGAAATGCTTTGAAAGGCAACAGAACAGAGAGTAGGAAGAGTTGAAATCACTGTAGTGACAAGGTGTAGCTGTAGCATTATATAGCAAAACACATTTTGTTAGTTCTGCTGCTTATTGTTTCAGTTCAGGACCTTAGTGCTTTGGAGCTTCCCCCCAGATGTGGAAAACCCAAGCTGAATTCCATCATTTGCCCTACAGCATTTGACCCTAATCTGCAGCTTCCCAACAGAATATCTTAATTATCCAGCTGTGTATAGCTTTGCAAGGATGAGGAAAACAGTCTTGGCAAAGCTTTGCCAGTCTACAGCAAAGAACTCAAGATTCCCTGATCTCAGAGAGATATATACATATGCAGAGTATGACATTTCACTTTGCGTGATTACTGATTATATTTTATATTAGATAAAATGTATAAGCAGAAACCTATCAGCTAGCAGGGGAACTGAGTTCTCCTTTCCCAAGCAACTCCTAGCCTGTTGTCAAGCCTGAACTTTGTTTCGTCTCCTTTCTTCTAGAGCTATGAACCAGAGTGGAACAGCTACTGCAGGAGAGCCTTGGATGCCCTTTTGCTTCCCAACAGTTAGTGTATGGACTAGTTATTAAGGCACTCTCACAGAAAGTAGGAGATACAGTTTGAAACCACTCAGGTAGGGGTTACTGTATGCAAAGAGACACAAGGTACCACTGTAACTACATACTCATCCTCCAGATGCCCTTTCACAGGAAAGAGTAGCCCATCATCAGGTTTGAATGAAAAGACTCTGTGTAAAGTCTTCAACCCATAGCAGATGCACATTTGTACCTATTCTTGAGACGGATGAAGGAAGGCACATTCTCTGTCACTAATGTCAACTGGGCTTGGATGTGACTTACAGCTTACTCTTTTCCAGGGCTTTTCCTTATACACTAGGTCAGATGACTTCCCATCCAAGTGAATTGGCTTTGAAATGAAGTGATGCCACATCACAGCACTGACATCCTTTTAGATACATTGTCTAGAGAATCTAGGCAAAAGAAAATTATTGTGGTTCCCATTTGCAAGAGTTAATGCACCTGCCTATAAGATCCTGCAGTGCTGACCATGGTAGCCTCCAAGCTCTCTGTAAAGGCAAACCACAATCTCTCTGTTTTAATTCGTCATCTTGCAAATGTGCAGAGATGTATAGAGAAGAAATTAAAAAATGTAAAGAACTCAGATACCACAGTAACAAAAGTGTCTAAATAACAAAGATTCATAAATCTTTTCAATAGAGCTTAATAACTAATTCATACCACAGTTTACACAGCAAGGTTGGCCTCTCCTTCTGTTGGCAATTTTTCTGCAATCTACCAGAATTTTACTTGAATTCAACAGAGTTGTTCATCTTGAATCAAGGTGCATGGGTATGTTGCATTGCTCGCTAGACATGAAGATGGCAATATGCTGTTACAAGCATGTCTGGGGTTTTTCTGTAATAAACTGTTTTACAGTGTTTAAGGCTGTATTTAACTGATAAAGAAAGGGAAGAAAGAAAGAAAATTCCCCCATGAAATACACTTTTATTTAGAGTTCTGAAAAGTTTGACTCCATTTACTGTTGCCTTTTCCGTAATGAATTAGATTGATTTTCCTCACTATAATTCTGTTAAAAGACCCCTTCTGCTCTTAAGTATCCCTGTGATATAGCAGTTCAGTTCTGCCATACAAAAAAGCATGATTTTCTGAACAGGAAAAGATATATCGTCTCTCACTGCATTGATAGTTTTCCAGACTGCAATTTCTCAAGAAAAACTGAGGTCATGTCACAGTGACTGCAAAAGCGTTGCACTGTTATTAAGTGCTACTTCCTCAGAACTGTCTCAGATTCCTCCAGTGGGAAGTAAACAGACATTTCTCATGATGACTCCCATATTTATTTTTTTTAAATAAACTTTGAATGTTTCAGATATCTCATGGCATTCAAATACTGAGTGGATTTGCTGTCCAGGAACTGCAAGTGTTTCACCCTGCTTAGCATGAGGACATGGTCAATGATGTGTGTAAAGGAAGGGAACAAGTTGAACCTTATGAGAAAATATTCATTGCAACAAATCATGATTTCAGATTCCTGTTCCTTAAAAAATTTGCAGATTACTATGCACCCTTTTACTGCTGAATAGGACAGAGGAACCATTAAAAACTTAGAACTTGCAGGAAACAGCACTAGCAGTGTTAGAATATCTAGAAAGCTTGTGCAACTTAGATAAACAAGTTTGTAGGCTGCAGAAAATATTTTAGGCTTTTTTTTTTTTTAATAGCAAAATAAAGTATTTGCCAGCATGCATTTGTGAAAGTAAATAGCTCAAAGAGTTCTGTCTTACAGCAAATGTACCTTTACTACTTTACTTCTTTGCCTTCTGTAACATTTCACACTACCAAAGTCCCCTTTTTTCCAGACTGCTTGAATTTTTGCTCCATATTTAAATGATTAGACCTGTTTACATGGGACTGGAGAGGACCTATGCTTGGACAGAGCAACAGAGTAAAACACAGTAAAATCTTGAATACAGTCATATACAAACATGAGCCTCAGATTTTCCTTTTAGTGTTGTCACATACAAGCAATAAATGAGCAAAAGGGATTTCCTGGAGGAAAAAAGTAATCACTGACATTTAAAATGAAGAAGAATATCTAGCAAGCAGAATAGCACTCACACTATCCCACCCCATTATGCAGTTTGCTGGGCTTACGATTATTCTTTTTTATTAAATAAATCAGCAGTTACTATCCTTCCAGGAAAGTGACCTCATTTCTCCTGTACCACTGTGATGGGCTAAATATAATGACTTGGGTAGATGATGGATAGGGGTGGATTCTGAAGTCACTTGAACCTGAAGTTTGCAAGCATTAAAAGCAGGACTGAACATATTTTAACCAAATAGTCTTTTGGCCTCTTGGAAAGCAGAAAATGTCACTTCAAGCACTCCTGTGTGATTTAGCTAAGGTGGATGTAGAAAGCAAGACCTTCCTTCAGTGCAGAGAGTTTAGAGAAAGGTGGGGGTTTAAAAATAAGTGCAATTGATAGGTGACTGAACTGCAAACTCAGCTGCTCACTTGAGTGTTTCCAGAGCTAAACCTGGGGATTTTAGAGCTAATTGAAGATCTGTTTAACAAACATTTCTTGGAAGCTCTGCGTAGGGTCTTCAAGCCAGAGCAGATGTACATTTGTGACCGGTTTCAAAAGAGGGGGGCAGGGCAAAGGAGGAGAGATGAAGGAGTTGGGACAGGTATTGCAGCTGCTCCTCATTAACCTCACCAAACAGCAAATGGGAAATAAACAAACGAGTACATTCCAGCAGAAATTCAAAGTGGAAGTGATAATAGGAAGGCTAGATTGACAGGTTCTGGCAAGTTAGGAGGGCATTGCTAGAAAAGCACTGGTGGCTACAGAGCTCAAAGCTAAGGGATTTACTTCTTTACTGCTTCCCTCCCCCCTCCCATTTCCTCACCACAAGAGCAGTTATTTTATTTCATCTGTGAGAAATTGATTGCTGGGATACATTTACTTCCAGAGGTGGAGGGGAGCAGGAACAGGCTGCATCAAGTAGTAGGAGAAAAGCTGAGAATCTAAGTAATCTGAGGAAAAATTTGGTGTTCAGTGAGGAAAAATGAGTAGGCGAGTGAAATACAGCAGAGTAGTAATTGAAGGTTGGATTCATTCTGGAGGAGATAGCAAGCCATGCAGTGGGGAATGGCAGTTCCCCAGTGGTGTGGTTTAGTGTGTGGATTACTGGAAATAGAGTGACTTCTACTCTGGTTCATGTCAATGGTAGCAAGTACTACTTTTCCTCTGCGCTGTGGCTAAGGCTTAAAGAGTGTCACATTGGGAATTTTGTTCAGGCACCAGGGACATAGCTGGAGACAAATGTGTTTGAGGTACTATAGTAAAGCTCATACAAGAGCTGTCAATGGGCTTGAATCTCATTGAAACTATACTCACTCTATATTACTCTATTTTTCACTGCAAAATTGTCTGTGCCTGCAAATATAACCTGTTATAGATCCGTAAGGCTGATCTTTAACCTACATGGGGACCAGACACAAAGAGTACAGTGGTCGGTCATGTTGTGCTGCAGGACCTGGGATTAGTAACTAAGGAAGGAGCAGTCCCGAGCCACAGGAAAACCTTTCACTGCATTTCAGTAAATTATCTTCCTACAGGCAGATTACATGAAGGCACATCAGTGGCACTTTACTTCATAGCACCTCACCGTGGTGCTGCTGCCTTCCCTGGAGATAAGAAGTTGCTTCTTGGAATCCCTATATTTAAGCTTGTTGAGGTCTTGACATAAGTCTTGCAGTACCTGAAAGCTTGTCCCCATTGTTCTCCTAGCCACAGAACAGCCTGTGGGGTTGAAAGGCATGTTTCTCAGACTTGATGAAATGGGAAATACACTTTGGGTTTGTAACAAAATGAAACTGTTTCCGGTTCCTGCCTGTAAACATTCCATAGGAAATTGAGGCAGTTTTCACTGGAGACAAGGAAAATACTACTAGCCAGGAAAAGTTACTTTTACTGTGAAAAATGGCAAACTTATGCTTACAGTAAATGCACTGAAATGTACACTTTTATCCCGGGGCTGGAATTACACCCTTTTCTCAGAGAACAGCTGCATGTGCTGGTGGGAATGGTAAAGTTTTGGCCTGGATCCAATTTGATAATACTTATAGAAAGATGCGAGGGTTTGGGGTTTTTTTGTTGTTTTGTTTTCTTTGAATATAAATTCCTTCAAAACAAAATTTCATCACTGGAATATTAGCCTTGCAAGGTGCTGAGTATTCTGGCTGTGATTCAAAAGTGCACTTAAGCACATGCTTAACTCTGAGGACATAATTAGTCTTGCCAGTTTCACTGGGGCTATTGACATGCTTAAAGTTAAGCATGTGATTAAGTCCACTGCTGTAAGAATGCTTAGCCCTTTGTAGGATTAAGCCCAGCTCTGTGCTACACAAATGATCTTTTGTTCAGTCTTGAATGACTAGGACAGGCAATGGAAGGAATAAATACCATTCTTTAAAATAAACATTCTGCTGATCACAGAGATAGTGCACACAGTATTAACACTGAAACTGTTATCACATTTTATTAGCAACATTTTAGCAGCACAAGTGAGATGATTCACTTCTCTGAACCATGTCTCCATTATCTCTTTTTACCTGAAATGCCTGATTGGTTATGTTCCATGATAACTCTACAGTTGCATGTCACATCAGCAGTCAGTGGTGTCAGCGTAACCGTGCTTTCATGGACCCATGTGCACCTTCAGTGCTGTGCAGCTCTAAACTTGAAACCACCAAGTTAGCTCTGAGCAAGCCCTGTGTCTGTCTGGTGTAGCGCAATACCACACAGAGGCACTAACTTGCAGTGAAGGACAGAGTCATCCTGGTATTGTGATGATCATGTCCCAGGTTTTAACTTCATTCATCTCTACCACAGTGTTTCCACTTCTGGTGCTATGCAGTCATAAATGGCATGTCTCTGGGAGAAGCCAGTGGATGCTCAGGCAAACAGTGTAAGAAATGGACAAAAATACAGTGATGTTATTTCAGATCATGTCATCCTGGCAACCTCCAGCACAGGGTCTTCCTGAGCTAGAAGCACTGACAGCTTGAAGCAATGAGGTCCACAGGATTTCCATACGGAGCTACTCTGCAGTGTGGGCAGTACAGTAAGTGATTGGTAGTGTGGTGTATTTCATAGCAGGCCTGCATGATGCAGCAAAGAAATGTTAGTGTTTGCAGGTATTTTTCTCTGTAACATTCCCATTTTTGGTAACACAGGCAGCGTTGAAAGATGGTAGCAGCAGCAGTTGTAAAGTATCAGACAAAAAGATAGTAGAAGGAACAACTTTTGCATGTTGTTGAACTGTAATTGTTGAGGTCTGTAAGCTGAGTCACTGAACCATTCATTTTCATGATTAAAATGAAGCATTCTTAAAACACAATTAAGAAAAAGAATTGAAGCTTAAATAAATCATCTTCCCCAGTTTTCTCTTTATGCATTTTTCCCTTCCCGACACTCTAAAGCCTTAGCACTTTCACCTTTTTGGCTTTAGTTTTAGTTTTCAGGGCATGGCTGTTCTTTATTTGTTTGGGTTTTAATTTTGTTTTGTTATTGACTCTAACTACTTTTTTATGGTAGTTGTATAGTTTTACTTCTTTCATTTGAAAACTGTGCAATTACAGTTTTGAAAATTACTGATTCCAAACATGGGAAAATGATAGAAAAATCGGCAGAATTCAGAAAACAGTACAAAATTTCAGTGGACTAAACAGCTGTCAATTCCAATGGAAGACTTTTCAAACAGCACTTTTTTTTTTAAAGCTGCAGAATCAGATATGAAGTTGTTCAACACAGTCTTCAGATTCAAAAGGACTACAAGTCTTGAGAACATATTGTTATTTCAGTGAGGTCTGATTCAATCCTTACCATGTCTACAGGCAAAGTCTGGAGCTAATTTCTGCTCATGATTCACCAGAGTTCAGCAGCCTGGAGGGCACAGAGAAACACGTAGTGCATCTGTTTTGGCAAGTTGAAAGATGAATTTCTGAATACTAAAAATAAATTCTTTATAATTCCATCCCATCTTGCTTCCAAGGACCTGACATTTGGCAAAATTTAATGAAGTGAACCTTGCAACACCTCTGTGAGGTCAATGTAAATATTATCCCCATTTACAGATGAAGGAAATTATAACCCAGATAGAGGTGAAGGCCTTGATTCAGGAAGCATCCTATATAGGTATGCACCCTTTCTTATAAATGCTGCTGGTAGCATTAGGGGAGATTTTTTTCTAAAATAATTAAATCCGATTGGGAAGTCATTGCCCAGAGACATAAGCCTGGGTTTCGCTCTAGGAAATGAGTAGACATTACTCATGGACAGTTCTGGAAACAGTTCTCCCTCATTCACAACTGGTCAGAGTCCTCTGGAAGAAACTAAAGCAAGAACAGTTGTGGAAGAACATTGTTTTTTTGATTATCGAGATTTCTTCCTTTCTAGAGGTAAAATGAAAGCAAACAAACAATTCAGAATTTCCCACATCCAGAAGAAAATGGAATCTCAGACCCCTAAGGCCATTTTCCTTCTGAAAATTCTTATGCTTCATCTTCTTATTATTTGTTATTAGTTTGCAATTGTTCAGATAATTTTGCAACAGAAAATGAAACTACTTTCCAGAAAGAGAAAAAGATTGGGCTGGAACCTGAACAAAATAGAGCAAATGAATATTGTTGGTTTTTTTCTCATGGGAACAAAAAAATCTCCATTGACCCCAAAAGATTTTGTCTCCAAATTTCTTTTTCTGTCTCCTTCCGACTCTGGGAAATGGAGATATGCAAAACATTTTTTGTTATACCTTGGCAGACTCAGATTGTTTTTTAAAAAATCAGTTTATTTATTTAATAATTTTATTAAACTTGTCATACAACATTATCTAGTTGTTCAGAATATAATCAGCGGGGGAAAAAAAACTTAAAGGGAAGGAAATCCAGAGAGGGTAAAACTGAGAACAAGATTGATTTCACCAACATTTAGCTGTCCTCACTTAATTTAATCTCTCAGATGAGAGAGATGAATCACCCCCCAGAGGTGCTTATACACTGACTGGGGAGAGCCCCACATGATTAGCTAGAGACAGCCATCTGATGTTCAGATAGCTAAAACTCAATGGGACTAATCCTCCCCCAGTTTCTGCCTCTTCTCTTCCAGCAGAGGAGCTGCAATTGACAGCTCTGAAGGACAGACAGCCCCGTGGAGCTTCAGTTCCCAGCAGATTCTGAAGAATTGAATTATTTGCTTGTCTAATAGTAACAAAAAGACAAATACCAGTTTATGGGAATTATTATGCTGTTCATTTGTAACTTCAGGTTTTGTATATGGGTGGTTTGGCTGCAAGTTAAATTTGCACGCAAGAACCGTAGAAGTCCAGGACAGAAGTTCATCTAACTCAGTATCCTGTCCCTGGGGAAGGTCAATAGCACATTCCATGGAAAACAGGGGAGAATCAAGTAAACACCAGGTGATACTGCCCCAATATACTCTCCCAGTCTCTAGTAATCAGCTTGATGACTACCTGAAACTGAGGTGATTGATAACTCAGAGTTGCCTGTGTTTTGACTGCCTAAATCATTTTGATCTTGTGAAAATCAAGCTTGGCAGGAATAAAGCCTTTGTTGTAGTGTACGTCTACAATACTGTGAGGGGAAAAGCATAAGGGATGGCTGGAATTCATGTAGATGTATCTTAGCTAATTGAAATGTCACTAACTTGCCATCTGTAAACAGTGTAGTTTTTGCAACATGAATTTCAGCACAGGCTAACTAAATTCATCTCTATGCTTTGGCATGTGCTGAAGTAACTGTGGAGAGTTGACCAGATGAAAACTACCTTGAGTTTGTAATTAACCGCTGAATGCAAAGGTGTGGACTACAAGGAATTCTGTACCAAAGTTTGTCTTTTTCTGGAACATCTGTATTTCATTTGAAGATCATTTCCAGATTCAGATAAACTTTGACAACACTTGGTTGAATTTGCAGTGAGGCTGTTACTATGCTGTCAGCAATTTCACAGGTAACAGCACTGCTGACCTGACTGTAGCATCCAGACATGCAAACCTTAAAGTATAATCCATGTGGATGCACATTAAGATGAGATGTGGCAAAGAACACTTCCTGACAGTTGCAGCTCAGCTGTGAAGAGCCACCTTTTGACTCCAGCAGATTACTGTCTAATATCAAAAGTGAGTCAGGCTTGTAGTGAATACAGCTGGAGGTGTCACTTCGTAGTTTGGACCAACTCAAGCCTGACAATTAAATCTGCAGGCTGCAGGCCTGATTGCTCTCTTGAAGGACCAATTTGGTTTGCTTGTTTTCATGTGAGTGCTTGCACACATGTGTACCTATGGGTACACATAAAAGATCAAGCAAGCATATATTGAAGTAAAAAGACAGAAAGGTTTACATTTGTGAAAATCACGGCCTTTTGATGTCTCTGCTTGAAACAAAAGTAAGACTCCTAGCTTGGACTATTAATAAAAAAGTGGAGAAAAATTAACTGAAAAGATATATATATATATATATATATGTATATATAAAAACCAAATTAATTAAGGTTGCCTGAAAGATTTTAGGAAAGTTTAGGTGTAGAGAATCTTGAGATGGAACTGTATGGTTGTAGAAGTACTACAGGACCAGAAGAGAAGGAGAGGGAAGAGCTGATTAAGGGTTTCAAGAAAAACACAAAACAACAAATAAATCACAACATCTCATGGAGATGGGACAGGATGCAGAGGCAGAAGATGACAATCACTGTCAGGCCCTAGACACTAATAAAAAGGAAGATCCCAAAGTGGCAAATGGCACCCAAGCTAAGATGAAACTTGAGATAAGGAGAGAATTCAACAGCAGTCATTCTTTGTCCTCAGTGTCACTGCAAAGACTATTGGAGAGTTAACCTGGATACAAGTGTCTTGGTGCCTGACTACAGGACAGACTACTAAGATACACACGCCATGGTGTTTGAGAGCGTGTGGGTCTGACAGTCTGAGTGTGAATGAGTATAATTGGTTTGGTTTCCATTTTCTTTCACAATAAATTCATCTTCGTCCCCTATAAGTTCTTGCACTGAGATTTGTTGCAGTGCTGCAATGCAGGGTAAAGAATCCATATTTGATTTGATGCCCATTTGTAGCAGATGTGAAAATTTAAATGATTTTTATGTTTTTCAGATAAGAACATATCCTTTTTATTCCCTGAAAATCATGTCTATTTGCAAGGAGACTAATTTTTATTTCCTCTGATTTAATGTGATATCTTGAGAAGTTAAAAAAAAAAAAAGCAAGCTGTAAAAAAAAGTGGTGGTGGTGATAGTGTCTTGTACGAAGAGTTCGTTATTTTTCTTCAGGAAAAAAGATCTACGGCCTGACCTGCTTGAATTATTGGATGGAAGAGAAATTAGCTCCCTCTCCCTACTCTGTGTGGGCAAATACCTTTTTCAGGGTCAGCACTTTAGCACATACTTAATTCAAGCTTACATCGCCTTCTAAATATGTTTAATTCAGCCATATGCAGAAGCACGTTATTCAGTCACAGTCTCAGATTTGTACTCTGGAAAAAAAGCAGTAAAAAAATCACTTTGCCATTGAAGTCAGCAGTTTTAATTCTGATTATTCAGAATGGGGGACTGATCTGTGTAAGAAGCTTCCATCTTACATAATACGTTTTCAGAG
This sequence comes from Pluvialis apricaria, assembly GCA_017639485.1. Classification (NCBI taxonomy): domain Eukaryota; kingdom Metazoa; phylum Chordata; class Aves; order Charadriiformes; family Charadriidae; genus Pluvialis; species Pluvialis apricaria. The sequence goes on along the minus strand of CM030007.1, from coordinate 139,048,071 downwards.
TAGTAACATATTTTATTACTTTCTAAATCTATTGCATGAGATGAAATTAATCTCTGGCACACACTAGGGATGAATCTTACGCATTGAAAATTTTTTCCCAGGAGATCAAAATGTAGCATCCATTTTTTATTCAGTTTGGAAAAGCTGAGCAAATCAGTATATTTTTTTATGATATTAAATTGATTTATAGGTGACATAAGCAATGTATAGACAAATGAGGACCATAACCTATTAAAAATATGTAAAGTAACAGACATACAGTGAATAGACCTTCTGTTGTTCATTTCTGTCTACTGCCTACAGAGAAAATAATCTTGATATCATTCTGTCCTGACTTGCAGATGATACTTGTTACTTTGGTAAATAATTTTTTATGAATAAATATGAAGGCTAAATTGAGAGGAAGGTTTTGAGCAATGCAAAACAAAAATGCACCATCGTATGTTTAAAGTCCTTGATTTAGGAAAATATGTAAGCATGTATGAATGCAGTCCTGTTTAGAAGAATACACGTAAGTCAAGCAAAGCATATGTTCTAAAAATCTTGTCTTGGCTGGACATGAGTTTTGGGTGAAAGCCAAGATTCTTACAAGGGTTTGAACATGGACACATGGGATCCCACAGGACCGGTTCCCTAGTCTCAGTTATAGTTCCCTGTGCATTGCAACCAAAGAAACTTCTGAATCCTGTACTGGTTTTGGCTGGGACAAAGTTAATTTTCTTTCTCCATGATCACAGCCCAGAAGGCCATCTGTGTCCTGGGCTGCATCAGAAGCAGTGTGGCCAGCAGGTCAAAGGAGGTGATTCTGCCCCTCTACTCTGCTCTCGTGAGACCCCACCTGGAGTACTGCATCCAGCTCTGGAGCCCCCAACATAAGAAGGACATGGAATTGTTGGAGCGGGTCTGGAGGAGGGCCACAAAGATGATCAGAGGGCTGAAGCACTTCTTCTATGAGGAGAGGCTGAGAGAGTTGGTTTTGTTCAGCCTGGAGAAACGAAGGTTCTTGTAGCAGCTTTCCAGTACCTAAAGGGGGCCTACAGGAATGCTGGGGAAGAACTTTTCACGAGGGCATGTAATGATAGGATGAGGGGGAATGGCTTCAACCTGGAAGAAGGTAGATTTAGATTAGATATTAGGAATAAATTTTTCACTTTGAGGATGGAAAGGCACTGGAACAGGTTGCCCAGAGAACTGCGGAAGCTCCATCCCTGGATGTATTTAAGGCCAGGCTGGATGGGGCTTTGAGCAACCTGGCCTAGTGGAAGGTGTCCCTGCCTATTGCAGGGGAGTTGGAACTCAATGATCTTCAAGGTCCCTTCCAACCTAAACCACTCTGTGATTCTATGATTCAAAGCAGCATGTCTGGGTCTATGATTTGGGTTTGTGATGAAAACAGTGTTGATAATACAGACATGTTTTAGTTATTGCTGAGCAGTGCTTACACAGCATAGAGGCCTTTTCTGCGTCTCAACCTGCACCACCTGCAAGCAGGCTGGGGGCACACAAGAAGTTGGGAGGGGACACAGCTGGGACAACTGACCCCAACTGACCAAAGGGATATCTCATACCATATCACATCATGCTCAGCAATAAAAAACAGAGGAAGAAGAAAGAAGGGGGGGACATTCAGAATTACGGTGTTTGTCTTCCCAAGCAACTGTTACATGTGATGGAGCCCTGCTTTCCTGGAGATGACTGAACACCTGCCTGCCAATGGGAAGTGGTGCATGAATTTCTTATTTTTCTTTGCTTACATGGGCAGCTTTTGCTTTACCTACTATCTCAACCCATGAGTTTTTGCACTTCTCTCCTTCCAATTCCCTCTCCCATCCTACTCAGTTGTCAGCTGGGATTAAACCACAACAACCGAACCTTTTTGTAGGTGAAGCTCATGGACTAAAGGTTCCATGGTAGTTTATCACAGAATTACTTCATTTCAGCAGTCATAGGAACATCATCATGATGTGGTTAAGATAGTCACTGATCAAATCAAAGCAAACTTCCCTGTTGACCTATTTTTCCTTCCATTTACTCTCTGTAAATCAGGAGTATATACGTTAAAGTTCAGAGAGCAGAGCCAATTAAAAGACATTACCTTTCTTGGGTAAAGGGAAACTTGATAGAGTATCTGTAATTTTCACAAAGTTACAACAGTTTAACCTAAATGTGTATAGTTCCCATACCTTGTAAATTAGCCCATGATTGAGTATGTCTTTAATCATTTATTGGGATAAATTGTAAGCGGTTCTCATGTTTTAGATATTAAATAGCATTTAACCTATTTAGGGCTTTAATTTTGCAGGGAAGTATTTTTACCAGTAATTATTTTGATAGAAAATGTATTATTTTGCAGTCAGAGAATACAAACCAGATTCTTGCTAAACTGAAGGCATTGGTCCACGTTCCCCTATTAGCTACAGTGACATATAAGTGGAAGACCTCAAGCGAGTAGGGAAAAGCCTTAAAAAAGCCATACATCTTGTATCTGATAGCAGAATCTAAATCAAAGCAATTTTCTTCTCTAGTAAATGAAGTAGAATTTTTATTTACTATGAGGCTGGACAGACTGAAAACATATTCATCTTTGTGCTTTCCCAGTTTCCCCAAGCACATAAGCATGTATTCATTGATGAGACTACGTGGACTTAGAGACTGCACTGACAGTTAAACAAGTTGCGTAATTCATGCTGCGCAACTGAGGTTTTGTTGCTCAAAACAAGGCAAGATGTTGATTCCAAGTTATGGTAGAAAGCTCCAGTAGAAACACGTCAAACAGAAAAATCAGTCTTTGGTAGACTTTAACTAAAGAGTTTGGTCACAGTCAACATGAGCTTTTAAACTGCATCTTTGTGGAAGTAATAGTCGTCACTGTGGTTGTGATAATGTCAGTTTGTTGACATGAAGTTTATGGGTAACTATCTGTTAGAAGTCCTGAGCCATAATGAATTCTTTCCACATTTATCATAATAGAATTAATTAGGATACATTTTGTGGACATTAGTATTTTCCAGACACTTGATCATAATTTAACATTAGTCAGGCATGAGTTAATGGAGGCCAAAGGCTTTATTCCCTTAAAAATCCCTCCTTGTTTTGTGAGTACCATTGCTATTATATCATTAAATATTCATTTTCATGACACTAATCATGTGGTATTGATTTAGATATTGCGTATTACCATTGGGACTTCATTTTAATTCAGTGTTAGTGTAGCATTAAAATGTAAAACAAAAGTGTTAGCACTTTAAGTTAAAAGTCTGCCTAAAACATTTCCATCTGATAAAATGCTGCTGCCCCCACTGAGTCAAGAAGTCAATCCAGATCTTGCTTAAGGGTGCAGACTCATAAACGTCATGATGTTTTTTATTTTAGCAACCAAAAGTATTTCTGAAGTATTTAGAAGACCTAAAGGACAACAAAGCTCTTTGCAAGTGCAAAGGACCTTTACTTTGCTACCTAAAGTCAGTGGGATGTTTGGCTTTGATTTCAGTGGCTACAAAACTGACTCCAAAGTACTTGCCACCTGTGTAAATATCAAAGTGGTGGTGTTCCACAGCAAAGGGAGACTCTGGCTAAATTTAAACTTTTCTATAGTGGACTTCTCTTCTACTTTCAAGCCACAAAGCAAACGACCCAAGGCGAGAGAAAAAAGCTCCTTGCTTTATACCTGTGTATTGCCCACCATGATGTCAACGTGTCAGACTACAGAATCCTTGCTCTGAGCAGAGAAATCTCTCATTTGTGCCAGTGAAAATTCCACATGTGTCGCTTTCAGAATAGCGTCCTCAATTTCCTTATGATCTCTTTCCCCCAAGACTAGTTCAGTCTCACTGAAATCTATTAAAATACAGATCTAAACTTCAATTACCTGCACATCCACTCATATATATTACTCAATAATTTTCCCATTCATACCAGTCTGCCAAACTTTGTGCTCATAAGGGCTTGTATATATTTTAATTTTAAGAAAAATAAGATTTAGTCACTATAGTCAGACTTTAAGAAAGTCTGGACAGTTTTTTGCTGATTTGTGGCCATGGTGATTCAGAGCAGCACACAGTTAAATAAAATCCACTTTTCTCCCATTCATTATGGCTCTGAGATGCTGCTGTCTCACTACCTTTATTAAGGACAAGAAACAAATAATCGCTTTGAAGTTGCTTTGATGAGAGGGGAGAAAGGAAGAAACATTTTCACTGTCCAATTTTAAATATGTTAACTTAGCCTCCTAACTGGCAGCAGTGCACAGGACGATTAGATGCTCAATATGCTAAAGAACAGTGGTATACCCCAGTTTCATCTATTTTAAACCAGTACAAATGGTATAGCCAGAAAGTGCTCCACTAGTTCTTAAGCAGCTATTGTGCATCTGAGGCACCTACGTTGTGTTCCTGGAACAGAGAAAAGGAGGAAAGATGGAGGATACAAGGGTAGAGCAGAAGGGAGGATATAAAAATGAAAGAGTAATGGGGAAGAAAATCTGCTTCTGTGTGTGTGACAAGGACAAAATTCTGCCCAAAAAGTTTCCAAAGTTGCTTACAAAAGCATCAGTTCTAATAAAAATCATGAGTCCAGACCCTGGGACCTTTTCCTCCTGGGGCAGAGTGCTTAACCTAAGATTGCACAAGCAAATAATCCTGAGCAGAGAAAGAAATCACGCAGCTTCTGGATGCCACATGCTCTCCAGGTTCCCTCACTCCATCTCCCCACCTCCACTTTTCTGCTCTTTCTGCTAACAGTGATATATGGCATATTTGTGCAAACTGGAACTCATAGTGGGACTCCATGGTGATCCATCTAGTTTCTGGGTAGTAGTTCTCCGTTTGTGCTTCCTGGCTGAGTTGCAGCTACTGAGATCTGATAACACAGCACAGTGAGACCTCTCATTTGTACATTTCAAAATCTGCCGTCAGCAGTGCAGACAAAAGCCTAGCAAGCTGCAGAACAATTCCTCACTTGAGTTAGTGGAAGTGTCTGAAGACCTCCCGGGAACATAATTGCTTTAGCTCTGCTCCACAGAACAGAATGAGGAAGTGAAATGAGAGTTATTACATGTGAGAGATGAGAAGAGATGCGAAAAAGATGTGAGGAGAGGTAGAGAAGCAAGGACTCATCTGAATGAACCATTCATTTCCCAAAGTGCCTTGTGTTCTTGTTTGTCTAGAAGTTTAAGATTTGTTGCAACCTTGCTAGACACTGGGCATATTTACATTTCTTCATTGATACTCTATTATCTTGCTAACACGTTTTATAATCCTGTTCTCATGAGTTATGATTTGGTCCAGGCAACATAGGAAAGTTAGAATTGCAGAAGAGTTACAGAATCGTAACTGTTTTATGAAATTTTATGAAAGGCTAAAATATTTTAGGAAAACTGACACAAGTTTTCGAAAGCATTTCTTAGATGTATCTCATCAAGGATACTGACATCTTTGTAGCATTGAATGCTGTATGATATACAACTGCAAAAAATCTCAGATTTCATATTCTGAAACATGAATATTTAAGAATATAAGAACATAAAAATACTGGCTTAAGTATTTGATATAAATAATCCCGACCGCATTCTTCTTCAGATATGCTTATACTTTTAAACTCAAGTACTATTTTTGTGTGCTTGAAGTTCCTGATGAGGCTAGCTGTTGTTGTAGGCTTGAAAATCTCCTGAGGTTTTGTCCTGGTTTGAGATAGTACAAGACCAATTTTCTTTTCCATAATTTTACTTTTCTGCTAAACCTCTTCTAACTGACTGCATTCTCTGAAATTAACAGTATATTTTTCAGACAGTGTCTGCTTCTGGCAGTGATAAAGTCTGATGTTTATAGTGAATACTAAGGAATGGTATGCAGAGAGGCTTTTGCTTATACTTATTGCTATAACAACCAAGGCCAGCTAACTTTGTTATGTGCCCGGTCGGAGTGTCAGAAGCGGAAAAGCATAGTGGGGTCCCACCTGCAGGTGACCCAAAACTGACCAACAGTGTATTACATCCCATCTGCCTCATGCTCAGCGTAAAAGCTGAGGGATCAAAGGGGTTAACTCTTCTTCTTCAATGGCCAGTATCCAAGGAGGACTCTGTCTGTTCTGCCTTTGATCCTGATCTGTGTGTTCCTGAATCCAGTTCTTGAATCCAGTTTCCATCTTCCGCTGAGTCAGAGGCTGGGCCAGCAGTCCCAGTGCTGGCCAGTCACATGATCATCATCCTGGGAACTTGATATTGGTTTTGTATATATTTTTATATATTTCATTATTTTTCTTATTAATATTATTATCTTTTCTTTTTATTCCTAATATTTCATTAAAGCTTTCCTTTATTCTCTCTCCCTCCCTTTCTGGGAAGGGAGAGGCATTAATAGAAAATATCTGTCGTTCATTTAGTGACCAGCCTAGCCTAAATCATGACAGGTTTTTAGGTTAAATCTATGTATATGAGTTCAACGTTATCATAAACAGTTCCATAATAATGTTACATGAAAAATAGAGTTGGAGATTGCACCTTTTGGCCAGCCAGATCAGGTCTCTTTTCTACAGCTGGCCAGTGCTAAATCTACAGAAAGATACATGTAAAATCTTACAAAGAAAGCTGAAGTTTAATTCAGTGCCAATTGAGAATGCTTTCTTCATTGTCACTACTATTTTATACTTCAAGATTGCTCCTGCAGCTTTGCAAGAGCAAATAATGATGAACACTGATTAAACACTTTTTATAGATACTTGATTGGTAGATACAGATAGCTCTTTTACACCAAAGTTAACTACGGGAAACCTTTCTTAAACCTCTGGAAAGGTGGCCTGAAATGACAGTCCATGGTGTGTATAGACAAAAAATTCACTATATGCAGTGTGTCATACAGCAAAAAAAAGGGCATGTATATAAAACTCCAGGCATGCTTTAGCTTTTTGCTTAAACTGCTATTACCCTAATAACATGGTGAAATCCGGGTGTTCAAGGGCACATAATGAGCCACTGGTTTGCTGTAGCAGTGTGGTACGAATTTCATCACACCATGCTGCATTATTTCTGAGTCTTCTGAAGTCATTTATAGAGTCTTGTCATCTGACAAGGGATTTACTACAGGCATCAGAACATCTTCAATAACATACTCTTCAGGCGTTATGCCTCAAACATAAGAATTGAAAGTAAGCCTTGTAATTCCAGCCCAAACATAGCACTGAGCAAGGTCCTAACAGACACTGATTTGTGCTTTTACCACAATCTCAATACGCACAAAGCCTTCTATTCTGTTGAGAATATACAACTCAGCAGGCTGACAGATTCAGCACTTGCTGCACCATCCCAGCCAGTCACTAGCATGTAGGACTGGCTTCCTTGAGCTGAATTATTTGATAAGTAGTTTAGCAGTAAAGATATTGTACAACATTTGTTACTGATGAATTTCCAACAGAACCATGTCTGTTTCTGTATTATGTTCTCTAAACATCTCAATCATACTGTGGTTTAGACTGTGGAAACAGTTCCACATGGCAGCTGAGAACAGAGCAGCACATACTGTTCTGGTTGACAACATCTGGAAGCTTGGAGTAACATTACCTAAAGAGGAAACAGTTAAAATGTATTTATTGTTAGGCTTGTGACACAGTAACATCATGCTGGTCTTCCCAGAGCCACTAAATTTGCCCTTTGGCTCTTGTCAGTAGAAGCTGATTGAAGTCCCTCCTATCAGTTTTGGAAGGAGTCAGTCTTGGACCCTCCTGAATGGAGAGTGATGTCAGAGAATGAGGGAGAGTTGAGAAACAAGAAAGTACTGGGGAACCAACCTTACAAAGCATAGCTGTTCCAGAGGGGCTAAGTCTTTAGACCAGTCTATAACATGCCACCAGTAGTTGCCTCAGCCTCATCATGCCTAGTGACAGGCAACTGAGAAATCAATGAGATAGCTTGCACAAAGGGAGAACAGGCTGTAGTAGCTTTTCTTGCTAGCTGTCACAAGTTCTCTGTAGGCATCAAGTGTCTGTAGGAGGTCATGGGCAGGGATGTGCCAGGAATACAGCCCAGGAACCTTTGTTGATTTCACCCTCTACTTACCTTCTGGATTTCAGTGCATAGATGAACAGTAGTGCAGTAAGTTTGTATCATGCTTCTATCACCCTGGGCATATCACAACTCAAAGCTGCACTGTCAGTGTGCCTCGAACTCCAGGCTAGGTGGATGCTAGTACAGGAGAGGCCTAGCACCATGGCTTAGGTCAAAGAGAACTGCCTTAAGTTTGGCAAGGAAGAAGCTTGTAGGCAGGTCCAGATACTACAGTAAAGCCTGGGTGCTTGTACTATGTACAAGCAGTTTTGCTTACTGAAGAATGAGTTTTGGGGTGACCTGAAATGATGCAGTGATTTTGGCAAAACTTGTCTGAGAAATTTAATCAAAAGAAACTGTTTGATAGATATACTATCTCAAGCACAGTAAGGATCTCTATCCTCTGTGAGGATACTGATGCACCCATTTTGGTTGTGAAGGACCTTTTACCGTTGTCCTGTTCCACATCTAAAGTCAAGACCGCATTAAAGGTATTCTGGCTTACAGTGATGGAAGGAGGTTCCTTAATTTGGCTGGCTGCTGTTCAAAAATGGGTATCACTGCAAAAGAACTGACCAGGTCAACAGACATGTGAAACTGTAACTGTAGGTCAGTGCTTTCACTGTTGTGGTTAGGATGCTTACCTGGAAAGTGGAATACCTTGGTTCCTGTCCCTGTGCCAGTTGATCACTTAAGCACATTGTAAAAATTAGAGTCACTGCAAAGGGGAAACTGAAAACCTGTCCAGCTCTGACATAGAATCTGGAGGCCAGGACATTCTTCTGGGAGCTGGGGATTTAAAACTTCTTAATGGGAGGAGGCAGTGAATCTAAATTTCTGATACTCTGGGTAAGCAGCTTAAGCACTGGGTTAGGTAGAAAGAGTGACACTTCCTTGCTATTTTTCAGTGTTACCTAATGAAGCTTTTAATTTCCAGTACTTTGCTTTTGTTAAAACTGTCTGCAATGAAAACAAAAATATTTCCTTTGACTCATAACAATATTTTTCTTTTTATTCTCTAAGAAAAAAAGAAAAAAAAATCACTTAGGTTGAAGGCTAAATGCTTTGTTTGTTTGGACTAAGAAGTGAAATATTCGTTATTTGCACAAAGTATTAACTGAGTCTAAGAGATTAACAAGATTCATAAAGAACTGAGTATCGCATAGAGAAAAAGGAAATTCCAAGTGCTTTGGAGGACTGGACCAGAATCCAAAAGATCTTGAAAAGCTGGGAAACCGGTCCAAAATAAACAAAAAGAAGCTCAGTAAAGCCAAGCACAAAGTAATTTAATTAAGAAGGAACAATCAAACAAATACATATAGAGCAAAAAATTATTGCTAGGCAGAAGTACCACAAAAAAGGGGTTCACTGTGAGTGACAGAGCATCAGCAATGTGAAGCTGTAACAGCAACAGGAAAAGATAAATCTCACTGCATGATGTATTCAGAGGTCCTTCATGGGTAAGACACCACTTCAGCAACCCTATGATGCCAGGGTCTCAGCAGGTGCACCATGTGTCATCTTTAGTGTTACAGTTCAAGAAAGGTGTAGCCTTCATGGAAAAAAAAAGGAACAGAAAAGTGATCAGACATGGAAAAGCCTGAAAGGCTGCTCGCTTTTAATACAGAGGAGTGAGGGCGCAAAGGCAAAGTGAATCATTTCATGTAAGACCAATCAGTTAGTCTCTTCTTCCATTAGCAGAAGGACAAATGTTGATCGCCCTTTACTTTTCAGCAAAGATATAGGTTATATACACCTTAAAAAAGGGGGTGGGAGGTATTTTATTTTCTTCAAAATAAGATGTGGCCACAGAAGGGTTGTAGAAGCTCTCCCACTTCTTTTTTTTGACATGATTTCTCAAGACATGTAGAGTTGTGTTGGTAAGAAATGAAAATACACTGGAGGGTCCTGTTTGTGCATCACCATGAGCATAAGTACTGACTGTTCAACCAGTTTGTAGCGTGTTGTACAATGAGGTGAAGGTTCACTGCAAACCACCCACAACTACAATTCCATTGACCAAAATGACATCACAGGCAAATACCAAGTAACTTTTTCTGCTTGGAGCAGGAGTACGTTTGTGAAATTGTTGCAGGGGTAGCGCTGCCATGGGAAGGTATGAAATATGTGTAGTCACTCCAAGGCTTATGTTGACATCCTTGGAACACGTTACCCAGGACAGTGGTGGAGTCCCCACCGCTGGAGGTATTTAAGGGTCGTGTAGATATAGTGCTCAGGGACATGGTTTAGTGGCGGGCTTGTCAGTGTTAGGTTAATCATTGGACTAGATGATCTTACATGTCTTTTCCAATTTAGGAGATTCTGTGATTCTGTGATCCAGAACTATTTCCTCATTGGATAGCCCACGGGTAGCAGGCAAGGCACATCTGAGTACTGCAAATAGACCTGGTCAGGGTTGGTGGAGTAAGAATGCAGCAAACCATTTAGAACGCCCCCCCCGAGACTATGAGATTTTTTTTTCTTATTCTTTTTATTACTAACACACTGCTGCTTCTGTTTCTTACCACTTTGTGTTCCTTTTATGTCAATTGAACAGTTGAAAGATCCCTTAAAGTAAGCGTCAATAACCTTTATGCATTCTTAATCGCTCCTTTATATGTTCAGAGAAAGATAAAATGGCTGTGATATCAATAAGAAGGTCCAAAGTGTGAAATTAAACTCTGAACAGGGAAAAGGGAAAAGCTCTCCATGGTTTATGGCCTCCACAGATGGAAAGGAACTGGTCAAGTTATGAAATCTCTAGATTTGGCACCAGGAATATGTTGGGGTGGGGATGGGGAAATGGTACTGAATTATCCCTGAATTTTATCTGCTCTCCCCTTCTTGGTTAAGAATTGCCAGGACTATACTACAGCTGGGAGGTCTGGGGTGTCCCCGGAGACTCATCCATGAAGTTTCTCACAGGAGAACAGGTGTTATTCTTGTTCCACAACAGGAGGCTTGCTTAGTTCAGGCCACAAGAGGACACAGATAGTCTGAAAACTTTCCTTTAAGGAAAGTCCATGAAGTAATTTGAGTTAAAACTTAGAGGAAAATAAACCCTCTTAAAACTCAGTGACTTTCTCCCATACTGAGACCAGGGTTGCCAAGATTTTTGCCCACTGAGGTTTTTTATAGCCAGTTTCTAAACCCCTGAAAATAGAGCTTTCCAATGGAAATACTGACACAGCCGTAACAGCAGCAGTGCAAATGAGGCTGCAATAACACTTCTGGGTCCCATAAAGGAGAAGGTGCTATGCAGGTGAAAGCATTCACCTGGAACACATGTGTTTGGCATCAGATCCAGCTCAGTCTTCACACCCAATATTATTTTTCAGTATTTTGCACTCAGTGCAAAAAGAAGAACTTTGGCTCCTGGAGATCTCTAAATCTGTCTGTGTCTGTTGTCTTGGTGGCTTTCCTCAACTTTCCCAAAGACAATAGGCACGATCTTTTTTACTATTATTTATTACACTGTATGGCAAGCAATAGAGAGCAAATTGTAATTTTTTGAGCTGGATGATATTTTAAATATTATAAAAATAAGCAAATCTAGGCATATCAAAATGACCCTTCAAGAAGTGAACATAATCTGTTGTAGAGTGTGTGTTGGTATTGCTCAACTCTGAAGGAGGGAAGCAGAAAACTAGAAAACACTCTGGATTTCAAAACATCCTTTATTCCCGTGATTAGCAATGAAATAATATAGCATCAAGGATTTTGGTCACTTAACATGAATAGAGCATGTTGACAGATGCAGGAACTCTGTACTGTGCTAATGTTTACCTCAGGCTAGGAGGGAGAACTCACCTGACACTGATGCAAATGCACATCCTACATAGTTATTACTGTGGCCTACATCTGGTATTAGTACTATTCAGTGTGGGATTAATTAGTCACCAGATAGCGTTGAAGGCAAGTTTTTAGCAAGACTAACAAAGAGATTGGACACTTATATAATGAAGAGTATCATCTACAGTTACATCAGGAAGAAATGGGGGAAAGAAAAATACGCCCAGGAGTTACTGGAAGGAAAAAAAACCCTTGTGATTTAGAGTATAATCTCTCCTCCAAGTGAAGCATAAGGAAAGAACTCCTCCTTTGGTCAACAATATTCAATTAATGGCTTCTTGCAAATGAGCTGCCTAGTGCAAGGCACTACAAAAGAAAGAATGCAGGGATGGCCAAACTGGTGATCTAATGTGTGATCCTATGTCATGATTATGCCATGATTACTGAACCTTTTAGGGTGACAGTGTGGGTATAGAAATTACCGTCTTCTGGGAGGGAAGATGGTATTAGATGTAAACTGCCTTTGTTGTTTCGGTAACATTAATCTCTTTGTTGGGAGAGGAGCAAACCTCAATTGCCATGGGACAATGCCACAACCAACAAGGTTTTTGGCTTTGCACCTCCAGAGGAATGCAGCACACACACACATGCAGGATGGAATAATGGATATGAAGATGGTTTTGGTCCTGATGCTTTGCAAGGAGTCAAACAAAGGGCAGAAACGTGCCTTTTCAAAGGCATTTCTCATTTCTTTTCAAATTTCATTTCTCATCAGGAGCTGGAAATCTCACAGTCCCAGCTCTGGCTACAGCAGCTTTAGGGGCTGTTGCTATCTATGCCAGACCTCCTTCTGGCTGCACAGTACTTGCTGTCCTATGGCACTTGGTGGCTGCAGCCATAGTCCTGTTCTGCTCCCAGTCATTTGCTCTGCATGAGGCTGTGCATCAGGGCAACGTACTGTTGCTTTAAGGACTTTCGAACTACATGAGTTCTTGCTTAGCTTGCAGCACCTTCTCCTTAATGGTCCTCCTATGCCGACTAAAATGGCATACAGAGCCTACACTGGATATTAAATGTTCCCTAGGCTTCTATGACACAAACCTGTGGGGATGCTTTAATGTTGCAGTGGTGGAACTTCAGAAACCTTGACAACTCTGAGAATCTGAGTGCAGGGGTATCTAGGTACAACAGTTTTTAATATTAGGTCAAAAATACCTGCTTTTTTTGTCCTCTTATTCCTGGTTAAGAGGAGGTGTGCTTTTACTGTGCTAGTACACCTCTTCATTAACATAAACACAGAGGGACAGCGTGGTAACAGCCACCTACAATTTTAATTGAAAAGGAATGCTCCACTGTGAGAGACTGAGTGCCCCCATGCTCTTCACTGCCTCCCTGACACTGCTAGGGGTGGGGGTGTAGATGCATGCAGTGATTCAAAGCCTCTCCGCTTTTGTTTCTACCCCATCTTGGGAAGCCATTCTTGTTGCAAACACACCTGAAACTCACAGGAGTATGGCTGTGGACAGGAGTTTAAGATCTTTCATATGGTAGCCTTAGCAGGCAGATCCCAACTTAAAATCTTCTTTGATTTTGCCGCAGCATAACTTTGACGCCCAAGTTTCACATCCTCTCTGTATTCAGCTACCTTAATCACATGTAAAAGAGGTTGTTTGGAGACCTAGTTTGTTGCCACCTGGGATATTAAAAAGCCAAAAATTCCCTTTCAGACTGAACAGTTGCAAACTGACCCAGGGTTATAAATCTGTACAACAAAAATAGGCACCCACACATTGCCTCTGTATGCCTAGAGTCTTGTGTAATCTCCACAGTGATATTAGGTTTTATTTTTTATGTATTTCTAAATTTCATTTTATTAAATTTCTTTTATTGCCAGATTTATTTGCCAAAACAATGAATAGAATGGTTATTATAGTCATTCTGTACAGAACAATTAGTAGCTCAATCTTTTGCAGAGCATTTTTGAGTATATTAGATTACAGTCTTAAGAAGTAACAGAGAAGTTAAAGGAAAAGTTGAAGGAATTTAAGAATCACAAGACAAATAGAAAATTAACCTCAAACTCAACAAGAGGAAGGCTGGAAGAAAAACAATGCCTTTAAACTTTGTTTCCTTTTACTGTTAGAGAATCCATCTTGGGAATTTGGGAAAGTATACTTTACAGGGATACACAAAGAAAACACGTTAACAACTGCTCTTTTTGGTTTAACAAAGAATTTTTTAAAAGTTCGAAGAAGCCTCATTAGAACTATAACTAATAAGAGGAAAATATTCAGCATGCCAGGCTTTCCCTGTAGGAATATGTTACTGAAAAAAACCTGTTATACTAAGTTTTCCTTCTACTTCACATCATCTTTAGCCTTCCAATGTTAACTTGTACTGTAGAGGTGTGGTTTTCAACAATGTCTAAAATATGTCAACTCCCTTTCTTCATTAATGTGCATTGTACATCTAGATCTACAGGTGACTAACACTCCTAGCTTTCATAAAAACAAATGCTTGTGGAGATTTTTATTCTCATGCTTTCCATGGAAAGGAAGACTTTATATCTAGAAATATAGGTTAATGTTAACTTAATGCTAGCAAGTTTCAATCATGTAAACTGAGAAAATTGAAGGTGTGCGTGGGGGGGATTATTTCCTATAAGCAGCCCAGTGTAGTTTGTAAGATTTTTCTTTTTTAATGCACAGATGCCTCAGGTGGAATTTTCTTATCCCTGTATAAGTCTACATTTAGATTTGTCCACTTTAGACTCGTTTGTAATTAGTGGAAAGAAATAGACAATTGAAAGCATGATTAATCTTAAGTTTTTGACATCTTTCCCTGTGCACAATTCTCCAACTGAAAAATTATGCGTGCACCAAATACATATTCAGTGTGGAGATGCCAACACCTATGTTTGCACAAATTCTTGAGAGCAAATACACATATTTGCATTTGCGATATCCAGAGCAAGTGTTAGAGTGCATATGCGTATTTCAGTGTGCAAATGAAAGTACACACAATGGCATAAGTGGCAGTGAAATAAATTGGAAAACTGAAGTATAGCACATAAAACTATGTCCACAATGCAATTCAGAGTTATGGACACAGACCTTTAGATATACCAGAGCTTCCCTAAAGTTAATAATCTCTGATATAGAAAGCAATGCAGCTGCAGCATTATCTGCTTCTACATGAGATGAATAAGACCTCCTGATACTCTGGGTAAGCACATACTAACTTAGTGCTCATAAAGGTAACCATAATGGTTACCTGCTCTTTTAGAGCAAATTCAAGTATGCCTACAGAAGTTGCAATAGCTCTTGTGGACTGCAAAGACATATCCTGAGTAAAAGATATAAATTCACATAGGTAACAATATGTTCAGCTCTATAGAAGGCAGCCAGTGCCTGAGACACTCATGCCCATGATTAGTGGAGAAGAGGGTAGGAACTTGCATCCCACTACATCCTCCGCAAGGAGTAAAGGAAAAGAAAATGATCCTCCAAGATGCTTCCTGAGGAAGAAAGAGTCAAATTCCCTCTGAGGTGAAAGACAGAATAACTCCATGGCTCCACCTGCTTCACAGTAAATGTTCCACACATCTGTAAAAAAACCTAATCCTAGAAAAGCCCCTCAGATGGGACTGTAATTTTCATCCTTAAGACATACATGTATCAAAACTTTTACATTTAGCCAAGTGCTGGAGCTGTTCAGCACTACAGACTGGAGGACTGAAAGCATCACAGTTTAGCAAGAAGCAAAAAGAAGTCATGACCACTAAAGTCTGTTTGACCTCCTCAGGGTACAACATCTGTAAATAAGGATAGTATTAGGTGCTCTGCATTTTTGGACTACAAAAATTATTCTGAGTCTTCTGTTATGTATTTCTAGCTTTCAGAATGCACACTCCAGTTATGCTTTGTGGATTACAAGGACAGGAAAGAATTGTACTGTAATACAATCCTATAAGAAGCAGTATTGTATCATAACTCTTGAAAGTAGCAATACATTTGGAAAACATTAAGAAATTTGCAAGTGGCTACCCACATTAATTTTGGTATTTTGTTTTTCTTTCTGAGAATGCACTAAAATTACAAATCTCTTGATTTCTAGAGAAGACTATGTTTAGTGTTTTTGGAGAAATCCACTTAAGTGAATTTAGTTTTAAGCCAAAGGAAACATGTCTTATTTACATCCAGTTGACCTCTTCAGGTTCATTGGACTTTTACAAATAGACAAAGGGGATGAATTTGTTGTCTGTCTGCTACATCTGAATCCATGAGTCAAGCAACACTTAACTCTGTCTTCCACAGGAATCTATCTAGTCTGAACAGCTAATATGTGGTAACCCACAGGAGGTAAAATCCTAGATAGAGCCAAGTAATTGTAGCTTCAGGAGCATAAGACAACCTCAAGACCCATTAACATGCATGAGAACTGCAAATGGCTTTGTCTTCAATTGGAAGTTTCCACATGTCTGCTGATATAAGCTATAAACCTATACTGTGACATGTGTATGCTACTTGCATTTAAAGTCAGGTTACCCTCCAGGAGCTGAAATGGACCCACTATGATTTGAGTATCATACAGTATAATAAAAACTGATAAAATACAAGTAGTTGCACTAATTTCCAGCCCTTTTTCAGACTCATACATAATCCACATAATTCCCACTTCAGTTGCAGTGTAGTTTTATGACAAGTCCCTGTATTTTTGGCAGAATATGCAAACCTGTCTCTTTATGTCCTTTATTGTCAGGATAATCCTCTTAAAACCCTTTTTTTAAAAATCTTTACGAGTGATTTTTTTTTAAATGTACGTGCTTTATTGTTACAATAATCTTCTTGGTTCTGAGCATCTAATTCCTTCCATTGGAATCCATGGGGAGGTTTATGCAGAGAATCCCCGTATTTTGCCTGTATACAGGTGTTTTGGGGAAAAGAAGTAACACAGTGTTTTGAATATTTGATACTAAATAAATAAATAGCCACATCTTAAGAAAGTAGGAGACACTGCTTCTCCTTTTTAAATTTCCTTTTTAAGGAACGAATCAGGGAAAAAAGTACAAACAGGGGATATAATTCTGACAGGTTATAAACTGGAAAGACAGTCAAGGCTCTTGGTTATGCTAGTAAACAGAAACTGGGCCTGCTACAAATCTCATTTAAATCTGTAGACAAAGATTGCATCTTACCTAGATTTAAGACTAGCCCTTATTTCCAGAGGTCAAAGATTCTCTGGTCTGGCATTTCTAGTCCTGCTCTTACATCTTCTCTGTCTCTCACTTATAATCCCCAACTGCCCCATTCCTGAAGGAAACTTCATAGTATGACATATTTGCCCAGAGGGCCAAATTTAGCTCCAGTAAAGTTCACAAGGGTTTTGTCTCTATTTTCTCGCACAAGAGCAGCAGTATACAGAGCTAAAATAATACAGACCTCTCTGTATTACAGTTTATGGGTGCGCACTTGAGACACATAATCCTGTTAGCCTCCTTCCCAGCACTACCACTGAGCTGCCGTACTAGGAGTTTTCACAGGTCAGGGTACTATAGCAAGCCACAAACACAGTCCCTGTCAACTTGACTTCTCATCAGGGATTTGTTCTAGCAGTTCCAGCCCTCCATACACAGGATGGAGGGAGAAGAGTTTGCTCATGGATGCCTTGCAGCCCTGACCCATGCATAGCCCTTTTAAACACAGGCTTTCCTCAGGCACTGGCCCCTCAAAAAAGGCAGTCTTACTGCTAGACTATCTGCACTTCCACTGGCTGAGGACAAAAGACCTTTAACAATCACCATGGCAGGGTTATCTGATAGCCATTAAATGTAATGCAGATTAGCAGAGCAAATACTTCTGAGACTACTTGATGTCTTTGCAATAAAAGCCTGAACTGTGGCAAATCCGGAACTCGGGGCAGGCATTTTTATATTAACACTCAGGTGCCATTTAAATGCCCTGGCTCCCCAGCACTGTGGTGCAGGGAAGTGTCTGCGCTCCTAGGGGAGCAGGAGGCAGACAGTGTCGGCGACAGGCTCTGGCACTATTAGCCAAAGAATGCCCTTCTGGTTACCTAAATGTTGTGTCTGACTGCGTGTCAGTATGCATCTTGCTCCTTTTAAAGGCAAGGTAGCACCCTCTTACTTTTGCACCTCTCTGCAAGAAATTGCAAAACAGAGAAGGTTGGACTGAGAATCTAATACCTTTCCCCTTTTTCTAAGAGGTTAAGAAGGAACTTCTGCATAATTTAGGCTGCAAGTTTTCTTCACTGGGCTTATACAGTATGTAGAACAGCAAGATACTCAAACTACAGTACAGTAAAGTACTACTGTAAGACAGACAAATATATATCTTGTTCCCAAATTCTAGAGATTAAGACAATAAATTGCATGGATCCTTCTAACAGTTCATAAGTAACATTTCTCTTAAGGATATGTTTTCTTGCTAGATGGAAGCAGAAAAATGCATTTGTCACCTGGCAAAACAAATCCTAGAGCTGAACATGGAGGTTTTCTTCCTGAAGAATCCCATGTCCTCTGGAAGAAGAGCTGCCACGGCACAGCCCTTGCCTCTAGTTGGGGCTGTGGTATCCTCTGTTCTGATTGAGGACCCCATCATGGGACTGTTGCACGGGCACAAAGCTTGTTACCTCAGTGGAGTAAGAATGAGTTCTTCCCTCTCAGAATTAACAGTCAGAGATCTCTTCAGCTGTATTTTTATCCATGGCTGCTGCTCAGCCTTGGGACCTTTGTTTTGTCTGCTGAGAGGTCCTACCACCCAAGTATATGGAAACATGGCTAATGGATGTTTGGCTTGTACTTCATGTTACCTCAGCCCGCCATGTTCATCCTGGATTGACAGGCTAGGATTTCTCTGTCATGTTCGCTGTCCGCTAAACAGCTCTGGTTATTGATTTTTTAATTATGTTTTCCTACAAATCCTGGGAATTATGTTTTCCCTTTAGATCTATTGGTCAGCTCATTTGCAGCTATTTGAAAAGTAGTCTCAGGCTGCGATCATCAAAATGGGCTGCAGAAGTTAGGTGCTTATATTGAAAAAACTTTAATTCCCTTAGGCTTTCCTGAGGAGCTTTGCTTCAGTTTTAAAACTCCTGAAAAAGCCAGGTGTACTTACACATTCAATGAGGCCTGACTACCTATAAATGATGGAGGCATTATACCCTCTAGTGGCAAGAATATACGTCACTTATTTTGGGAGAAGCATATCAGGACGGAGACTCATAAGGGACAATGAAGTAGTTATTGATCCTGACTTAAACTTTTGTGGACCAGGCACCAGGCAGTGTCCTTTGTAACAGATTGACATCTCAAGAATCAAACAGAAAGACTTGGCCAGAAAAATGAGTGCTAACAACCTAAATTGGTGTACTTAATGGTACGAAGACTCCCCTTTATTGCTAACTAGTTCAACACAACATAAATCAGGAATAACCAGAGCAAACCCATTTTCTTTTTCTTTTTTTTCCCTCCGTTTTCTGTTCTTAGACAGTCTCAGCTATTAACACAGAATTACCTCTAGTTGTATGAAATAATGCAGCCAAATATTAAAAACTTTTCATGCTTGGTTTTCATCAGCAATATGTCCTGCAGGGTTAAAAAACTTTAGAGGAAGCAAAGTATCCTAGGTTTGGGTGTTATTAAAAATATAAACATAAAAATTTACTGAGAACAAGGAAGGTTTATTACCTGACATTTGAGATCATATCCCTCTAGGTAGTTTTGTTCTTGTACAACAACAGTTGCCTCAGCAAAGCAATGGGAGGGATAAACATGTTTAATTCACGCCTGCTAATATATAGTAGGTTGCAGAAAGCAGCTTATGAATTTGCTTTTGAAAGTCTGGTGTTTGGGGTTTGCTAAGCTATTTGCCTAAGGGCAGGATGACATTCCTGTGGCATGTGCTTTCTTGAATTCCACATAACGCACATTCTTTTTTGCCTAAAACCAGAATAAATAAAAAAGGAAAAAAAGACCCAACTTCAAGAAATAGTAATTGATACTAAAAGGTAATAGATCTTTAATGGGATTCTGCTCTGTGATGAAGCATACGTTGCTTCTAAGGTTTGGTAGTGGCATACTGGTGTTATAACCATTAGTTTAGAAACACATATTATTTACTGCAATGCTGATCCAAATCACAATGCTGTTTTTAGATTCCCCACCACATAATTCAAATGTTGCTTCATTTCAGTAGTCCTGAGTCACAGTTTTGTTGTTGTTAGATGTCAGTCCATTCATTTCACCTTGTTGTCCTGCAAAAAGTAGTTAAGTCAATACTTTGCAATTAATTTGAGGTCTCTGACTAATTTCTCCTTTCCCCATTTCAGGGTTCCTGTGAAGAAGGAGATGTACTAAGAGATAATGGCCAGTTTTGTTGTTTTTTTCTGCTCTTGCCAGGGGCAAGAATGATTCAGTAAACCCTGTCACCACAGACACACCGCCCTGCAGTAATTAATGCACAGCTGTCCATGTACCACCACTGACAAATAAAGAAACCAGTCATTTATAGGTTGGACTTCATAATCTTGCATTTTCTCATTTAAAAGCAACACAGGCTGCATAGGTCTCCTCAGCCATAATTTTGTTTTCTTGTCAAGAGCCAGATTAACTCACATATACTCTTGTTGAAATGAAATGCAGAGTTTTTAAAGATTTCTTTTCCAAAGTTGTGGTAATGGTCCAGTTGGGAGCACAAGTCTGTAAGGTTCAGCCTCATGTGGCAGACTTGTGCTGGGGGCACACATCTGAGTACATCCCCCTTTGTCGTCCCACCATGGAGCCAAGGATCAAAATATGGAAAAGAGACTCTTCACTCAGTTGGTCTGCACGAACGGGGACCGACAACTATCCTAAGGGGTTATAGTGATAGAGACATAATACACTGCAATTAAAAGGCATCTGGGGAAAGACAAGAGATCCTTTAAGATTCCCTTTGAAGGAAAAACTAAGATGATGTTTCCTTTCATTAGACAGCAGAGATTCTGCCCAGTTCAGCCTTGTAGTGCAAACGCAGTAAGAATCGGGCTTCAGTACTGTTTGTGAAATAGCTAATTTCACAATCCATTTGGAAATCCTTAGTAAGGATAACATTAACTCTTGTATAAGATTGTTCATAATCATTATTATTATTCAAAATCCTTATTAAAAGGTTATCATACACTGACTGAAGAATAACAAAGCTGAGAGCAAGAAGCAGGTCTGGCCATGCGTGTGGGATGTAAGGGAGAGAAAAAAAATCCAGAGGCTTGGATAAGAAGTAGAGAAGATATACTGAGGAAACAAAAATTGACTAGGGAAAGAAGATTCCTGGAGAAGAGGAAAAAAGGATAGAGGATATCCAGCAGCAGGGTTGAGGGACGTGAAAAAACACAAGGGACAGGTGGGGTGAGAGAACTGAATATGGATGGAAAGATGAGAGATCAAGGCCAAGAGAAGGCACTTAGGCTTTTATTTTTTGAACTTAGCTGATGATATAGCACTGGAACCGTTAATGCTTCAGAGAAATGCCTTTTGGAAATGTACTTAGTTTTCCAGGGAAATACGGGCATTTCTTATGGTCTGTGTTTTATTAGATAACTAACACAACCAAGCCCTGTTCCCTTTTAAGTTAATAGCAATGATTAAATTAAAGTCAAGGGATTCAGTCCAGAATGAGACAAAGCAGTGATGCTCCTGTAGGTAGATATACTGATCATAAAAAAGACTTAAAAGTCAAATAGAAGTCCTAAAAATCAGTATGCTAGTTATTGCCTTAAGCTATTGCTTGGAATATTATTAGAATAAACTAGATGTTAAGCAAACTATTCTTGTTTCTCTTATGCAAATACATGCAAGAAAAGTTGGAAACAAGGTTCTTCTGGGTATGTGAGACATCATCACCTGGTTCAAAGCACAGTCTTCAGCCTTTAAGGAAAGAACGGATGGACAGAGCTGACCTGCAGGCAATGGAACCATCATCTTTAGTAAACGTCTTCCTCAGTGTCTGAGGAAAACCTGATATGACAATCTCTTGGTGATGGGAATAAGAAAACTCTCTTGGCCCAACACACTTCCCTTGACATGCAGTTGCCACTTTTTTTGGCTTCATGAACCAGTCGTTCTGTGTATCTCAAAGTAGTTTTTCCTTGCTTCTATATTTCTGGTGCTAGACATGTCCCTGAACCAGTGCTAACTCAATGGATCATGCATGTACAAGGAAAACTCAGTTGGGAGATAAGATGTTCCCAGAGCTCACATAAACTTGGTGTCACTGGATGTGACCTCTTTCCTGCCTCCTCTGACCTCCTGTCTCAGGGGAAACATAGCAGTAAGTTTGAACACATCTGAGTCCTGATGGACTCTCCTATATTTTTAATCTGCTTACACACCATGTCTTCCAACATTTTGATTCATGAGGGTGTAGTGGGTGCAGCTGTCCAGGCACCGGCAACGATGGCTGCAGAGGGGTGGCTTCTGTAAGGTTCCAGCCAGCTCCAACTGAGTCACCACAGGGTACAGCTGAGCCCAGCAGCCCAGATGCTGGTGTGTCTCAGAAAACGTGTTTAAGGAAGGGCAAAAATGCCACATAGGCAGAGAGGAGTGAGGAAAAAAAGTGTGAGAAACAGCCCTACATGCAGCAAGGTTAGAGTAAGGAGGAGGGGGAGGAGGTGTTCCAGGCGTTCAAGCAGAGGTTCCCCTGGAGAACCCACTCTGGAGCAGGTTTATCCTGAAGGGCTGCAGCCTATGGCTGGAGCAGGTGAAGAGTGTGAGGAGGAAGGAGAGGCAGAGAGGAGCTGTAATGGACTGACACCATAATCCGCTGTTCCCCATCCCCCTGCACTGCTTGGGGTGGCAGGAGATAGAGGAGCTAGGAGTGAAGGAGCGAAGTTGAGCCTGGGAAAAAGTGGGGGAGTGGTGGAGTAAAGGTGTTGTTTCAATCAGTCTTTGTTTCTCACTATCCAGATCTATTTTAATTGGCAATAAATTAAATTAGTTTTCCCCAAGTCAAGTCTGTTTTGCCTGTGACAGTAATTGGTAAGTGATCTCACTGTCTTTATCTCAACCTATGAGTTTTTTCATCTTATTTTTTCCTGCTGTCCTGTTAAGGAGGGGCAGTGAGAGAGTAGCGGGGTGGGTGTCTGGCTGCAGTCCAAGCTCAATCCATCACAGAGGGTTAGGCAGAGCAGCAGCTGAGCATACTCCAGTCCAGATGAATGGGATCTATCACAGCCTTCACTCATCCTGTGCACAGTGCCTGCACTTTGGGAGCAAGTCATTGCCAAGCTAAGTGAGCAATACAGACAGAAAAATATTTGATTCAAAGGACTCTGCCTACTTAAGTTTCCTTTTGATCCCACTGTCCATCTCAGAATTGAGTAGTTTGGGCCTAAGGAGCATTTCTTTTCCTGAGATAATGGTAATTGTCTAAATCCTCTGCACTAAACCCCTTAATGAAAAGTTTGACTAGAAAATGAGAGTGATCTCATTTAAGCTACTTTGTGCCACAGCTTATGGATTGATGTAGGTGAGGACTTACGCTGCTTTTTCAACCTTTCCTTTTTATTCTCTTAGGAAAAAATAATCTCTATTTATTTTTCTCCAAGTATTTCAGTACATTCTATATGGCATTTCAGAAATAATTGGTAGCAGTAACAGTAGATCTGTAAGACATTTTTGTGTCAGCACCTATTCCACCCCCTCCTAAATCAGTGAATCTGTTTTCTCTTCCAAGCCCTTTTTTCCTCTCAAAACATTTGCTAAAATCTGTAAGTTCTTTGTCTAGCTACTTTGACAAAGAAATGCTCTTATCCTTAATATAAATACAAGTTCTATACAGTTTTCTGTTGAATTCTATATATCGTTTTTATGCTGTACCCAGACAGACTTTTAATCTCTCTCTTTTTTTTATTTCTCCCATCCCTTTTTTTTAATGCAGTAACACTTGCAGAGCCAATTCTTCTCAGATATAATACTCTGTCAGACTGAATGCCTTTAGGCTGTGATTGCTTTTTCATGGATCTAAAGGGCAGAAGGGCAAAGGGAGCCTAACCAACCCTTGCACAAGCACTAGGTAAGGGCTCCTGCATTTCTTTGAAGTAATAAGTCCTTGTTCTAGTCCTCGTCCCTGCATTGCTTAAAAGGCACAGAGACGACCAAACATTAATACACACACCTCCCATCAAGCATACCATAGTAACTGCACACTGCAGAGCTCTGAGAGACACTGTGCCAGCCACAGACACAGTGCCATGTGGACTTTTCTCTGGAGTAATGTTGCTACTCACTGCCAATACCACAGAGCTGTTCCCTAAAGGCAGGTGTTACAGTACTCTCTATTTTTGTGTTTTAAGTGTGAGGTGATGGCTCTGTCTGTGTGAGTGAGTGGGAACCATGTGAATATACATAGGAAATTATTCTCTTCGCTCTAGGGTAGCTGTTGAACAGGGCAAGTCCCAAAGGTTTGCATTTGTTTCTAATCAACAAAGTTTGCACTGTAATAAGAAACATAAGACACTCTCCTGCCACAGGCAAGGCTCATAATACATAGAGGAGCTCACACACTGCTTTCAGAAGAACTGCTAAAAAAACGAGCAGAATAATGTTATACCTTGTTGGACAGTGTTATCATTTGACGGTGTAGTAAGTTACAAATGACTTTAAGACTTCTTCCATAGAAAATTTCTGTCGCAAACTGGATCACAATAACCTTAGAAGTTTATCTTCTTCCTCTTCAAAAGAATGTTGTCAGAAAGAGAGCAAACATATGAGCCACATGGTACTTTGAGTATATCTCTCGTTTCCTCCTTAGCCATAGTAATTTAATTTGCCCCAGTGCCACCTCAGCAGAGAGCGAAAAAGTTTCCAGGAAGAGATAAAAAGGAGATCACATTCCCAGCTGTAATAAAGGAAAACCTGCTTAAAAGTCAGCTGATTTTTACCGGGTGTAGCCTAGATACTGGGATCCAGGGAAAGAAAACGTCAAACTGAATTTATTGGCCCCTGCCAAGGCATCCCCAGGGTCTGGCTGGAGTCAGAACAGCCCTGGCCTTCCACCAAGGGTTTTATCACTTTAAGGAAACAGATCAAGATCATTAACTTAATTTCTTCTGTTTTATTGAAATCAATTCCATACCATGACTTTCAAGACAGGTGGATCCTGTTAAAAAAAAGAAAAAGCAACCCCCACCCCCCAAACACCAGAAAAGCAATATGATTCTGGATAAGAGAAGGCTTTATGAAGTATTAGAAAGAGAAAATAGTTTGCCTCAAAATCTGTGTGCAATATGCGAATCCATCTATTTTTCATTAACTTACACAACTTTTTCCACTTGGAAGTATTTTTTTCCTAGCTCTTCTTTCTCTTTCCACCATGCCCTGCACTATTCTCCGTCTCTTTTCTAGTTTCCAGAGTTTCTTCTCTGCTCCATCTTTCCACATTTTAACATTTCTGAGAACTAGCCATACAGTGCTGCACAGAAGCATGATATTTAGGGACTATCAGTGAACTTAATATGGAACTGATGGAAAAAAACTCACACATTAAAGCATCAACTCTTTGTCTTCACCAAGATCTGTATAAGGCCCCATTCATTGCATTTACAGCTAGCTTATATTGTCTTTCACTCACTGAGACTTTTCTGTGGGTCTGCTTTGCTCACCATTTGATCTTGCTGTGGGTTCTAATGAGAGGTCTTCCTTGCATTCAGGCAGTAAAATATTTGGAAACAATTTCTTAGTGAAACAATCTTTTTGGCTGTATTTTTATCTCATGTGAGATATATGAGAACATACCCCAAGTTAGAAAAGACCTAAGAATGACATACCCTAAAAAGAAATTGAAATGACTGGAAATGTTTAACTGAAAAGAGGGGCAAATACAAGAAGATGTCATAAACATTTGAAAAATAATGAGTTGGGTGAGGGAATTATATTGCAAGCTTCTGTTCGTGATAGTCCATAACACAATAATGATGTGTATCTAATGACATTTAAAGTCAGGAATTTTCAAAGTGATATAAGATTTTTTTAAAAATCATGTAAGGAATAAGTACAGAGGGAAACAAAGAGTCAGAGAAGCCAAAACGTTAATCAGATTCAGAATAAGATTGAATATTCATATGCATATCCATAACACATTGATAACAACAAAAATGTGTCACATAATACAGATCAAGATTTCAATTGGTGTTGAAAGAAGAGAAGAGCTCTTTACACCCACATCTGCGTAGTAGGACTTTCTCAGAGACATGTCCCACATCTGTGTCAAAGACAGAAAGCCTGCTTTCATGGCCACTAGTTCTCACCCAGTATGCCAGTTCCTATTTTCTTTGACACTGACTGAACTTACAAGTTAATGTGACCACTTAGTACTCTTTTTCCCTTCATATCGTTATATGTTTCTATTACTGTGCATTAGGAAATTTTGTGGGGGGGAAATCAGCAGATTAGATTATAAACTGGTATAAATAGTCTCAAGTGATGCTGGCTGAACTACATCTATTTGTACCAGGATCTGACCAATACCCTTCCTCAGTCAGTGCTTCCAGATGTCCTTCGTCATTTAAAGGTTATGAAAATATGTCTTTGGGGAGGGTGTTTGTTCATATGTGAAAGGATAGCGACTAGAGGAAGAGGGACCCTGTAGTTCCAAGAGAATAAATTGTGAGTTTTCTTATCTCCTGTGTTTCTACTACTGAACTATACCTAATATACTGGTGGAGTTTTGCTAACGGGCATGTTTTTAGAGGGTGCTTATATTAAAACAAAGACCCTGAGTGCAAAAGCTATAATGGCACCTTGAAATCTCTGGACCTTCAACTTTCCAGGGACAATGTTGTGCTGCAAGAAGTGCTTCAGAAAACAACAGTTCCGAATCTCCACATGTTCAACTCCTTTCAAAACTTATGCTGAGCTATCTTATGTTGAAATCTGAGGGTGGAGAGAATTCGTCAGTTAGTTGTTATGTTGTTGTCAAGACAAGGCTGGAAGGACTAAAACTAAGGGAAAACAAAAGACCCTCCTTCCTCAAAATAAATAATAATCCCCCAAAGCAAAAGCCAAAAAGCCAAAAGAAATCCCTCTTAAAGGAATTGCTCCATTAAATCATTTCAAAGAGGGCCTCTGCCAGACTCCACTCCCTTGTAGTAACATAACTAGAATGATTCACTGAGTCAAGAGCTCAGAGGTTGCCAATAACCACTGTATTTCATGGGCTTTTCAGATTCAGTAGGAAACAGTAAATTAAGGATCAGTTAAAGCTCTTGTATACATGAAGCCTGCTATGGTATAGGGTAGGGAAAGGATCGTATGTGGTTGCAATTTTGATGGCTTCAAAATGTATCATACTGAAAGAGGGCTCAAATGGTTTGTGGAAAAAAAATTCACGTTGTTCCTGTATGTAACACTCTCACACTGCTCCTGATGTGGCTTTGATCTGTTTTTCTCTATCCACCCCCCAAAAAAATTACTTTCAGATTACTGGTAATGCTAGTCACGTATAGCTTGTGCTTTTCCACTCTTGCCCTGAACCTAGAAATTAACGTGTGCAACAAGGGTGAAGAAGGGATCCTTTTAAAGCTTTTCCTATTTAATGCACCTGCATTTAGCTCACAACAGAAAGTCCTTCATAATCTAGTAAATAATCACAAAATAATTTAGGTTAGAAAGACCTCTGAAGTCCTGTGGCCCAGCCCCCTGATCAGACCATGAGTAAATATTGAATTAGAGCAGGTTGCTCACGGCTGTATACAATCAAATTTTGAATAGCTCCAAGGACAGAGACTTCACAACCACTCTGGAAACGTGTTCCAGTGCTGGACCACCCTTGCAAGGCGGTCCTTTTCTCTAACCAGAATTTCTTTTTCTTTAACAAGCCCGGAGAAGGAAACAAATCACTCTGTTGCTTCCATATGCCCTGTTGGAAAGACCCCGTGAAGCCCCCACTAATTTTATGTACTGTATAAGACTTTGTTTGGCTTGTTTTCACTTGGTTCTATTTGTCTTCCCTTGCCTTCTCCACATTGCCAATCTTGACCCCCCCTCAGCACCTACAATGCCCCAATTTTGGGACAGAGATGCCGATGGCAATATATCTTGGTGCCAGAGCTGTTTCCCTGTGAAAAACTTCAGAGCACTCCAGCCTTGGCTCCAAGGCTACAGTCTGCAGTTAGAGTCTCTGACTGTTCTCAATCCCTTCCCCAAGGGAGCAGGAACCTCTTATAAGATTAGCTGTTTACCCTGCTACTCGTATTGGGAATTTAGCAGGAATCTAGCAGTGGTCTGGCTGGCATCAAGGTTTACATACTATACTCAGTTGTATGTGAAACCACTACAAACTTTTCTTCACACCCTGCATTTACTACAGCTCAACACCAAGATGATGTTCTAGACTTGATGTTGTTAATTTGGGCCATGCCGCTCTTCATTTAAATAAATAAATAAATAAAAATTAGTTCTAATATCCAGAAAAGTCCAAATTTCAGTTTTCAAATATACAAAATAGTAGGAATCTGTTGAATCTGTTCAATTAACAGCAGCAAAAATAATGCAGCAAAGTGTTTCAATGTGCACAGTTTTCAATTTTTTACTGACCATTTGGAAATAGTTTAGATGGGTTGAATGTCCTGGCTTAATAAGACATTCTAGACAGGCAAAAAGTTTCAACACCACTAATACTGCTCAGAACAACCTAAATCATGGAGGAATCCTCAAATTTGCTGATTTCTCCCTTGATCTGACTATACTGGCTGCTCCACAGCACATCATTATAATCTGTGTATGAGACCAGACCTTACCAAAAACACAGTGATGAGAAGAACCAGCCATTACCAATGTATTACCAATTGTTTTGAGAGTCAAATGTCCATTTTCTACATTGACGAAACCAGTTCTTTCACCTTCTTGGGATGTCCTGTAACACATGAACATCAGACTTTGCTGCCTTTTCTGTTCCTCCCCATAGCTCTTAACTCTCCGTACACATGAACATAGAGAGATTTGCTCTTTGTTTCCAAACCACAAGGCTTCTATAGAGTCGTTGATACTTCTGTGAGAGAACTAGAAGGACATGAGAATACTGGAAAAAGAGCTCCTCAGGAGATTTGCAGACTGTAATGATTTGTGCCTAGGGAAACCTTTCTGATTTTGGTTCCCAGCTTCACACTTAGCATGCTGCAGAAAATTTGTTATTAAATAAAAAACAATAACAGCAACAAGAAGAAAAATGTATTTATGAATGGATGATTAAAACTTTTTTTATTGGGACGATGGGCAGATCTCTCCCAACTCTCTTGCCTCAGAATGCCAAGCAATTAAATACACTTTTATTATGAATGTGTAGGACAAAGAGGTGAATCTGAACTGCAGGAGAGGTCAGACTTACTCACCTCATTTTCTGTCACTCCTAGATGAGTCCAGGAATTCAGTCCTTTTCCGTTCTTGCAGTCTACTGCACAATGACCTGATATGATAGTAAGGAACATGATGCATTTATCCCTAGAATGCAGCAGAAGAAAATAAAAAAGTTTAGAAAAAGACTTTTCTGTTGGGTCTGAGGGAATGAGGGATAGAGGATGGTTTGGAAGGGTTTGGAAAGGTCCTTGAAAATATTCATGTGTTAAAAAATGTATTTCTTAGTTAAATCATTCACGTTTTCTTGCAGTAAACAATAATCTCTCATTGTCTCCAAAAATGTCTTACTCCTGAAGGCATTACTTGTATGACACTCTACTGGTACAGAAGAGCAAATGTTTGGAAAACTGTGATTTGAAACCATTGAAGGTTCATTTCTCTGCTATATTTCTGCTGTTCTAAGACCACAAAGTTTACAGGGTGGAAGACAGTGAAAAAGATCAAATACTTATAGTCTGTTTTGTGTAATCACAAAGATAATTTGCAAATATATAAACAAATGCATGCATACATACATATATATTTAAAAACTCTCTTAGAAAATAAATGGAACAAATGTTAGATATATGGGTGAGAAAAGTTGGTCCTGATTGTTTAATTATGTAACAGGATAGGAAATTAGACTAAGGCTGAGGTCCAACTAAGAGCTAATTGAAGCCATGTACCTTAGAAATGAAAGAAATACAGGTAGAGAAAGATGAATGAGAGAAGCCAGAAGCAGAACAGAAGGGGAATATCCTCTGAGTGTCTGTCAATTAGCAGAGGTGCTGTTGCAACCCTTCAGTTATATAATAGCAAGGGCAGTGATGTTACATCACAGGAAAGACACAATAAATAGACTGAATTTCTTATCTCTTAGTATTTTTCTTTCATATTATTCCTGGATAACAGAAATCCAAGGGTAATATCTGCAGTTGTAAGAGCTACAGAAACCTACTATTAAAATGCAGATCATTGAAAAACACAGTATAAGATCTGGGAGAAAAGACCTAGCATGAGGTATGTGTGTGGGAAAAGAAAAAGACCAGACAGTTCAGTGATCTGGAAGTGAATCTAGGAGTTATCATGGAGAAAAATCAACCCACTACACAGCTAAAGGAAACTCAAGGCATGTGGCTATCTTTACAGGGAGACTGAATACAAAGAAAAAGATGTATTTTTACTAATAGAGGCCACCTGAAATGCAGCAAGCAGCACTATTCACCATATCACAGGCAAGATATCATCATTGAAAACAGTGCTGGAAAAGATCCTGAAACAACAGGAGGGTGATTACCAACTTTAAGAGGTTTGGAAGCTTGTTTTAAGGTTAAAAAAAAAGGTTTGAAAGGGAACTGTAGAGTTTTTAAAATAGCTGTGACAAAAAAATCCCAAATCAATATTTTTTTATAGGTGTTTAATTTAATTCTTAAACCCACTATGATTACCTCATTTTGAAACTCTCTTTTCCTGTCTTTGACATGTTGCCAAAAATGCAGTCTTTATCTACTTTGTCTGCTGCCCAATGGACTGGTGGTTTGTCAAAAAACTTAGTTCCTGACAGATGGGCAAAATTTTTACAGGTTAATTTGAAACACACTTCCTAATTTTACCTTCTTCCATTCATAATAGTAGATAGAACTGTAATAAAAATAAGTAATTCCTCAGACCAGTTGCTTGCAGTTTGTCAAAATTTAGAATTCATATTTTAATTTTCTTTGGGATGTCTATGAAAATTACTTTTGGTCCAGTATTGAACGGTAAGCTTAAATTTGCTCCTAAGTTACACAACTTTCAAATTGAATCTTTCTAGCATTGTTCAAAGGCAGTTGAAATTATAAACTTCAAACATGACCCATTTATCAGTCTTACATATCAATCCAAATCTGAGCATGTAGATTAAATAATTTTGAAAGCTTGCAATTTTATAGTTTCTTTTCAAAACATATATTTAAACTTTTCCCTTAATTCCTAACACGATGGGTATATCTACTCTATTGTCATTGCTAGACTGTCAATTCTAGAAAGTGAGGATTCAGTATTTAAATACCAAGTCAAGCAGCAAGAACTGGATATATTTTATTGACAAATCTAACCAAATCAGTGAACAAAAAAAAATTCAAATCACACAATATGTAATGTTACGTTATCAATAAATAGCTGAAACAATGTCTTTGCATGAAGGATATGTTTATGTTTACAAGCTTCTCAGGTGATACAGCTGTGGTGTAGAGAGCCTCCATGATTCTGGTTTTGTAGGATCTACAGCTTTAATTGGAATAGTTGAAAAACTTTCCTCCAAAAAATGTATGAGGACTGTTTTTTCATCCTTTTTTTTTTTTAGGTAACACCACTAATTTAAATTGCTTTCAAATTCTTGATGTTTTAACTACTTGGCAAGAAGCAAATTTTGAGAAGTACACCCCACCTCCCCACTCCTGAATTCTTGATAGAACGCTAGCAGAAAAATGGAGAAAATATCACCATTGTGCCCAAAGAAGTTTTGGTAGGTTACTCCAGATGAAAACTGAGTAACTATTCAGTTTTATTTGGAATAGCTTGAAATTTATAAGTCTGTTATTTTGGAACAGCTCTAGTTTTAACACTAACTTAGGAATAAAGCCAAAAGTTGTGTTGTTGCATTTTTCCCCTTACACATATTAATTAAGGCATGTTTAACTCCCATGCCCAATATCTACTCCCTCCATTATGAAACTAGTATTAATCTCCCTACAAAGCAGAAGATATTTCTGTGCCTTCAGCATGGTGAGGGGAATTGACATGACTGATAGCAATCAGCTATTCACCCCGTGTGAGAAAATTGGAGACAGAGTGGCAAGTTAATGAAGAATTAGGTGTTAGATCTGGGATCTGGGAAAGATTTCTTCAGAGATTATTTAAAACATGTTAAATCTTACCTCTGGCAAGAAAATCACCACCTGAGTTGAAGGGACATCAACAAGGAGACTAAATAACATCTTCCACCTGCCAACTTTTCACTCAAAGACTCCCATCAAGTCAGCACAAAAATATGCCACTGCACATGGATGTTGTTCAGTTTCTAAAACAAATAAACACGCAATCAAGTGTCTCCATTGTATAAAATACTGCAGACTGAAATCTTCATACCTGCTCATGCAAGCAGTGTTTTACTCTGAATACAGCAGGTCCTCCATGATGAGGGGGATGGAGGTTTTGTGGCAGTGCAGTTGTGGCTTCCAGCTCCCGTCACGTTGCTGGGGCTGGACTGAGGTGTCAGGTCAAGGCCATAAATGTGGGTTTCCTCTGTGTAGTGTCTCTGCAAGTAACAGAGAAAGTCTGGAGGAAGGAAAACTTTCCCTTGGTTGAAGAGGAACAAGTTAAAGAACAATTAAGTAAACTGGATACCCACAAGTCCATGGGGCCTGATGGGATGCACCTGTGAGTGCTGAGGGAGCTATCAGAAGTCATTGCTGGGCCACTCTCCATCATCTTTGAAAGGTCCTGGAGAACAGGGGAGGTGCCTGAGGACTGGAGGAAAGCCAAGTCTTTAAAAAGGGCAAGAAGGATGACCCAGGAAACTACAGGCCGGTCAGCCTCACCTCCATCCCTGGAAAGATGATGGAACAGCTCATTCTGGGTGTCATCTCCAAGCATCTGGAGGAGAAGAAGGTTCTCAGAAGTAGTCAACATGGATTCACCAAGGGGAAGTCATGTCTGACTAATCTGATAGCCTTCTATGATGGCGTGACTGGATGGGTGGATGAAGGGAGGGCAGTGGATGTTGTCTACCTTGACTTCAGCAAGGCTTTTGACACTGTCTCCCATATCATCCTCACAGACAAGCTTAGGAAGTGTGGGTTAGACGAATGGACAGTGGGGTGGATTGAACAGTGGCTGACAGATAGAGCTCAGAGGGTTGTGGTTAGTGTTGCAGAGTCCAGTTGGAAGCTAGTAACTAGTGGTGTCCCTCAGGGGTCAGTACTGGGTCCAGTCCTGTTCAATATATTCATCAATGACCTGGATGAAGGGATAGAGTGTTCCATCAGCAAGTTTGCTGATGACACAAAATTGGGAGGGGTAGCTGACACGCCGGAAGGCTGTGCTGCCATACAGCATGACCTGGACAGGCTGGAGAGTTGGGCAGAAAAAAACTTGATGAGGTTCAATAAAGGCAAGTGTAGGGTACTGCATCTGGGGAGGAATACCCCATGCATCAGTACAGGTTGGGGGCTGACCTCCTGGAGAGCAGCTGTGCGGAAAGGGACCTGGGAGTCCTGGTGGACAACAGGATGACCATGAGCCAGCAATGTGCCCTGGTGGCCAAGAAGGCCAATGGCATCCTGGGGTGCATCAAGAAGAGTGTGGCCAGCAGGTCGAGGGAGGTCATCCTCCCCCTCTACTCTGCCCTGGTGAGGCCGCATCTGGAGTATTGTGTCCAGTTCTGGGCTCCCCGGTTCAAGAAGGACAGGGAACTGCTGGAGAGGGTCCAGCAAAGAGCTACAAAGATGATTAGGGGACTGGAGCATCTTTCTTATGAGGAAAGGCTCAGGGACTTGGGGTTTTTTAGTCTAGAAAAAAGAAGACTCAGGGGGGATCTTATCAATACTTATAAGTACTTAAGGGGAGGGTGCCAGGTAGATGAGAATAGCCTTTTTTCAGTTGTGCCCAGTGATAGGACTAGAGGTAACGGGCACAAACTGGAGCACAGGAAGTTCCATCTTAACATGAGGAGGAACTTCTTTACTCTGAGGGTGGCGGAGCACTGGAACAGGCTGCCCAGAGAGGTTGTGGAGTCTCCCACACTGGAGACATTCAAAACCCACCTGGATGCCGTCCTGTGCAATGTGCTGTAGGTGTCCCTGCTGTGGCAGGGGGGTTGGACTTAGATGATCTCCAGAGGTCCCTTCCAACCCTGACGATAGTGTGATACTGTGATACATATCTCTTAAGCTTACTCTGTCTCTGTACACAGTTTTCCAAGCCTAGGCTCCCCAGACTAAGCCTCTGAGATGAGACGAAGTCATCTTCTTAATCAGTGGTAGAAGTTTTCAAAAGGAAATTCTTACTTCAGGAGCCTCATGTTTGGTGTGCATAGTTCAAGATCCCACAAGTATCTTACTAGGCACGCAAAAACTGAAGTCCCCAAAAAGGTGGTCTCTTAGAAATTTTTACTTATCCTCTCTTAAATTAACATAAAAGTTTGCCTACATTTTACTTTATCTCACACCGAAACATGAATGAAAACTAAGGTTCAGAAATCTGGCAAGGAACAGAACAACTTCTGAATGCCTCCTGGTGCCTGAGGTCTAAATCCTGGTGTTAGTGAGTCCAGCATGCTACTTCTATTTCTGGTAGACAGTTCCTATCCTCTCCCTGAACAAAGACGTGCAAATTCCGAGAGCCAAATTCACAGAGTTTGGGATCCAACCGGAAGACAGACAAACAGAAAATCTGTCAAGACACTTGGCATAAAATAATGAGCATGGGAGCAAAATTCTTCCTTCTTTGGCATATGCCTTTACTCATCAGGAGCATAAAAAAAAAAAAAAACAAACAGAGAGGTATTTTCAATAACTCATACAGAATTTCTCTTAGCTAAGGGCTACCTTGCTGCCTTGTCCCTCTCAGGCCTTCTTTAGGTAAAGGTGGACACAACCCAGAGTTCTACAAAACAATTTTTCTGGGGAGCACAGGTAGAAAAATGGTGTGTTAGTCCTGGCAGTTACACCACATTTGGCAACAAAACAGTGGGTTCCCCTTTGCATTTGTCACATTCACTACATATGCCAGCCATGAGATGGTATGAAGGGAATAGGAACATAAGATTTCATTGCTATTTTCCCTTATATTGCTTTATTAGAACAAATCACTGTATTCTCAGGGATTAGGGTCAGGCAAAGTCTGTTGAGCTGTCAGCCACACTGTTGGTGCTCTTTATACTAGGGTGTAGAATATAGAATAAGAAATTATTTGCACCCAAATCAGAGATCAGCCATTAAATGGCTCAAAGTGCCATATGCCAAATACTCTTTAGTTCCTGGTGAACAGCTCCTGTGGGTGCTGCCCTTGGGACAGGGAAGTCACTGTCCTGACTCCCCTGGAGTCCACAAACTTTCAAAGGCAGAAGCAAAAGGAGAGGCAGCAGGCAGGGAACTGTGCTTTGGACCTTCTTCATCATGCCTGAAATCTCATGAAGTTCATTACAGAAATGAGGTTTGGAGGGTTGACTGTGGTTTTTTTTCTCTTTACAAACCACAAAGAGATGCAATTAGCTGTTGACTTGGCAGTCACTGCCCACAGCTAGAGTCTTCTCGACAGAGAACATTGTACGGCACTCACTCAATACAGCTTTGTTTAAATTTTCAATTCATCTCTGTGCAGTTGGTTAGTTAATTGTGTTTTGCAAGTGGCAATTTACAGTTGGAGACAACATACTTTTTCCTAAATAGAAGTCACCTAACCTCAAGGCACTGTATTCAACTCTGATATATCTAGTATATTCAGCCTGTACACTCTATCCTCAGTGATTATTCTTGATTATTTCAAGCTTGTTTTATAGAGGTTCCAGGTTTCCTGAACCAGAAATTTCTCTTCAGGAAGAGACAGTGTAGCAGCACAGGCTTGGAATGCAAAAGCCAGAGAAAATATCTCGTCCCCAGCAGCCACGCCAAAGAAGTAACTTTTTTTAATGCTCATTGCCCATCAGTCTTGTCACATTTTAACTTTGAGAGCCATGTGGGGAAGTGGGTATGATATGTATTCCGAAATGGAGGACACAGTAAGACCAGAGAGTGATTTCCTGAGACAGTCTGCCCGAAGAGTTAGTTCTACAGACCCTAAATTACAGCTTGGGTACTTGTCTGAGAGTAAAAGGATGAAATCATAGGAGGTCTGAGGAGCAGCTGGATGGGCATATTCTGTGTGTGTTGGCCCATGGGAGAGAGCGAGTATGCCAGAGCCAAACTGTAATTGGTCCAGCTGAAGAACAGAACTAATTTAACTCTATGA
This sequence comes from Pluvialis apricaria, assembly GCA_017639485.1. NCBI lineage: Eukaryota > Metazoa > Chordata > Aves > Charadriiformes > Charadriidae > Pluvialis > Pluvialis apricaria. The sequence continues at coordinate 139,011,865 of CM030007.1, read as the reverse complement.
GATATAGAACACGCTAAAAATGAAACACCTGTGCTAAAAGGAGGCTTTCCATGGAGCAAAATAGAAACCAGATAAGCTTTGAAATTCTGTTATCCAAAGTGTTACTTCTCCTTTACTCATGCTATGGACTAACAAGGGCTTTTAACAATCACCTCTGATGTCTTTTCTTCCCTCTTCTCCATGAAATGTCATTGCCGCCTTCTTGCCAAAGACAAACACCTACCTAGCCCCAGGTCCCTGTTCCTAAAAATGCATAAACGTTCAATGGAAATGGGGCAGAAATCCAGAGCCTCCTTCTCCTAAATGATCACCCGTATCACTAGCACACAAGGTCATATTTACACATTTTATCTCCCTCTTCTGAAGAACATTTAGCAAGACTATCAAAAGGGTCTCTTCTGTGATGAAGCCCATGCAAGGCTAAGTGGCAGTTACAACATGCACCAGACTATGGGACACTCTCCCTGAAGGGTGTTGGAATTGAGTCTGCCACATCCTTGGTGAGTGTCCTAAATTCTAATTTTTCCAAACGGGAAGCTGGGGTTGGAGCTTCAGGGATCAAAATGTAGGTGAAAATTTAGGCATCTTTAAAGAGCAGAAGAAGATGAACTGGGGTCATAATAGCTAAAGTTTTAGACCTAGGCACTTACAGGTGGTATTTAGCACATATATTGGGGGAGTTGGTTGTCTGAATTATTTATTTATTTATTTGTATGCATGGAGGGGGGTGTTGTTGGATATGCAGGTGCTTCAGCTTTTTACTGTTAAGTGAATGCTCTACACAGCTGTTTCCCAGATTCCCTGATAAATTCCAATAGATGTTTAAGCAAAAATGCTAAAAGTAGCGTGAGACACTCAAATGCTTAGCAATAGGTCAAAGAACAGGAAGAATAAAGACAGCTGAGGAATAGGTGCTCCTATTTATGTTTGGATTGGTGAGGGTGATGGACAGTCCGTGCTCTCTCAGCCCCTCATCTACAATGGATGGACTTCGAAGGAGGCAGGGGAAGGAAGTCACCCCTCAATTCTTCCCTGCTACTAGCTGAATATTGGAATTCAGTTTTCATCCTGAGTTACTGCAAGTGGGTACAAAGGTGTCACAAGTGCCAGCTTTATTCTTAATCCTTGAAGAAGCAACAGGGTTTCTGGGTAAGGCACACAATTCATTCTTGGGAGAGGCAAAGGGAGGAGGAAGGAAGGAAGGAAGGGTCATGGTGACACTTTGGTTACATGCACCTCCGCTGGGAACACCATGCCCTCCCTCAGTGCAGAATTTCGAAATTTAGCAGTCCAAGTCATCATTGTTTCAGACGATGTCATCAGATGTTTTCTTCTTTCACTACCTGCTTTGTGTACCCTCTAGCACGCTTTCAGTGGAGCAGTTCTCCCTTGTGAGCTAGGGGTCTGTCTCTAGAAAACAAGGTAAGTTTCTTAAGATAGCCCTGTGATAAAAAAGTGTTTATCACACAGTTCTGCAATTTCTCATGCGTCTCTGATGAACTTACCTGCCCCCTGCTCACTAATCCATCTCCCTTGGGCAGCTCTCACCATGCCAGACCTCTGGGGAGTTTTCTGCAGCTGCCATACTTGAAAAGAAGGGAATCACCTACACTAAAATGTTCTTTCCTTCTGCCTCTCAGTGTAAAACTCCCTGAAAATACGACATGTCAATGACTGATACAAAAAATTGATCTGACAAAGCTCAAAACAAGAACAATTTTAATAAAGAAAAGGAGAGAATGACATATGTCATTGGCTTCCAGTCCTGGGCATACCCAAGAAGTTAGTTCTTAAAACTGAAATATGTTTAGATCTCTAATTTGTTTTTTTCTTTTTGGCTCTTACTGAACTCCAAATAGTTGACTTCATAAAAGTTAAAGAAGCTTATAAACCATAGAAAACCTTAGGTTTATAGGGTTAGTGATGGAACTAAAAGAAGCAATTATAATGTAAGAAATCCAATTACATTAATATGTGTGGATGCATTTAAAACTCTACAACATTTCCAAACCACATTTTGCTGTTGAGTATCCAAGTATATACAGAATATTTTTTGATAAAATGAAGCATAAATGACTATTGCCCTCTCTTCAAAACTTTCTGATTAATTTACAACTAGTTTGTGCAACATCTATCTCCAATAAATCAGAACAATATCTTTCTTGTAGACGATCATATAGTCTTTTTACAGATAAGTAACAATTGTAAGCCTTGAACATTAAAATAAACTTTTTCTTCAACTTCAGGGCATAAAATTAACATAATCTGGATCATAGCCTACCACCAAATTCCCATTTTCATTAAGATTTTATGTTACATTCCAGAATTGTATTTGTATCATATTTGGTTAGGCATCATGTTGACAGTCAACAAGGTCCAGTATTTGAAGGCATTTATTCATATAAATATTGTGGACCCATATTGATAACCTCCATGGAAGAAAATAGGCAGTTCCCTCTCAGCAATAATTTGTAGAGCTGACATTGTTGTCATTGGGATTTTGGTCTGTCATGACACAATGATTTAGCTTGATAGGTCTCATGCTTGTCACACTGTTACTGTCTTTAAAGAAAAATTTGCACTGACTGTGCCAAAGAAAGGAGATAATGTAGAGAACAGGTCACATTGAAGGGGATCTGGCTTCACAAAGAAAAGAAAGAACATGTTGAGGCTACTGCGATGAAAGGTTTTCCTCATGCACTATGTCCTGCTTTGAGTGCTATGAGCACTGGGGTGGCATCTACAGTCACAGATTCTGTATCCAACTAAAGAGTTCGTGATTTTCAGCAACTGAAGATCATCAACAGGATAGAGACATTCTCTTTGATGTCTTCCTTTGTTTCTTGCCCAATGTGTTCACAGAACAGCAATGAAAAAATTAGTTCAATGCAAGCAAACTCTGTCCTGGGATTTGGGGATTGGGGCATTGCTTGGAGATTAATATATTGCTATCTGTATCTCCCAGACTGCACCGCACCAGCGGTAGGACTGAAATTAAGAAAGCAATACACCATCTACTTGCTTTGTAGCTTTTTCAAGTACTGGCTACAGCAAAGAAACTGACCCATATTTTTCAGCTGACACTCATATGTACAAGCTCTGAATTTGAGTAGCACTGTTGATTTCAAAGAGTCATTTCAGGATAGAGAGGTAGCAAATACATGTTTGCAAACAACACACTGCAGAAGATATTAATTATCCAAGTGACAGAATATTCGCCAAAATTATCCAATGATTTTTTGCATTGTTCTAGTAGGATACCAGACAGTGTTTCACATTAACTATGCAACCTAGTGGATGGCTGCTAGCCATGTGGCTCCTATCTCAAATATCGGTTGATGCAAGTTGTTATTGTTTTGCAGCTTTAGTCTCCTCAGGGTATGATGGTGGCTTAAAATGTTTTGCATATAAAACACATTGATAGAGCTCAAGAGCATTTTAAGCTTGAGGAACAGATCCACTTAGTGGAAGCATAGATTGCATTGAACTAAAACAGAAATAGTAAAATCCACATGTGCCTAAATGGATATAAAAGAAATTTGGGATGCATACATAGAGTAAAACTTAAACAATGCTATGCACAGCTCTACTATGTTCATTGCAAGATAGCTGGCAAATGTTGGTTAACAATCACAACCCCTTGTAATGCATATAGGAATCATTACACAACATGTAGGGATGACTTTGACAGCTCTTTAAAAGTACATATCAGCACTCTATTCTTTGAACCCTGTGCTGTGCAAGATAATATCTATGAAGTTAACTGAGTTTGTTTTGTTTCCTCTTCTGCTCTGCTTTTTTTACTAAGGCTGGAAAACAGTAAATAAAATTTAGCTAGAATTTGAATCTGTGAATTAACATCTGCCCAGATTTTCTGCCTAGAAAAAAAACATGCTTGCTTTCACCTACTGGTGACTTCCAGCCTGGTACACTTTCTGCCTGCCCTAAATCAGTTAAAATTATGATCTCTGCTTTTCTGGTAACCCTTCCAATCCTCTATCTGCTAGAAAGCTTTCAATTACCTAACAAAAAAATTTTCATCTCTCCATGTACATTAGGTAGAAATAGAGACCAAGATAATACTGCTTGAGACCTGCTGTTAATATGATAAGCACAACAACCTTAAAAGGATAGATAAGAGATGATGTGATTTTAGGAGCTTGTTGAAATTTCACAATTTGCTGTAATATTGCAATTAGATTCTTAAATGGCATTGGTAAATAAAATTAATATTAAAGATACACTATATTCAGTAGTATTGAGTTTGCATGTGTAGCTACTACAACAGCACACATATTTGCCAATTGAAACCACATTTATGTTGGAAAAACAGAGAATGAGAGAAAATCCATGATTCAAAGAAATTCCACCCAAATGGCCAGGGTGTGTCACTTTTCCCTGTGTTTTCTCTGCTTCATTATGTAGCAACCTGGAAAGGTTCAATCTCACCCATTTTGGAATCGTAAAATAATAAATAAACTACAGGAAGACTAATGAGGTTGATGTTTGAGGATAGAAGCAGGAAAAAATACAGCATATTTGAAATACAGATAAATTAACATTACTCTTGACCTGTTAAACATTTGTATCTTGAAATAATACACAAACTATTTGTACAAACTTTCATTCTCTTTCCCTCTACTTTCTACAGAGTTTGTATAATTTACAAATAATATAATAATAATATAATTAATTTAAAGCTTTGCATCATTACAGGACAGCATCAGTAAAGTTTTAAGAAAATTATCAGCTGATTCTCAAGCACAAGAGGTCTTTATCTTGTTGCAAGTAGTACAGAAGATGAAAATGCAGTTGTGATTTCTGAAGAGAAGACAAAATAAGAAGCTCTCTCTAAATTTTTTATGGGGCTCCTGCTACAATAGTGGGCTGAAAAAATACCACCAGCCCAAAAGCCCACCTCTCTACACATGCACTCCCGCTCTCAGCTAAAATACCCTTGAAAACAGCACTCCTCAGACTCTGACCAGGATCTGGGTTTCACAGTCAGGGACCATTCCCATTTCTAACCTTTGCTGTTATTAGTCCCCATAAGAATCTTACTGATTAAATTTTCACTGCTATAAGGAAAGGTCCCCCATAATAGTCGATTTTCTTAAAATTCAGTTGACTGAATTTCACCAGAAAGGAACACATATGTCTTACAGAGTCCTGTCTGGTGTATTTGTAACCTCTGATGCAGGATACCTCCTTACCAAGGGCTGAAAGGAGAGCTTTGCTCCCTCTTGGGGCACAGTAAGCATTTTGAGCAGACACAGTGCCTCCACAGCCTGAAGAACAGCCACCATATATTCAGATAGTCTTCTACAACCTCCTTACTGTATCTTCCCTGACACCTGTGTAAACTAATCTCCAGAAACTCTAGAGGTACTACCTGGTGCAGACTCTCTTCAAGGTACCAGAAATATAGCAGCAGTAGTGGTAGGCCCATACCTTTTTGTAAATACAAAGAAAGATGTAATTCATAAAGTTGTTTTGCTGCTAATTTACCAATTTTCATCCTGATTTGAGAGCTATTCCTACTGTTAATGTAAATATTATTATTATTGTTCAAATATATTACCAGTTCAGTACTTCTTCGGAACATGAAATGAAGAAGTGGAAAATTTTTGTCTGACAAAATAACAGATTGTAAAGCTGGTGTGGTAGTTTCTGATTTATTTCCTCCAAATTGTCCATGAAAGAAAGAGGTTTCAGGAGATAATTTAGAATCACACCAGTACTTAGCCACCTTGTTAGGATAGCTCTGTGACTGTTTCTGCTTCTAATTAATGAGTAATGGCACTCTGAACTTATGAAAGCAAGTCTTTGACTACATGAGAAGAATTCATGTCTAATACTGTAATGCTGAAGTGCATTATGGGAATGAGGTAAATCACAGTAAGGCATTTCAATCATAGCTTGAATGTTCACATGGGCATAAAATATAAAACATCAAGCTTGCAGCCCCACTGGAAACATTTCTTTCCACTGCTATCCTCTTCTTTAAAGCATCTTTCATCTGGCATTACCAAAATAGATGAAAGCTAAAAGCAATGCAGATAATCATGCCACCAACACAGATTGTAACCAAATATAGTTTATTTCCAATACAGAATTAAATTTCTGTTTTAGATAGACATGTCCATCTTGGATCTATTTATCAAAAGTAAATGTCTAGGAAACCAGCTGAAATTAAACTAATGTCACACCCATTATAGGCACTGGCTAATATCCAGAGTGCTAAAATGGCAATGCGGAATTGTAAAGGCACAAGAATATTGTTTATATGCACTGGCTGAAATCCAAAATGGTTACAGTAAGTAGGAGAATAAAACATTACTAACAGTGCCCTCTATCCCGCACATCAGACTATCAAGTATAACACTCTAGGTGGAAATAGGTGATAATTATGAAACATAGGCACATAAACCTCCAGGCATAAATCCTTCATGATCGTGAGCACTCGCATCTGGCAGACACTGGAGGAGAAAGAATAAAAGGCACACACTCTGACAGCCTCACAAATGGACCAAAACAACACTGGGTTGGTTCTCCTCCATGCAGTGTGACTCTCAGATGAGCAAGGGTGTTGATTGTTTTTCAAGGGTGCTATGCTGGCTTGTATTTTATTTTACAAAATTAGAGGCTGAGCATATTAGCCAGTCCTCAGTGGGAGCCAGGAGATGCTGTATGTCAGAGAGGCAGCCAGTCTGATTGTTGGCCTTTGTGAGAAATGGAGGAGGAATACCTCTGCCACCTGCTGGGTCTGGAAAAAGATTTCTGCAGCCTAATGAAGAGCTTGTCAAGACCTTTTATGTCTCCCCAGCCTTCTTCCTAATGTAACAGAAACGTAGCAAGGGCATGGGCCTCATTTGGTAATTTCAAAATTTATTTTTTAGAAAAGAGAAGTCCCCAGATACAAGGTTTCCTCCTGTTTCATGGCTATGCAGTCCTGACAGTGCACACTAAAAGCAACTAAAGGTAACCTAGGCTGCTTTCCAAAGGTGGGAAAGACATAGAATCATAAAATCATAGAATTGTTGAGGTTGGAAGGGACCTTCAAGATCATCAAGTCCAACCTGTCAAGATTCTTGAGACTGTATCCACATCTTAGAGAGGTCATTCCAAACTCCAGCTGAGTGCATAACTCACAGAATTTACATTGATTTTGTAGTCGTTAATTTATTTTTCATATTTATTTGCCATTGGAAATTATTCCCCAGAAACTTAATAATAGATTTGGCCCAGAGACACCGAGTCAACATCCCATGGAAAATGTTGAGAGACTGGAAAACAAGTTCATATTGATTCACAATAAACCAAACAAAACTGAAAAACCCAGGCATTGTTCATGGAATAGGAATTCTAAAATATTCCATTTTGGGAGTTTGGTGGCTTGCTTGCTGCCCAGCTTGAAAGTATTATCATCTCTACGTTCTTCCCACCCCCCTCCCCCCCGGATGAAAGCAGCAATAATTTAAATTTTAAAAAAGGAAAAAAAAAAAAGCAGCCTTTCAGGTTCCAATGTCTATGAGCCCATATACTTTGTCTTTTTGATCTTCAGCTTTTTTCCTACCTTCAAGTTTGTGCTCAGCTCCTCTGTAGGTAGCCTTGAAGTCTTTTCTTTTCTTCAATGAAAATGAGATAAATGGACCAGAGTCTTCAAGGTAGGCTGCTGGGAAGATACTGCTTTGATCTTCTGAAGAGAAATCAGCAATATTCCAGTAAAATTGTAATTTTCCCATACAGGATCTAAGAACCAGAGCTCTAAAACCTGAGCTTTTTCATCAGAAAATAACCCTCCAAGGAGTCTGCTTCATCCCAAACAGTCTAGATAAGGTCTGCAATTAGTTTCTGGCAATTAGACGATTTATAGACAATTCACTACCTAAATCTGACATGTAAAACTTAAACTCTGCAGATTTATTTAGATGTTATAGGAGATGAATACATGAAAATATCTTTGAGAACTGTCTGAACACTACCAATATTTTTGTATCTTTATTTCAAAAGCTGCAATTCAGTTGTGTACACACAAGTATCTGGTGCAATTTAAGACACTTGAGGATATCCAAGACATTCGTGTGAGCTAGACAGAAATGACACAGGACTCATAGAAAGCCTACCCCTTCTGAAGCAGCAGCTCCAGACAAACAGGATATCAAAGAACAGCTCAGATCATGTTAGATGCTGATGTTTAGACAGCTGAATACCACCCGAAACCTGTTTTCTATATATGGCCTTTAAGATTTACTTTTTCAAGTATCTCTATGCACAAGTGTATTTATGAGAATCTTGCCCAAAAGTAAACCTAGCTTAAATGAATTCCAGCTCATTGACACAGAACCAAAAGGATGAATTTTTTAAAAAACAATTCCTTCTGTAAACTGCTACCTTTACCATGGGTCCTCAGGGACGTCTGTGTAATGTTGGTACCCACACAGGCTTTTCAGAAGAGCAGTAATAGGCAGTTTGATAGAGCAGTTGCTTAATGTGCTGCAAAGGGGAGTTTGTACACATATTTGTATGTACGGGAGGGAGATCCCACTCTCTTTTAGCAGTGCTAAAAGGGATAAAGGTTTACTTTTTTTCCTGAAGAAAACATGTCTGACTGACCGTGTACATGGTACAGCAGTATTGAGCTAAGGGGAAGGATTGAATCCTCAATGATCGCTTTTCAGAATGAGACAAACTATCACTTACTATTACTAATAGGATCACAAGGTATTGCTGAAGAGGACAGCATCTGAAAGCTGTGACTGTGTATCAATCATTTGAATAATGTCATACCTTTATCTCTTACCAACATAAAAGTAGTGATAACAGATCAAGACCTGGGTTTATAGAAGCAGCACTCAGACTGTGTTGCAAAAACTGGTTTGGAAGTCTTACAGAGTTTTACACTATTATAAAAGCAAATATATGCCCAAGATACTGCTGTAAAAAGATTGTCGTCGTGTTTTCTCCATTTAAATAAACATTTTTCCTTTCACAATTAACATAATATTTTATCTTTCAGGGGAAAATATAATGAAAGAAAGATTTAATAACAGAGATAATGTACAATTTGACCATTTTAAAACAAAAATGGATAAAGAGGAGGTATTGTGAGACAACAAGAGAAGATTCCTGCATTTCACTGGAATGATGTTAGGAAAGTAGTTCTTCAGAAACATGCAGTATCCTGGGGCAAGAGCTGTTTGTGAGACATCTGTGATGACAGCAATTTGTTAGAGACCCATATTATAGGGAAATGTTCCAGAATGCAGAAGACTTTAAGGCTTTAACAATATGAAAAGGATGCCAATGGCTTGACAGAGCAGAAATACTAAGGTGAATCACAGTCACGGTTGAAGGGTATATTCAGGGTGTGGCCTAAGCAGTTAGTTCACCACGTAGCCCAGTTGAGAGAGAGCACATTTACATAAACAGATGGTATATAGTCATTGTGGAGGCTCTCTTTTATTACAGATCCCACTTCAAAGCTGCTCTGCTTAACATCGCTGCAAACCTCCGTGCAGCAGCTCAGCATAACACTGCCATTCCCTGTCTGTCAGCTCGCTGTGGCCATGTCTCACACACACAGCTCATCAACCCACAGCAATGTGCATGTTCAGCACAGCTCATGACAGTAGTAAATGAGCTTGTTTTCCTCTTCACAGCAACTTCTCCTGATACCATGCTTTCAGTGTTTTACAGCATTGCCATTACTTGCTTATCTTGTCTTTCAGCCCATATTGTGCCCCAGACTTCATGTGTCTCTGCTACTTCCCCTGCAAATGTCACTACAGCTACCCTATCTAGGAGCTTAATGGGCCATCTCCACCTACAGCACCTCCTTCGAAGGAACCGTGCAGCATCAACACTGCCATGCTCCTTGTGGCAATAGCTCAGCATTGACTTAGGTCTCCTGCCCTCTGGGGAACCCCTGTTTCTTCCCAGAGCATGTGCACTGCCACAGTCTGACAACTCGTGGTCATCTTCCATCCATCTGATGCTACTATGGGAAAAGGCAGATTCAGTGGTACTCTGCAAATCTTTCAACCATATCTTCTTTTCCGAGTCAGAGGTAAAGCATGCCCTTAAAAACAAAAGAAGACCTTTTTTGGCTGCTGAGTTTCTACTTCTCCCAGTGATCCATAGAGATCCTGCATTTGCTAAGTTAGGTTCACTTCCTCTCTTATGGCAGCTCTGATGTGTTAACTGGTGCGTGTGAATGCTCTGACACCCTGCTCAGTTCTTATCCTTGCCTGTCAGCTTCCTGCCTGCATAAAATTGAGAGGAACAGATTCCCTGAGCCCACCAAGGATGCAGCGGTATGAAGCTCCATCAAAAGAACTGGGAGACTTTTTCTGCTCTAGAGATTACAATGACTAGAGAACGTGGACTGGTGATGACACAAATGGACAGAGAAAGATGACCACTGCAGGGAAAAAGAGCTTTAAGCAGTTGGGCTTTCTGTGTTTGTTATTGATCGCTTAATTTAAACTATTAAGGAATTTGAGAGAATGAAATCTTGCTCAACTTTTAGCAGAATTTTAGTCATGCTTTAGTCAAAGCGTGAGATCACATAATATGTATCTCTAAAGATCCCCAGAAAGGAAGATAAAATTTGACATGGCATTTTTGAGGGTTTAGACTGAAATAGAAAGAGGAAAAATAGAAAATAATTCCATGCCATCACACCTAGCCTCCTCCAATGAATGGCTTTGCACTTCAAAAAGAAGCAGACACATATAAAATACATGCACCCGGGTCTAAGATTTTTGAATACCCTTTACAAACAGCTTTCCAAAATATTAAGGGGAGGTCCTTTCCCGAAAGAAAGGTAAAGGTTTGCTGGATATCTTCAAAAGAATGTCTGGTCTCAACAGTTACATGACTGTTTCTTCTTCCTGACCTGGTGTTTACAAAAGGAGATCGTAGATGAAATCAGAGAATGTTGCAAACATCACCCAGGCTCATGTAAAAGCATGATCCCAGTAGGTGTGAGATGCAGTAGAACTAATGATTCTGTGATATGAGTAGCCAAACAAAGTTTCAGTCTAACACACAGCTGCTGCAAATTCTGCTTATAAAAAGGAAGAAAAAACTGCCAAACAAAGAATACAATGTAGTGTATCTGTTCATCCTGCTATCCAGCAAGTTGTACGACAACCTCTCACTGTCTTTTCTTAGGGACTTTTAAAACCACCTTTAATGCCATAACTAATACCTACAAGCTTTCGGTTTAACTCAAGCTGTGATGAATGAACTCAAATATGAAACCAACCAAGACTCATTTTTACAGCTTCTGTAAGGAGGAACACGCAAAAGAAACACTTAGTGAGTTGCTGCTCTCTACTGGGGAAGGGGTGTAAGAAAGACTAACTAGCAGGAATCACATGGCACATACATTATTTAGTTGTATCAATTCCCTGTATTACAAGTTATTCAAGTCTTACCCATGAGATAATGAATTAATTTTAAAGTGATTTTGATAGTAACTTCCCGAGTTAAGTCTGCATAAGTAATTTCATACATGATTTCATATGTATGTGTATACCTATCTTAAAATTTCAATAGATTAATTTGCCATAAATTTACCTCTTATCCCTCTCTCTCCCAAATACAGGCATCACCATATGATCTCATAGTTCATCTAAAACACTTTCCTATTAAGAAATTATCTGAATCCTGTTATGCTAGCATATTCAGATTTTACCAAATCATCCAAAACTGAACCTGGCATATGTGGCACAGGGTATTGACACCAGGGCACTGTGATGATGACAAAAGAAGGAATTAGGAAACAAATAGGCTGACAGAGTGAGCCCAGTGTGTATGATTACCTTTAGGAGCATGCTTGAGCACAGGTTTGAAGAGACTAACAAAAGCATAAGATGGGGTTACCAAATGGCAGCCTGGTTGCCTAGTTAATGTGCTTTGGTGGGAGCAAGAAACACTTTGTTCCCATTAATGGCCACTGATAGAGCTAATGGGACAAGAGATCAGTGCCCCCAGAAGAGTGTCATGAAAATTGTATCTTGCTAAAAGTTAGTGTTACTAATCCCCTCTCTCCATACTGTAGTGTACTGAATGGGGATTTAGCCTGGGTGAATCACCCTGAGATAAGTCTGAAGCCTGGCAGGATGCAGGTGACAGCAGACGGAAGGATTAAATCTTTTCTGATGGTCATTTTGGGCTCATGTCCAAAACTGTCTTCATCAAAGCATCTGCTTTCAGACTGTTAGATCACTTCACAGCCCTAGTGGGAGAAACACTGCCATCTGCACCTGACTTGCAATCATGTCTTACTCTGCGGGACGTGGGCTTGACCACTGTATTTATAACCTCTTGCCTAGGTTTTACTGTAGTTCCAGGAGATAGAGACTAAATTGCCCCTCTGCAGTAAGCTGCAGTTGCTCTTGGGTACAGCACCTACCTCTTCCCTCTTCAGAAACACAGATGAGTGAGAATACATTATCGCCGTTCACTGTTCCTTCCACTGACTTACCAAGCATCAAGCCTGGTTCAAAGCCCCTCATCCAGTTCTCAGACATATATCTGGCTGTGGCTGTCACTAACTGCTATGCTCATTTTTCCTCCAGCGAAGACTTCACACAACTGTAACACACTAATTTTGGTAAGCGGAAGACTTGTGGTCACAGAAAATCAGCTTTCCCTGGGATAACCTAAAGCTATTGACCTTGCCCACAGATAAAAAGAAGGAAGAAGGTGATCATACCACTTCATTCACAGTCAAATACAAAATTCATTCTTTTTTATTCCTCCCCCCGCCATTTTACTGTAATAGCTTTCTCAAATACATCAGTACCTCACAAGAGCATAAATGCTTACAAACGCACATTTTTCAAAAAAATTCCAGCCTGGAAGTTCAATTTTGCTTTCAATAGATGGACTGAAACATTTCTTTCTGCAGGAGACACAAAGGATATTTTTACACCAGTACATGCAGGTGAACTTGAGGTGACTCCAACTGCTCTAACCCCAGAATTGGAAGTTGGAGGAGACCAGAGCAGGAATATCTAAGTCAGCTCAGGTGTGCAAAGAACCTTGCCTTGGAACTGTTGATAAACCGATCAAGAATTTTTGGGGAAAGATCAGAGTGCAGAATAATGCAGGTGATGTTGTGGCAGGCATCTGCTATGGACCACCTGCTCAAGAAGAGGAAGTAGATGAAACCCTCTTCAGGCAGGTAGAAAAAGTCTTGCAGTCATGGGCTGTAAGACTCACCGGGGACATTAACCATGCCAGTATCTGCTGAAAGTGCAAAAGTGCTGGATGTAAGCAGTCCAGGTTATTTCTGGAGTGTGTTGAAGACAATTCCACGATGCAGATGATTCATGACATGACTAGGGAAGATGGTCTGCAGGACCTACTGCTCATGAAAAAGGAAGAATTGGTTGAGGATTTGAAGGTCAAGGGAAGCGTTGGCTGCAGTCACCATAAAATGGTGGAGTTCAAAATCCTGACAGAAGTGAGCATTACAAACAGTAGAATCACAGCCCTGGACTCCAGGACAGAAAGTTTTGGCTCATTCAGGGACCTTCTTGTGGGAGGGGAAAAGGCCCAAAGGAGCTTCAAGGAGTTTTCAAGGACTACCTCCTCAAAGCACAACAACAGTACATTCAGTTGTGTGGAAATTCAAGCAAACACGCGGCAGAAGACCAGCGTGAGTAAACAAGGAACATCTACCTGAGCTCAAACACAAAAAACAAGTGTAAAGGTGATACTAGCAGTGATGGGCTAACTAGGAGGAATACAAAGGCACTGCGTGAGCATGCAGGGATGGAGTAAGAAAACCCAAAGCTCAGCTGGAGCTGAAACAAGCAAGGATATGAAGAGCAACAGGAAGGGCTTCTATAAATACATTGCCAGCAAAATGAAGGATAAAGACAAAGCTAGCCCACTGCTCAATAGCCTTGGGGACCTACTGACAAAAAAAACGGAAAAAGCTGAGATATTCAATATACTTTTTGCTTGTGTTTTCACTTGTAAGATCTGTCTTCAGGTCTCTCATATCTCTAAATTTATTTACATTAATCTTGGGGTACATAACGTTACCCACAGCACAGGAAGATACAGTAAGGGAGCATTCAACCCAGTTGGACATAATTGTGTTCACAGAACTAGTTGGTATGCATGTGACCGTGCTGAGGGAACCCTGCAGTGTCACTGTGAGGCTGGTCTGTATCATCTTTAAATGCTCATGGCAATCAGGGAAAGTTCCTATGACTGAAGAGAGGCAATGTCACACCCATCTTTAAGAAGGGCCAGAGAGAAGATCCAAGGACCTACAGAAGAGTTAGCTTAACCTCAGTCCTTGGGATAGTTAAGGAGCAAATTCTCTTGCAAGCTGTTTCCAGGCACATGAAGGACAAGAAGGGGCTTGGGAGGAGACATTTTCAATTTACCAAGAGTAAATCACGCCTGACCAACCTGATTGCTTTCTATGATGATATGAGCAACTGTGCGGATAATAGGAGGTGGTGAGTGTTGTAGCCTTGAATTTTCTCAAGCCTGTGATTTGGCCTCCTGTATTATCCATATAGCCAAATATATATGATGTGAACTGAATAACTGGATGATAAGGTTGGTGAAAACTGGGCAGAACTGCCAGGCTCAAAGTGGGATGGACAGAGATACAAAATCAAGCTAGGGGCCAGTGACCAGTGCCATCCCTCTTGGATTTATATTAGGCCCAATGCTGTTTAATATATTAATTAACAACCTGGACAGTGGGACAAAGAATACTCAGCACAAAGTGAATGACATCAAATGCAGAGAGGCAGTTGATACAATGAAGCACAGGGCTGCTATTCAAAGGGAAATAGAAAAACTGGAAAAATGGCTTGACAGGGACCTCATGATGTTCAAAAAGGCAAATGCAAAGTCTTGTATATGAAGAAGTACCATGCTGATCTGTGACTGGTACAGTGGGATCTGTGCCTGGGACGGTGACTATGGCAGCAACTGTGGAGAAAAATGTACAGAGACATAGAGAAAAACAAATGGCCTTGATTAAGAATTTATCAAAGAAATCAATAGGTAAATATTTAACAAGATGCATGTGAATGTGTGGTTATTTATGCATGTGTGTGCATGCACGTATGTATATGCACACACATGTATATAATTTTCTTCATTCTGGTATCTTTACATAACTCCACCAGCAAAACTTTTAAGGATACAACAGGTCTTAGCATAAATGAAGTGACTGTGCACACCTACGAGAAGGCACATCCACTTAGTGTTAAAGATTTAAGGTGAGTTCTTGTCTCTGTTGCCTCAGGTCCCCCTTTCAGGTGGTCTGTGAATCACTTTGTTGGAAAGTCAGCACAGACACTTTGGGTCAAATGTGGTCAGATGCTGCTTTGAACAAGAACTTCAAAGAAGGCTGAATGGCTCCTGCCACTCTTAATCTCCCTGGCGGAGTGTGGTTAAAACCCCACTCTGGGGAGAAGCTCCCATTTCCTCTCAGATCTATGAAAAGGTGGAAACGAATAGGGAGGGAGAGGGACGTAAGGCTCTGCCATGATCTCTCTTTACTTATTATTATTATTATTATTATTATTATTATTATTATTATTATTATTATTATTATTGTTGTTGTTGTTGTTGTTGTTGTTGTTGTTATTGTTATTATTACTATTACTATTATTACTATTATTATTATTATTGCCCATGAACAGCCAAGGGATGTTACATCAAGGAAAGGGGAACAGGGCGCTGGTGAGGGCCTGCAGCCATTAGCTCCAAGATGTGCCAGCTACGCTGCAGTATGCTCAAACCTTCACGTAGATGAGCTAGGAGCTCCTGGACCAACGGGAGTCAATCGGGAGGCACTGTTAGTACAGGACAAAGGAATTACAGCTGCTCCAACCAAACTGGCTGCAACGAAGACACGGCTGAAGTGCCTTTTCACAATTGCGCGGAGCATGGGGAACAAGCAGGAGGAATTAGAGATGTGTACACGCCTCCAAGGCTACGATCTCATCGGCATCGTAGAAACTTGGTGGGACGACTCCTATGACTGGAGCGTCGGCATGGAAGGGTACAGGCTCTTCAGGAGAGACAGGCAAGGGAAACGATGAGGCGGTGTTGCCTTGTATGTTGATGAGCAGCTGGAATGTATGGAGCTCAACCTGGGGGAGGATACGGAGCCAACTGAGAGCCTATGGGTCAAGATTACAGGGAAATCGGGAGCAGGGGACGTTACAGTGGGGGTATGCTACAGGCCACCCGACCAGGAAGACCAAGTGGATGAAGCCCTCTACAGACACATAAGGGCGGCATCACGTTCACAGACCTTGGTTCTCATGGGTGACTTCAACCACCCTGACATCAGTTGGAAGGATAACACAGCCAGGCACAGGCAATCCAGGAGGTTCCTGGATTGCATTGAGGACAACTTCCTTCTCCAAGTGGTTGAGGAGCCGACGAGGAGAGGAGCCATGCTGGACCTTGTTCTTACCAACAAGGAGGGGCTGGTTGACAGGGTCAAACTCAAGGGTAGCCTGGGCTGTAGTGACCATGAAATGGTTGAGTTTGAAATCCTCAAGGCAATGAAGAAGGTGCGCAGCAGGCTGACGACCCTGGACTTCAGGAGAGCCGACTTTGGCCTCTTGAAGAATCTGCTTGGTATGGTGCCGTGGGATGAAGCGCTGGAAGGAAGAGGGGTCCAAGAAAGTTGGTTAATATTCAAGGACCACCTCCTCCAAGCACAGCAGCAATGCATTCCTACAAAGAGGAAGGCAGGCAGAAAAGCCAGGAGGCCTGCGTGGATGAACAAGGAGCTCCTGGAACTGACCAAAAGAAAAAAGGAGGCCTACAGGGAGTGGAGACAGGGGCGGGTAGCCTGGGAGGATTACAGAGGAATCGTTCGAGCAGCTAGAGAGCGGGTTAGACAAGCTAAAGCCCAGATTGAATTAAATCTGGCCAGGGACATTAAGACAAACAAAAAATCCTTCTATAGGTATATCAGCGAGAAAAGAAAGACACGGAAAATGTAGGCCCTCTCCGGAAGGATACGCAAGAACTGGTTACCCGGGACAGCGACAGAGCTGAGGTACTCAATGACTTTTTTGCCTCAGTCTTCACAGACAAGGAGAGCAGCCGCACTGCCCAAGACGCAGATTGCAAAGGAGAGGATTGGGAAAACGGAGCACCGCCCACTGTAGATGAAGATAAAGTGAGAGACCACCTGAGGAACCTGAAGGTGCACAAGTCCATGGGACCTGATGAGATACATCCGCGGGTCCTGAGGGAACTGCCAGATCAAGTCGCGAAGCCACTAGCCATCATATTTGAGAAGTCGTGGCAGTCTGGCGAGGTTCCTGCCGACTGGAAAAGGGGAAACATAACCCCTATTTTCAAAAAGGGAAACAAGGAAGACCCGGGGAACTACAGGCCAGTCAGTCTCACCTCTGTGCCTGGCAAGGTCATGGAGCAGATCCTCCTGGAAACTCTGCTGAGGCACACAGAAAACAAGGAGGTGATTGGCGACAGCCAACATGGCTTCACCAAGGGCAAGTCATGCCTGACAAATTTGGTGGCCTTCTACGAAGGGGTTACAGTGGCAGTGGACAAGGGAAGATCTGCTGATGTCATCTACCTGGACTTGTGCAAAGCGTTTGACACTGTCCCACACGATATCCTGGTCTCTAAATTGAAGAGACATGGATTCGATAAATGGACCACTCGGTGGATAAAGAACTGGCTGGATGGTCGCACTCAAAGGGTTGCGGTCAACGGCTCGGTGTCCAAGTGGAGAGCAGTGACGAGTGGCGTTCCTCAGGGGTCAGTACTGGGACCCGTACATCTTTGTTAGCATGTTAGCATCTTTGTTACCATGGACAGTGGGGTAGAGTGCACCCTCAGCAATTTTGCTGATGATATCAAACTGTTTGGCGAGGCAGACACGCTTGAGGGGAGGGATGCCATCCAGAGGGACCTGGACAGGCTGGAGAGGTGGGCCCAAGCCAACCTCATGCAGTTCAACAAGGCCAAGTGCAAGGTCCTACATCTGGGTCGGGGCAATCCCAAGCACAAATACAGGCTCGGCGGAGAATGGCTGGAGAGCAGCCCTGTGGAGAAGGACCTGGGGGTGATGATTGATGAGAAGCTCGACATGAGCAAGCAGTGTGCGATGGCAGCCCAGAAGGCCAACCATATCCTGGGCTGCATCAAAAGAAGTGTGGCCAGCAGGGCAAGGGAGGTGATTCTGCCCCTCTACTCTGCTCTCGTGAGACCCCACCTGGAGTACTGCATCCAGCTCTGGAGTCCCCAACATAAGAAGGACATGGACCTGCTGGAGCGCATCCAGAGGAGAGCCACGAGGATGATCAGAGGGCTGGAGCACCTCTCCTATGAGGAGAGGCTGAGAGAGTTGGGGCTGTTCAGCCTGGAGAAGAGGAGGCTCCGGGGAGATCTTATTGTGGCCTTCCAGTACCTAAAGGGGGCCTACAGGAGAGCTGGGGAAGGACTTTTTACAAGGACATGTAGTGATAGGACGAGGGGGAACGGCTTTAAGCTGGAAGAGGGCAGGTTTAGTTTAAACATTAGGAAGAAGTTTTTCACTTTAAGGGTGGTGAGGCACTGGAACAGGTTGCCCAGAGAGGTTGTTGAAGCCCTGTCCCTGGAGGTGTTCAAGGCCAGGCTGGACGTGGCCTTGGGCAACCTGGTCTAGTGAGAGGTGTCCCTGCCTATGGCAGGGGGGTTGGAACTCGATGATCTTCAAGGTCCCTTCCAACCTAAACCATTCTATTGTTAGGAAAATCATTAAAGTTTTAAGTAGAAAGATTAAATTAATACATAAAATCATAGTTATTATTAATTGATGATTGTTAATATAAAATGAGCAAACGTGAACGAAACAATAGAATAGAGTAAGTACAAGTTGTGTTTTAGTAAGTCATAGAAACCTGTTATGCACCAGTAGTGTTCCTCAGAATACTCCTTTGAAATAAAGATAATCGTAGATGAAGTGACCTGCATGTATCCATACATATATATCCTCTGTGTGTGCATAGATTTGATAGATAAAAGTAATAGTAACCTGAGCAAGATGCAAATGGTATAGAAAAGGGGTGGAATGTCCTGGTTTGAGGTAAAACAGGACCAATTTTGTTCAGTAGCTTCGCTTCTTAGCTGGGCCTCTTTTAACTATTGAAATTAACAGCATATTGTGCAGACAATGTTCACTCTCTCAGAGTGATAAGACCGATGTTTATAGCTGATGTTCAGACATGGTATGCAGGGAAGATCTCGCTTACACTTATTGTTCTAACACCCAAGGCCAGCTGGCTGTGGTTTGTAAGATTTAGGTCTCTGAGAAGCAGATAAGCGGCGTATCAGGGGAGTCAAGCAGGACCTTGAGGAACTTGGATGGAAAACAGACCCTGGAACTGAGTCAAAAAGAGAAAAGGTGAAAAGGATAAGGTGAGGAAGACTTCTTACTTCATCAGGACGACCACCGACGACCACTGGAGGGAAGATGGGCATGCGCAAAGAAGGAGGCTGATGTCGCAATAGGATGAAGTAATCCGTAATGCATATGTACAAGATAATGTAGCAGTACTTGTTGAATATGTATGAGATTGTGTAACCAAAAGAATATAAAATGGGTACTCGGCAAGGCCGTCTTTGGAGCCAGATTTGGGTGCGTACCCCTGGTTCCCGGCGCCTTGAAATAAAGCACCGCATATAACCGAAGAAAATTGGTTATGTGTTTGTCTCTGCGCTAACACTATGATTCTATGATTCTATGATTCTATGATTAGCCAGGCTCATTTAGGAAGTAAGCATAGTGTGATGCATCTTATGCAAGGATAATATGACTGCCACATCACTATACAGCATCTAGAAGCCTCCAAGCAATGCTCTAGTAGATTAATGAGTAGTTTGGCTGCCATACAGCCATACCACATCCTCTCCAATGCAAGAGCAAAGGCCAACACTTCAGCCCAGGAAGGTGGCCAGTCCCTTGGCAAAGAAATTAAATTCTTAATATCAGTAATAATACAGCAGATCTGGAATGGGGACAAGAGCACAGCACTCAGAGGAGACAGCTGGGGAGTATTCTGGTATATATTCAGGGTCTTTTTTTAATGTTGACCTCTCACTGTTATTGAGAACAGGCTTGTGTTGAAGACCTCAGGTGATCTCAGCTCTCCACAAATTTTTGTCTGTCTATAGACGGAGAGAGACAGAACTGCTGCTGTGCCGCCTTCTTTCTCCTTGTGCAGAAAACATCTTTCTTTCACTAAATGCAGTCAGCTGGCTTCATGAAAGGTGAAATTTGAGGACCTTTACAGGCGTGACTTGACCCATCCTTGGCTCACTACAATGCAACACAGAGAGGTAATCATCTCCAAGAGAGCTCCATCCTAGTCTTTTCATGTCAAGTACTGGTACTTTGAAATGAACCTAGTAAGAGCTCGCAGTCCATGCTACCCTGTAGATACAGCATTCAGGGAAACGTACCCTCTGCCATTCCAAAAGCACCAGCAGAGCAGACTTACAGCAACTGCCCAATCCACAGCCAGCTAACAGCGCCTACACTGAGAAGGGCAAATTACCTTTGGGACTTTGGCATAAAGTAAACATAACAGACTACCCATCCTCCTTGTCTTTAATACTGCAGGAAAAACAGTAGCAGCACATAAGATAAGAAAATGACAGCTCATGGTTTTCCTGGCATTTTGATACTGCACACAGGTATCTTTTTTTAATTTTTTCAGTAGGACAGAGGTAGTTGAAAAACATCCTAATGTTTTAGTTACCTTATACTATGACAACTATTAGACATTTCTCAGGAAACACCCTAAGCAGGTTTCTGCTTTTCTTCTGGGCTTGGTGAAAAGAAATTATGATTCTTATTATACTTCACCCATATGTGGTATGCAGGATGATGGAGAGCTCTAGCCTGAATGCATCACATGTTTGTGAACTCCCACATATACACACCAGCATGTTATAGGTCTCCTGACGCATAAATCACCTGTGGACCAGATGCAGTTTGGATACATGACAGAAGCAAAATCTGGTGGCAATTTTTTTAGGACACTGGAAGAAATCTGAGTTCAGATTCATTATTAACATGGACTGCAAGCTGGTCTAACTAAAGAAATTATCTTCGTTTAACCCATTTTTTTCCCAGAGCTTTTATAAAGCTCAGACATTAAAAAAAAAAAAAAATCATACTATTCCCTAAGTGAGGCATAGCAGTTATAAGCGCAACAGAGGCTAACTAAACCCTACTTTCTAGAATTGTTTTTGAATTCAAATATGTATCTAATGTGTATGTTAAGCAACTATAGTGCACACACCTGGCTTGTGGGTGGGTATTTGCATGAATTCCCTCCCTTAGAAACATATTAGAAGAACACTGTTAAGGTTGTAAGGTCAAACATTTAAAAGACAGAAAATGTCAAAAATGAGATAGTGCCTGAAGAACTGTAATTCAGCTCCTTTGTGCAATTGAAATGTGATAAATTCTGGAACTGAGTGATTCTAGTCCTTTTTTATCTTTTCCTTTAAAGTATCTCTCTCTCTCTCTCTCACAGTACTCAAAGTGTTCAGGCTGGTCTGTACTCATTTACAGCTATTCTCCTCATTCATTTCTCCTCATTCTGTTTGTGGCCTCAGGACATGCTTATTCAAATCCTGCTCTGAAGACAGAAGGCTTAATTTCCCCATGGGATTTCCCAGGAGTAGCAAGTGTAAATCATCTGCCTGAGTCCTTCAGTGCCGCAGTGACGGAAGGTGAAGACATGCTCTTCTTCATGCTTGCTTGACAGCACCACATCAGAAGGCTTCACGAACAGGAATGAAGTTATCCCCAAAAACATGCTTTACCGATGGGGACAAGAAACCGAGAGATGTTAGAATAAAAAGTATCCCTCGCATGACAGCCCAGTTTGAAGGCCCCGGTTTTTCAGAGTTCTTAACAAAATTAGCATGCTCTGTATCTAATACTCGGTTTCTGAGATTTCAGTTGCAGGCATGAGGATTCGGAGCTCCTGCAAATCCAAAGCCAGGATGCAAAGCCATCTGCTGTAGCACCCAGTGCTGGGCATGATTCAAGCCTGTGCTGATATGGGAAGTAACATCCAGTTAGACATTGCAACATAGCTAATAGCTTAGCAAGATACTGAAACCCTGTCACAAGTGAGAATATAGATAAGAGGCTCCTGAATGATAATACTAGGGCAGCTCACCTTAGAAGTAGCAGAAGTAGTGGAGCCATCTGGAGCCATGAAGACAATGGGAACGGCTATTCAAGGCCTATTGTCTGAGAGGAGTAAGCATCTGGTAAGAACTGGTCTCCCGGCTCAGAGCTCAGCCAGATTAGCATTTTTGAGCCAAAGGTTAAAAGTATACTGTGAGAAAGACTATGAGCCTTCCTCCAGAAGACAAAAAAGAGGAGACATGATAATTAGTTTCTGGAAAGAATTACCATAGGTGTGCCTATTCCCAGCCTACACTGATGAATATGTATGCCTTTGCACCATAAATATACGCTTGCTTTACGATACAGTGTGCAAGTTTGGAGGAGCGATCCCCCTTGCACCCAGCGCTGCAATAAACATACCTGCTTTATAACTCTCTATGATTTGCAGAGTTTGTTTCCGCTTATCAGCGCCCTGAAAGACGGTGCTGTTGTAAAGCTCCTCAGATCCGCCCATTGTACTGACAGCATGCACTGGGATTCTGTCCTGAGTTTCATATTTGGCAAAGTGGAGCATAGTCTATGTGTATGTACTACCATGTATCATACATCACATCTGCTGTAAAATTGCCAAGTTAATAAAAAGGAAACTTTTTCATATGGCATTTTACTGACACTCGCGTGAGTCACCTCAGTCTAGTCTCAGTTCCCGGAGATCATGGAGTAGATGACAGCTGCAACAGTTCAACATTTCTAGAGTGGACCACCACATTTTGTCAGTAAGCTGCAGAGCTGTATGCTGGCATGGCTCCTTGGTTCCCTTCCAGTCCTAGTAGGGAGTATTTTGTTCTCTTTAGTTCCTCTTGCAACCAGATCTGGTCAACTTGTTGCCTTTAGGTCCTTTTCTTCTTTTCCAGCTACTTCTAACTTTATAATTGGCCTCCAGTCTCTTCCTTATTGTGCCCACACTCTCTCTCCTGTGTGGAATAATTACTAAAATAACCAAAATACAGCATCGTTCACACATTAAGGAAAAAGCTTAAAATCAAAAAGGCTCCTAAGGTAGAATACAGCCACAGCTGGTATGCGAAGAATCCACTACATCTGTGATTCCCTGCACAATATCGCTCGCCGAGCAACACGGGGATGGAGTGGGGTGGAGATTCCACGGCCAAGCCCTGGGATAATCAGCAGATATGGGGACGAGATGGTCCTATGGAACTGATAAGCTGCACACTTGCTACCCTGAGCCAACAGTTTTGTCAAATTTTGACAAAATGCTGTCCTTTGTGTGAACTTTGCTCATTATAACGTCATTATAATACGTAAACACACCTCCATCCCAAAGGCTACCCGCCTCCAAGGTGCGACCACTCCTCCTTGAGTCTGCGCCCTGAATTTTTGATAAACTATACCTTTAAATGTGAAGCGAGAGAATTTTACACCAATCATAATAAAAGTATTTATGACTAAAGTCACTCAAACTCCACCTTGAAGGTAAAAAATAGTATTAAAATAGCCCAAAAAAGGGAGAATATTAGGGAAGACACCATCGTGAACAAGTCGAGGAGGACTCCATCAAAACTGCCTTCGACTTCCAGGACCAGCCGAAGGGCTGAGCCTTTCTTCCCCCCCATAGGGACGCCTTTGGGTAAGACTTAAACTATACCAAGTGTTTCCTCAAAAAACTTAGAAATCTCTCTATAGAGTCTTTTTTCCTATGTTTATAGCCAGGCTGTATTATATATAACTTTGTCGCGCGTTTTGTATAACTAACAACACTTTTATTTGCACGTGCTTTGCAGACAGTGTATTTATCACCGGCAATCCATAAGAACTTATGTACTGTTGCTAAAATAAACTGCGCTGCTTAAGTAGCTGGTCATTTTGCTTTCTCATTGAACGCGACCATAAAGGTGGCTGTGGTAGTTCATGAGCACGACTGGACTGAGGGTGCGGTCTGCTATTAGTGTATCCAGAATCGTGATAGTTTAATACATATATTAAACGTGACTGGACTGATAGTGGTGGATTGGGCATCACTCAGAATTTAAACCTAGCCGCACCTAGCCTCCCACCTCGGTGTTAGGAAATACAAGAGTTAAGTAGCAAGTTGTATTGTATATTAGAGTGTGTTTGTAAGGTGCAACCATAATAACTGAACAAAGGTAACCAATGGTGATGGGAAAATGTAATTAACTGTAACGGGAAAGAATATATTCTAAGATCTTTAGGTACCTAAGAGAACAGTGTGACCTGATACCAGGGGAGTCAAGCAGAACCTTGAAAGACTTGGCAGAAAACAGGCACTGGAATCGAGTCAAAAAGGAGTGAGGTGAAAAGTACAAAGCGAGGAAGACGTCTTACTTCATCTGAGGAAGACTTCTTACTTCATCATGACGACCACCGACGACCACTAGAGGGAAGATGAGCATGCGCAGAGAAGGAGGCTGATGTCGCAATAGGATGAAGTAATCCGTAATGCATATGTATAAGATAATGTAGCAATACTTGTTGAATATGTATGAGATTGTGTAATAAAATGGGTACTCGGCAAGGCCGTCTTTGGAGCCAGATTTGGGTGCGTACCCCTGGTTCCCGGCGCCTTGAAATAAAGCACCGCATATAACCGAAGAAAATTGGTTATGTGTTTGTCTCTGCGCTAACAGTTTTGGCGACCCAGATGGGACCTCGCGAGCATTGCTGAGGCGGATCGCGTACTGATCCTGCTCCAGCCGGCGCCGAGGAATTCTCGGGGAGCCATCAGCCGCGACCGACCTCCGCTGCTCACGACAGACCTCTGATAAGGTAAGAAAGGTGCTTTATTTTAGTAACAGGGAACGGTACCGCTGTAAGTGTAAGTAATAGCCTGCCAGTTAGACGCGGCGAAAGCTGCGCGTGGTTGGGCTGAGGAGCTCCGGGTGGTAAGCCTAGGCGCCGTCCGTCAGACAGGGCGAAAGCCCTGCAGGTTCGGCAATTGGTATGGTAATGGGTATGGTATGGTAAAAGTTGCAACTATAAATAACAATTGGAATTGTACGGTAACGTTTGGTTGTATATGTTAAGTCCAGCCTGCGGGGTTGGCAGTTGGTAATATTTAGTCTGCGGGACTAATATTTGCCGATATTAAGAATCCGGTCTGCGGGACTGGTACTCGCTGCTATTATTGTGATTGTTTGGTTGAGTACTGTGGTTGTTAGAGTAATTTCGTTGTAACTAGCTGCAAGACTGAAAATTTTAAAATCCAGTCTGCAGGACTGGTATCTGTTGTTATTACTGTGATTGTTGGACAATACTGTAATTTCACAATGCCAGAAATACCTAAGGCAACTCCGTTAGGCTGTATTTTAAGTCATTGGAAGGAGGGAAAGTTTGAACAAGCCTTTCGGAAAAATAAGTTGATTGAATATTGTAATGATTGGTGGCCTCAATATGAATTAGATGACCAGGAGAAGTGGCCTGAGAATGGGACTTTGAATTATAATACCATTTTGCAGTTGATGTTGTTTTGCAGAAGAGAAGGGAAATGGGATGAAGTGCCTTATGTGGATCTTTTCTTTAGTTTAAGGAATAATCAAGAGTGGCAGAAATCCTGCGGGATAATGATATTACAGGCAGGCAGTAACACTCCTCACTGTAAGGGTTGCAAATCTGAAAAGAAGTGTATGGGATGTTTGGCTATGGACAATAGCAAGCAACATCGGGAAAGCGCGGAAAATATAGACCTGATGATTGCCCCGTCGGCCCCACCGGCCTATGGTGATCGTAACACTAATGGTGATAAGGATGATCTTACCTCTCCTCCCGTAGCACATAGAACGAGGCGGAGGGATCAAACAGAGACTAGTGCTGTAATTGCTCCTTTGAGACAGGGCATCGGGGCAGAAGGACCTGTGTATGTTAAAGTACCTTTTTCCCCTGGAGATTTGGTGATCTGGAAACAGTCGGCAGGGACGTATAGGGAAAACCCGGACAAGGTGGCTCGTGTAGTTAAAATGATAATGAAGACACAAAATCCAGATTGGGACGATATACAAGTGTTGTTAGATACTTTAATGGATTCAACAGAAAAGGAAATGGTTTTGAGAGCAGCACGAGAAAGAGTTCGGGGGGACGTAAGGCAAGGATTGGTCCAGGGAACTACAGATCAGAATTTTTCTACTGAGGACCCGATAACACACCGGGGGGAATGAGAAGTTTACGGAGATATCAGGAGTGGATAGTTGTGGGAATTCGGAATGCTATGCCTAAAGCTGTTAATTGGTCGAAATTGTATAATGTTAGACAGGAAAAGACAGAGTCGCCCTCGGCTTTTCTGGAGAGACTTAAAGAAACAGCAAAGAAATATACAGATCTAGATGTAGAAACTGAGCAAGCTAGAGCACAGCTGGCGTTGATCTTTTTGGGACAGTCTCAGGATGATATTAGGAAGAAACTGCAGAAACTAGAAGGAGCAGAATTGCGAGATCTGGACAGATTGTTGGAAGTGGCTTGGAAGGTGTACAATAATAGAGAGAGAGAGGGAGCCCGGAGACAACAGCAAAACTTATTGGCAGTAATACAGGGAAAAGAACAGAATCATATGGATTCCAGAGGCAGGGGGCAAAGTGGTATGCGAGGAAGAGGGCGAGGAAGAGGATTTACTAACTTTCGATCAGGAATGGGCTATAACAGGTTAGGATATAATCAGTGTGCCAACTGTGGACAGGAGGGTCACTGGAAGAATGAGTGTCCAGTGAGAATGGGGCAACCTCTTTCTCCCCGAAATCCTTTCTTTGGACCAGGGGCAGAGACCGCAAAGACGATGGTGTTGGGGGATTATACGCATCAAAGCTGACTAGATAAAGAGCCTTTGGTGAAAATAGAACTTGAGGGGAAAGAGGTAAAATTTTTAGTCGATACAGGAGCAACATACTCGGTTTTAAACAATTTGTGTGGAAAATTGGGGGAAAGGACAATTACAATTGTAAGTGCCACAGGGAAAGAGGAAGAAAAGCCATTCCTACAACCCCTGGATTTAAGATTTAGGGGAAAAGAATTAACTCATGAGTTCCTATATGTGCCAGAGTGTCCAATTCCCCTTATGGGACGAGACCTATTGGCAAAATTGAATGCAGAAATAATATTTGAAAATGGAGAATTGAAAATGCAGATTCCAGAATCAAAAGTTGGACAGATATTGGTACTTAAGGAACAACTGAAAACACACATCCCCGAGGAAGTGGAAGAAGCTGTAATACCTATAGTCTGGGAAACAGACATTCCAGGAAAATCAAAATTAGCTTCACCTGTGGTAGTAGAATTAAAGAAGGGGGCAATGCCAGTTAGGGTTAAACAGTACCCACTGAAATTAGAAGCTAGGCAGGGTATTGTGAAAATCATAGAAAAGTTTATGCAATATGGGATCCTAGAAGAATGTGAGTCAGAATATAATACACCTATCTTTCCTGTTAAAAAGCCAAGCGGTGAATATAGATTGGTACAGGATTTAAGAGCAATAAATGAAATTACCAAAGATATCCACCCTGTGGTAGCAAACCCGTATACATTGCTGACATCTGTGGGAGAGAAATATAAATGGTTCACAGTAATTGATTTAAAAGATGCTTTCTTCTGCATTCCACTTGACAAAGATAGTAGGAAACTGTTTGCATTTGAATGGGAGAACCCCTACACCGGACGAAAAACACAACTGACTTGGACTCGGCTTCCTCAAGGATTCAAGAACAGCCCGACGATCTTTGGAAACCAACTAGCTAAGGAGCTAGAGACCTGGACTACCCAAGGAGATATTCAGGTACCCAGATCACAGTATCTGCTATTGCAATATGTTGATGACATTTTCATAGCAACGGAGGATAGATTCCAATGTATAAATGTTACAATAGCAATATTGAATCAATTGGGATTAAATGGATATAAAGTCTCCAAAGAAAAAGCACAGATAGCATGTCAAACAGTATTGTATTTGGGTTGTGAAATTTCACAAGGACAGCGAAGATTGGGGATCAATCGAATTGAGGCCATATGTGCCATTCCAGAGCCTAGAAATTTACATGAATTAAGAACCTTTCTGGGAATGACAGGGTGTTGTCGGTTGTGGATAATGGACTATGGGCTTATTGCTAAACCACTGTATGAGGTTCAGAAATCACCTGTATTTGTTTGGAGTAAACCACAGAAGGAAGCTTTTGAGAAGCTAAAATCAGCGTTGAAAACAGCCCCTGCTTTAGGCCTTCCGGACTTGGCCAAGGAATTTCAATTGTACGTCCATGAAAGACAGAGACTGGCTTTAGGGGTACTGACCCAGAAGTTGGGCAGCTGGAAGAGACCTGTGGGTTACTTCTCTAAACAACTGGATTCGGTAAGTGCAGGATGGCCTTCTTGCTTGAGAGCTGTGGCAGCGACTGTGATTCTAATACAGGAGGCCAGGAAGCTGACTTTGGGTAAGCACATAGATGTATTTGTGCCACATATGGTGACAACTGTTTTAGAGCAAAAAGGGGGGCATTGGCTGTCCCCAGCCGGATGATGAAATATCAGGCAATTTTAACAGAACAGGACGATGTAAGTTTGAAAACTACTAATTTGTTAAATCCAGCAGTTTTTCTTGGAACAGATCCAGAAGAAGGAACACTCGAACATGACTGTGTGGAACTCATCGAGCACACCTATGCGACCAGAGCTGATCTAAAAGATGTACCCCTCGCAAACCCGGACTGGGAATTGTTTACCGATGGAAGCAGCTTCATGGAAAGTGGAACACGATACGCAGGATATGCAGTGACGACTTGGAAAGAGGTAATAGAGGCATGAGCATTGCCTCCGGGAACATCAGCCCAGCGAGTGGAGCTGATTGCATTAACAAGAGCTTTAGAACTTAGTGACAATAAGAAAGCTAATATCTGGACAGACTCAAAATATGCCTTTGGTGTGGTACATATCCATGGAGCCCTAAGGAAGGAACGAGGATTGTTATCCGCACAAGGTACAAATATAAAGTACCAAACAGAGATATTAGAACTAATAGCTGCTGTACAAAAACCAAACCAGGTGGCTATAATGCATTGCAAAGGACATCAAAAGGAACCGTCTAAGATATCTGAAGGGAATGCATTAGCAGATCGCGCAGCTCGACAAGCAGCTCGCCAGGTATGGAGCAACATAATGGCCTTAGTACCCCTAAAGGTGAGTCCACTTCAGACATATCTTACTCAGGATCCTGGTTATTCTAAAGAAGATGAAAAATTAGCAGAGCTATTAAAAGCCCGAAAGAACATGCAAGGCTGGTATGTTACCGCGACTGGGCAAGTAATAGTCCCTCCCGCTGTGATGCGACAAATCTTGCAAACAGAGCATCAGAAATGTCATTGGGGTGCAGAAGCATTAGTAACTTACCTAAAACGAGGTATGATTTCTACACAGATGTTAACAATGGCGAAAGTAATAGGATCTAAGTGTGAAATTTGTTTGAAAAATAATCCAATAGTTAGGAAATCAGTCCAAATGGGGAAAATCAAAGTAGGAATGGAGCCTGGAGATTATTGGCAAATTGATTTTGCAGAATTACCTAAAGCCCAAGGGTATAAATATTTGTTAGTCGGGGTTGATACCTTTTCTGGATGGCCAGAAGCCTTTCCCTGTCGCACAAACCAAGCCAAGGAGGTAGTAAAATATTTGTTGAAAGAAATAACACCCCCTCCGTCATATAAAGATGTAGCTTAAATTTTGTGAAAATACTTGCATATAATTGAAGTATTTTCAAAGGGGGGAAATGTTAGGAAATACAAGAGTTAAGTAGCAAGTTGTATTGTATATTAGAGTGTGTTTGTAAGGTGCAACCATAATAACTGAACAAAGGTAACCAATGGTGATGGGAAAATGCAATTAACTGTAACGGGAAAGAATATATTCTAAGATCTTTAGGTACCTAAGAGAACAGTGTGACCTGATACCAGGGGAGTCAAGCAGAACCTTGAAAGACTTGGCAGAAAACAGGCACTGGAATCGAGTCAAAAAGGAGTGAGGTGAAAAGTACAAAGCGAGGAAGACGTCTTACTTCATCTGAGGAAGACTTCTTACTTCATCATGACGACCACCGACAACCACTAGAGGGAAGATGAGCATGCGCAGAGAAGGAGGCTGATGTCGCAATAGGATGAAGTAATCCGTAATGCATATGTATAAGATAATGTAGCAATACTTGTTGAATATGTATGAGATTGTGTAATAAAATGGGTACTCGGCAAGGCCGTCTTTGGAGCCAGATTTGGGTGCGTACCCCTGGTTCCCGGCGCCTTGAAATAAAGCACCGCATATAACCGAAGAAAATTGGTTATGTGTTTGTCTCTGCGCTAACATCGGTGAGGAGTGTTAGAACGCAAGGGGGTTTATTTTCTGCCAAATTCAATTGCCCTTTAACACCAATTGGGCATCACTCAGAATTCAAACCTGGCCGCACCTAGCCTCCCACCTCGGTGACGAGTGCTAGAACGCAAGGGGGTTTGTTTTCTGCCACACTGATCTGCCCTTTTCACGCAACATCCTGCTAAATCCTCGCTCATGTCAGGTATCTACCCCAATGTTCACCAAATTTACACCTGGGTCTCCTAATCGCTAATCCACAGCTTTTTGCTGGGAATGAGGAAATTTGTGGTTCTGATCCCTGCATCAGAAATTATTTCTGTGTTTTATAGGGAAAAATCCTTGAATAAAATGCAGCATCTTTGAAATCCCCTGGAACTTGGGTAACATGACATGAGTAGTTACTGCACAGGCATAGAAGGGGTATATAAAGCAGTATATCCAAAATGTGTTGTTTTCCTCAGTCTATCTGTACATGTACAGACAACCTTTCAGCACTCTCTTCTCCCACTCAGATCAAAACTTAAAGTGAAGTTTATCTGCTTCCAAGACATTTTTATTTCTGCCTCATAAGGTTTCTGACAACTAGCAACTCACTGTTGTTGTTACCTCAGCAGGACCCTGCTGAGAGAGTTGCCTCAAAAATCTACTCAATAGCATGTTCTCTGAGGGCTATATCTTGTCATATTTGCCAAGAATGCACCTAAACATAATGAAATGTGTATCAAAAAGAGATAATTTACTTAGTTTTTTCCAAAGTCCTCAGAGTTAATAGAATTATTAAATCATAGAATGGTTTGGGTTGGAAGGGATGTCTGAAGGTCATGTAGTCCAACCCCTCTGAAATCAGCAGCAACCCCATTGTTTTCCCAGTTCATATCTCAGATGTTCGCAAAAAATATGCCTTTTCACTTTGGCCAGTTGCCCCTGTTGCCATGATATATTCATTTCCCAGGGGCATCAAACCTTGATTCAAGACCGAATACGTAGCCCCTGTATCAACCAAAAATTCTACTTTCTTTTGTTCCTCCCCTAGCTTCATTATAACCAGTGGATCCGCTAGGGTAGATTCCTCTGGTCCCCGTCAGTCTACCTTCATGTGAGCCAATACTCTTCCCTTTTGGTTGTTCCATGCCTTTTCTTTATTTTTCCACCTTTCCGGACAATTGTTTTTCCAGTGTCCAGATCTTTTGCACCACGCACATTGATCCTTGCCTAATCGAGGCATTCCTTGTCTGGGTTTTCTCTCTTCTTAAAAATAACAGTAATTGCAACATGGTATTATAATCTAGTGATCCAGTCAATGGCCACTTGGCTCCATCTTCCAACTTATATAACGGCCACCACTGATTACAATACTTAACAAGAATTTTCTTACTTTCTGTACCTCCATTTCCCGCAATTTCTTTCCAATGAGCAAGCACACAACCTAAAGGACTTTTCTTGAGGATAACCCCTTGAGTATTACCCATCTTTAAGTTTCTTTAATTAATTTTTTCCAACTATTTTCTATTTCTGCTGCGCTTCAACTTCCACGCAAACCTCTTCTTGCAAACTGTTCTAACTCTTTCCCAGTCCTCCTCCCACACGTTCCAGATCTCTGGGATTAGATTCTCCTTTCCACATACAAATTTTACTATCTCGGCTTCCTGTTGAGCCTTTTTCCAGTCATAAAAATGAGGGATTTGGGGAAGACACTTAAAACATTCCGCCTCTCGCCTCTTAGATAAACAATACCACTTTTTTTCCACAAGACTTACACTTCAACAAAACCCAGGCTGAGTGCCAATTCCTGCCCAGCCCGTTAGTCGAAGTTAATCCACATATAAAACAAGGGATCACCCCCACCTGTCTGCCAATATGGGGGTTTAAAAGGGTATCTGGGACAGGTTGTTCCCAGTCTAGGGCTACTATTTGTCCACCCAGTGTTACATACACTCCTTTTAATAAAACTGACTCTCCCCCCTCCTTATCCAATCTCCTCCTTCGTTTAAATATTCTCAAGGTTCGAGCCCAAACCACCTAAGGAGTGACTTCCTCTGTTCTGCCACTTTGATGATTAGCCAAACCCCTGATAGGAGAGTGACTAAACACCACAGCAGACTAACTTACATATATCAGAAAAAAAAACTTTTACAGATCTTTCACTCGTGTCAGATGTTTTGTCTGTCTCTGAGTTCCTCGGAGAGTCACGAAACCGGAACTCAGGACTCCCCCTCACTTTACAACAACGCTGCGTCTTACACACACACACACACACACACACACACAAGTGCTTTTAACACAAAATATCCGGGCATTTACAAATGAGACACGAAATTATCACTCCAGTTAGTATCCCTCCAGCAGCTGCAAATATTACTTAGTTGACATATCACAATTGTGAGAGGCTTGCTTACCCTTCACCTGCTTCTCAGACAGTCATTAGCAGATCCGTCCTGGCTCCCAATGCTGGGATGCAGTGATAACCTCGGAGGCTCGCTTACCCTTCATCTGCTTCTTATACAATCATTAGCAGGTCCGTCCTGGCTCCCGATGTCGGGATGCAGCGATAACCTCGGATTCACTCGATCTACTCCCAAGATCGCTAGCCGCCGCTCTATCAGTCAGCGAATCCCCTTACTACAATACAGGGTACCCTCTTCCCATACGGGGACTATGCTGTACGCCAGATGTCTCTGCGCGCTTTACCAGCAGCCCCAGCCACGCGTGGGCGTCCCCTACGACTTACTGGCCCCCTTCATTAAACATACCGTTTGCCCGCAGCTTCAGGAGGTTGTTGTCTGCTCCCCCAGTGAGCGGCTGGGAGTGGAGGCTCCTCCGAGGAAAGTACTCGGGCACGCCTAGGGGCGTCGGCTCCGCAGTCGATCCCGCAGCTGAGCAGAGAACCTCCTGGCTGGCTCGTCAAAACTGACGTGCGGAAATCAGACTCCACAACCGCAAGGTTGCAAAGTAGGTATGTTTTATTCAGCGCTGGGCAGTACAGGGGGGTCATCCCACCAAATTCGTGCGCACCTAATGCAGCAGCTCGTATCATATTTATGCAGCAAAGTGTTACATAGTCATAAGGTTTCTCAATACGCTTATACATATTAACTATCTATCCCGCTTCGTATGCAAATGAGCCATTTCCGTGATCTCCTCCCCACCGAGCATGCGCAGTTTCTTCTGGTGGTGGTCGTTGAGGGTCGAGAGGATGAAGGCAAACCCACTCTTCTTCATCACCGCAAGTGACTCTTTAGTCCTGCGTAGGCTCAGTCTCTCTTTTATCAGACTCCACAACCGCAAGGTCAATTCCAGCCAGTTTCTTTAGCAAGGCCGGCCATGACTGTTCTGTTCTTCTCTGCAACTCCCCTCTGCTAGTTCCTGATTAAACGTCTTACACGATGGCCAAGGTTATAATTATAGATATGGCTTAAGTGAGGCAATGGCTACAAGGTTATAGATATATGTTTTGCGTTAAGCTTGTTTCCTCCTGCTATTAGCCCTTAAGTGTTAGTTCCCTCTATCAGTACTCCAGGTGGGATCTCACTCTCAGTGAAGTAGAGGGGCAGAATCACCTCCCTTGACCTGCTGGCCACACTTCTGATGCAGCCCAGGATACAGTTGGCCTTCTGGGCTGCTGTCGTGGTTTAGGCCAAATCGGCCACTGGGGACATAGAGGGCCCCAGATGGGACCGACAGATGCTCCCCTCTACCCCTCTTCAAAGAGAGAGGCAGAGGAGGAAAAAGAGACTTACGAGTTTAGAAGGATCTAAACTACTTTAATGAAATATTAACAATAAAATAAAAGGCAATAATGAAACATATACAAAACCGTATCAAGCTCCCAGGATGACAATCACGACACCGTCTGGCACTGCGGCAGTCCCAGGCTGGACTCAGTGATGGACGGGCACTGGATTCTGGATCTGGATTCAGGATCGGGACCAAAGGCAGATGAACAGACAGAGTCCTCCTCAGACGTCGGCCACTGAAGGAAAAAGAGGGCTGACCCTTTGATCCCTCAGCTTTTATACTGAGCATGAGGCAGATGGGATGGAATACCCTGTTGGTCAGTTTTGGGTCACCTGCCCTGTCCGCTCCTCCCCGCAGGTGGGACCCTGTTACGCTTTTCCACTTCCGACTCTCCAACGTGGCAAATAACAAAGTTGGTTGGCCTTGGGTGTTAGAGCAATAACTATAAGCAACAGCCTCTCTGCATACCATGTCTGGACATCAGCTATAAACATTGGTCTTATCACTCTGAGAGAGCGAACACTGTCTCCACAATATGCTGTTAATTTCAGTAGTTAGAAGAGGCCCAGCTAAGAAGCGAAGTTACTGAACAAAACTGGTCCTGTTTTACCTCAAACCAGGACATTCCACCCCTTATTCCATACCATTTGCATCTTGCTCAGATTACTATTACTTTTATCTATCAAATCTATACACACACAGATATATATATATATGGATACATGCAGGTCACTCATCTACGATTTATCTTTATATACAAAGGTTTAAGTCCATTTGGTTCATGATGCAGGATGTCATCTCAGGGCAGGAAAGATGGTACAAAATTCATTGTGGTTTGTGCCCGTGGGTAGCATGTTCATCTTGAAGAGCTTGCTGAACGCCATTTGATGAAGCTAGCTCAGGTTTCATTACCACTGTGTTATCCTGAAAAACACTTATTGAGCACTGTTAGTATTATGTAGTGATCAGCATCATACAGCTCAGGATTGAGTATTCTCACCAGGGATTAAATTCCCTTGGGGTACACATTGAACTTCTCCATCCTTCAGCATCATCCACCAAGTACATCCAAGTCCTTGAGCAAAAACAGTTCCACGAATGGGTTTGCTTTTGCCTGAAGCAGGAGAAACCCAAACAGTTTTCCCTAACATATTCCTTTCATGCACCACAGGGACTTTGCCCCCTTCTACATTATGTAAAAGGTGTGATTGAGCAGGACCAGCTCGATTGATGGATCCCCTGGTGTTAACTACCAGGTAGCTTGCTCTAAATGCTTGTCCCAGTTTTTAAAGGTTCCACCACCTATTGCTTTTAGGATGGTTTTTAACAGTCCATTATATCACTCAGTCTTCCCAGAAGCTGGTGCATGCTTGGGGATATGATATATCCATTCAATGCCATGTTCTTTTGCCCAATTACTTATAAGATTGTTTTTAAAATGAGTCCCGTTGTCTAACTCAATTCTTTCTGGAGTGCCATGTCGCCACAAGACTTACTTTTCAAGGCCCAGGATGGTATTCTGGGCAGTGGCATGGGGTACGGCATAGGTTTCCAACCACCCGGTGCTTGCTTCCACCATTGTAAGCACATAGCACTTACCCTGGCGAGTTTGAGGGAGTGTGATGACAAGCCTCCCCACACTTATATTTCAGCCATCGTCCCCCATACCACAAAGGTTTTAACCTTTTAGCTTGCTTGATTTCAGCTCATGTTTCACAGTTGTGGATAACCTGCGCAATAGCGTCCATGGTTAAATCCACCCCTTGGTCACAGGCCCATTTATAGGTTGCATCCCTTCCTTGATGACCTGAAGTATCATGGGCCCACCAAGCTAAGAATAGTTCACCTTTATGTTCCCAGTCCAAGTCTGTCTGGAAAATTTTTGCAGCCTGATCCCCTTGCTGATGGTTTCAATGTTCCTCGGTGGCCCGACTCATGGGTACATGGGCATCTACATGACGTACCTTTACGACTAGGTTCCCTAGCTGCTCAGCAATGTCTTGCCACAATTCAGCAGCCCAGTTGGGTTTACCTCTGCGCTGCCAGTTGCTCTGCTTCCACTGCTGTAACCACCCCCACAGAGCATTTGCCACCATCCATGAGTCAGTATAGAGATAGAGTATTGGCCACTTTTCTCGTTCAGCAACATCTAACGCCAACTGGATGGCTTTTACCTCTGCAAATTGACTCGATTCACCTTCTCCTTCAGCAGCTTCTGTGACTCGTTGTGTAGGACTCCACACAGCAGCTTTCCACCTTCGATGCTTTCCTACAATACGACAAGATCCATCTGTAAACAGAGCATACTGTTTCTCATTATCTGAGAGTTCATTATATGGTGGAGCTTCCTCAGCACATGTCACCACCTCCTCTGGTGGCAGTCCAAAGTCTTTGCCTTCGGGCCAATTTGTGATCACTTCTATGATTCCTGGATGGTTTGGGTTTCCTATTTGAGCTCGCTATGTGATTAAGGCAACCCACTTACTCCAGGTAGCATCGGTGGCATAATGAGTAGAAGGAACTTTACCCTTGAACATCCAGCCCAGTACTGGTAATCGGGGCACCAGGAGGAGCTGTGCCTCAGTACCAATTACTTCTGAAGCAGCTCTAACTCCTTCATATGCTGCCAAGATTTCTTTCTCGGTTGGAGTATAGTTGGCCTCGGAGCCTTTGTATCCTGAACTCCAGAATCCTAGGGGTCAACCTCGAGTCTCCCCTGGTGCTTTCTACCAAAGGCTCCAGGTAGGGCCATTGTCCCCGGCTGCGGTGTAGAGCACATTTTTAATGTCTCATCCAGTTCGGACTGGTCCAAGGGCTACTGCATGCACAATCTCTTGTTTAATTTGCTCAAAGGCTTGTCGTTGCTCAGGGCCCCACATAAACTCATTTTTTTTCCGAGTCACTTCATACAGAGGTTTCACAATCTGGCACATTGCTGGCTGATGTTGAACTTCTCGTCAATCAGCACACCCAGGTCCTTCTCCTCAGGGCTGCTCTCAATCCATTCCCTGCGCCACCTGTATTTGTGCTTGGGATTGCCCCGACCCAGATGTAGGACCTTGCACTTGGCCTTGTTGAACTGCATGAGGTTGGCATGGACCCACCCCTCCAGCCTGTCCAGGTCCCTCTGGATGGCATCCCTCTCCTCCAGCGTGTCTACCTTGCCAAACAGCTTGGTATCATCAGCAAACTTGCTGAGGGTGCACTCAATTCCACTGTCCATGTCGCCAAAAAAGATGCTGAACAGCACGGGTCGCAGTACTGACCCCTGAGGAACACCACTCATAACTGGTCTCCACTTTGACATCGAGCCGTTGACCGCAACTCTTTGAGTGCGACCATCCAGCCAGTTCCTTATCCACCGAGTGGTCCATCTGTCGAATCCATGTCTCTTCAATTTGGAGACCAGGATATCGTGTGGGACAGTGTCAAATGCTTTGCACAAGTCCAGGTAGATGACATCGGTTGCTCTTCCCTTGCCCACTACAGCTGTAACCCGTTCGTAGAAGGCCACCAAATTTGTCAGGCATGACTTGCCCTTGGTGAAGCCATGCTTGCTGCTACCAGTCACCTCCTTATTTTCTATGTGCCTCAGCAGAGTTTCCAGGAGGATCTGCTCCATGATCTTGCCAGGCACAGAGGTGAGACTGACTGGCCTGTAGTTCCCCGGGTCTTCCTTTTTGAAAATAGGAGTTATGTTTCCCCTTTTCCAATCGGCAGGAACAATAAAACATGGGACTGGATAACTACAGGAAGTGTCAAAGAAGAAGCGGAAGATGTTGTGTTGTGTGTTTATGCCCAGGGACTACTGTGTGGTTAAAAAAAAAATCATTAATTTTTCATGCCTAACTGAGAGAGGCCAAAAATGGTAATTACAGTTACTCGAATTTTACAAGGCTGTTGCTGATTTCTTGACATTTCAAAGTATTATCTTTTCCAAAGAAATATAGTACTCGTTACCTGTAAATACTTTTTAATGTTGTCAACCAGCTTTCAAGATTTTGAAGTTTTCACATTTTGAGTTTTCATACTTGGAAAATAAGGAAATTGAGATCTAAGCAGATTTTTACCAAGGCTGTCACACTTGATAAAGGTTATGTTAAAAAATAAAATAAAAACTAATCAGTAATTTACATAAATATGATTTAAGTTATTGACTTAAGTCACTGATTTAAATAAACCTGCTTTCAGTACTATTATTAAAAAAGTGGAGTGCAGGAGCATGTAGTGATAGCCCATACATTTCTACTATGTTGAGACATGGCATGAATCGTGCATTAGTATATGATATAGATCATGACTGAAGATGTAGTATAGTTAGAAATATTAAATATGCTATTTTAAGTAGTCTGGATTGTAAACATAAACACTAAGTTCCAGGCTTATCAGGCTTATATTCCTGAAAATTGCTCAACTACTTCCAGCTATGAAAGGTGATGTAATGAATCATTTTATCAGTACCTAAAGGCTTTGTCACCTAAAGCTCATAGGACACAGTAATTGTAATCAATCAGTTTGTATGGAAACAGATAAAGTTAAGCTAAGCAACCTACTATTCATTTATCTAACTTCTGTTTTCTTTGAGCAAGACTTTATAGCAGGGATGATGAGGATATCACTGAATCTGGTCACTGGTGAAGTTCTAGAGAAAGGTATGTGTGTAGAACAGAAGATTAATTCTGTGGCTGTGCCAGATGTTGATGATAATGTCTGAAAGTCCTCAGACAACAATCCTGTATACACCATCTATATAGTCAGGCCAAAAAATTTAAAAAATGTCCACTCATTAAAAAAAAAATTCCTTCTGATGTCCATCAAAAATTGTAGGATGATTTTGGAAGTTCAGACCTTGGTGTAAATAGAAACTCCTAATAGCAAGGACTTCTAGAAGCTAAAGGTGTGCAAAACGAGATGAACAAATCTAGAAGAAAAGGAAAAGGGGAGAAAGGGTTCATCTAACTACATTAATGCTATCCATTATCTGAGTAACACTAGTGTAAGCATTATGGATAGCAAATGTGGACAGCTACACATAATATCTGTCTTACAGAAAATTTCTTACAGAAATACAAATAATGCACACTGATTATTTCATGTGCATACTGATAATTCTATTACTGTCTGCATTTTTGCATCAAGCAGATAGTGTTTTCAAGGGAAAAGACTATGGGATGTTCACAAGGCAGTGTTTCACTATCACCTCCAAGGACTCAACCTGGATTGTAAAAAATGAATAAAAAAAGAAATGTGCCAGACTTCTCTTTGTCTCCTGTCTCACACTTTATTGGTAGTGTTAATCTTTCTGTATCCTGGATTTTACTGTTCATAGTAGCTGCTTACTCATAGTATCTGTGATGGGAGTTGTACAAGCATGAGCAATTAGAAATGAAAAGAATATTGTTGTTAACATATGAGCAGGAATAGAAAAAAACCTGCTCACATATATGGTTTTCTTGATTAAACACATCCCCATCCAAAGGACCAGAAAAAGTCATATGGACATATTAAAATTCATATAAGCCCTATATTGAGACCTTAAGAGATCTCTAATCCTTCAGGTGGAGCTGGAGCAGAAGCGGGTGTGTCAGTACCCTTGCCTGTGTCCAATTTACAGGTTTAAGAACTAAAAGAAAACACACTTATTTTCATAGAATCATAGGATGGTTTGGGTTGGAAGGGATGTTTGAAGGTCATCTAGTCCAACCCCTCTGAAATCAGCAGCAACACCTTCAACTAGATCAGTTTGCTCAGAGTCCTGTCCAACCTGACCTTGAATTTTTCCAGGGATGTCGCATCTACCACCTCTATGGACAACCTGTTCCAGTCTTTCACCACCCTCATTGTAAAACATTTCTTCCTTATACCTAGTCTAAATCTACCCTCTTTTGGTTAAAAACAATTACTCCTTGTACTATCACAACATGCCCTGCTAAAAAGTTTGTCCCTATCTTTCTTAGAGGCCCCCTTTAACAATTGAAAGGCTGCAATAAGGTCTCCTCTCTTCTGCAGGCTGAACAACCCCAACTCTCTCGGGCTGGGCTGATAGGACAGTTGCTCCAGCCCTCGGATCATCTTCATGGCCCTCCTCTGGACCCGCTCCAACAATTCCATGTCCTTATTATGTTGGGGGCTCCAGAGCTGGACGCAGTAGTCCAGGTGGGTTCTCACGAGAGTGGAGCAGAGGGACAGAATCACCTCCCTTGACCTGCTGGCCATGCTTCTTTCGATGCAGCCCAGGATATGATTGGCTTTCTGGGGCACAAGTGCACATTGACAGCTCTCGTCCAGCTTTTCATCCACCAATACTCCCAGGTTATTCTTATCAGGGCTGCTCTCAATCCCTTCGTCCCCCAGCCTGTATTGAAACAGGGGATTTCACCTGACTGCCATGACTTTTCAAATATCACGTAGAGTGGCTTGGCAACTACATAGGGCAATTCCATCAGGACTCTGGGATGCATCTCATCAGGTCCCACAGACTTCCATATGTGCAGGTTCCTCAGGTGGTCATGAACCTGACCTTATCTTACAGTGGGAGGGACTTTGCTCCCCCAGTCCCTGCCTTGCAGTCCATCCACTCGAGAGGTGTGGGGAGAGAGGTTGCCAGTGAAGACTGAGGCAAAAAAGGTGTTGAGTACCTCAGCCTTCTCTTTGTCAGTTGTTACCAGTTTGCCAATCTTGCTCATCAGGAGGGATAAACTTTCTTTGACCTTCGTTTTCTGGCTGACACAGCTGTAGAAGCCTTGCTTATTATTCTTTGTGTTCCTTGCCAAGTTCAGCTCCAGCTGTGCCTTGGCCTTCCTGACTCCATCCCTACACAACCAGGGCAGCATCCCTATACTCTTTCCAGGATACCTGTCCCTGCTTCCACTGCCTGTGCATTTCCTTCTTGCCCTTTAGTTTGACCAGCAGGTCTTGACTCATCCACGCTGGTCTCTTGCCTTCCTTTCCTGATTTCTTTCACCTGGGGATCAAGAGCTCTTACACTCTATGGAAAGCATCCTTAAAGATCTGCCATCTTGATGTCATTGATGAGCTCACTTGTGTAGGTGACCAACAGGTCCAGTATCACATCCCCTCTGGTGGGACCGTCTATTACCTGGCTTTCTATCACCTTATTACATTATCCTTGGTGCATTCCAGTTGTCTCCTAGATTGCTGACAGCTCAGCGTGTCACCTTTCCAGCAGACTTTGAGGTGGTTTAAGTCCCCCTGCAGGATGAAAGCTTGTGAGAGTGATGCCTCCTGTAGCTGGAGTAAGAAGGCTTTGTCGATAGCCTCCCCTTGATCAGGCGGCCTGTAGTCTTAAGTAGTTTGGAAACCTGATGACCTGAAGTCCTGAAGACCTTTTTCCTGCTTCTTGGTAGAAACAATGGTGATTTACTGGCTGCGTATAGAACTTTATGCCAGCTGAACACAAAATTGCTATGAGAGCTAGAAAATCATCTGACAGTAGAATGGGCCTCATGCACAACAGAACTGATGGTGTAGATGCAAAGTTAGTGTTCCTGAAGGTAAGAACTGAGCTCAAGTTTTATATAGCCCAAACATGTATACACTACCTGTGCCAGTGTCACCTCTGATGTCATGTAGGGCCTTCATTAAGAAAGTAAGGGATTCAGTATAATTCCCTTCTAAGTCTGAGAAGGCTTAAAACCCTATCCCACCACTTAAAAAGTGGATGATGAATGGCTAACCATGGAAAGTGGAAGAAGTGAGGTAAAGAGCACTCTTCATTTTACCCACTGAATCGCTTTGCAAAAAGAAACCATAATTTCAGGGCTCATTGCCTTGAAAGCAACTTCGCTCCATGGCATTCTGCTTAATCACGACCAGTTCTTCCCCAACATCTAACTAGTTGTGTTTTCAACCAAGGCAATTGCTTTCCACACTGAAATCACACCAGGGAAAGTTTCCACATGATTGCTTCAAAACCACAACAGAAAAACCTGGATTTTCACAATTTGCTGTTCACTAGTGGAGTTAATTATCTAACAGAATATAAATATTTGCCTTACCAAAAAGACGGGGCACAAAATCAAAATAAAGCATTAACTTTCCCATATGCACTAGGAAAGAGCTCATGTATGTGTGAATATGCTTTTGTGTATCTTTTTTTCGTGCTTTTAACACCCGGAGAAGAAACCTTGCAAAAGTCCTATTTGTGTATCAAAGGCCACTGTGGGGAAATCTGTAGAAGCTGCGGTTTGGGTAGCTCTGTCTTTGCCACAGAAGACAGACAGGCAAAATCTCTGGGATGCCATCTATGTAAACTGATCCAGGCTTGATCCTCTTTTACATGAACGCTCAATTTGGCAACATGAAAGAACTTAAAAATAGATACAAATGACAATCTAGTTTCATGCCAGGACAGTCGGAAAGGGAAAAGAGGGTCTTAGCATGAATGTGTCCCAGGCCCTATGTGAATGGAGTTGGTTCTTTCACAACTGTTTGCACATGTGTGTTTACACAGCTCTCTGCAGGCAGCTGAAGTGGTTTGCTGAGAGCTGGACGTGCTCCCACGGGGCTTTAGCAGGGACTTGATCAGATTTCTTTGCTCCAGTCTGAGACTCAGCAGCTCTGTTGTGCCTGAGCTTTCATTATGCTTAACTAAAGAAAAAGGCCCTACTTTTTTAAGAACTTGTTTCTGAAAACAATATTTTAACCTTCCTGGAGTCATCTTAGTTGGTTTTCTACAAAGTGCCCATTACAAGGAGCTGTGTTCTCCAGTCACATGTCGATAATTAGCCATCAGGCCCCAGTGGGAATCCCCACATTTAAATAACAACACCCCCCTGGCACGCCTCCACGCTGGTCTCTTGCCTTCCTTTCCTGATTTCTTTCCCCTGGGGATCAACATAACATGACATTTTTACATGTATATTAATATACATTATATATGTCTCATAAAATGACACGAACAGTGTTATTGCAGAAGTCTTCAATAAAGAAAACAACTCAACTACTCATTGGCCTGTGTTCATCCACTCAATACTAATTGAAAATCCCTTTTTTCCCACAAAGCTTCTGCCTGATCTCTTCAGAAAATATACTGTAACTTAATTTATTTCAAGTACAGCTATCCTCTTATTCTTTCAAAATACATGCTACAATAGGTTTTACAAACATAAAAAGGTTTCTCTCTCATGTGTTAAGAAATGCCAAGGTAAAAGTGCCAAGATAAAACCAAGAAAGTGTGCTACATATAAATAATTTTCTGGGGGGTTCCCTTTTGTCCTCTCTATTCTCATTCTCAGTAAGCTAAATCTGGGTTTGTAAACCAAGAAGAGGACCTATCAGATAGTGATGTAGAAGAGGACATATCAGGTAGTCAAGTACTGCTTCTTTGTAACATGTAGGGCACGGGTTGCTGGCTTCCAGCTCAACCTTATGGTAGATGCTAACAATTGATATAGTTCCATTTTGGTTGATAAAGATTGTTTCCTGTGAGGTTGCAAGGTAAATGGCAAATAATTCAATAAAGATTGCTTCAAAATCCTAAAGATTCACTCACAGTTTTCAGTTGGCTTATTTATTTGACTTTGGATTTTTTTTTCCCACTTCTTAATCACTTTTCTTTCCTTCTTTCATGTTTCTACATCACTTAGATGGGATTTTTATCCATCTTCAATTATTAAGAAGCTCTCCAGTTACCAGTGTCTCTGTACTTTCTTAGTGTCAGTACCAAATCTGGCCCTGTATTTTGGGTTTCTTTTCTATGA
The DNA here is from genome assembly GCA_017639485.1 of Pluvialis apricaria. NCBI lineage: Eukaryota > Metazoa > Chordata > Aves > Charadriiformes > Charadriidae > Pluvialis > Pluvialis apricaria. Next base: position 138,967,867 of record CM030007.1, on the reverse strand, counting down.
CTCTCTTACATTAATCCCTCTTTGTGCTGTTCTGACTTATAGGGTATAATAAAATAAGCAGAAAAAAGTAGTCTTGCTTGTGCAGTGCAATTTTCTGAAGGAGATTTTGTCCTCCATCTATTCAAATAACTATGCAAATGTTCAACCTTCTCAGAAAATGTACTGGAATAAAAGATTTCTGTGACCCAAGAGATGCCTGTGAAAGAAAGTAAACAGTGGTTGCACAGTAAGGATACACTTTAAAGGAATGTTTGTAGGCATGATGCTTAGGGTTATTTTATACTGACACATTAGAACAAAGGAGATTTAGTCCACTTGAAATCTAATAGTAAATACTTTGCTGAACTGGAGTGCAGGAAAAAGAAAAAGTAACTTAATTTGGGATCTGTAGAGAATATTACAGAAGAAAAATCAGTATTATGAAGTGTGATTTGACTTGATTCTATGGAACACTTTCAAATCAAAACACTGGATGTTTCCCAAATGAGTCAAAGCTGTTTTGAAGAACTCTTTTATGGCTTTTTGAGTAAAAATTTGTTTCTAATGGGCACTTTTGAATGGATATTTTTCTTGCCTTCTTACAAATCAGGACTTCCTGCACACAGAAAGATAAAAAAAGGCAAGGAGGGAGGCTCTGGGCCTTTCTCTTTTGAATACCCATCATTGTTAACAGTGATAATTTCAAGATGGTTCTTCCAGACACAGATATAATATCTGGTGCCTCTGCATGTGTATGGGCCCAGAGATATGAACTTTTTGTGTGTACCTGTGAAGCTGAGGGCACCCAGTGAGTGAAATGGCTCCTTTCTGGACACTCTGAAGTAAAAGCCAAACTAGGGCTGCTGCTATACTAATATGCAATCTAGGGAAGAACATGTAAGAGGATGTTTTACTTACTCACTCGGCAAACCCTTGCCATAGAGTGAGGCACAAGGGTGAGGATGCTAATACAGAACTGTTTGGCATCAGAGCAGTCACTGAATAATAACGTGGCTGCAAGTACCTGCTCCTTCTCCCAAACTGGGTGCCACATTCTTGAAGAAAGTAAAGAGTCCTTGCAATAAGTAAAATTTACAAGAGTCCAGATGTTAGGACAGGGGATGACAGCATCCTGCAGTGTACAGCAGGAAATGCACAGGTGGTGGGGGAAGAGCAGGAGATGGTACTGTCTTAAATCCTTTCCAGAGAGTCACAGGGTGGGGGTCACAACCTGGAGTCAAATGCTTAAATCTCCCTCATGGAAAGCCCCTCACACCTCTTCTCCTTTTCCTTTTAAAGTATGCTCGGGGTAGAGTTTTATGTAAAAGGAGGAGGCTGTTGAATCCCAGGTATCATTTGATTATTGGGGAGCCTGTGTAGATAACGTAGGAGCTATGCATCGCTATCCCATTAGGCCAGATACCTACTGCTCAGCAGCTGCACCTATTGCAGCTGGTCTGAAAGGAGCCCTAGGACTGTCTCTGGTTTATGTCTGTTGGGTAATTCTTAATACTGCCTAATCTAAACTGTAATGAGTGAAGAACTTTCAGGTCAGTCTGGAGGAAACATGATCTTTGAAAGCTTGTTGTCATGCCCATCCTGTTTAATGCTAAGCCTCTCACCCCTGCTCCTTTCCTTGCAGGCCCTATGGTTCTTGTTCAGGCAAGGCTTAGGCAGGCTCTTGGGAAACACTGGGATTTCAGGGCTTGGGCCACTGACTGCTTTTGGCAGTGAATTTAGCTGTGTGAACCCACCAGGGCATGGTCCGGCAATTAGATGGTGCTCTAAGCCAACCCAGAAATGTTACTGCTCTGCTGCTGGCAGATGGAAGAGGACAACCAAGAAAGGATCTGAGTGGACTGTGCTTGAAAGCTTTCTAAATCAAGCCTGAGCAGAGGTGTAGTGACTACAGAGTGTGGAATCTGCCCTCCCACACACGTTGCAGATTAAGGTAATGAATGCACCCACTGACAGGGGCATTCATGGTGTGATTAAGTAGTGAGGAGGGAGCTGGAGTGTCCAAACTGCCCAGTGGAGCAGCTCAGAGGAGCCTGTCTGCTGCAGCAGGAGAGTTGTTCACACATCCAAAATCGGAAGTCTGGGAACAGAAACCCTGCACTCCTTCAGTGCTTCTGGGGGGGTTGCATTTGATCCCTGTGCACCAGGGTGCGTGATAGTCCTCAGAGCAGAAGCAGAAATGCCATGTATGTTTGGGACAGAAAAGCTTGTGGGAAGGGGAGGAGGTGTGCCAGTGGGGTGTTTGTTATTTAAATGTGGGGATTCCCACTGGGGCCTGATGGCTAATTATCGACATGTGACTGGAGAACACAGCTCCTTGTAATGGGCACTTTGTAGAAAACCAACTAAGATGACTCCAGGAAGGTTAAAATATTGTTTTCAGAAACAAGTTCTTAAAAAAGTAGGGCCTTTTTCTTTAGTTAAGCATAATGAAAGCTCAGGCACAACAGAGCTGCTGAGTCTCAGACTGGAGCAAAGAAATCTGATCAAGTCCCTGCTAAAGCCCCGTGGGAGCACGTCCAGCTCTCAGCAAACCACTTCAGCTGCCTGCAGAGAGCTGTGTAAACACACATGTGCAAACAGTTGTGAAAGAACCAACTCCATTCACATAGGGCCTGGGACACATTCATGCTAAGACCCTCTTTTCCCTTTCCGACTGTCCTGGCATGAAACTAGATTGTCATTTGTATCTATTTTTAAGTTCTTTCATGTTGCCAAATTGAGCGTTCATGTAAAAGAGGATCAAGCCTGGATCAGTTTACATAGATGGCATCCCAGAGATTTTGCCTGTCTGTCTTCTGTGGCAAAGACAGAGCTACCCAAACCGCAGCTTCTACAGATTTCCCCACAGTGGCCTTTGATACACAAATAGGACTTTTGCAAGGTTTCTTCTCCGGGTGTTAAAAGCACGAAAAAAAGATACACAAAAGCATATTCACACATACATGAGCTCTTTCCTAGTGCATATGGGAAAGTTAATGCTTTATTTTGATTTTGTGCCCCGTCTTTTTGGTAAGGCAAATATTTATATTCTGTTAGATAATTAACTCCACTAGTGAACAGCAAATTGTGAAAATCCAGGTTTTTCTGTTGTGGTTTTGAAGCAATCATGTGGAAACTTTCCCTGGTGTGATTTCAGCGTGGAAAGCAATTGCCTTGGTTGAAAACACAACTAGTTAGATGTTGGGGAAGAACTGGTCGTGATTAAGCAGAATGCCATGGAGCGAAGTTACTTTCAAGGCAATGAGCCCTGAAATTATGGTTTCTTTTTGCAAAGCGATTCAGTGGGTAAAATGAAGAGTGCTCTTTACCTCACTTCTTCCACTTTCCATGGTTAGCCATTCATCATCCACTTTTTAAGTGGTGGGATAGGGTTTTAAGCCTTCTCAGACTTAGAAGGGAATTATACTGAATCCCTTACTTTCTTAATGAAGGCCCTACATGACATCAGAGGTGACACTGGCACAGGTAGTGTATACATGTTTGGGCTATATAAAACTTGAGCTCAGTTCTTACCTTCAGGAACACTAACTTTGCATCTACACCATCAGTTCTGTTGTGCATGAGGCCCATTCTACTGTCAGATGATTTTCTAGCTCTCATAGCAATTTTGTGTTCAGCTGGCATAAAGTTCTATACGCAGCCAGTAAATCACCATTGTTTCTACCAAGAAGCAGGAAAAAGGTCTTCAGGACTTCAGGTCATCAGGTTTCCAAACTACTTAAGACTACAGGCCGCCTGATCAAGGGGAGGCTATCGACAAAGCCTTCTTACTCCAGCTACAGGAGGCATCACTCTCACAAGCTTTCATCCTGCAGGGGGACTTAAACCACCTCAAAGTCTGCTGGAAAGGTGACACGCTGAGCTGTCAGCAATCTAGGAGACAACTGGAATGCACCAAGGATAATGTAATAAGGTGATAGAAAGCCAGGTAATAGACGGTCCCACCAGAGGGGATGTGATACTGGACCTGTTGGTCACCTACACAAGTGAGCTCATCAATGACATCAAGATGGCAGATCTTTAAGGATGCTTTCCATAGAGTGTAAGAGCTCTTGATCCCCAGGTGAAAGAAATCAGGAAAGGAAGGCAAGAGACCAGCGTGGATGAGTCAAGACCTGCTGGTCAAACTAAAGGGCAAGAAGGAAATGCACAGGCAGTGGAAGCAGGGACAGGTATCCTGGAAAGAGTATAGGGATGCTGCCCTGGTTGTGTAGGGATGGAGTCAGGAAGGCCAAGGCACAGCTGGAGCTGAACTTGGCAAGGAACACAAAGAATAATAAGCAAGGCTTCTACAGCTGTGTCAGCCAGAAAACGAAGGTCAAAGAAAGTTTATCCCTCCTGATGAGCAAGATTGGCAAACTGGTAACAACTGACAAAGAGAAGGCTGAGGTACTCAACACCTTTTTTGCCTCAGTCTTCACTGGCAACCTCTCTCCCCACACCTCTCGAGTGGATGGACTGCAAGGCAGGGACTGGGGGAGCAAAGTCCCTCCCACTGTAAGATAAGGTCAGGTTCATGACCACCTGAGGAACCTGCACATATGGAAGTCTGTGGGACCTGATGAGATGCATCCCAGAGTCCTGATGGAATTGCCCTATGTAGTTGCCAAGCCACTCTACGTGATATTTGAAAAGTCATGGCAGTCAGGTGAAATCCCCTGTTTCAATACAGGCTGGGGGACGAAGGGATTGAGAGCAGCCCTGATAAGAATAACCTGGGAGTATTGGTGGATGAAAAGCTGGACGAGAGCTGTCAATGTGCACTTGTGCCCCAGAAAGCCAATCATATCCTGGGCTGCATCGAAAGAAGCATGGCCAGCAGGTCAAGGGAGGTGTTTCTGCCCCTCTACTCCACTCTCATGAGACTCCACCCGGAGTACTGCGTCCAGCTCTGGAGCCCCCAACATAAGAAGGACATGGAATTGTTGGAGCGGGTCCAGAGGAGGGCCATGAAGATGATCCGAGGGCTGGAGCAACTGTCCTATCAGCCCAGCCCGAGAGAGTTGGGGTTGTTCAGCCTGCAGAAGAGAGGAGACCTTATTGCGGCCTTTCAATTGTTAAAGGGGGCCTCTAAGAAAGATGGGGCCAAACTTTTTAGCAGGGCATGTTGTGATAGTACAAGGAGTACTTGTTTTTAACCAAAAGAGGGTAGGTTTAGACTAGGTATAAAGAAGAAATGTTTTACAATGAGGGTGGTGAAAGACTGGAACAGGTTGTCCATAGAGGTGGTAGATGTGACATCCCTGGAAGTGTTCAAGGCCAGGTTGGACAGGACTCTGAGCAAACTGATCTAGTTGAAGGTGTTGCTGCTGATTTCAGAGGGGTTGGACTAGATGACCTTCAAACATCCCTTCCAACCCAAACCATCCTATGATTCTATGAAAATAAGTGTGTTTTCTTTTAGTTCTTAAACCTGTAAATTGGACACAGGCAAGGGTACTGACACACCCGCTTCTGCTCCAGCTCCACCTGAAGGATTAGAGATCTCTTAAGGTCTCAATATAGGGCTTATATGAATTTTAATATGTCCATATGACTTTTTCTGGTCCTTTGG